>OX387378.1:10973013-12223013 GCA_947563715.1 Lycia hirtaria
CTAAATAGGTAACAATCTACTATTGCTTCTGATATTTCTCAATTCATTTTAATAAAACGTAAAGCTGGCTTGGGCTTCGGTTACTTAGTCGCGCAAGCTGCAGAATAGAATAAAGACGCCTGTCAAGTTAAATTTTTACAGGCTTAATTTTAGTGACAGTCAACTCGAGTTATACTTCCCGTTACGTAAAAAGAACGCAGGCATGTTCACGTTTACGAACAAACCAGCGTTCTTTTTACGTGACAGGAACTATACACGACCTAAGCATGTTTCCCCTTTTTACAAAAGGACAAGACCGAAAACGCAACAATACCATCATCTCATGGTATCAACCAATTTGTTCGAGCTGAAAGCATATCCATCTAGATATGCCATCAGCAAAGAAAGTGGCTTCCACCTTCGTGCAAACCTCTTGGGAACGGAATGCTTTACCACCATCCTTGTTTCTTGAAAATTCTAATCTGAACTGAAAATGATAATATTAATAAAATATAATAAATGTTATCGTAAATTTAAATAGTTAATTAAATAGTATATCCTGTAAAAAGTAAAGGTATTCAATACGGCGGCGTCGTGTGGCGGGTCGCCCTCTTCCATAGCATATGGTTGAGGAGGGCGATGGCTGGTACATGCGTCATACTGGTGATCGGGTGCTGCTTGCGGGTCGCTGATTTGCTTGTGGTATACATACAACATAGTAATAAATACGTCACGAACACGGACTCTGGTGTCTGAGAAGCTAAAAAAAAAGTATACAATACATTTCTGAAATATTTCTACTTTCTATTCTATTTCTGAAATTTACTTCACACAAATTATGTAGAATTTTAATAAGTGTTTTTGGAAAGAAAACTACCTTGGCAAAAATGGAAACAAAAACGTGTCGATTGTGTTGCTAGTCGAACAAAATAATGTATTTATTTGCATAAAATGTACAATAGAATTAAGAATAAAACATAAATTAACAATGTACTTATTAGTTAATTAATTCTTAATTAGTTCTTAGACTAAAAAAATATCTATTTTAATTTAAAATATACATATAATGAATAAAACAACTAATCTAAAAGACTGTTAGCAGCGGGAATTGTAAATAATTAATAAGCGGCCAAGTGCGTGTCGTGCCACGCGCAAATTAGAGTTCCGTAGTTGCGCATTGGAATTTATGTGAACTTAAATATTATTTTTTTACATATCTAAGTACATTATATTACATATTTTAGTTGATCGACTATTACTCGATAACTTGTAAAGCCTACTTACTAATAGTATTTGAGCAAAGCCGCGAACGGGCAGACAGACAGACAGACATATAAGGGTTCCTTGTTTACTACGGAACCCTAAAAATAACACCAAAATAGTAAAATAAGGACATATTATTGTCGTAGAGATTATGGGCAGTTTAGGCGCTGAAGCTAAGACTTTACGGCCAGATTGGACGCCAAATACGTGAAAGAGGTTGTGATTCTCGCTTTGGCACGTTCCTAGCGCAGCGATTGGCTATTGCCTTTCAGCGAGGCAATGCTGACTGCGTTATGGGCACATTTGCACCAGGAACGGCTCGGGGCGGGTGATTCGATTAATGATTATTATTTTAAGTGACTTGTGTTTTTATAATATAAATATATGTTTATTTACCGCCAAGAAAAAACATACTTTTTCCGTTAGCCAAATATTTTTCATAAATAACAGCTAGTTACAAATCTAGTCGACACTTAGAGTTCTAAAGGTTCCAGCGATTCCTGCAAAATCTTCATGATATTTAGTTGAAGTCTTCAAAGACTCGTTGGTGCAAGCCTTGCTCATCTCTCGGAAGTATTTTACATTCTCTTCTGAACTCAATTCTTCTAAAAATTCACCTGTAACAATTTATTTACATGTTTTACTGAGAGATAAATTATTTATTTAGAAATCCTTAAGACTGTAAAAAAAAAAATATTTAAATGTTATATTTTTAATATATTTTTTTTTACAGACAGTCTAAACAAAGACAATAAAATGTTGACGTTCTGATACCATTGGCTGCTAAAGGATTCTAAGTTTTAATATATCTGTAGTTTATAGTCTTAGTGCTTTTCCTATGACAAAAAAATATACACCAACCCAATATAGCACTATATTTAAAGCTGTAGTGTTTTCCACCAAATCAGAAGTGTAAAAAATTAAAAACCTACAACTTTTGTTTTGCCATTTTAACTATAGTGTCATTTAAATGACATCCGTAACATCAAGATTCGATATAGCAACTAAGATCTTACTGAAAAACGTTACTCAAATTTTGACAATGCTCAACATGCTTTTCCAATTTTTTACTGACACGTAGGTAATGAAAAACGATTGAACAATAAATTGAACGATTTGACGAATTTATGAATATAAAATTGAATTAATGTTTTTATTTTATTTTTAATGTTTTTATGTTTAATTTACTATATTCTTGGTGACATTTCTTAGTATGAATTTGATTGAATGAATTTTTTAATAATTCGATTTTATTTATTTGTAATAACAATATCTTATTTAAATCGACATTATTTCTGTGTGAAATTTATATTTTTTTAAATTATTTATATTTTTTGACGTGTAAATTGACATTTTATGAATAAATTACTTATGAGACTTTCGGACAGAAGACAGAGAATTCGAGACGTTGATCAAAGTTGAGTAGCGTTTTATGGTGATAACAGACTGAGAGTTGAAACAAAAAAATATTGGCAGTAAGCGTCTCCTTGTCTCTAAGGCTAGGTTATTCCCCTGGGTAACAAAAAAAAGCTTAATCCGAGTCGACTGAAATAAAGTTGCACCTAATATTAAGTTGCAGGCAGTAAATTAGCACCTGCGGTTTGCCTCCTTCCTTCCTCTTTAAAAAAATGATTTAAGTTGCACTTAATATTTTTTTAACGGGCAAGTGCCTTTATTACCTACAACAAAACAATATACAAACTCCTAACTAAACTACTACACAAAAAGCATGTCGATTACCCCAGACCGATATATTACATTGTCAGTATATGAATGGAGGCGAAAAACAAGTGATAGAGGTGCATAGCGTGAGGAGTCTTTTACACATTAATGGATTATTTTCGACTGGTGATGAAAATGAAGACGGACTTGTTCACAGGTCATAAAACATAATTTAGCGAGCTTTTAAAGGCGGACAATTTTTTTTGTTTTATTTTTGTTATGCTTTATGTATTTTTATTGTTGTGTCATCCACGAATAAATATATGTCTATGCCTAAATGCCTATCCACATT
Organism: Lycia hirtaria; assembly: GCA_947563715.1. Classification (NCBI taxonomy): domain Eukaryota; kingdom Metazoa; phylum Arthropoda; class Insecta; order Lepidoptera; family Geometridae; genus Lycia; species Lycia hirtaria. The sequence goes on from OX387378.1 coordinate 10,976,270, forward strand.
TAAAATATAGTCCACAATCTTACTCATATATTTTAATTTTGCTGCTGTAGACGTACCATGTAATTCAGCCAAAGATTTTTCATGACCAGCATAGTCTGATGGAAGCATGTCTTTTGGTATATGCTCGTGTAATTCCTCAACTTCTTTAATCACGTGTATCCTCTTTCCTAGTTTCTCACTGATCATTTGCTTAAATAGTTTCACAGCGACATCAATTGTTTTTGATGTTGAGATAAAGAAAAAGTTCTGAGCTCTTGTATCATAGCCTTCCTGAAAATTTTAATTAAAACTCATAATTTTCACAAGTTTTAAAATTATAGCACTGTTTAATATTTTTTTCTATTCTTCTACTTTTCTTCCAATTTGGAATGAGTGTAGATTTTAGACTGTACCATCAACGGAACTTAGTTACTTAGTTTATAGTCTATTTTACATAGTAGTTTAATTTATATTTTTTTGTATAGTTAGTGATACATCATAATCATCATCCACAGCCTTCTCTATCCCACTCCTGGGTATAGGCCTCTCTCTTGTCTTGCCATTTTCCTCGGTCCTGTGCCAATCGATTGCGGGTCGAACCTGCCCCTGTTTTCTGAACCCATTCGGTTTCGGAACCGATTCGATTTGTATATCTCCGTGTCTGTCATTCTCTATGGAAATGACAGAGACGGATATATACAAACCAAATCGATTCCGAAACCGAATGGGTTCAGAATACGGGGGCAGGTTCGACCAGCAATTGTTATTATATCGTCAACCCATAGATACATATTGTTTTTAATATATACATAAATATAACGGTACTTAGATTGGCAATCAGAGCTTCTTTGATTGTATATTATATCCTTATTTATATACATACCAAAAATATTGTGCATATTTGCTTCATTTCGAATAAATTCAATTGCGGTACCATATCCATGATGTTCAAATCACGAAGGTCGATCAGAAATGTTATGCCATTACTATAATCATGGGCCTTAATGTACTCAGCTAACTGAAAATATCACTTCCTTTTAATATCAAGAAATAAATAAAAATAATAATACTTTTAATAGTTTAATAAATATTATTTAGTTTGACCATGATTAGTCTAGCTCGTGCATACGAACATTTTTGAAGATGTAAAATGACTGAATCAATTTAAAAAAAAAACGTCGTTTGTAAAACTAGAAAACAAAATCACAAATATTCGACGAAAAATTTAATTTCATCCATGTAAATTTTCATACATAAAAAAAATACGTTAATAATTTCTAAAAATGGTTTTTATGTATAAAAATTTACTTGGATCAAATTGAAATTTTTGTCAGATACTTATGTGTGATGTTGTTTTCTAGTTTTACAAACTTTTTTTTTTATAAGTTCATGCAGTCATTTTATATCTTCAAAAATGTGGGTATGCGCGAGCGAGACGGACGATGGTCGGACTACAGATTTAATCTATAAAAATAATAAGTGGCCAAGACCCTCTTAAGACGCGCATATAATTTCGTAGCTAATGCTGTCTAATAATAATATAAAACAAAACCACTTGGCGAGAATTATTTGTTTAGACCACTTCGCAAAAAGGTCAATGATATTTGTACTATAACGACTTAAGTGTTCATATATTTATCATTATATCTCGAAAAATTTTAATTACATATTATTCAATATACTCTTTATTGAAAGTTTTAGATACGGCCTACTACTACAGTTAATCATGAATTTCCAGGTCTAATAGCTTAATTAGCTAATCATGTTATCAGTTAACCATGAAGTCTTTGTAGGTATAAGGAGTGCCACCCCTATTTTCACTTTTTTGAGAATTTTCCTACGGCGTTTTGTTTTGTAGTTTACAAATCACATCTACTTGCTAAATTTCGTTTATGTAGGGCTGATAGACTCTGAGTAAAATGGCTGTGACATATGGACAAACACACAGACAGACAGACGGAAATGGTGAATTTGTAAGGGGTCCTAGTAGTCAGTAATGTATTTAAACCAAAATATGCGGTTTTAACTTCTCACTCATTTTACCCTAGTCATTAAGCATTACCACATGGAAAAGTAATTTAGTAAATAAATAAAATGTAATAGTTTTAAAAACAAAAAAAGACACGCTTAATCTAATCAAATTATTGTATTGTCATCGGTCCTGGATAAGTCTACAAAGTTTGAATGAAATCTGACCGATTGAAGTGGGTCAAAATCTTGTACAAAGTTTCCGTTATATAAGTACTAATATACCTACGTATGAAGCTAAAAACGTGTTAAAAAACATATTAACTTACTAGTACGTAAAAGCGGAACACTTGTGTGAAAAAAATTGGCGAGAATTTCATTGGTTCATATTTTATACAAATCATTCTGATATGGTTTTTTGTAAGTTTGGGAAGAATAGCTTGGTATCTGAAATAGAAAGGTAGAAAGAATTTTATTTAAATAAGCAAAATTATTTCATGTAATAAAGAAGGACATATTTATTACATGCTGTGCTATAATAGAATGTGTGAATGTGAATGTGTCAAATTGTGTAATATTACCTAACTATAATACAAACATATTACATATTGGTCGTCACGCGAGCCTGAATGATATCATCCGCCGGGCTTTTACCACCGCCAATGTTGCAGCTGTGCTCGAACCGAGCGGTCTTGCGCGTGACGATGGTAAAAGGCCTGACGGGATGAGGCTTGTGCCATGGAAGTTCGGACGGCCCCTTGTGTTCCCACACAAGGGGCCGTCCACGTGCGTTGATACTTTGGCACCGTCTCATCTTCCTGAGACACGGAGTAGGGCTGGCGCTGCGGCTAATTTGGCGGAGCAGCACAAGCGGCGTAAATATGTTAATCTCGGTAGAGGTTACATATTTGAGCCGTTTGGTGTCGAAACTTTGGGTCCGTGGGGACCGGGAGCTCATCTCATTTTCGAAAATTTATCTGAGCGCCTGATCGATGCGACGCGTGACCAAAATACTGGTGCGTATCTGGCCCAACGCATAAGCATTGCCATTCAACGTGGCAATGCGGTCAGCATGCTGGGTACGCTGCCAACTGGTAGTGGGTTTGAGCATTTGGATTATCTTTAGACCTTTATCGGTCTGGGGTGATCGATGTGCTTTTTGTGTAGTAGTTTAGTTAGTTGAGTTTGTATATTGTTGTGTTGTAGTTAATAAAGGCGCTTGCCATAAAAAAAAAACATATTACTTATAATGTGCCTATTGAGACGCGTACACTGCTGGAGTAAAGCGAGAGGTTCTTTTATCCCACAGCGCAAAAAGGAGGATTATATTTTCATGATTTTCGGTTGTGTATGTATTTCTATATTATATTACCTCTATTATTATTATTATTATAGGTTGTACGCAACCTAAGCGGCTTAACGAATTTTGATAAAATAGGCGTCGTTAGATTTGTCTTTACGGCTTATTTACATAAACAATTTTTTTGTAATAATTATAATTCAAATTTCGAAACACTTAAAAATTACGCTTATTCGTAACTTAGACTTCAACGTACTCTTTCGTATCAAATAAGTGATTTTGCAAGTATTATTTTAAAGAACTGCTCGTATAAACGCACAATGCGATCGGCTTTGCGCATACATTCACTTAAAAACGTACACTCAACGTCGTCATCATATCAAACGTAACGATAATTTGTAACGAATTATAATAATAATAATAATTTGTCGCCATCTTGAAAATGTATTTTCGAAGTGTTTTTAGGGTTCCGTACCCAAAGGGTAAAAACGGGACCCTATTACTAAGACTTCGCTGTCTGTCCGTCCGTCTGTCACCAGGCTGTATCTCATGAACCGTGATAGTTAGACAGTTGAAATTTTCACAGATGATGTATATCTGTTGCCGCTATAACAAAAAATACTAAAAAACAGAATAAAATAAATATTTAAGGGCGCTCCCATACAACAAAAGTGAATTTTTTGCCGTTTTTATAGATAATGGTACGGAACCCTTTGTGCGCGAGTCCGACTCGCACTTGGCCGGATTTATTTGTAAAGGTCGAAAATTAAAAATATGTAGATATGTAAACTAACATATTTTGTAAATTGCATGAAGGATGGAACCAATTAGCATTTCTTTATTCCTGTAAGCACATCTCAGACAGGCTATTGTTATCCACACAGAGTTTTCAAATACAATCCATTCAAAATGAACGGCTTTTTATTTCCGTCACGAAATATTCTTACTCGGTAATAATGTCAAATTCAAATACAAAATCATTTATTTGCTGAAATATAGGTTTAACAATATGGTCTTAAATTTTTAAAAAGTCTCACTATTTTTAGCCCTCGTCATTGTCGTTAAAGACGACTATTTCTTTGTTTTAGGACATCTTTTACAATTGTTACATAGGGTAAACCAGAGTGTTATTGCCCACCGATAATGATTGCCCGCATTAAGCAAAACCTTGTCTGGTGTTGATTTTGTATCATCCTAGTTCGATTAAAGTTTACCAGATGGTGCTATTATTAATTTATAGTTAATTTAAAATTTACAACTGGCAACATTGAAGAAAAAAAAACAGTAATGGCGGATTTTGTCAAGACGGGTGAAGTGTTTCACAAACAGGTAAATAATTAAACAATTTTCTTAAGGATGTACTTATTTAAACGTTTACTTTTATTGTGTTTATTTCATTATTCAAGTGTAATTACCTAGCTATGATGAAATTAATAGTATTTTCTTAGTTTTAAATGGAAATAAATGTTCAAAAATTGTTTTTAACGGTTATTTTGGTTATGGGCAATAACTGAACCGAAATCTGTATACTTTTAGCAATTGCCCACCATTATTTTAGTGATTGCCATATGTCAGTGTCTATAGTTATTGCCCGGGCAATGACTGTTATGGTCAACAATGTTTCAGTTATAAAGTTTCATCAGAGCTACCGAGTCCTAAAATCGTAAAAAAGACATGTTCTCTGGGAGAGATATTCTCCCAGAGAACATGTCTTTTTTACGAGCCTACCCAGAAACACCTATACAAAAAGGCAAGAGACAATCTGAGCGAAAGCCATATGCTATAAGCTCTCATAATTTTAAAGTGGCATTACATACAAAACGAATAGAAAAAGAAAATTTGGTAAAAGTGCAAGAAGAGAAGAAGTTAAAAAAAGGCTGAAAATGCAAACAAGAAGCCTAAAAAAATAAATGCAAATAATTCAAAAAAAAAATATAGTTCCTTACTGAATAAATACTAATAGTGGGACTGCGGATTCTAATGAAATGGGTACAATTGAGAAGAAAGAATTACCAGCATCCAAAAAGATAACTGTAGCAATATTATAATAGAACCTAATGTAATAAAGCCTACTTGTGCAGTTTGTCATTTTAATGTGATAAAAAATGAATTGACTTGTAATGCTTGTTCAAAAATCTTTCATGTGCGTTGCATTTCACGAAAACATAAGGTATATACGTAACGGTAGGTAACGTTAGGTATAGGCTATTTGACAGCTTCGATTTACATTTATTTTTGTGCCATCGTTGTTTTAAAATTGATGAATCTGTCTCTTGTGATTCTGAGCCTTCAACATCAGCAAAAGACTTATTTGATGCTGTTAATAAAGCTAAACGCAATTTATTTTGACATGTTAAGACCTATCCTATTAGATTGAATTGTTTTGTTTTGAATATTTATTTGGACTTAAAGTTCTAATTTATAATTTCAAGAGACTGGGCAATTACTGTGCTGTGATGTTGGCAATTACTATAAGCTGTGGGCAATTACTGTACTTTTAAGACTATTTTTATTTAATTGCAATATTTTCTATGTCATGTAAGATATAACTAAAAACTGTTAACACTCTATAGAAGAGTTTATTAGGTTATAAGAATATGGTATTAAAAAGTTGCTAGCTATAATACTTTTGTTTTTTTTTATGTCAGTGTGTTACAAATCCTTAAGTGGGCAATAGCTATCTGGTTTTTTGTTGTACATATTGACATTTTCGTGCACAAAGGAACTTTTCGCTAGGTACGGAGAGAAAATAAAACCGACACCTTTCCTTCTTTCCCTCGTAGAAGAGAGAGAAATCAAATCATAGACCATAAATAATCAAAATATAGAATCATAGAACTTGTTCAAATACAAATTTCTTTGAATTCGTTTCGCTTCTGGTTCAAGATAAATACTCTCTCTATCTCGCTCTTTATTCAATAAACTACAATACTCGCTATTATTGACAACTTTATCACCATATTAAAAAATATCGATATGTTTCCACTTGTTTTTATGTTTTGTCTGTGGAATTAGATCTATATCTATTATCCAATAATAAACATACCAAATTATTGATTCATATACTTACGCTAATCCTTTTATAGCCTTCAAATCATTTTTAGCGTCACATTTATCAAAGAAATGTGGCAGCAGCGTCCGAAGCGTACAAATTTTGTCCAGTTGTCCCTTCGCTCGTTCTACTGAACCTTTCAACAGTATTATAACCCTTTCCAAATACTCTCTCGCTGAAAATTAGACATAACGAATTATACCTTGCATCACAGGGCAAGCATCGGTGATAGTCTAGTAAAAATAAATCCGTTTGTATGGAGCAGATCGCATTATTTGCAACTGGGGGGATTCTTTGAAATTATGATAGGAAAATAACTAGAAATCATAGATTAACAATAATCCCCGATTTATAGACTAGCTGCGTTCCGCGGTTTCACTCGCGTAGTTATAAAAAACGGTGATGATTATGATGATGATAAGTAGCTTGTGTCCATCTCCAGGTCCAAATCTATCTCTATACTAAATTTCATAACGGTCGGTTAAGCCGTTTGAGCGTGTAAAGGTAACAATATTAGCTTTTATAATAATTATCATTATGAAATTGTGTCAAATGTATTTCAAAACACCAGTACATTCATTTATATAACAATATACTTAGTTGTCTTTTATGTTGTCACAAATCTTATTTTTACTAGACTATGATCTTTGATCTGTCATCTATCAGATTTGAACTTGACTGAACCTCAAAACGATTTCTATATTCATTCAGTTTTTAACCGACTTCAAAAAAGGAGGTTCCTTTTTCATTTGTATTTCAAGTTTGTATTCCGTCATTTATAAATCGATTTGATAAATTATTATTATTTTTTGCTTGATATTAAAATTATATAGGTAGGTACCTATTTACTTTCAAATTGGTCCCATAGATCCCATAGAATTTCATCCGTTTCAGTATTTTGGTTTTTAGAACAAAATTTCTAATTTTGAATTCGGTTAATGTTTTCTAAGTTTGTCTGATTCTTACGTTCATCCAAAGCTGCAGTGTTAGAAAAGTCCGATCATAAAATTATATACGCGATAAATCCGTTAAAATTGTTTCATTTGAAGTGGGTTGTTAGAGTATTTAAGCTATAGTTAAAATTATAAATTCAAATTCAAATTATTTTTGTTAAAATAATTTGAATTTGAATCAGTCGGAAAATTAATACAATAGAACGCCATACACGACCTTTCGGCATGCAAATACAAGTAGGTATGGTAGGTATGTAGGTAGGTAGGTATAGTTTTTTATATTCCTCATTCTGAGTAATTATGATATAATTTAATTTTGTAATTAAATAATATACCCAAGGTTATATAGAAGTTTTACATAAATTAACAATTATTATGTGAATACTCAATTAGTAGCAAAAAAACGGCATACCTAATAGGATCTCTGTACGATTGTGTTGAAATTAAAATTAAAAACTGCAAACTTTATCATTTAAATAAATAGGTAATATAGTATTTGTCAATAAATAAATGATATTATTTATTTAACACTAACTAAATCTTGTTAATTAGAAGTACCTAACACTACAAATTTAAATGCCAGATATTAATTTAATGAGTGAATGTAAATAATATCAAATGTAATTGATTACTTTTGATGGTGAATAAATTATTTGCCACCAAAAGTAAACTAATCAGTAACATTTCATTTTTATATTATTTGTTATTATATCCATAAGACTTAAAAATTATAATATATATTTTTGGAATGTGACTCGTTTTTAACCAACTTCAAAAAGTATGTGTCAATTCGGTTGTATATTTTTATGTTTGTTATATCATAACGCCGCCATTTATAAGCCGATTTGTAAAGTGTTTTTTTGGCAGGTCAAAATGAATTTAGTTGTTCGGTTTTTAAAACAACATAACTGGAAATAATATGCTATCGAAGTAAGCTAAATGGCGTGTTTTGAAGTCCTTGTTTCAGTTTTTGAGGGTTCCGTAGTAACTACGACGAATCCTTATCATTTCGCCATGTCCGTCTGTCTGTCTGTCTGTCCGTAAGTTACAGTCATTTTACTCAGAGACTGTAGCGTGTAGATTGTTGTGTGCTCTGTGGACCGCTACAAAATCCCGTAGTCAAATAAAAAAAATAAAGAAAATAGGGGTAGCACTCCATACATATAAAGAAGGGATGAGTTTTTTTTCAACTCCGCCCCATCGTGATGGGTATCATTGAATTTTAAGAGACTTACTCTTAAAATTCTTATTTCAAGAGAGCTATCATATCTAAGGTTCAAAATATAATTTTTTTCTCAGATGTGATGTGCGCGAGATATAGCCCGCCAAAGTTGAAAATGGGCACTGCATTTCTAAACTATTGGACCTAGAAATTCATGATTAACCATGATAGTAGCCTTACCATATATTTTCAACAAAAATTGTTGTTAACTCTTAAATCATTATAATAATGAGGTCGTTGACTTTTTGCAAAGTAGTCTAAACAAAATTTTAATATACTCGTCATCAACATCATCATCATCTCAGCCACAAGAAGTCCACTGCTGGACATAGGCCTCCCCCGTGGATTTCCAGAAAGACCGGTTGGAAGCGGCCTGCATCCAGCGTCTTCCTGCCACTTGTATGATATCTTCTGTCCACCTTGTGGCTGGTCTACTTACACTACTGGTCTTCTTCGGTTACTCGTCAAGTACTTAGTTTTAAATTACAGCATTAGCTTTAGAACCCTACTATACGCGAGTCTCGACACGGTCTCGGCTACTTTTATTTTATCCTTCCTTATTTAATACGTGTCCCTTTCAATACGTGTTCCTTTCTTGCCACCTCTCCCCTATCTATTTTTGTTTTTAATTGTAAGATAATTACATCAACATGTTCTTAGTTTCATCAAAATTGGTTCTGCCGTTTTTTTCTTGTTGGAGGTTTTGAGTTTTATAAACATATACCTAGGTACTTGTTATAAACTGAATTGCTTCCCTAATATTTAAAGTTACTTATGGTGTACCTATAATATGGTTGGGAAAGATATTTTAAAATTCCTACCTACAACAACTATTAAGTACATACGTAAATGAATGGAGTTATACTTAGCTGAATTCGAAATAAGGGATCAGGCTCTAAAATTGATTCTATACTGTTAATATAATAAATATTATTCTAAATTACTAGAAGTGTGAAAACAAAAAAATATAAAATGTAATTATATACCGAAAAAAAAACAGAACTAAATAAACAATAAAAAAATAAAAAACAACAAAAAAAACAATAAAAAAACAAAAACGAAAAAAAAAAACAAAAAAAAAAAACGAAAAAAAACAAACGTACATCGTTAAATAGATAAAAAAAAGGACTCCAGTCACAGTCCAAGGGCAACGTTACCGGCAAGGCTGGCGACATTGCCTCGTTGGATACCAATGCTAAGCAGGTTCTTAACTATTCACTTATTCTAAAGTACTTACAAAACTCTTTCCTAACGAAATGACTCTGTTTCTTCACCCAGGCGTCTAAAAGATCGATTGCTTCGTCCATTTGTCCAGGTTTATCCAAATTATACATCTTCCGAAGTGCAACTAGAGTGTCCGGATTGTATTTTAAAATTTTATTTTCAGGTAAGCGCTCCATACTGTCGGCCTTATTGAACCACTTTTAAAATATGACTGCTCGAAGCTCGTCCGTCTACGTCTGTTTTTGGCAATTGTATATTTATTATAATTTATGTATGTATGCAACGCACAAACTTTTGCAAATAATTCTATTTCAATGATTTAAAATTCTTGAATTGTTACGTTTTTTAAGATTTTTCCTGTCGATCTCGATTCGAACCTGGACTCGATTGGCACAGGATCAAGGCAGATGACATGATAAGAGAGATACCTTTACCCAGCACTGGGATAAAGAAGGCTGTGGATGATGATGATGATATCTTTTCGAGACACTATACAATGTTTATTCGTTTCTTTTATTTATACAACTGAGTGATGTAATGAACAGTTCACTTGTCTATCTGTTAAGATTTTTGTTTGTGCATATGTAAGTTTAAATAAATGGCCAAGTGGGTGTTGTGCCATGCGCAATGTAGGGTTCCGTAGTTACATATCATAATTAATGTGACCCTAAAACAGGATAGGTTTTGTTTGATACTACGAACATAAGAGTTAACTTTATGTTAATTTAAATGAAATATTCATTATTGACTTGTCTAAGTAATTATTTTAAGTTGATCGACTATGACTCGATAACTTGTAAAGCCTATTAAGCCGTGATAGTTTTCCTGTTAATTTTGAAATTATAATGAATTTTCTCATATCTCTAAAGTCAACCATTTAGCCGGTTACGGACACGTGACTCTTACAAAAATTATCACTTCAAAGCTTAATATTTCTCAAACGGATTCCTAAATTGAAAATGGTTTACGCACACCCCCATTTTTTATGATATCCAACGATATCCCACACGATGGAGTAGATAAAAAAAAAAAACGTCCCCACTTTCCAAGCTTTTTTTTCAAAATTTTATTCTATGACCTCGGTATTATTAATACGCATATCTATACCAAATTACAACTTTAAATCTCAACATAAAAAATATTATTCATCGTACTGTGCTCCACATCGCTGCTGCCTGTGTAGCGTTGCGGTCGACCAGCTCGATCATCACAGGCTTTTCTGCCAGAGAAGTGCTGATAGCATTCCCCGCCATGATAACTTTAATTATGTTATTCACCAGGCTTCTACCACCGTTAACTGAGCAACCATTCTAGAACCGAGCGATGGTAAAAGGTCGGATGCTATAATTTTAATTCCTTGGAAATTGGGACGACCCGGGAATATGGTACGCTATTTGCACCGATACCCTGGCACCGTCCCATCTTCAAGGAATGCAAAACAAGGCTGGCGTGGCAGTTGAATGTGCAGAGGGCTTCAAAAGGCGCAAATATTATAACCTAGACAGCATCACAGCAGTTATATGCCTCTGGTCAAAAACTGGGTCGAAACTCTGGGTCCGTGGGGATTAAGAGCAAATAATTTTTAAGAAGCTAGCTATTGCGGGCAGTATTTTGAGCACAATGCCTACCATTTGTGGTCTTTGATGCTTTGATACCCCGTGAATATAGGCGTGATTGTATGTAGATAAATTTGGACTACCCTCGAACATGACCACAAATATAAATTCATAACTTTTATTGTATTTCACCACTGCTTTTTCTGTCCAGCACGAGGTTTAGTATCTAATGTCTTCTCAATTTTGGGCTTAGGTTATGGCTGGTCTATCTACGGAACGTACGGTGTTGAGATTTAGGAAGTTGTGCTTCCTGTCAACTCTTTATTAAATGTTTTAACCAACTGAACGATACAAATTGTCCAAAACTTGAAGCCCAGAATCTTGATTGATCTTGATCCAAGACAATTTCATTATTGTGTTATAACTAAAATGAAAATATATTCCATATTTAAATACTTTGTTATTTATAATAACTTCAGCTTTATGTTGGTACTATACCCTAGGAACCGACTTATAAAGTTTCCAAATAATGTCTATCGTGCCAGTACATTTTAAAAATAACCATACAACACTTTTAAAAGACAAGAAAGTAGGAATAATAATAATAATAATTATTATTATTATATAACTATATAATTACTAATTTAATCAACGTTCAAAGTCCTAAAAGTTCCAGCAATTCCTGTTAAATCTCCGCTATATTTTGTTGAAGTTCGCAAAGATTCGTTGGTGCAAGCTTCACTCATCTTTCTGAAGTACTTGATATTCTCATCTAAACTCAACTCATCCATTAGTTCATCTGAAACAAAATGTTAATAATGTAAAACAAAAAAAAAAACATTTTATCAAGAAGTTTAATTTTGATTTATATTACACAGTAAGAAAATTTGAATTAGTTTATTTAACTTAAAGAAAAAAACAAAAAAACTTAAAGAATATAAATTGTATGTTTATATAAATTATATATTTTCAAGTTATAATGGGGTAATGAAAATGAATAGGTAGTACGCAATGCATTTTAATGGTACTGGAAGGGAGAAGTTGAACATGTGGCAAACTAAGTTTCTCTTCTTGAGAAATATAAGTATATAAGAATCTAGACAAATGTCATATAAATTACAGACTTAAACCTTGCAAAGACCTTAGAAATGGTTTTATACTATTTAAAATAGTTTGTTAGGTTTTTCTTTTAATTCTGTTATTGCTGTAAAATCTTAATATATTGTCAAATACAGCAGTGTCCTATATATTTTTATTAATTTATTTTAAAATACCGACATTTCCTAAAAAAATGGAGCGGAGTGTATTATCAGTGTAGGTATTTGTCATGTATTTTATAAAAACTACATTAGTTATGATATCTTTAATAGATCTTAATTTATTTTTGTAAAAATACATACCATGTAATTCAGCCAAAGATTTTTCATTGCCACCATAATCTGATGGGAGCATTTCTCTTTCAAAATGTTCATGTAGTTGTTCAACTGATTTTAAAACGTGAATTCTTTTCCCAAGTTTCTCGCTGATCACTTGTTTAAATAGTTTTATGAGTACATCGATTGTTTTTGATGTGGAGAGAAAGAAAAAGTTATGAAGTTTCGCATCATGGCCTTCCTAAAAAAATGAAATAAAAAAATTCAAGACTACGAAATTTCACCATACATTAAAAAAAGATGCTACAAAACAAACAGAAATATTTCATGTTGTTTTAATGAAAAAAATCTAAAAGAAAACAAAATAGTATCTGAACTCTAAGAAAAACTTGATCATAGTTTATAGTCAAGGGTTGTGATCAAATCTTTATCGTCAGAAATATCTGTAAACAAAAATAAAGCCGAAAGCTAGCTGTTCTGATTGAAAGAATTGGCTAGCAAAGCAACAGTAATGTCACTGTTGTTGCAGTTTTCCATAGGTGACGGTTATCGCTTACCACCAGGCGAGCCGTCTGCTTTTTTGTTGCACCTTTTTATAAAAATAATAATTGAAGAGTGATACATACCAACATTATTGCAGATATTTGTTTCATTTCGATTAAATTTATTTGAGATACAAAATCCATGATGTTAACATTACGAATGTTGACGATACATGTAAAGCCATTGCAATATTCGTGTGCCTTTAAGTACTCACCTATCTGAAAATATAATGAGTTTTTATACTATATCTTAACAAATGCACGTGTGTGTGTGTGTAATATTATTTTTTTAGTCTTTTTTTTTTTTAACATAATATTAATTGATTTATAATTAGTTTTAACTCGTCATTTTATAAAAAAAGACGTGTGGCACTCGGAGACTGCCGCGGTAAAGCTATTGCATAATAGCTTTACGCGCGGTGTGTTAGGTTATTTTCGTTACGGAATTTCTGGATTCGGTCTCCACGCTCAAGGCCCGCGATAGAAGCTATGCAATAGCTTAAAAATTAAGTTCATTAAGCATTCGTTACATACATAATAAAATATTAGAACATAGCCGTATTTCAAAAACATAAATTATGTACGTAATATTAATTACATACTGATTAAAAAAAAAAAAAAAATGCTATTGTAAAAAATTATAAGTACATAAATATTCCATAATATTAGCTGATTGATAGGCTACGAGACATAAACCCGCTTCTAAAAGATTTAAATGAGAAAATTAACTTACCAGAATATGATATGCATATTGATGGAATAAATATTTTATTGAGACATTCGAAGGCTCATATATAAGGCTCATATCTTAAAAAAAGTGTTCTGACGTGATCTCTGGTAAGTTTCGGTAGAAGCGCAACGTACCTAAAATTATTTAAATTATCAGCTTAATATTAATTATCGAGACATTTCACATTAATTGTAATTCAGAGTACGAATAATAATACCACAGAAGACAGAAGTAAATAGAAAGGGCTTAAACACAGTATTACGCAGAACCACTGTCGGCAAACTCACACAAGTAAAATATCTATCGTATTTTGCACTACAAATGTAATTATTATCATTGGCATTTCATAGTTCAGTTTACTAAGCACAACAGTCAAATACAGCTCATTTGAAAATACACCTTAAATTCTAAATGTGAGACTTCATTTTGGCATTAGATCTCTATATACTTATAACTTATTTCATTGCAAATCAACATGACACAAACTAGTTCTGCATTGCACGCTAGATGTCGTCTAAATTAAATTTAACGGATAAAGTTCTTAAGTTCTTGGTGTTAAAGTCGAAAATTACCTAACGCAACTTCATGTTGAGTTGAGTAGCGCTAACCCAATTAGTGCAAATTATACTTTATTACGATAAGTATTTAGTTGTCTTTTGACTGTAACAATAGAATTAATTTGTGATCATCCCGAAATTGTTTTATTTCGTAAAATAATAATAAAATAACACTTACCTGTGAAATGAAATACTTCCATTTGATAATTTTTTTGTAGTGCTAATATTTTTTCACTATAAAACGGCACAGTATTGCGTTATTAAATTGTTACACGTCCACTTTAAAGTAGTGGCGTAAGTGCTGTCGCAGTCGAATTAATAGCTCAACTGGTTCCGCTCTAGGGCTTGCTGATCATAACTGTGGTGGTCGGGAACCGCCTACATAGCATTTCTATTTACTTCTGTCTTCAATAATACTAATTTTGAATAACACAATTTTTTTTTTTTTCGAAAATAGGCTTGCGCCTGACCGTCAACTCGCCTGGAAAATATGAAACTAAGGATTTATTAGTGAAATTCGAAGATGAACTATCTAAACAAGTACTTACACTAAGTTACTTATTATTTTCAAATCATTTTTCACGTCGCATTTCTCGAAGAAATGAGGGAGTAGCGTACGAAGAGTACAGACTTTGTCCAGTTGTCCCTTCGCTCGTTCTACTGAACCTTTTAACATTATTATTACTCTTTCCAAATACTCCCTCGCTGAAATTTTTAATAAATACGACATAAGTGTTGATGAATAAAAAGAAAATATTTCTCATAACATGGAAATACTTTGTAATTGGTTCGGTTATAAATGGCCTTAAGCTAAATTCGGATAAGCCGAATATAGTATCTTTTAATGCGGGTTTTCCAAGAGATCAAATCTAATAGTACCCACCTCCCAAAGACCTGAAACCTTTAAAACTTAAAATGTAGTAAAAATGTTGGGTTTCGAACTTGATTTTGCCTTAACTCGGAAAACACACATTAATACAACATACAACAAAATGTCAACGGAAATGTCCGCGATGATACAGTTAAGACTTATAGCTTCAGAATCCTATCTGAAAGAGGTATGTATATCATGCATGTATACACTCCGTAATGATCTATGGAATCGTTCTATGGGGCAATTCCACAGATAATGAACGTATATTAAAGATGCAAAAACGCGATATCAGGATTTTACAAAGGCTTAATCAATACAGAAATTTATGCATAAGTATTTTCCAAAGTCTGGGCATACTCACATCTACATCTGTATATATTTGAAATCGTGAAATACGTCCGACTAAATCTAGATATGTATAAAACACGAGGTGATATCACAAATAGTAATTTTCGACAGAAAGAAAAACTGTTAGTAGTTCAACATAGGCTATACAAGTCAACGAAAATTCCTAAAGTAATTGGCCAGCAACTGTATAATAAGTTGCCCAATTGCTTAAAAGAGTGTACTAAATATACTTTGTTCTGCTCAAACATTTATTGCTGCTATCCAAAACGTTGTATAATGTAAACGAATTCATTAAAAATTATTATCGTGATTTTAAATTGAATAATATGAAACGACAATTGATCACATTTAAAATAATTATTTGTTTTGTAAGGACATTACATGTAAATGGTATTTTGTAATTTAATAATAATTTTTATTTAGCTGACAAAGCCCCTATACAGCCGACTTGATTTAATATACATCTATTTATTTATTATTATTTTTAATTACCATGACATTTTATGACATATCAAATAATTATTTGTACTGTGAAGACATTAATTTTATATGACATTTTTATATTTTTAATGTTAATTGTATACCCAACCGACGAAGCCCCTCTATTGATTTTTAGTATCACTACAGCCTCCGATTGACCACCAACAATTTTAACATAACTGTTCAGCTATGTTAAAATTGTTAGTTTTTAATTTGTTTTATTTTGTAATTCAATTATAATTTATTCTGTTATCAAACTTATTAACATTTTTTTATGATATAATATAATATTTAATTTACAATGCTAGAATGTTTTTTTCAACCACTGATATTATTGTAATCTGACAATGCGCAATTCATTTTTCTGCTAGTTTATTACCTAGTTAAAACAGTGGATAAGCTCATAGGTGAATAAATTATATCAATATCAAAATATTAGTAGTAAGCCATAACTAACTCATATCTCCTTCATCGGTATTGGTTGCCTTTTGTGTATAGCTTGTATATATATATTTTCAGGGTTCCGTACCCAAAGGGTAAAAACGGGACCCTATTACTAAGACTTCACTGTCTGTCTGTCTGTCTCTCTCCAGGCTGTATCTCATAAACCGTGATAGCTAGAAAGCTGAAATTTTCACAAATGATGTATTTCCGTTGCCGCTATAACAACAAATACTAAAAATTAAAAAAATTAAATATTAAGGGACCCCATACAATAAACGTGTTTTTTTCGTATTTTTTTGCTCAATATTAAAAACGGTAACAGGTAGACGCTTCAAATTTTCACAGAATATTTACTTGTATATTACCTTTCAAAATAAATAATTAAATAACAATAAAGTAAATATTAAAGGGGGGCTCCCATACAACAAACGTTTTTTTTTGCCGTTTTTATATATTATAGTACGGACCCCTTCGTGCGCGAGTCCAACTCGCACTTGGCCGGTTTTATTTAAGTTAATAAATGCACTTGCTATTAAAAAATATCTCGATACCGCGTGCGTTCAAATTTCATACTAACTAAATTATTATGAATCTGATAATTATGTATTTGTTACTCTTTCTAAAATGTTTTTAATCGAATCAAAAAAGGAGATTATCAAATTGATATAAGTAATTTTGCTAGAATTGCACAGTCATTTGTTCACACATTTTGTTAGTCTATGTGGGCTTCAAAGGACATCATTATGTCAAATGTATATAAGTATGTGCATATGTATATAAGTATGTACATATGTATATAAGTATGTACATATGTATGTATGAATGTTGGTATGTATGTTTGTTCACGTATTACGCAGAAACTAGAAGTCGTATTGCAAAAACACTTCTTTTACTTTTTATTGAATAAACTCTCATCCAAGGGTACAATGTAAGTTTTATCAAAATAGCTTCAGTAGCTTTCATGATATGGACTTTGTAATTTTAACATAAGAACGTTTCAATGACGCAATTCACTACAGGGATGATTTCAACGAAATCTGGTAGGTATATTAGGTACTCATACTATGTGAAAAATCTGGCATACTTTATATTCCAAAAAATTGGTATTAAAATAGTAGTGAAAATGTGTGTTTAAAAATTAAACGAACTTACTCACGCAAAATGAATAAATATTAAATTAAAAAAAGTAACGAATACCTAAATAATAGAAATGAGATCGCTATCTGTATAGGACTTAGATGGCCGTTTAGGGCCTAGCAAAAAATTGTTGGTGTACCGTGTCTAATGCTTTCATCCTGGGCCACACGGCGGCGTCGGACGTCGTATATTTTCGCGGATTCATTCCGTCGATCTTTCGGTTAGTCCGCGTCTGTGAAGGTTTCGATCGACCAAATGGCAATATTTATTGTTTTCAGAAAAGACGTGTCATGACGTCGGGATTCAGTTTTTTGTCGCTTTCCTGTATTTTTGCTTGCCCTGTTTGTACAAACTGTCCCACTGCTGGGAACGGGCCATCTTCTCATTGTGAGAAGGGTTAGGCCATAGTCTGCCACGCTGGCCAAGTGCGGGTTGGCAGACTTCACACATCTTCAAGATCATTGAGAACTCTCAGACATGTAGGTTTCCTCACGATGTTTTCCTTCACCGTTTGAAGTTGGCGGCAATCAACAATACGCACATAACTTTGAAAAGACAGAGGTGCGTGCCGTGGGATTCGAACCCAGGACCTGCGGATCGCAAGTCAGACGGTCTCACCACTAGGTTGCCGGAAACTTTGGTAATACTTAAACAAGTTTAAAGTAGGTACTTACAAAAATCTTTTCTAACGAAATGATTTTGTTTTTTCACCCAGGTTTCTAAAAGGTCGATTGCTTCGTCCATTTGTCCAGGCTTATCCAAGTTATACATCTTCCGAAGAGCAACTAGTGTATCCGGGTTGTATTTTAAAATTTTATTTTCAGGGATGCGCTCCATACTGTCGGCCTTATTGAACCACTTTTAGAATTTGACTGTCCGTGCTCGAAGTTAAGAAAATGCGCACGTTTTTTTTTCCAATTGTAATTATTATAATTTATGCCATAGCTATTCAAGACACGAACATGTGCAAACAATGTTATTTTAATGATTAAATTTTAATAATAAATTCATACATTTTTTACTGACTTTATAAAGGAGGAGGTTCTAAATTGTGTTTAGTGTTATGCTATTCCACTGTTAAGTTCTTGATTGTTCAAAACAGCTGCATGCATTCCATAACTTATGTAAGCCTGGAATCAATAAGTCTGGAATGAAGATACCAAAGTACAGTACAAAGTAGTGTGGGCAAGTTAAATAAAGTAGTAAAAAATGTTTTTTCACGTTGTCGGCAAAACTCCATAGAAGCTTACAGTAAAATCGTCACCACTTTACTGAAACACGACTCGAATTTGAAAATGACTGATTAAGCGACTTTGATTGTGACTAGAACATTTATAACCTGTTTTATTTAAGAAACTAGAAGAAATCTTTATACTTGACACAGGCAAATGCTTTAAGCGGGTCCAAATACAATTAAAAAAAAGTGTATATATTTTTTAAGCATTTTAATACCTACCCTTTATTTTGATACCGCACTCGATATGACTAAGAGTATATTTTTGAAACACACCTTTTTTGCCAAAAATCAGCAATAATTTGTTTAGAATCTTACTTTTAATGAACTTGTAAATTAATGAAGATCGGCTCATGCGTTTGTAGTCGCATAAATCAATAAATATAATTATGTACCTATACACTTGCCAGCACTTGGCACACACACTCACATTCACTTCGCACTTGGCCAGCGTGGCAGACTATGGCCTAACCCTTCTCACAATGAGAAGATGGCCCGGTCCCAGCAGTGGCACAGTTTGTACAAACAGGGCTGATAAAAAAAAATATGTACCTATATAGTAACCACACTACTTTGCGTTGCCTTTACCGAAAAACGTTATTTATCTTTAAGCAATGCTAAACATATTTTGACAACTTCTCGTTGACATGTAATGACACTTTCGGAAAGCAGACAGAGAATTTAAAACGTTGATCAAAGTTAAGTAACGTTATTCGGTAAGGCCGTATGTATTATTAATAGGTATTAATTAGTACATAGGTATAAAAAATATACTGTATTAAAATTCTATCGTTTTTGCGAGTTACACAAAAGTCGCGAATCATCTTGCACTTGACCGTATCAGTTCGACTAGTCTTTTCACAGTTATTTTCTTTCATATTCATATTTTTTATTATTATTATTTTTCCATATTTTTTTTGTTATACCTTTTCCGATCTCGGCTTTGGTTTTTAAGCCAGGCAACCTGAAGAAGAGATTATTTTGCAAACTACATAATTAACTGACTGACTTGGCCTCGCAGCTCAGTTAGAATGTCTGCCTACTAAGCTGTAGGTCGTGGGTTCGATCCCACCCAAGAAAAACATTTGTGTGATCTATGTATCTTAAGTATTATATGTATTTACATAAAAAGCATATATTTATTCTATCAGCCATGTAGTTGCCATAGTACAAGCTCTGCATAGTTTGGGCTAGATATTGTTCTATGAAATGTCCACCAATATTTATTGTTTATATATTAATATTTATTAACTCAAAGCCCAAGGGCAAAAACAGCTTTACATATATAAATACATACCTACATAGCGCTAGTACATACAAATCGTTGCCTAGGCAGAGCATCAAAAACCATGAGGCCGTTTAAAGCCACTACATTTGACTTAGAGGGTTATATGGAAAGGAGAGGGTTAGAGAGGACGAGAGGGTAGGATGTAATATTGGCTTGGAGTGAAAGGGTTGCCTATATTGTTACTGACGTCTCCTGTGATCCACACCACAACCTTTGTCGGTTTTATTGTTGCAAAGACAATAAGCTTGTTTCCACTAATAACAAATTGCTTGGTTTATAGTTTCTAATTATACAAGAAGAGACGTAGCTAGGAAAAAAGATACAGTCTATTTCTCAAAAAAGTTCTCATATTCAGTAAAAGTGACGTTTCTATATATCAAAATAATATATAGAAACGTCACTATCTTCATAAATACCATTCTTACACAGATTATTTTGTATGTTCATCAACATTATTTGTATCAAACGAAAGGCCCTATTCTAAGTACACCGAAATTGTAATGTTCGAATACGGAATGCTACACTGTGCGTAGCACAACAAGCACTTGGCTGTTTTTAAACGGTTTTATTTAATTTTAGCTCGACCTGTTTATTTGTTTGTTTGGGTCAAATTTAGTAATTGAAATTTTACCCCCTTGCAGTTGACGGATCGATTTGAAATTTGGTATACACCTTTAGTCCTGATGACAATATAATTTAGTATATTCTGTATTATTGTAAATCCAAGATGGCCGCCGCCACAAAATGGCGGATTTTATTTTTGAACACAACCCCCACAATATGGGTATCAAATGAAAGGGCTTTTTTTAGTAAAATACAGTAAATTATACATTACCTAAGTACATCATCATTATCTTTCTTTTCAATAAAACCGTTTAACTTTTTAAGTTTAAGTTTTTTTTAAGTAAGTACTTGTTTAACATAAATTGTAATATTATTTTTATTGGGTGTTTTTTTAAAATTAATCTTTATTATTGGGACTTTTATTATTTAAATATGAGTTATATAGTAAAAACTAAAACTATTGATCACTTGAGATGACTTACGCAGTCAAACAACTCTTTAGCTACGTCAAAGTTAAGATCTGCTAAAATCCTATATCGGCCAACATCAAGGGTGTTTATTGTGGTTCGAATAAAAAAAAAAGTGTCTTATAAATATATATTTTTCAACAATTTGTACGGAAGTTAAATTAATGTAAAATTTATTTATTTTTCCATTTACCAAAATGCAATAAATTTAATTATAGAATATAAGATGGAATAAGTCTTACAGTTTAATTATTATAGTTCAAAAAGCCCACCCCTGACTGTACCCGACGCAAAGATGCCCAAAGTTATTTATTACACATTAATATATTACTTAGTCATCATCATCACCATCATCTTAGCTACAAGAAGTCAATAGGCCTCCCCTATGGATTTCCAAAAAGGCCGGTTGGATGCGGCTTGCATCCAGCTTCTTCCTGCCACTTGTATGAGATCTTCGGTCCACCTTGTGGCTGATCTTCGTACACTACGCTATTACGTATACGCTGCGATTGCTATTATATTACCTACGTAGTAATCACATAATTTTGTTTAGTCTACACTCAATGTCCGAAAAGTTCCAGCAATTCCTGTAAAATCTTCACTATATGTTGTTGAAGTCCGCAATGTCTCAATGGTACAAGCTTTGCTCATCTCTTCGAAGTATTTCACATTATGTTCTGAACTCAATTCATCCATTAGTTCATCTGGAACAAATAAGTACTTTTAACAAACCGGTTGATGAATTGAACTTTGTTTTTAACCGAGTTCCAAAAAGGAGGAGGTTATCAATTCGGTCTGTATGTTTGTTCTTTTTTAATTATTTTTTTATTGTATGTTTTTTTTTGTTTGTTCACCGATTACTCAGCTAATTATGCATTGATTTTGATTATTATTTTTGTATTTGATAGATCATACTTCAGAGGTAGTCGCATATACATTTTGTCAAAATCGATGCAGTTCTTTGGTTTTTATAACAAAATAACTGGTAAATTATCATCCAAACAACTGTAGAAATGTGAATAGCAAGTCGCATAATGTACGCATTTACGTGACTTGCTATTCACTTTTCTACAGGCGTTATACATATTGCGTATTTTGAAGTCGGTTTTTTTTCAGTTTTTTAAACTATAATTATTCAAATACAGTTTATAAATACTAATTAGTAACTATTACTTTATGTAATTCAATGCATTGTTTTAATTTATAAACCGTAGTCGAAATAATGTTTTGTAGGTCGCAAAACGTCTATTTCGCTAGCATACCATTGAAAATATGTATACCAATATTTTAAAAACTTACAAAATAATTATAACATGTTAGACTTAGAAAACAACATCACAAATAAGCTGGTTTTTTTTTCTCGAACATCCGTGTTGTTGTTTTCTTGGTCTAAAGCCTCGATGACACTGGGCTAGTTTACAAGCTACAAGCCAGCGAGTTCGCGAGCAGCCTGTAAACTCGCTCCGTGTCATTGAGCTTTTTTACAATCTGCTTTTGATTGTGTCATCGACACTCGCACTCGCTCACTCGCTAGCTTGACTAGCAGCTCGTAAACTAGCTCAGTGTCATCGAGCCTTAAGAAGTTTTGTTCTTTTTACCCGACTATGAAGCAAGGGTGGGTTATGTTTTTGACAGGTATGTATGTCTGTATCTGTTCCCTCATAACTTCTAAACTACTCATCAAAATTTGATAAATAAGGTGTCGTTAGAAGCGTCTTGGTTGTCCGCTAGTTACAGGCTATGTGGCGTAGTAATTTAGGCGTAAATTGTATAGAGACCCCCCCCGGTCACGAAGACAAGAAAAAATTTTTTTTCACATCATGTGTGGTATCTTGAACAGGGATTTTCAAATGAAGGTAGGATCTATATGCCACATTATATTTTTGTCAAGCGTACCGTTTGCGAGATAAATCCCGACAAAGTCATGAAAGTCATTTTTTTACCCGAACACGGCGTCGCAAACAAGCAAATGGAAGGGATGGATTCGGAACGCAGTTCGAACCACTCGCGGTGCGAAACGCCTAATAAGGTTTTAGTTTTCGAACTATTTTTTTTTATAAATCCATTCAATAATTCTATATCTTCAACAAGTAAGTTTATAAAACTTAAAAACAACCGATATAAAAAACAGCTGAACTGATTTTGATGAAACATGACAATCTCGATCAAACCCTCTTTCAAACAAAAAAGAATTAGATTAAAATAAGTCCATCCGTTTGAGTGCTACGATGCCACAGACATACACACATATATATATATATATATATATATCTACGCGTCAGACTTGAAAAACATAAAGTCGAATTGAGAACCTCCTTCTATTTGGAAGTCGGTAAAAAACCACTACATATATAGGTTTGCCTTGACACTCAGATTCGCATTGCGCTGTCTGAAAAAAAAACGTAATGGGTGTTATAACAACTACTGACTGACTTACGGAAATCCATGTACACAATGATAAATACTACAAACTGGTTCTATTAACTAGCTTTGTTTTGTATGTAGATTGTAGGTAGCCAGTCCATGGTCGAATAAACAACACCCTACAATCTCGTTGCTATGACATTAATAAATATAAGTACAATTATATTGTGATAAGTATATTATATTATATAAAAATCTTAAATTTTATTAATACTTTATTAATACTATAAGTATTTTGTTTGATATGTGTTATTTAAAATTACATATTCTCAAATATTAATTTGTTCTTGTACATATATACATACTTTTTTATTTTGATCAAACGGGTTACTCACGTCTATTTCGAGCCGAATTCCCTGACTATAGTTTCAACCGCATACGGCGGTCTTTTTCGAAAGGAGCAGGCAGCCGTGCGCTTGAAACTATAGTCGGGGAATTCGGCTCAAAATAGACGTGAGTAGCCCGTTTGTTCAAAATAAAAATGTGTAACAACCACGCAAGTTTTCATAATAAAATAATATATACATACGTACCATGCAATACAGTCAAAGATTTTTCATTGCCGCCATAGTCAGATGGAAGCATTTCCTTTGGTATGTGTTCATATAATTCTCCAACTTCTTTTAAAACATGGATCCTTTTCCCTAGTTTATCGCTGATCATTTGTTTAAATAGTTTAATAAGAACATCAACCGTTTTCGATGTAGAAAGGAAGAAAAAATTTCGAGCTCTTGCGTCATAACCTTCCTGTAACATAGGACCACAGGGGAAGCACCAGCTTTCAAATAAAAAAAGTATCATCAAAATCGGTTAACCCAGTCGAAAGTTTGAGGTAACAAACATAAACAGTCGATTTGAAAACCTCTTCCTTTTTTTAAGTCGGTTGGAAAAGGATATCGTTGTCTGTTTTGTGCAAAAATACTGAACAAGTTTGCATAAAGCAAACTTGTTAGACAGAATTATGTTTAAGATGGCTGTGACACATTTTTTTTTAAAGTGTTTAACGGCTCTGGATTCTGAGTCCTTTGAGGCAAACATCGCACTAAATCTTGCCAGACTCTACGGCATATATGTATCTCTTTACACGCTTTAATGCGGGTCCAATACAAAAAAGAAGAAGAAGAAGACTAAATGAAGAATTATAGTTTTACAAATATTTAATACATACCATAGTAATTGTACAAATTTGTTTCATTTCGACTATATTTAATAGCGACACTAAATTCATGACGTTAGCACCTCGAATGTCAATAACAGTTGTAATGCCATTGCTATATTCATGCGCTTTTAGGTACTCGCTTAGCTGAAAAAATATAATATTTATTACGGGTTTTTTTGCAAAGAATTTGCTGATAAATAATTATGTAGGTATACTTTCCATATTGAATATATTAATACCCTTAAAAATTATTTCAAAGTACGCAATTCGTTTACTTGGACGACTAATTTTTCCAGTTACTCTGTTGTTTTTTTTTTTCAAATTAGTCCAGGTGTCTTCGAGTAATCGGAGAACATACATATTTAAAAAAAAAGATTCCGACGAATTGAGAACCTCCTTCTTTTTGGAAGTCGGTTAAAAACTGGGTATACTTACTAGAATATTAAAAAAGTAGAAATTTGAAAAAAAAATTGGTGTGTACTTTATAGACTCTTCAAGCCTCATAAAAATGATTCGTATATGATCACTGGTAAGTTTTGGAAGTGGTGCTATGTACCTGAAATATTTGTTGCATATTAACTCAACAGTATTTATGTAATAATATACATCTCATGGTGGTGCATTTGATGTTACCGGTAGCCTAGTCGGGAGACCGTCTGACTTGCGATCCGCAGGTCCTGGGTTCGAATCAGCACGCACCTCTGTCTTTTCGAAGTTATGTACGTATGGTTGATTGCCGCCAACTTCAAACATCGTGAGGAAACCTACATGCTCAAGAGTTCTCTATGTTCTTGAAGATGTGTGAAGTCTACCAACCGGCACTTGGCCAGCGTGGTAGACTATGGCCTTACCCTTCTCACAATGAGAAGATGGCCCACGCCCAGCAGTGGTACAGTTTGTACAAACAGGGCTGATGAAAAAAAAACATACATCGCATTTCTAATATTTAGGTTCTGGTAGCTATATAAGATTAAAAACCTATTTAGGTGTCTATTCTCACTAACCTATCAAATAAATGTAACCAAAGCGTATATTTAATGAATAAATTTATTATTAATTGAGACAAAAGATATATTGTTGGAAAAAAAAAATGAATTGTATATTACTTACACTAAGCCTCTTATATTAGTCAAATCATTTTTTGCGTCACATTTATCAAAGAAATGAGGCAGCAGCGTCCGAAGCGTACAAATTTTGTCCATTTGTCCCTTCGCTCGTTCTACTGAACCTTTTAACAGTATTATAACTCTTTCTAAATACTCCCTTGCTGAAATTTTTTCATAATTGTTATCTATGAATACTCTATAATTGTTAATGTAGTGCTACTGCAGTACCTACGCAATATATTTGCTATGTTGGCATACAGACGGTAGGATGCGACGGCCGGCCATGACAGTATTGACAGTGTCAGTCAAAATAAATCTGTGCAAATATTCGCATCTCGTTTCTATTACTCGCTCCCGATCCAGTATTCTTCAGATATAATTACATTACCGCCCAAATACGTGTCGTACCAAGTAGGGTTCCATAGTTGCACATCACAATTTATGTAAATTTTTAAACTGGGTCTGTTGTTTGATACTATGAACATACGAGTTAATTTATGTTTTTTCGAAAGAAATTTGCACGATTTTTTCATTTGTTACTTCTCCTTTCTAATATAATAAATATCCACAATTGGTTGTTGGTTAGTATGTTGATTACTCGTCTACTTATAAAGTATATAAGTACCTCTAATTTAGTAATACACACTATTTTCGATATACCTAATACCAACGATCCAGCCGGTGAAATTATACGTAAATAGATGCCAAATTTTAGATTTCTAGTATTAATAGTATAATACTACTAGTATTAATAAAATAAATAATGACATTTTGTTCACAATATTTTCATCTAAATATTACGTGCCTTTATTAACTACAACACAACAATATACAGACTCAACTAACTAAACTACTTATATACTACCCAAAAAGCTCATCGATCACCCCAGACCGATAAAGGTCTAAAGATAATCCAAATGCTTAAACGCACTACCAGTTGGCAGCGTACACAGCATGCTGACCGCATTGCCAAGTTGAATGGCAATGCTTATGCGTTGGGCCAGATACGCGCCAGTTTTGGTCACGCGTCGCATCGATCAGGCGCTCAGATAAATTTTTGAAAATGAGATGATCTCCTAAATATTATTGTCCATAATTTATAGGCTTCAATATATAAAAAATAGGCACGGGGAATGAGAAGTTTCCTTTTTTTTTTTCATACATTATAGATCTACGATTGACCGCCAACTCGCCTGATGTTAAGCGACGATGTGGCCGAGGATGGAGCTCGTTGATCTAGAAGATATACGAGTATATCTTTTCACTCTAGCCTTGAAAATTCCAAGATTGTAGGTCTCAGGAAACAACAAATGAGAGATGGCAACAAATTCCATTCTTGTGCAGTACGCAACAGGAATGTGGATCGATATCGCTGAGTACGGATTTGTTTATGATCATAATTTTTTTAATTCGTATATATATATATATATATATATATATTATTTATTCCGGTTTATTCCGGTACAATTATAAGAATAAGAGTATAAGTTAGATTTAAAAAAAATAGAGCCTACACGTCTAATAATGAGAAAATGTGTACAAAATTTAAAAAATACGAATAGGTTTTTTTTTCATATATTTTTTATTATTTTGTGTATGTATTTTGAATAAGAGTAAAATTACTTGTAGGTACTTACGAAAATCTTTTCTCACGAAATGTTTTTGTTTCTTCACCCAAGCGTCTAAAAGATCGATTGCTTCGTCCATTTGTCCAGGTTTATCCAAGTTATATATCTTCCGAAGAGCAACTAGAGTATCTGAGTTGTATTTTAAAATATTGTTATCAGAAATGCTCTGCATCCTGCCAGCTTTATGAAACAACTTTTAGTTAATGCGACTGCTTGAAGCAAAAATAATGCACTTATAGTTGGTAAGTCACACTTTATTTACCTCAATAAGAATTCATGACACGAATTTGTGTAAATATTAAAAATAATATATTTTATATGACAGTAGTTTTAATAACTAACTAATAGACTAAGAGCGGGCCGTATGTTTACCCACCTCATGGGATAACAAGATGTGAGCTATCTAGGATGAAGCACTTTAGTAAGGTGCCTCTAAATGTTCAGGGTCACCTAGGCTAAACCTGGAGCGTTTTGTATAGTTAGCAAAAATGTGTCCATTTTTAGTGTCCACTATCTTATCGGGTAAAAAGAAGTACATTCGAAAGTGCCTATCTAGAAGTGCCAAAATCAATATGGTTGCATAAGTCTCATCTTGTAATTGATGACGTGATTGGTATTATTTTTGGCACCATAAAATTATTAATATCAAATAAAAAAAATAAAAAATAAATTATTAATTACTCAGTCATGATGACCGAGTCATGAAAGCTCCAGGGTTAGGGTTAGGCGAGGCAACCATATTGATTTTGGCACTTTCTCATTTTCGAATGTACTACTTGTTACTCGATGGTGGTGGACACCCCAAAAAAATGCTCACATTTTTGCTAACTGTACAAAACGCTTCCAGGTTTAGCCTAGACAACCCTTTATATTTAGTGACACCACACTAATGTGCGTCATCCTAGATAGCTCACATCTTGTTACCCGATGATGTGGGTAAACATACCACCCGCTATTATGACACTGGTAACCAGTAAAATTATAAATTATGTCCTACCAACAGTCGCTCGCGGCTTTACTTGCGTAAAATAATAGTAAGTATAGGTACATTATTGTTTGTAATAGTCAGACCTTATGCATTGTGGTAAAATAAATAGATATACCATTTTGTTTTGATATTACCAAAAATAATATTATAATAGAATGAGGCCTGTAATTACATTTGTTTCCAAGTTGCATATAAGCTATATTGAGCTGACTGTGATGGAAGACTATCAATCGATTTGTTACTATGGTCTGGATGACATAAAAATTACATTACTATGAGATAAATAATTTTTTGAGATCTTTATTCTTACAAAGTTACAAATTTTACTTAAATATTAGTGTATATTTTCTCAAGGGCACATGTTATATTGTATACAATTTATGGAAATATAAATCCACACAATTGAATTTAATACAATTTACTGCAGTTTTTACTTCTTTATCGCGTGCTTAATGTTTTATTACCTACAATAATATTATTGAATGACCTTGTGGCTCAGTTGGTAGTATGTCTGCCTAAGCTAAGCTGTCGGTCGTGGGATCGATCCCCACCCAGGGCAAACATTTGTGTGATGAGCATGGATGTTTGTTCTGTCTGGGTGTTTCTATGTATCATATGTATATATTTACAAAAAAAAAAAGTATATGATGTATTCTATCAAAAATCTTGTTCTATAGTATATACAAGCTTTGCTTAGTTTGGGCTAGATGGTGTTGTGTGAAATGTCCACAAATATTTTTTTATTTTATTGTATCCTATTATGTTGCCATAACATACGTAAGCGTACGTAAAGTAAAAAAATATTCAAATTGTGTTGTAATTTTTTTTTATGTAGTAATAGGTTTGCGCTTCACTGCCAATAAACATAAAATATCATTATTTATTATTCCATGAAATTGAAGAAATAACTTCTTTTTCGTGTATCAAAGTACGTCGTGTATTTTTGTAACATAAAACAAAAAAAAGTTAAATATTTTTTATTATTATGTATTTATTATATTGTATGCAACATCAAAATATACATAAACCATAAAAAAATAAGTTTCATATGCTCAATAAGCGTTTCTTATTCATACCTACGTCTAACTTATTCATATGCCAATCTTTCCGCCATAACCATAACGCATGCTATTTTAAGGCCATAATCGAATAATAATAGGTCGATTATTATATAGTATAATTCTAATCATTATATCATTAAGCGAAGAAGATTTTCTCATAAGCTATTAATAAATCTAGTCAAAACTCAAAGCTCTAAAAGTACCAGCGATCCCCAAGAAATCTTCATCATATTTTTTTGAAGTCCGCAAAGACTCGTTGGTGCAAACCTGGCTCATCTCCTTGAAGTATTTCACGTTTTCTTTTGAACTCAATTCTTCCAATAGTTCATCTGAAATAAGTAATTCAGTAATTCTAATATCTTGTTGTAGCCTAGAGACGAGAGAGTCAAAATACTGTTTGACAATACAAAGATCTGACTTCAAGTCTCAAGACACACAACTTTATAATTTCAAAGTTGCGTGCGTAATCCTTCAAACGGTGAAGAAAGAATGAATGATGAAAGAAGTTATCATGATGATGATGGTGATGAAAAATGATGAAAGATGATATCAAAAACGTGCACGTCTTAGTTTGGTCGTCGTATATGAATAATGAAATGTAGCGCTTGTGGCGTAGCTTGAATAGATGTTCTCGAACGATCACTAATGTCAAGCAACGGACTGAGGGGCGGTTTGTCTTCGGATGGATGACCGTGAGTGGCAATTTTTGAGTTTTTTCTGAGTGCTACCGTAGGTCGGATGACACGCTAAATTGTAGGTCCTGGTTGTTTGTCAATCGTAAAGCCAGGTCAGAGGCCTTTCGGCGGCTCAATAACTCTAACACTAGGGCTGGCCACTCAGTCTATACGAACTTACTTAATCAAATATTATGGTACCAAAAGAAAAAGAAGTCTAACTCGGGAAGCGGTTTGAATCCAGTGTCTTCCTGCCACTTGTATGAGATCGTGTATCCAGCTTGTGGCTTGTCTTTCTATGCTGTGCTTGCCGGTGCGTGGTCTCCACTCGAGAACTTTTCGGCTCCATCGACCATCAGTTTTATGTGTCATTTACCCTACCAACTGCCTTTTCAACTAACTAACATGGTAATCAAAGTTGCTATAAGTATACCATAATTATAGTTTAAAAAACTGAAGCACAACAACAAACATTAAAAAAAATACAGTCGAATTGATAACCTCCTCCTGTTTGGAAGTCGGTTGAAAACACAGAATGTAGTGTGTTGTGAATTGGATGAGTGAAAGTTGTCTCACAAATTGTTCCCAATATTTTGGTGTACATATTCGTACAATTACCTCGTTGGATTCACATAAAGTTTGTAATTAATAGATTCATTAAAATTTGTAGCAAAATAATTCTACTAGATGAATTTATGTTATTTAAACGGTACTGTGTACCTTTATGTTTTGAACAATAAATAAATTTGTTTACTTGTTTTGTTTGTAATTAAAACTTATTTATCCGGTATTTCAGTTCATAACTCTACAGACTCAACGACACATCTACTTTTATATGTGTAAGTACTTACCATTAAGTTCATTCAAAGACTTTTCTTGCCCATCATAGTCTGATGGAAACAGTTCCTTTGGTATGTGTTCGTACAACTCTTCAACTTCTTTGATAACTCGTATTCTTTTCCCTAATTTTTCACTGATCATTTGCTTGAATATTTTAATGAAAACATCTATTGCTTTTGATGTTGATATGAAGAAAAAGTTTTGAACCCTTGAATCGAATCCTTCCTGAAAAAGTATAACTATATCAACAAACACCGATCATAAATTTTACCCGACTTCCATATGAGGGTATTATTTTTTCAGCGTATTCAAACTTCCTAATTTCCTAGCTAATGTTATACACAATATCATACATTACATCTTACCTTCTTATTCCCTTTAACCTTCTAATATCCTGACCCCTCCATCTAACCCTCTAACCGTAGTCAAATGTGGCGGCAAACCGCTTTATTGGTCTTTCATGCTCTGCCTACCCCATAAGGGAAAACAGGCTTGATTATATCTATGTTTATTTATGTATTATAAAAGCGAAATAATTCTGTCTATCTCTTTGTCTAATTGTTACATTTTCACGACCTGCCGAATCAATATAAAATTTTAGAGACAACTGAGAACCTAAGGACGGACATAGGCTACATTTTTCATCATCATCACCATCACCATCATTTTTTATCACTACGCGGGTGAAACCTCCGGACACAGCTAGTATATTACAAGTATGTAGATTACTTTGGCGCGCTTTTTAGGCTCTACCAAGGCAAACTTCATAAAGATTTTATCAATTGGTATTTAACTGATTTAGGTTGTTGTTGTTGTTTTAGGCTAGTGTCCCACTGCTGGGCAAAGGCTTTATCCATTTCTGGCGGTTTTGTGCGTTGATGAACCAGTTTTTGTGGAAAGTGTCAAGTTCGTCACACCACCTCTTGTAACTAAGATAAAAATCAATTACAAAATTTTGAATAATCTCTAGAAATGTAAATATTTTCATTAGGTCTCTGGTATTTTGATAAAGTCTTTTCAGAAAAAACATTAAAACATTTTCTTTTCTTTAAAAATTTTTCAGACCAATTTTAGAAATTTCATACTTTGGTCCAAGTGAATTAATACTTTATATTAAATGTAATTTTATATCCTTTGCTAAAGCTTGCTTCATTTTGTGGAATGAGTCTCATCTTCTGCCTTTTTTCTCTGGTCTGAGATTAATACCATAGTGAATGTATCATGTTTGTGGACCTACAGAATTTTTATAAATGTATAATATTTATATACCTAGAATAAGTCATATAAATGTAAGATCTTTTGTTATTTCCTCTATTATTGAATAAAAAAATATTATTATTATAAAAAAAAAAAAAACTGATTTGGGTACTTACCAAAAATATAGTGCATATTTGTTTCAATTCAATTAAATTTAGTAGAGATACAAATTCCATTATGTTAACTGCACGCATGTCGACCACATACGTTATCCCATCACTGTACTCATGCGCCTTAAGGTACTCGCATACCTGAAACAAGTTACAAAATAAAAAAATCCCGACTTTAAAAAGGGGCTGTACCGATTTTAATGCTTACTCTATTCTGAGTCATAGTTATGGATACCAATGTTCATGCCCCTAACATCAAAACCCAGGAACTCTCATACATTCTTTTACCCCCATTTCTACCCCTTAATTCAACCCTTTCGCAAAATCCGTTCTTAGCTAACCTATTTACCACTTAAGGAACATATTATTTGCCAAATTTCAGCCTCGTAGCATATGTAGTTTTTAAGATTTCGTGTTGAATCAGTGAATGGTATTTCGCTTTTATTTCTTTACACACATATCTTCACACTAAAAATACACCTTACAATTACAACGCTAGAAACAAATGGGTTAATTAACATAAATCATGTTACTTACACGAACGGAACGTTACGGTGAAGGAAAACATCGTGAGGAAACCTACATGTCTGAGAGTTCTCAATGATCTTGAAGATGTGTGAAGTCTGCCAACCCGCACTTGGCCAGCGTGGCAGACTATGGCCTAACCCTTCTCACAATGAGAAGATGGCCCGTTCCCAGCAGTGGGACAGTTTGTACAAACAGGGCTGATAAAAAAAAAAAAAGTTACTTACTAGCACCATATAGAAGTACGCGTGTAAGATAAAGTTCGCTGAGTACTTCCCAGGTTCAAATCTCATAAATAATATTCGGATATGATTTTTTGTTAGTTTTGGGAGCAGTGCCCAGCTCCTGAAATGTATACAATTAATAAATGTTAGTTTTGGGAGCATTGCCCAGCTCCTGAAATGTATACAATTAATAAATGTTAGTTTTGGGAGCAGTGCCCAGCTCCTGAAATTTATACAATTAATAAATGTTAATTTTGGGAGCAGTGCCCAGCTCCTGAAATGTATACAATTAATAAATGTTAGTTTTGGGAGCAGTGCCCAGCTCCTGAAATTTATACAATTAATAAATGTTAGTTTTGGGAGCAGTGCCCAGCTCCTGAAATTTATACAATTAATAAATATACAAAATAAATTTCATAAAATAATAATTATAGTACACAAAACTGAATAAACCGGCTTCAAAATACGCAATTCATTTACTTGGATGACATTTTTTCAGTTATTTTGTTATAAAAACCAAATTACTAAACCGAATTTGATAAAATATATATGGGACCACCTCTGAGGTATTATTAACCTACCAATCAAAAAAGAATCATCAAAAACAATTCACTATTGACGGAGTAATCGTTGAAGCAACATACAAAAATAACAAAAAACATACAGTCGAATTGAGAATCAGTTTTTGGAAGTCAGTTAAAAATAAGTAGAGATTTTTCAAATAGCCGGGTACTGACTGAGCGAGCAGCCTCGCGAGGCAGTCGCGCGAGGCAAATCCATTGCCTCGCGAGGCTGCTTGCTCAGTCAGTACGCGGTTAATGAAACGTTACTTAACATCAAGTGAGTAGTAAGTAAAAACGAAATGCTACTACGTAGAGGTCTAAGTACAATCCAATTGCTCAAACTCACTACCCATATTTACTTACATTAGGCCTTTCAAAGCATTTAAATCATTTTTCGCGTCACATTTCTCAAAGAAGCGAGGAAGCAGCGTCCGCAGCGTACAAATTTTGTCCAATTGTCCTTTCGCTCGTTCTACTGAACCTTTTAGCAATATTATTACTCTTTCCAAGTATTCTCTCGCTGAAAAAATAGGTGTATAATAATATTTAAAAAAAAGCTATTCATACAAAAATTGCCAAGTGCGTGTCGTGGCACGCGCAATTTAGGATTCTATAGTTACACATCATAATTTATGTTAACTTAAAACAGGGTTTCGAATTTAGATATTTTTAAATTTATCAACTATTACTGGTTACTTGTAAAGCTTATTTAGCCGTGATAATTTTCCTTTTAATTTAGTTTTGTTATATTATACGCTATTAGCATGAATTTATTCTCCATATCTCCAAAGTCAACCGTTTAGCCAAAAGAGACGGACAGACGGACAGAAGAACGAGCATGGCGAAACTATAGGGTCCTTTAAAAAACATCATGTCCCTAATTTCCATGCTTAAATATGAAATACCAAGCCACGACCTTTCAGTTCAGCAGGTAGACGTAAACACACTACCAACTGAGCCACAAGGCCAGTCATAGGCGTCATATCTTTGAATTGAATGCACTATGCCATTGTAAAAAATACATCGCATATTTTTCCAAGTCAGTAAAAATGAACTCTTTTTAATACCCTTTTAATAATTACCTAAATATATATTGCTAGTTTTCTTTTCTTAACATTATTTTAAAGAAAATGATGGTAAAAACACGCAGTCACGATTACATAGAAGAATAAGCGTTATAGTAGTACGAGGAGGAATTTAGGAGCATATATTTTTTTTATCAGCCCTGTTTGTACAAACTGTCCCACTGCTGGGCGCGGGCCATCTTCTCATTGTGAGAAGGGTTAGGCCATAGTCTGCCACGCTGGCCAAGTGCGGGTTGGCAGACCCGCACATAATACATATTATAAATATCAGTAGGTATATGAGTAGGTTATATGCCTACAGGATTAAAGAAACTTGTTTTTCATCAAGGTGGAGCACACCGTTCTCTTTCGATATAATTAT
The DNA here is from genome assembly GCA_947563715.1 of Lycia hirtaria. Lineage (NCBI taxonomy): Eukaryota > Metazoa > Arthropoda > Insecta > Lepidoptera > Geometridae > Lycia > Lycia hirtaria. Next base: position 11,011,567 of record OX387378.1, read on the forward strand.
GTATGTCTATCGTAAAGATACGTAATGTACAATTTTTATTATGTCAACTAAAATCCTGTTTAGCTTGTTATTCTAACTTTCAATTTAGGCAAAATATCTGTAACACTATGCTTCAGTTGCATTCCAGTGGACAATGGTGATTTTTTTATTATAAGTTTTTTTTAAGGATACTAAAATACATTGCACGACAAGAAGATGGCCGGCGGACGAAGGCGGTCAGAATGTTGGCCCAGAGGAGCGACTAGACCAGTAGGCAGACCACCAGCCAGATGGAGAGACGATATCGTCAAGCCAGAGGGCAAGAGCTGGATGAGATCAGCGCAGGACCGGAAGGAATGGTGTGATAAAGAAGAGGCCTATGTCCAGCAGTGGATCTATAAGGGCTGAAATGATGACGAAGATGATACTAAAATAAATTACTTTTGGCTTTTATTTAATGGCGCTGAAATTTTGAGGGGATTTTACCGATTTATAAGAACTAGAGTTCAAGATTCTATTGTTATTTTTGGATTTATGCCGCGAATTTTACCATACCACGCACGAAGTCGCGGCGAGTATGCTAGTTGTTAATAATGATAACATTTATAAATATCGTTTCACACCGCGCGTACCTACATGAAAATAAATGCAATTAAAAATCCACTAAAATGTTAATAAAATAATGAAGTTAATAAAAAGTAATATCAGATACAAATTATTTGATAATTAATTCTTTTTTGCATAGGACAAGTTTAAATTTCAGAGGTAAACAAATTCAAATACTTACAAAAATCTTTTCTGACAAAATGATTTTGTTTCTTCACCCAAGCATCTAAGAGGTCGATTGCTTCGTCCATTTGTCCAGGTTTATCCAAATTATACATTTCCCGCAGAACAACCAAAGTGTCCGAATTGTATTTCAAAATTGTATTATCAGGTAAGTACTCCATACTACTGACTCCACTGAAAACCTCTTTGTAAATGACCACTGGGATCAAAAAGAAATATAATACAAAATGCAACCAGATGTTGTTAAGTAACTTACTTTCGGACAAGAATGAATGTAGTCCATATCAATTAATGCAGTTTACGACACAAATAAGTGCAAGTTTTGCATAAAATTACAGTAATCATACAATTTTAATCAAAATTATGTGCTTTGTATTCTTTATCAACTGTAGAATCAGTATTTTCAATGTACTTTTATTTTTACGATATTTATGACTAATTAAGAAAATAATGCTTATGTCTTAATGTATTAATGAAAGGGTATATTATTCGTATTATAGGTATTATAAACTGATTTAAAAGAAACATATTTATCACAATTAAAATTAAATTAAATCTTTGGGCAAACGCGTGTTATCGTGTGCTGTGAAAAAACTAGAAATTCGTCGTTCACTTCGTCGGAGAGTCACATACTAAGCAGAGCAATTTAAATGCAATAATCAATGTGTCACAAAAACAACAACAAAATATCAAACAACGTGACATTGGCGTGAACTTAAGAACGCCATAAACAAGAATTGAATAGGGGTATCGGTATATATTAATTAAATCAAAGTATCCCCATACTTTGATTTAATTAAAAGATATATGCGTTAGATATTCAGTTAGCTTTATTCAGTAGGATTACAGTGATATAAGTTTTATATATAGTTTTCATACAAATTTTAGGAAAAAACTAGGTTTTAATTGCGCGCGGAAAATTCGCGAAAATTTGCGAGGCGCGTGCGCAGATAAAAAAAACGGACAAGTGCGAGTCAGACTCGCCCACCGAGGGTTCCGTACAAACTAAATAAAAGAAGGAAATATTTTTTTTTAATTTTTTCCTTCTTAAACCGAAAAATATACATCGTAAAAATATTTAACACATTCCATGCTCACCACTCGGATCCGAGTAGGGGCTATAGTAGCGGCGCCTCCCACTCGGATCCGAGCAAGCGAACGTTTGTGGCAGCCATCATTCCTTGCATAGAGACACTATTTCTTTGTGATTAAATAAAAAATGTCCAGTTTTCGGATTTTTTCCTATATGTGTACTCTAACACAATGCTTCTTGCCAAATTTCAGAGTTCTAGGTCAACGGGAAGTACCTACCCCATAGGTTTTGATTCCTCTGTGAGTGTCGAAATGTGCGTTTTTTGCGACATATTCGGCTGTAACTTTTTTTTACGAAAACTGAGAAATTTTATTTTTCTTTCTGCAGCAAGATACTATGGATCTGCGTATATGGTTTCAATTTCAACTCGATACCTTCACGCGTTCCCGAGATAAAGGTCTTGACACCCGGACAGACGGACAGACGAACAACAAAGTGATCCTATAAGGGTTCCGTTTTTTCTGATTGAGGTACGGAACCCTAAAAAATGGCGGACCCCTGGTCCGCAGCGGAAGGGTTAACTAGTTTTATAAAAACATCAATTGCTTTTGATGTAGAAAGGAAAAAGAAGTTCTGAACTCTTGTGTCGTAACCTTCCTAAAAAAATATTTGCTCATTAGAGAATTACTCTTTATGGTGTCTTTTGCCATCAACTTGCCATTTAGACATTTTGAGATCATACAGGGGCCCAATTCAGTTATTCAAGACCGCTCCATTGCCGAACCATATGTGGAGCGTTTCCCGCCGGCCGCCATAGTTTTTTTGATTCAGTCACTTTTATGTCATACAATTGATACATTTGATGAAACGTAACACGTCCTTCGCTCGTTACTAAATCAAAAAAAAGATAGCAACCGACAGGAAACGCTTCGCACAAGGTTCAGTTACGGATCGGTTTTGAATAACTGAATTGCCCCCTCTTGTGTCTGAATGTCTTACTCCATCGCATCTTGGCAGCAGTATTAATTTGTGAAAAGATACATACCAAAAATATTGTAACGATTTGTTTCATCTCAATTAAGTTTAATTGTGATACAAAATCAATGATATTGATTCCACGGAAGTCAACCACATACCTATGTAACGCCATTGCTGTAGTCATGTGTTCTCAGGTATTCGTTTAACTGTAAGAATAATGTACTGATTATTAGGTTTTTTTTTGACGTGATTACGTCTTATAAATATTCATATTCATATTCATATCATTTATTGCGTCATATGTAGGTACATGCAGGTCTTATAATAACACATGTTTATTTAGGGAATACATATGGCCCTATAGGGGCATGGCAACACTTGAGTCGGAACGTTCTATTTTAATTTTAATTTCGTCAAAGTTATCCTTAAAAAATTCGTCAAGATTATAATAACTGTTAGCGTCTAGGAGATCTTTCAAATTCAATCGATGAACGCCGGCTGCACGCACGAAAAAGTATGACTCATCGTCACTTTCCACCTGAGCCGAGCGTGCAAGCGAGAGCGCGGAACAAGCGATAGAGAGGCACGATCGGAACGCATCGTTATCACGTAAAATTATCGTCCGTAAGCCGACTTTACAGACAACCATTTTTTATCATAAACAGAATTGTTCTAAATAAAGTATTCATCATCATCATCATCTCAGCCATAAGAAGTCCACTCCTGGACATAGGCCTCCCCCATGGGTTTCCAAAAAGATTGGAAGCGGCTTGCATCCAGCGTCTTCCCGCCACTTGTATGAGGTCATCTGTCCATCTCGTGGCTGGTCTTCCTACGCTGCGCTTGCCGGTACGTGGTCTCCACTCGAGAACCTTTCGGCCCCTATCGGAAGAATAAAGTATTTTATTACTTCAATTAGCACTTTGGAACAAATTACGGTTTAAAAATAGATATATTATATTTAAATAGGTACTTCAAAATATCATTTATACAGCTTAAGGGCCAACGCCTGACATTCAGCAAGAAATTTTATTCAAATTTCAAACAGTTTTTACCCGACTGCATAAGAAGGAGGGTTATGTTTTTCAAGTTTAGTATGTGTTTTTCAAGTGTATGTATGTTTTTATGTATGTATGTGGGTAATACTGGGTATGTATGTTTCCATATGACAGCCTACAGCCTAAACGGCTTGATTTTGATGTGCGAGGTGTCGTTAGATTCTTATTCATTTTCTGAGTGTCCTAGGCTATAATTTTTGTAGTTATAATAAAACGTCACGTGCAAAAATAAAACAATGCGTTTTACAAAAATTGTGTTTCGTAATCTCCAACGAACTATTTTGTAATAAACAAGTTATTGTAGTAGAATTATTCTAAAGATGCGCATTTATAATCTTTGACGGCTTTTTTACGCACTCACAAACAACGTACACTCAACAGCGTATCAATCTGAGTGCCAAGACAAACCTAGTGTGGTTTTTTGGCACAATATTTGTATTAATTAATATATTAACATGTAAATAAATAAATAATAAAAAAAAGCGTAACAAAATCGTAAGTTACACTGCAAAAACTGTTTTTCTGAAGTTGGGTATTTTGTTTTTATTTTAATATACATATTTGTTTGTCCTTGTAGCTTGGGTAACTTTTGTAAATGAGCACAACATTTGCAACTATTCAAGTTTAATATTTATTGTTATTGCGACAAATTAACTTTCAATATTGCATTACATTGCCTACCTCACTCTAGAAGCTGCTTGGAATGGGAAAAAATATTTCTAGGTTAATAAAAGTAGCACAATTGTTACCTGACCTGGTACATGGGAAAAAAACTGTTTGAAATTTGTTATTTATTAACAAACATGAAAAAATATTATAAATTTATTTAAAATAAAGCCGGACAAGTGCCAGTCAGACTCAACTTCGAAGGGTTCCGTACAAACTAGATAAAAGAACTACTAGGCGAAGATTGTCATTGGTCAAAGGGTTTTTTTACATTTTTGGTAATAATCTTAAAATTACACATCGTAATTATAATTAAAAACATTCAAATACAAATCTCTTATGACCTTCAAATCATTTTATCCGTAACATTTCTTAAAGAAATGAGGCAGCAGCGTCCGAAGCGTTTATTCTATAGCTTACAGGTATAAATAATTATTTATTATTAATTTAATTAATTATTTATTTTAGGTATATACATAAATAAGTATTTGCTATGAAATTGAGCTTCCAATATTTTGGATCATTTGAGGACACCGCGTTTTAAATTATTAATAACGAATAATTATGCTGAAATATTATGAGGGCTATGCTCGAGTCTCTCTACGAGATCGAATCGGATATGAAGATATCCGTAGACGTACAAAAATCACCGACACAGCGGATTAGCAAGTTGAAGAGGTAGTGGGCAAAGGCTCATAGAACGTAGAACTGATGCCCGATGGGGGCGAAAGGTTCTCGAGTGGAGACCACGCACCGGCAAGCGCAGCGTAGGAAGACCAGCCACGAGATGGACAGATTGACCTCATACAAGTGGCGGGAAGCGATGCGAGCCGGTTCCAATCGGTCTTTTTGGAAGTTCGCGGGAGAGGCCTATATCCTGCAGTGGACTTCATATGGCTGAGATGATGATGACGACGCCAAGCAAATCATAATAAATACCCAGTTTTATTAATAATGAAACTGGGTATTTACCGAGTAAAAGATAGTTAAATAAATAAGTAATTTATAATAACTTTGATCGTTTTCTGTTTTGTTAAAATCTTAGGTCTGACTTTGTAAACCATAGCAAAATTTATAAAGCTCAATAAGTACTTTATAAAATAGTATTGATAAAATAAAACATTGATATGAAAACGGCATATCGAGTTTCTTATACTACATAACAACTTTGACTTTAAAAATAATTATTTTTATATTGAATGAAACCTATAGTCAATAATGAAATACTTAACAAAAGAATTATAAATATCTTGATTCCATCTTAGGCATTCTCATATTTCTGCTTATAGCGCCCTCACAGAGATCGAACAAAATAACGATTAAAAATATTGATCTTAGAATGAACAAAATTAAAAATAAGTTATTTATAATATTGACTGATCAATTTTAGTGGTCATTAACACAAAATATAACTTTACAACTGCACAATATCAAACATGTACTGATGGGTACATCTTTCTATATATTTATGATGTTTGGTAGCATCGGGTCAGAAGGACATATTATTCTTACAGGATAATTGACATTGTAAGTATAATTATGTGTTTGTAACATAATTGTACTAACAATGTCAATGCTAATTACTTATCTTTAATTCGCTTAAATGTTCAGACGTACTTACAAAAATCTTTTCTCACAAAGTGACTTTGTTTTTTCACCCAAGCATCTAAAAGGTCGATTGCTTCGTCCATTTGTCCAGGCTTATCTAAATTATACATCTTCCGAAGTGCAATCAGAGTGTCCGAATTGTATTTTAAAACTTTGTTCGCAGGTATGTCCTCGTCCTCCATTATTATCAACTTCGGTGCAACAATTTTGTCAAATGACTGCATGAGGTAAAAAAATGCAATTTATAATCGTAGATACAGTTGCAGATAATCATTGCATTAATCACAAAACAAATGAATTAAAATTGTTTATTTTCATATCTTATCAATGTTACGCCGTCGTCTTTTACACGACATGAGAATTTATGCCACTCGTGTCGATGGTTGTACCTTCACAATTTTATACTTACCTACTGAGTTCATGGTAGATTTTACTTGTTACATGGCGCGTATCTGGCCCAACGCATAAGCATTGCCATTCAACGTGGCAATGCGGCAGCATGCTGGATACGCTGCCAACTGGTAGTGGGTTTGAGCATTTGGATTATCTTTAGACCTTTATCGGTCTGGGGTGATCGATGTGCTTTTTGTGTAGTAGTTTAGTTAGTTGAGTCTGTATATTGTTGTGTTGTAGTTAATAAAGGCGCTTGCCATAAAAAAAAAAAAGTTCATAAACTTATCTGAATATGATTATTTTGTTGAACTACGATTAGCTTAAACTACGTCACCATCAGTCCACGTTATTTCACTACTGGACAAAGGCCTATCGTATCGAGCACCACTTAGCTCGATCTTCAGCTTTTCTTTTCCAGCCAGTCGAAGACAGCTGTCTTACATAATATATGCCGTGTCTATATCGTGTCTTAGATCAACATTTGCCGTCTCGCAGACTCCACCTTAAAAATCGTTTACTCCGGCGCTTATTGTTTCTCCGACAGATATGGCCAGCTACTGTCAGTACAACCTATTAATATTCTATGCTATGTCCTGCTATGAATCGAGTTTTCTGTCGAATTACTTAATTCACATAACGAAATTTGAGTTTGGAATACTTAAAGTACGAAGTTCAGATTAACATTGAAACTATTATGTTGAAACTCAATATTAGGAGATCAAGTCGCTTATCTATTAATGGCATACATAAAAAAAAACATATGCCTAATGAAAATAGCTCTAATTTATAAATAAAATAAAATAATAATAATATTATAAGACATATTCACTCAATCTCACAGAAATGGCACTTAAAGCGATAGTTAAATTCAAATTTCGATCATAGGTGAAGCCAAAAATCTATCAAAATGTGTGCTTGACAATTTTAGTTTCGGTGCCGATATGAACAAGAGCTTTCGAATTATGATTTAAGTAGGCGTTTGTCACATTTAAGAAGTGTAAATGAGCTAAATTTCGCCTAAGTATCTGTCATGTTTATTGACGGGCAGAGTAGCGTTATACATATAATGACCTTAAAAGGCCTATAAAAATGGCGTCACTTAGCTAAAGACAATTCGTACTCTATGCTTATTACTTCTATGACTCTCACCCACAGACATCTGGGGGCACGGCCGTGCACCCGCCATGTGAGCCAGCGGGTACGGCCGGGACTATCTTTTCTCGAACACATTCGTCGGATTTTTAGACCCTCATAGCTTCGGCCTCGATAACACTAGAGGGTTCAAATTTTCAGGATCAAATGTGGTCCACGGTCTAATAAAATGTTAAAAGTTTCATGTATCTAGCTTTTATACTTTCGATTTTATTAATACCTAAAATAAGCCGATTTGGCACAAATTAATTGATGATCTTATCTATACCTATAATAAAACTGTAACGAAGTCGTGTCTGTACATTGAAGATAAAATTAAGAAAAAGATTTTTTTAGAGTATATGAAAGCAGTAGAATCTAAAAATATAGTTTTTGAAATTTTTGTCTGTCTGTCTGTCTGTCTGTATGTCCGCTATAGACTCTTAAAGTACTGAGTATTTTGACATGCTGTTCGTGACAAACGTGTTCTCTAAGGTTCTGGAGGTCATAGGCTTTGTTTCATCAAAATCGGTTTAGAAATAGCAGAGTTATTCCAATAAATAACTTCGATGGAATTATAAATAAGCAATCTGATGTGTCCGCGCGCGAGGCGAGCTCCGAGGAATCGGTGGCTGAGGAAGCGGGCGGGTGTGCGCCGCGTCCGACCGTCGCTTCATCTCACTCTAGCTCATTACGTCAACATCCCTATCATTCCTCGGAGCTAGCGCGCGGCCTGTACCTGTAGTTCGACAAAAAAATAAGAGATGGCTTAAAACGCGCAAACGAGATACTTCAGAATTTAGTAATAGTTCTACGACTATTTTAACCGAAGGTCATGAATTCGTAGCGTATATATTTTTTACCGACTTCGAAAAAAGGAGGTTATCAATTCGACCTGTATGTTTGTAATATTGTCAGAACTGCACAGTTTTTGTATATGTTAGTCTATACCAGCTGCTGAACATGTGTGCCAAATTTCATAAGTGTATGTATGTTTGTATGTCTGTATGTTTGTCTACGTATTACGCAAAAACTAGAAGTCGTATTGCAAAAAAAATATGTATATATTGAATAAAGTAGCTCTCAACTTAGGAGTCACCGTAAGTTTGATTAAAATCGGTGCAGTAGTTTTCAAGATATGGACTTTTTTAACTAACCGACTTCAAAAAAAGGAGGTTATCAATTCAACCTGTATGTTTGTAACATTGTCAGAACTGCACAGTTTTTGTTATGTTAGTCTATACCAGATTTTTAACATGTGTGCCAAATTTCATAAGTGTATGTATGTTTGTATGTTTGTCACGTATTACGCAGAAACTAGAAGTCGTATTGCAAAAATTCGTTCCATACATTGAATAAAGTATCTCTCAACTTAGGAGTCACTGTAAGTTTGATTAAAATTGGTTCAGTAGTTTTCAAGATATGGACATTTTTAGTTTTAAAATATGAGCGTTTCAACGACGCTATCTAAGTATACAAACTACTGGGCGGATTTGAACGAAATTCGGTAGGTTTATCACACATACTATGTAAAAGGATCTGGCATACTTACATGATTAATTAAGTTTTAGGCGTTACAATAGTAGTGAAGTGTGTTCAAAAATTAAACGAACTTACCCAGTGAAGTTTTGTGAATACAATTTTAAATTTCAAACAAAACGAGTAAATACTATTAAAAATGAATACGTAAATAAAATTAATTAAAAAAAATTAACCGACTTCAAACTGAAAAGAGAGAAATAACACAAAGAAAATCAATACTGGGCGTCTACCTAAGTAGGTACGTAAGCCAACTATTTTTGAGGTCAGCGTCTGTATTTCTGAGGACTTAGTTGATGACAGTTTAGGTCCTGACACCGACCTCAAAAAATAGTTGGTGTACGTACCTACTTTGGTAGACACCCATTTTTAATTATTTTCGTATTATTTCTCCCTTTTCAGTTAATTAGATTGTTTTGAAGTCGTTTTTTTTTTAAATTACTTTTATATATAAGTACATATAGTAGTGTACATACAGTAATCAGATACCATGACAGGCATAACAAACTTCAGGACATTATTTAAGGTACACTTACCTGACAGGACGAATTAGAAGGACGACACACCTAAAGAGTTAAAGTCCGGTGACATAATCTGGTATACAGATGATTCCAGGAAAGATGGCAGAGCAGGCGTAGGGATATACGGCGGCGACCCTAAGGCCAACCTCATGGTTCACCTAGGACAATACGCCACCGTCTTCCAGGCCGAAATGTACGCTATTATAAGATGCGTACATGAAAACCTGCTCAGGTCATACAAAGATAAAAGGATAGTCATCCTCTCCGACAGCCAGGCTTCATCAAAAGCCTTGATGTCGGATAAAATTGATTCAAAACACACTTTAGAGTGTGCTCAGTTACTAAACAACCTAGGCTCTACCAACTCGCTAACATTAGCATGGGTTCCTGGGCACTGCGGAATCAGCGGCAACGAGACTGCTGACGAATTAGCAAGAGCTGGTGCGGAAAATCCACCGATAGGTCCCGAATCCTTCTGTGGCATACCCATCAGCGGCGCTTATAGTGCCTTAAGGGCCTGGAGACATGACCAGGCACTAAAGCTCTGGGAAAGTAACCCTGGCCTGAGACACTCTAAACTGCTTATAGTAGGCTTCACTGCGAAATTTTCCAGGGAAGCGTTACGGCTAAGCAGGACTCGACTAAGAGTCCTGGTTAGAATCCTTAGCGGACACTACAAGCTTCACAAACAGCTAAACACTATGGGCTTAGGTGATCACATCAGTTGCAGGTTCTGTCACACAAATGCCCATACATGTCCTGTGCGAATGTGAGCCTCTGCACCATAGCAGAAGCCGGCACCTTGGAGGTCACATAATCTCACCCGATGAGATAAAAACCTCCTCTCCCAAGGCCATTACTGACTACATGCTCAGCATTGGACTTGGAGAGGTGCTGTAATTAATAGGGGATGTCACAATAGATCTGAAAAGGTCGCAGTGACCACCCGGGGCTGTCAGAGCCCATTTGGCCTCCTAATGATCGAATAAAAAATAAATTTAAAAAAAACATACAGTAATTCAAGAAGAGAAAAAGAATAGCGAGATCAGAGGTAAAGAAAATGTAGTACTCTATCTCTAATCAGAGGAAAGTGTTGAGCGACGAGCAACAAGTTTAGCTTCTGTTCGTGTGCACAATTCAGAGACCCACACTTCAGAGACTCTATTCCAAAAAGAAAAGCGTCTGTCCATCATTCTGCTGATCGCGAGCGGCATTCTCTGTTTCGCGATGCGAGTCACAGACGATCACACAGCGAGAGATTTGTCTCACAACCGACCGTGAGCGTCATACACTATCTCGCGAGTCAAAACCAAGTATATAACAATCCTATTGACGTTACGTATGTACCTATTATGACACAGTTAATTTTAATGTCAGCTGTAATTAGAAGAAACCTACACGCACAGCCGGTCTATGAAAAAGTCTTACGGTTTTTTTTTTTATTTCAAGGCAATAGAGATAGAGACACGTGTGCGAAGCCGCGAGTAAATGCTAGTAAAAGATAAAGTACTTGCTGAAGTCTTAGAAAGCTGAAATTTGGTATGTAGGCTACAATTTGCACACAAACAACAGAAAAATTAAGATATTTGTAACTTTCACCCTCCAACCCTTATTTGGGGTTATTTGGGGTTATCCCGTTCTCGTCATCAAAATTATAGGGTACTTCCAGAAGTCCTAGAAAGCCGAAATTTGGTATGTAGGCTACAATTTGCACACAAACAACAGAAAAATTAAGACATTTGTAACTTTCACCCTCCAACCCCTATTTGGGGTTATTTGGGGTTATCCCGTTCTCGTCATCAATATTCCAGGGTACTTCCTGAAGTAGTAGAAAGCTGAAATTTGGTATGCAAACTACGATTGGTACATAAACAACAGAAAAATTATGATATTTGTATATTTCACCCTCTACCCTTATTTGGGGGCTATTACGTTATTCTCATCAATAATTAATATAAGGTACTTCCTGAAGTCTTAGAAAGCTGAAATTTGGTGAGTAAGCTAATATTTACATATGAACCACGAAAAAATTAAGATATTATTACTTTTCACTCTCCAACCCTTTATTTGTGGGAGCACACCCCCTGAGTGTAATCAAAAAGATAGGGTACTTCCTGAAGTTTCAGAAAGCTGAAATTTGGTATACAAACTACGATTGGTACATAAACAACAGAAAAATTACGATATTTGTATTTTTCACCCTCCAACCCTTTTAAAGTGTGATCTTGTGTGTGTGTCTATATTTCTGTAACACAACATAACTTCGATATGGATAATACTAGAGAGCCCAAATTTTCAGGATAAAAAGTAGACAGTACATTTATAAAACATACAAAGTTTCATTTATTTAGCTTTTGTACTTTAGATATGATTCACATCTAAAATACGACAATTTTACCACTCAGTGAGGATCGTTTATCTAATTAGTTTCAAAAGGCGATACTAGATGGCGTGCGCCTCAAGTTAGCACACGGTATCATTTCTCGCGCTCTGTCGCAAATCAATTTTGGAAGCCGACACGCTGAGGCACCTATGTATTCCGTATTTATGGTTAGTCTGTGTTGTGTATTCGTTCGTTCTGATTTGGTTCTCGTTTATGATAACGGTTTGTTTGGTATAAGGATAAATAGTATCGTTTTCGTTCGTTGTTTCATGTTTGTTTAGTAAATATGGGTTTGTATTATATATATGTACATTAGGTTATAGGTTTGTATGTTATATATATATTATACATTATTCGACTTTAATTGATGACTTGGTTTGTTTTAGGTAGTACATACTTAGGCTTAGGGACTTATTTACACAGAAAATTATAATACTTTCAACCGAGAGCTTATTTAGAAGCTTGGATTCGGGACCGATCTTGTTAGAGAAGGGGTATTAGGTTATAGGTTAAGAATTTAAGTTATTGAATAATAGTCTGGATACAAGAATAAATCTAAAGTTGGTTTAGTGGACGTATTCCTATAAAAAGGAAATAAGACGAACAATATGAGTAACGAAACAATTTCTTTGGGAGAAGGGCTAGGGCCCTATCGTCTATACTACAGTTCATAGTATGCCTGGAAATGGTTCATGCCTTTTCCATTCATTGTCATTTACTCACGTCACGTTGGTCGTTTCACTTTCATGGAACTATTACATTACTATTCCAATTATACAACATTCAAGAGCAGAACTTTTAGTTTCTTTTTCTTCCTTGTCCATGTACGACATGTTATGCGACATATGTTTGTAACTGACCGTCGGAAAACGGCCAAGCCATGCTTTTTTACCAAGATTGAAGGCTTACAGAGATAAGTATTGTAGCCTTAGATTTTGTAGAGTTAGCGGCTTGGCTCTTCAGATTCAGTCAGATCTCATCTGATATATTTTTGTCAGTGAAAGTGGCATGACAATGCGACACATGGCAACCAATTTTACATGAAATGTTTTTGGTGGGATAATTATTTTCGCTAAGCAATGTCTGTGCTCATTTTTAAAAATAAAAAGTAGTAGTAGTTTTTATTAAAAAATGTGTGAAAACCATGTTAATTTCCATAGTAAAATGTCTTTGCTTCTGATAATTCCAATTGTAGTTGTCATGAAACAAATAACGTGGTTGTAATTTTATAATCATTTTTAGAGTACGCATATATTATAAAGTACGCATCAAGAATATAAATCAAGATAACTTGTGTACAGATAATGGTTAAAAAAAAAAGTAAAATAATTTTAAATTATTTATTTATTTTTCCAGTAACCGAAATAAATAAAAAATCTAGTAATATTGTATTATATTATATTATTATTATTGTATTGTATTATTTATAATTTTAGTCAACACTCAAAGTTCTAAAAGTTCCGGCGATTCCTAAAAAGTCTTCGTTATAGGTTTTCGAAGTCCGTAAAGACTCGTTGGTACAAGCCTTGCTCATCTCTCTGAAGTATTTGACATTCTCCAATGAACTCAGTTCTTCCATTAGGTCATCTGTAACAAAAATATTATTTTTACATTCACTAGCATGTAAATCTTTTCTTATAAATTCGTGTTTTAGCTAAGGTGTAAATAAAGATTGAAATCAATTTTTGTTCAGTTATCCCCAATCGTTAATAATAAGTTTCCGGCAGCCTAGTCGGGAGACCGTCTGACTTGCGATCCTGGGTTTGAATCCCGCGGCACGCACCTCTGTATTTTCGAAGTTATGTGCGTATTGTTGATTGTCGCCAACTTCAAACGGTGAAGGAAAACATCGTGAGGAAACCTGCATGTCTGAGAGTTCTCTATGATCTTGAAGATGTGTGAAGTCTGCCAACCCGCACTTGGCCAGCGTGGCAGACTATGGCCTAACTCTTCTCACAATGAGAAGACGGCCCGTTCCCAGCAGTGGGACAGTTTGTACAAACAGGGCTGATAAAAAAAATACCCAATCGGTTCAGATCAACTTTTGTATACAGGTTAGGTTTTGATAATATACTGTAGTGTAATCATAATTATGGGCTTTCCGCTTCTTAAACTTATATTTAGCTCTAGCCAATGTCAACTACCTTAAGTTTATCGTCACATTTGTATCTCAATATATTTTACAATACGTTTGCATTGTCTGGTTTGCGTCCTAGAACGCATTTATCTAAACGGTTATCTGATAAGACCTGTCAATCAACCTGTTAGAATGTTCTTTGTCGAATTAACTTATTCCAGATTATATTTTACTGCAAATTACTCTGGTAGTATGTTCTCTGCCGAATTAATTTATTCTATAGTACCTAATAATATACTGTAATACTATTGTTGCAACTTAAAATAGTTGTAAATACCGTTCAATTCTGCCAAAGAGTGTTCATTGCCGCCATAGTCTGATGGCAGTAGTTCTTTTGATATGTGCTTATGCAGTTCTTCAGCTTCTTTTATAATATGAATTCTCTTGCCTAATTTTTCACTGATCATTTGTTTAAAAAGTTTTATAAGAATATCAATAGTCTTGGATGTCGACAAGAAGAAAAAGTTTTGAGCCCTCGTGTCATATCCTTCCTGAAAAGTAATAAAATACAGATCAAAATAAGGTAAAAATTAACAAAGCTTTTGCGTATACGAGCTAACGTACATACAGTCGTAGTCTTGCAGTATATGGACCTTACCGAAAAACGTTACTTAACTTTAACCAGCGTCTTAAGTTCTCTTTCTTCTTTCCGCAAATGTCATTACGTGTCAGCCAGAAGTTGACAAAATATGTTAAGCATCGCTTACAGTTAAGTAGTTAGTTTTTCGGTAAGGCAGAAAGTAGTCACAAGGTTAAACTGACTGTTATTACTTTTAAGCGAAAAGTTCCTTGCGTTTCTTTATGTTAGTGAATAGACCAACCGTGAAAAATCTTTTAAAACCGTGAATTCAAAATAGCACTGCTAAGCAACATCAGACCCAAAACGCTACCTGGCTATAATCTAACCAAAATATTTT
Source organism: Lycia hirtaria (assembly GCA_947563715.1). NCBI lineage: Eukaryota > Metazoa > Arthropoda > Insecta > Lepidoptera > Geometridae > Lycia > Lycia hirtaria. Next base: position 11,026,699 of record OX387378.1, read on the forward strand.
TAGACTAATCTCATGACTGTTTTACATCCTATGGTTATCTGGAAGAGATCGCTGTTAGCGATAAGACCGCCCTTTGTGCCATTGTTTTATAAGTGTTATTTTTTGTTATTTGTATTCTTTTTGTGGTGTCAATAAAGTGTTATTGATTGATTGATGACTGAGTTTTTCTATTTCTTAGCCTCTACAAAATTAAATTCTGATATTTTGATCTGAAAGGTCCAAATATACATTTACGCTTTTTTATGCAGATTCAACTGTAGCTTTAGCGGCTTTCTTCTGAGTCCTTGGTCAAGGCTATGGAAAGTTAAGTTCAATAATTATATTTAAAAAAACGGAATAAACCGACTTCAAAATACGAAAAATGTATAACGCCTGCAGAAAAGTGAATACACGCACATACGCCTAAAAATCCTCAAACTCAGTGCACAATTGGCTGATTAATCGGTGAACAAACACACAGACCGAATTGATAACCTCCTTCTTTTTGGAAGTCGGTTAACAAATTACTACAAATGTCGTAAGTACGCTTATTTGTCAATACATACCAAAAATATTGTACATATTTGTTTCAGCTCAATTAAGTTTAATTGGGAAACAAATTCTATGATATTTATTCCGCGAATGTCGAATATAGTTATAATGCCATTGCTATAATCATGCGCCTTCATGTATTCGCTTACCTGGAAACATTATAAAAAAAATTAAATCTCACTCGTCGAGCCTGAATATGTATAATATATGAATTATTTAGTCTTTCTTGGCCTTCATCATCATCACCATCATGATCATCATCGTCATCGTCATCATCATCATAATCAACCATTGTCCACCCACAGCTGAGTATAGGTCTCCTCTTTAGCGCGCCATTCTTTCCAGTCTTGTGCCAGTTTCATCCACTGTCTTCCCACTGCCTTGTCGATGTCATCTGACCATCATCATTTGCATTCCAAGCAGTCCAATTGTGGAATTTGTTGCCAGTCTCAATTAGACAAGCTCCATCACTCGCTGTCTTTAAAGCACAAGTGGAGAAATTTTATCTGACGCAGTTACCACCTCACTGATTCTGTTTTTCATTGTTTATTTTTATGTTATTAAATATAACAAGTATTTAAGTATATATAAATATGTATATATATTAGTTTATTATAGATATTTAATTTAATTTATGTATTAGGATGTAACTTGTATTAGTACTTATGTACCTATTGTAATTGTATAGTTGTATACATAGTTTTTTTCTCTCTCTTTGTTAATTACCCCACCATCTATTTATTATCATTTCTCCATCTATAGGTTGCCTGGAAGAGATCGCTATTAGCGATAAGGCCGCCTGTTGTTTCACTAGCATTTAAGCCCTTTTCACTATGTAATTTGTGTTTTAGTTAAGGTGTAAACAATAAAGAGTTTATCTATCTATCTATCTATCATCGAGTTGGAGGTCTACCAGGTGTTCACTTTCCGTCTCGCGGCCACCATACTCTGACTGCTTTAGTCCACCGTCCTTCTTCCCTTCCTACCAAGTGTCCCGCCCACCTCCACTTGAGTCTTGTAATCCGCCTAACTACGTCCTCGACCTTTGTTCGTCGTCGAATTTCTACGTTTTTTATGCGGTCCATCTTGGCCTTACTTTATAATTAAATATCAGTAATCATTATCCATTCATAAGATAAGATAGAAAATAGGATCAAGCTATAAGACAAAATAATTGTATTATTAACTTACAAGAATACTATAGACGTAAACGAGAAAATGAAATTTGACTGAATACTTGAGAGGCTCATATTTCAAAAATACGATTCTTAAATGATCATTGGTAAGTCTTGGAAGTACTGCCCAGCACCTGGAAAGAAGTATTTATGTTGAATCGCAATTAATATTTAAAAAAGAAATAAACGTAGACCGCAACGTCTCTTAACATCGAGCGAGTTGGCGGTCAAGCGTAAACCTAATTCTACATACAAAAAAGTCTACTTGAAATAGTTCTTTAAAAAAAGTGCTTCATTGACTAAAAAATAGGGTAAATTCAAAATTTTGTCCTATCATTTGGCTGCAGAAATAGCGTTTAACCATTTAAAAGGTTCTTAAAGTTCAAGTTAAGCAAATCATTAAGAAATAGTAATATAAAACAAGTATACTTTTTTTGTACTTTTAGTGGGTTATATCAAATAGGTTGTACACAATACAAAAACAAAAATATCAATGACCTCTTTAAGAGTAACCACATAAATATAAATCTATTTCTTTTTCCTCTTTGGTATAATTTATATTTTTTTATTGATATTATAATATAAAGGCTCGAGATTTTTTTATAACTCATAAAACACACACACCGAACTTACAAATATTTACAAAATATCGGTTTCGATTTAAGTCATTATACAATGTATCACTTTGAATCGATATGTTAGAAACATTAAACTTTACACTTACAAATATGAAACTTACATTAATCCTCTTATTAATTTTAAATCATTTTTAGCGTCACATTTCTCAAAGTATTGAGGCAGCAGCGTCCGAAGCGTACAAATTTTGTCTAATTGTCCCTTCGCTCGTTCTACTGAACCTTTCAACAGTATTATAACCCTTTCCAAATACTCTCTCGCTGAAAAATTACAAAAATATTTTTAAATGAAATCTATGTTATTTTGTGAAACATATACATTTTTTCATAATTAAGTCAATCCTGATATTATTTTGCAATGGTTTTATTTAAGAATGTATTTTTTTAAACCTCCTACTCAATTATGTTGCTTTTAAATCCCCAACACTAAAAGAGGAGTTTTATAAGTTTGTTCAATGGGCCGATTTTGATCTAGTTTATTGTTTGGAAAAGGGTTTCATCGCGAGTGTTTTTAGCAATGTTTGACTGGCCTTGTGGCTCAGTTGGTAGTATGTCTATTAGCTAAGCTGTAGGTCGTGGGTTCGATCCCCACCCAGGGCAAACATTTGTGTGATGAGCATGGATGTTTGTTCTATGTCTGGGTGTTTCTATGTATCATATTATGTATATATTTACAAAAAAAGTATACATGTATTCTATCACCCATCTAGTTCCATAGTACAATGTAAAATGTCCCCAAAATATTTATTTATTTAATGTTTCATCGCTATCGGTTTAGCCTTTTTTGTCGGGGGTTTTGAATTATCTAAACGTATACATCCCTTTGGTGCATAATGAACTATTCATTTAAAAAACTTATTAGAGTCGATATAGCAAACATAAAGTATATTCAAATATATTTATGATTACTACGATATAATCGAGCCCCATCCTCGACCACATCGTCGCTTAACATCAGGCGAGTTGGTGGTCAATCGTAGATCTATCTTAAGTAAAAAATAAAAAAAAACATTCACATTGAATTAAAAAGTAAGTACACAAGTTATCAGTGATACTCTGAACCGGTTTTCAAATAGAGGACGCCAGATTGATGTTCCATTTAGAATCAAGTATCTTTATAAGACAAAAATAAATTATCAAAAATGTTGTCCGACCAGTTTTTTAGGGTTCCGTACCTCAAAAGGAAAAAACGGAACCCTTATAGGATCACTTTGTTGTCCGTCTGTCCGTCCGTCCGGGTGTCAAAACCTTTAGCTCGGGAACGCGTGAAGGTATCGAGTTGAAATTAAAACCATATACGCAGATCCTTAATCTCTTGCTGCAGAAAGAAATTAAATTTCTCAGTTTTCGTATAAAAAGTTAGATCCGAATATGTCGTAAAAAACGCACATGTCGACACTCATAAAGGAATCAAAACCAATGGGGTACTTCCCGTTGACCTAGAACTATGAAATTTGGCAAGAAGCATTGTGTTATAGTACACATATAGGAAAAAAACAAATGGTCATTTTTGATTTAATCACAAAAAATTGGGTCTTTAAGCAAGGAAGGAGGGTCCAAATTTTAAGTGCTTTGACGGTATCATGTGGGGTATCATAATTATGATCATATGAAAGAGCTTAATTAGCACAAGCTAACACAGGTTTTTAAATATTTTACGATGTATATTTTTCGATTTATGAAGGAAAATATAAAAAAATATATATAATTTCCCCCTTTTATCTACTAGTTTGTACGGAACCCTCGCTGGGTGAGTCTGAATCCCTCTTGTCCTGTTTTATTTTTGTACTCGCAATTAGGAGATCTGCGTCAGATAATTACCATATAAATAACTAGTATTAAAACTGGCTGACCTTGTGGCTCAGTTGGTAGTATGTCTACCTACTATAAGCTGTATGTAGGTCGTGGGTTTTTTTTTTTTTTTTATACACTATAGATCTACGATTGGCCACCAACTCGCCTGATGTTAAGCGACGGTGTGGCCGAGGATGGAACTCGTCGATCTAGAAGATATCTATTCACTCTAGCCTTGAAAATTCCAAGATTGTAGGTCTCAGGAAACAGAGATCCCCACCCAGGGCAAACATTTGTGTGATTAGCATGGATGTTTGTTATGTGACTGGGTGTTTCTATGTATCATAAATAATGTTTAAATTTACAAAAAAAAAAAAATATAGGTATATATTCTATCAGCCATCTAGTTCCATAGTACAAGCTTTGCTTAGTTTGGGCTAAACGGTGTTGTGTAAAATTCCCCTATTTTTTTAAGAAAACCAAAATACTGCAGAATAGTGGTTTTGCAGTCTAACTTACGTTTTCATTACGATTGATACGCTGTTGAGTGTACGTTTTTTGTTAGAAAGTATGCGTAAAATCGCTGTACAAGATTAGAAATGCGTATTCTTTAGAATAATTGTAGTAAAATCACTTGTTTGTTACGAAAAAGTTCGTTGGAGGTTATGAAAAAGCAAAATTTAATTTTTTTGTGAGAGATGTATTATTATTATTACAAAAACATCCACTAAGGGAGTCGCGCACCAAAATCGGTCAAGCCGTTTAGGCTGTAGACGCTCATATAGAAACATACATACACTCGAAATACATAACCCTCCTTGTTACGCAGTCGGGTAGTAAAAATAATATTAGGTCCCTTTTTTACACATATACATTACACAGGTTCGTTTGAGACCGACTGTTGTTGTTTTATTTACATTATTTTATAATAGTCAGTATTAAAGTATAAGTGAAATGGAATTCTGTAACCTTTATCCACAATGGACGACACAAGTTGGGAGGGAATCTGTTTTCCCTTCTAACACTACTTGAAAACATGTTTGGTTCTAGGATAAAGTAATTTTAAGTGGAAACGCAAATCAACGATTAGAAATAATAAATCATTTGCACTAAAAACTTTTTAAAATTAATTGGCTGAGAAGTAGAAACATATATGTTTTTAAAAAACATATATGTTTCTACTTCTCAGCCAAGCATGTAAGTGTAAAAGTTTTCGGCAGCCTAGTGGTGAGACCGTCTGACTTGCGATCCGCAGGTCCTGGGTTCGAATCTCACGGCACGCACCTCTGTCTTTTCGAAGTTATGTGCGTATTGTTGATTGCCGCCAACTTCAAACGGTGAAGGAAAACATCGTGAGGAAACCTACATGTCTGAGAGTTCTCAATGATCTTGAAGATGTGTGAAGTCTGCCAACCCGCACTTGGCCAGCGTGGCAGACTATGGCCTAACCCTTCTCACAATGAGAAGATGGCCCGTTCCCAGCAGTGGGACAGTTTATACAAAACAGGGCTGATAAAAAAAAGTGTAAGCTACTTCGTACCCCGTTGGCCAGGAAATTTAAAAAAATTGTAAGGATATGGATAAGACGTAGCTTAAGATAATATAGGTGCATATAATGTTTATAGTGAACTATCAAGGGTATTTTATCTTTTTAGATAAAATCCCCAGTAATAAATTAAGATTAAAAGAAAACGCGTAAGCTACTTGACTATGTGGTAAAAGCATGTTTGACCGATATTAACGCTTTGACATCTGACACCTGTACACATGTTTTGACAAATAAATATATCTTTATCTTTATCTTTATCTTTACCTTTATCTTCACTACTCCGTCGCCAGTATAAATGGTATGTGAATAAAACTTTGGTCAATATATCTCCTATTTAAATAAACAAATTCATTTCTCACTTTTCTAATATCCCCAGCCAATGATTTTATAAGGTTAAAAAGGTTGTGATGAGCGAGAGAGATAGCGAATATAATAGGTACCCTTTGGAGTTAGCTGCGCGCTTTGATCTCCACCTAAACGGATTTCAATATAAGCTATACGTACATAAATATAAAACATATTCTGAGTGAATCATTGACTATGTCTGTTTACTTATTCTACGGCAAAAAAGAGGATCTAACGTCTCGAGATAAATACAATTAAGTATACTTAAATATTATGGAAATATAAAATCCCGATTGCATTGCAAAAATATTATAAAAACTGACACCTCATGGATTCGATACGAATTTTTACTCTGTGGCAGTAGCGTCAACGTAAATGAAATATTTGTCGCACAAAAAAAACCGAGTACTTGCCTAAATAAAACTCAGGACATCATATTTACAAACCATACTTCATAAAATATATAATTATAGTTTAAAAAACTGAAGCACCAGATTTCAAATAAAAAAAGAATCATCAAAATTGGTTCACCCAGTCGAAAGTTATGAGGTAACAAACATTAAAAAAAATACAGTCGTATTTAGAACCGCCTCCTTTTTTGAAGTCGGTTGAAAAGTGTAAAAAATGTTCGTAGATTTACAAATAAACTCAAAACAATATTAATTGAGTCATTATACGAGTACATTAGGCGAGTTTTTACATGTTAAAATATTATGTTATTTTCCTACCATTGTATTTAACAACATAATGTTGCAATAAATGATTTGACTTCGACTTTGACCTAAATTGTCGTCGGTCGGCTCAAGCCGCTTGCGGTGGGGGCAATTCCAAGCCAAGACCTTCAATATTCGACCCGTGACACAAACAAAAATCAAGGGAGAGAATCTTGAAACTAAATTATATTATTATTATAGTATTATTTGTAATTTCTCACAATAAATTGACATAAATATTGCAAACAACTTCAAAACTATGGTGCCAGCAGCAGAGCAGGTTTGAGACCCAAATTACCTGTTTAATTATAATTTGCGATATTTTTACTGTTGATATTTGTATCTGTAGTATACAATAAAATAAAAAATACATTAATAATATCATTTCTTTTCTATCTGACCTTTGATCAGACTATCGAGAAATTTCCTCTAGAAATGTTGGTCAAGGATTTTAGGTATCAGAGCAACGTTTTCTCATTTAGTGGGTAACGACGGGCGAGTCAAAGCCGGCCTGCTAAAATTGGCAGGTGCTGCTTTTTAATGCTCCCAAATTGAGGTACTGCATCTTACCTTTTTTGTGGAAGCATCAGTCCATAGCCTAGTTTCATCATCAATATCATCATCATCTCAGCCACAAGAAGTCCACTGCTAGACATAGGCCTCCCCCATGGACTTCCAGAAAGACCGGTTGGAAGCGGCCTGCATCCAGCGTCTTCCTGCCACTTGTATGATATCTCCTGTCCACCTTGTCCTAGTTTTATAAGACATATCAATTTCGTCACAATGTCCAATAATTCTTAACCTTGTTTTGTATTTAAATTTGTAAAGGGTCTATCAGTGTGTCTCTTCACTGATACCCACCAATGACCGGACTTGACCCGAGATATTAATTGAATTCAATAGAGGACACAATTTTTTTCCACCTTTGGCGGGATATATCTTCCATATATCACATTTGAATTTATTTATTTCTATTGATTCACGAGTTAGGGCGCCGGATAAGGGAAAAGTGTGGTGAGCTCCGGCTCCTACCTGGTGCAAAGGTTGTCCATCGCTATTCAACGCGGTAACGCAGCTAGCGTCATGGGTACTTTTGCACCTGGTACAGTTAGGGGCGGGCTTTTTGACTGAGCTTAACTGAGCTTACACGTTTTTTTTTTTTTTTTAATATATAGGTATTATTAATTAAATTTCGTTGTTGATGAATTCTGTTTAGTGTTTTTATTATGTCAACTAATATATTTAGTACGTATAGGTAGTTTATATATTATATTGTATTCACATTGTAATTTTTTAGCTCAAATAGAATTTTGAATAGTAAATGATATACAATAACCTTACGTTTAATTCTCAACCGACTTCAAAAAAGGAGGAGGTTCTCAATTCGACTGTATTTTTTTTTAATGTTTGTTACCTCAGAACTTTCGACTGGGTGAACCGATTTTGATGATTTTTTTTTATTTGAAAGCTGTTGCTACCTGGTTGGTCCCATTTGAATTTGGTTCAGTTCTGACTATAATTAATAAATATTTATAGTTTAACTGAAGCAACTGAATTCTCATGGATGCCATCGTCAGAATGCAAATGGACCAAATTGAAATGGGACCAAACGGGAAGCACTAGCTTTCAAAAAAGACGTGTGGCACTCGGAGACTGCCGCGGTAAACCTATTGCATAATAGCTTTACGCGCGGTGTGTTAGGTTATTTTCGTTACGGAATTTCTGGATTCGGTCTCCACGCTCAAGGCCCGCGATAGAAGCTATGCAATAGCTTAATTAAAAAAAAAAGAATCATCAAAATTGGTTTACCTAGTCGAAAGTTATGAGGTAACAAAGATAAAAAATTCAGTCAAATTGAGAACCTCCTCCTTTTTTGAAGTCGGTTGAAAATTTGTGATCTGTGGTATCCGGATACATACAAGGTTTTTTGTTATTATGACTAAAAACAACTGTCAAGTGTTACCAAAATATTGGTTTGTAAAGTCGGTTTACGGACGATAGCTTAACGTGACAACGTCATAACAAAACATTGATGAAATGATGATGATGTAACGGGACAATGAGCGTAACGGGACAATGAATCATCCTTTTTCGTGCATGCAGCCGGCGTTCATCGATTTATTAGACGTTGTCACGTCAAAGGCGAATTATTAAGCTCAACACCTTACACGACATTTATTGTTTATTGTACTTACGGAAATCTTTTCTCACGAAATGATTTTGTTTCTTCACCCAATCGTCCAAAAGATCGATTGCTTCGTCCATTTGTCCAGGTTTATCCAAGTTATACATCTTCCGAAGAGCGACCATAGTATCCGGGTTGTATTTGAAAACTTTATTGTCGGGTATACGATCCATACTTCCGTAACACTGAAACACTTTCCGCTAACGGTTGTGTGGGACAGAATAAATCACAACAGTGGTTGATGGTGTTGGTTTGTCTACCTATAATTAGTGCTATATTCTATTGACGCAAACGATTCTAAGTTATGTGTTTTCTATGGAATTTATAGCGCGATTATAATGTCAACGTTTCTTTTACTGTATGTAATAATGAGTAGGTCATTAATAATGTTATTTTTTACGACAAAAAATATTAAAATATTTTTATTATTAATGGCCTACACGGAAACTAACCACTCAATGGAACGCACGCGTCATCAGTGCCACGTTGTGTAGGTAGGGTGTGCGTGCGCACAGTCAGTGTTCGCGTAAACTTTGAATGTTCAGTGTTTTGTGATCACGTGTATACAGCTAGCATTAGCACAACACAGAATGCGTGGAGCAACGGACACTTAATTTTTCAGATCATGATATGTAGTTTAGAAGTTATGAGGGAACAGATGAACAAACATATATACTTACATACATACATACACACATACCGGTCAAAAACATAACCCTCCCTTTTGCTTAGCCGTAGTCGGGTAAAAAGATGAAACTACTTGTAATTTTTCCGGACAATTAATATGTTAAAATAATTACGTAGCGAGCTCATAATTATAATCTGCTATTAAATAGCCCATGCTTGCACTCTATTGGTCTTGGTGTAATTTGAGCAATGAAGACGGTTACTGTAGGTATACGAGTATCATATTGCTATACCTACAGTATAATACAGTACAATAAGTGATTTTACAAAAATATTCCGATCAATTATCGGATAAATTAATACCGATAATTAAAATCACTTATTTGTTATGAGAAAGTTCGTTGTAAGTTACAAAAACCGTATTTTGTTTTAATTTTATCGAGAGATGTAAAAAAATTAAACCGGACAAGTGCGAGTCAGACTCGCACACCGAGAGTTCCGTACAAACTAGTAGATATAAATTACAGTTTAAAAAACTAAAAAACACGCTATAAATTATTGTGGTCAAAGTTCATTACAAGACTTTTCTAACAAATCCAAACACAGCTATGATACGATGTTCCTTCATGAAGTTCTAGTTCATATCTTCCGGCTCCATCATCAGATCAGTTCGACAGTACCATATTATTGTATTGTCATCAGAACTACATACAGCTGCCAATTTTCATGACGCTACGATCCTTGGAAGATGGTTAAAATAAAAGCGTGTTAATAAAAAGGGGAAATCATATATATTTTTTTTTATTTTCCTTCATAAACCGAAAAATATACATCGTAAAAATATTTAAAAACCTGTTTTAGCTTATGCTACTGAAGCTCTTTCATATGATGGATATAGACAGACGGACAGATGGACAACAAAGTGATCGTATAAGGGTTCCGTTTTTTTCCTATTGAGGTACGGAACCCTAAAAACCGATCAATTATATTATGATAAACTAATACCATGAGAATTACTATGAGAAAATTCGTTGTAGGATACAAAACCGTAAGTAAGTATTTTGTTTTTAACAAATTTTTTGAGCTGTTATTTAAATATTCGAGATGTTATTATGATCAGTTCAAAAACATATTGAGCAGTTATTTAATTTAATGGCGATTGATTAATTATTACGACAGTAAAACATGGACAGTAATAAAAAATCAATTAGTCGGTTATTTTATCATACAATGTCAATTCTAAAAATAATTGAGCAGTCCAATAACTGAATGAGCGGTAAAAATGATGGAAAGTTATCTATGTATATAAGTATAGGTATAAGCAATAATTTCATCAGAGATTAGGTTGTTTTTTTTTTTTTTTATACAAATTTATAGATAATAATTTTTACCGCCCATTTAATTATTTTCCTGCTCAATTATATATTCACTCATCCATTTCATTATTTTTTATTATTCATTTTTGTTTACTTTACTGCTTAGTTTTAACTGCTGAACTAGTTATTAAACGTGCCATTTATAATTTTTAACTTACCAAAACTGCCTATTTAAATCAGTGCCGTAATAATATAATATAAACATACATACATTCAATAACATAACTCTCCACCTTGCGCAGACGATTAAATGTAGTGCTAATGCGTAAGAGGCAATGCGAACTCTATTTGCTTAACTCGTTCAATAAATAAATTAGGCGTATAAATCAGTTCCTTATGTTTGGACAAAATCTGCTTCAAAACAAAAGTTATTTTTTGGCAACTAGTTTTACTATTTTTTTTTTATATCAGCCCTGTTTGTACTTTGTTTGTTGTTTGGTTTCAAGGCTAGAGAGAATATATTATATCTTCTAGATCGACGAGCTCCATCCTCGGCCACACCGTCGCTTAACATCAGGCGAGTTGGTGGTCAATCGTAGATCTATCTTCTATGAAAAAAAAAAAAAAAAAAGACGTGTGGCACTCGGAGACTGCCGCGGTAAAGCTATTGCATAGCATTTCTTATCAACTTATGTAATTATAATTATTTATTTATTTTATTTATGCAGTATCCCTAACACCCCCCACTCCGACCGGCACAGCGGTGATACTTTTTAGTTTTTAGTTTTGCCATCTATCGATGAATAGCAGAACTTTTAATGACTTTTTGAAATATCACGCTTGTCTCTTTAGTTCTGCAAATCGCCTCTAGGTGGCATTGGTTGTATCGGCGTTACTGCGTTAGGTTATTTTCGTTACGGAATTTCTGGATTCGGTCACCACGCTCAAGGCCCGCGATAGAAGCTATGCAATAGCTTAAAAACTGTTCCACTACTAGGAACAGGCCATCTTCTCATTGTGGGAAGAGTTAGGCCATAGTCTACCACGCTGGCCAAGTGCGGGTGGCAGACTTCACACATCTTCAAGAAACTAGTTTATTATTTACTAGTTTAGTAGTTTTACTAGTTTATTATTACCTAGTTAGCGCTTAGCTTGCAGGTCTGAATGCTTAAACTTAAACTAAAGCTTCCAGCCAATGCTTGGCTGCTCAAAAAGATGGCAGCAATTTTTTTACTCCGCACACGATGTGACTTGTGCTTGATAAAATTTATGAAATAAGTGTCCTGGGGAGAAGAATGCAAAAGTGACGTCACGTAGACAGATCGGCATGACCAATTTCGATATAAAAGTTTTCAGGTTTATCGTCGCGATTTAAGTGTCATAGGTTATACAATATTACAATAATTATAATGAAACTCGATAAAGCATTAAGTCTTTATTCCATATACCTTAAAATTCATTAAAGACAAAAATTACTAATCAGTAAGTAGATAGTATTACAAGTTCTGTGATAATATCTAAAAAGATGACAAACTCACAGTAAATTGAATCTATGAGAATTACTAACACCTATTTGTATCAGAGCCTAATTGTCCAAAATTAATTGATAGTAATTGTAATTGTTAATTTGAGTTTTTGGATTCAACATCAATTATATCTAATTGTTACCTAAATTAGATCACGCTTGACTATGAGCTCGTGGTCAACAATGGAACTCGTAGACTTACAAAAACCGACTCGCAACCGATAAAAAATAATTATAAATTAATTAATGTTCTTTCTAGATCAAAGCTAAAATAAAATACAATGATGTATTAAACGTAGATAGGTTTTCCCGGCTCTGTGTGCTAAGCCTCAAGTAAGGTAATCGCCCGACTCGTCTTCAGTTGCGACACGTCCGGCAATGCTATTAAACGCGTTTCATTGAGAATAGTTACAATGCCAGCCTGTGTGTTTAGAAAGTGCAACACCAAGATAAATAAGGCTTGGCCTTACAAAAAGACCCTTATCGTTAAAAGTAATGAGAATTGAGATTTTCCATCCTTTTAGTTCATTATCATTGAGTGTAACCTCTCTATAGATGAAAAACTCATTGATATAATATTGTAACGATGATGATGATGATGGTGAAATTTCTAGAAGGAAATGCTCCACGACTATTTAAATAAAGAATCTCGTCAACATTCTAGAAAGTTCGAAACAAATGATAAAAACAAAAGACGAGCGAAAAGACGATCGAAATTGAACATTCTGGAACGAAACAAATGAACGAAATGACTATCGAAATAAAAGCTTCTAGAAGGTTCTGCGGGGTATATAAGGAGCTTCAGTCGCGGACAGAGGGCAGTTCAGATACAAGTAGCATACAGGAAAGAAGAAAAAGTTACATGTGAAAGTGAAGTGTTGAAGTGATCAGTATAGTGAAGAGACGTTATAGTAGTAGTGTGTTGATCGGAACACGGTCTCTGTGTGTTTGTAGCGCGTCGATTCGGTAATTATTGTCGGTGTTCGTGTTGTAGACTGTAAGTGCTCTGTAGAAGATACCACGTGTCAGTGAATTAAACGGGCTTGAATAACATCGTTGTTTCCTTCCAATCCCTATACCCACTTCCCGTAACAATATCTATAAAAACACGATCGGATGTGTACAGACCGAAAATGGAATTAACCATTTAAATTATTCTACTGGATCAACTAGACCTTTTTATGTGGAAAGAAGTGTCAAACATGACTGGTACTTTTACGGTAAGCTGTGACATCAATGAGAATAATTTCGAAGGTTCGCTCCATATTCACTCCGTACAATACGATTGTGTACTACTTGTATTTTAACATCCATAGATAGAAGGATGTAAAAGACAAAAGGCGTTTTCACATTGACCGACAACGATAGCGATACCGATATTGTAATGGTATCGCCGCGACCGCAAAACTTCGTCACCGCATTCCAAATCATCGTCATCTTCGTCATGAGATACTGATGATAAATATGATGATCTGGAGCACCACGCGACCGCAAACCTTTATCTCATAATGGTCTCCGACGATAGTTTCACACTCTAGATTATCATAGTCATCGTGGCAATGATGATTTAGGGCATTATGCTACAGCAAAACTTGGTCTGGAATAGTTTCCACACTTCAAATTATCATCATAATCATTAGCTCACAAAGTGGTAAGTATACGGAATTTCACACAGCCTCTAGTCCGACACGCACTTGGCTAGTTTTTTTTGGTTTGGTAGTTAGCATGTAGTAATTTTTGCGGTCATATATTGCATCACAACATTCAACCGGCGCCGATGACGATTTTGCTTTGTTATCGATATCGTTCTCGTTGTCAAAGAGATATTGAGAAGTAACTGTCCACCGATATCGTGACGTCATCGTTGTCGTTCAGTGTAAAAGCGCTGTTATAATTCACAAGTAAAATATTCTGTCACTAGAATATCTACTTTGTAAATAATAATTTGCAAACGTAAATTTTGTAAGTAATATCAAATTTCCTGACTTTATAAATTTAGTACATGTATGATAATTCAGTCAACTTTTGAACAAATAAGAAAATAAATAAAAAATAACTAAAATTTTTAGTCCACACACAATGTTTTAAATGAGCCGTTTATGCCTAATATGTCGTTATTAGATTTCGAAACTCCATTCCTTAGATTCTCGTTTACTTTGGCTTGCCACATCTCTTTGAAATAAACGATGTTTTCATTTCTGCTGAGTTCTTTCACCCAATCCTCTGAAAAAATATAAAAAAATATATATTTACAGTACTTAAGTCATTTTAGTTTTAGAAACATCACGCCCGCAATGGGTAAAACTGTTGAAACTGATATTTTTTAAGAACTCTGTACACAGCATAATAAGCAATAATAAAATTTATTGCTTATAAGCATTATAAGAAATAATTTTTATGCATTGCTTAACATATTTTGTCTTCTCGCTGACACGTAAAGATACTTGCGGAAAGAAGACAGAGAATTTAAGACAATAGTTAAAGTTAAGTAACGTTTTTCGGTAAGGGAGTTAGTGTTAGCTAGCCATAGTTTATGTACAATAAAGCGCCTGTACAAAAAGTAGGTATGGACTTTAGTTAGCGTCAGAAAATTTTCTCAGGCGCCTGAATTAAATTTTGGTGTTACCGAAGATGGTTAAAAAATTAAAAAAAAAAATTTTTTTTAATTATCATCATCATCATAATCACAGCCATAAGCCAACTATAAGACATGGGTGTAATAGGTTTCGGAAAAGACCAGTACGCAGACTGTAACTAAAGTCCTGCTACTTGTATGAGTAGAATGGCCACAAGACGGACGTCTTATGGCCATTCTACGCTGCGCTTGTTAATGCGTGTTCTCCACTCGAGAACTGTTCAGCCCCATTGGCCACAAGTTTTCAACTAAACCACCCATATATATACACTCATTCTACCAGAAAAAAAGCGTATCGTAAGCGTACTTTAGTAAAATTCTTAAAATCCCTATTGGTAACGTAATAATTTTTTATCAACCTTATGTAAAAACAAAGTCGGGTTAGTTCTTGTTCTTCTTTTTTGTATTGGATTTGCCAAGGATTATTTCAAGTTTCTCGAATAAACCAATTTGTAAATGTTCTAGTCACAATCTAAGTCACGTAAACAGTCAATTTATAAGTCGAGTCCTGGTTCAGTAAAGTGGTGGCGACTTTACTAGAAGCTTCTATGGAGTTTTGCCGACAACGAAAAATAACACGTTTTACTGCTTTATTTCACTTGCCCACACTCACGCACTTTATCGAACACTTAATGAATAAAACACCACCATTCAAAATAACACAAGTTTAGGAAAATAAAACAAAGCAACAACACGTTACTAAGACGTTCCCGCCAAAACTCGTCGGGTTACATGATTTATGACTCAAGAACGGCTTGACCGATAAACACGAAATTTGGTATGGAGGTAGTTTATACCCTGGAATAATACATAGGTTACATTTTATCCTGAAATAAATAAAGGTTCCTGTAAGACGTGCGGTTAAAACTGCGGGGTGCAGCAAGTAGGTACCTACTCAATAAAATAGTACTCACTGTTACAATCTACTAAAGATTTTTTTATTCCTCCAAATTCTTCAGGTAACAGTTCTTTAGGCACGTACTCATGTAGACTGTCTACATTCATATGCACTCTTATTCTGTCCCCGATTTTCTTGCTAAATATTTGTTTGAAGATGCGAACAAGTAATTCTATAGCTTTCGACGAAGTCAGAAGGTGAATACCCTTCACTCGCATTTGGTAGCCTTCCTGGAAAAATACATCGTAACAGGTATCAGGCATCGGGAAGATTGAGACAATGACTCATAAATTGTGTATATGTTTTTTTTTTTTTGTATGTTTGTTGTGATTTCTCAGCTAATTGTGCATTGATTTTGATGACTGTTTTTTTTATTTGGTAGATCATACTTTTGAGGTAGTTTTATATAAATTTTATCAATATCTATGAAGTGCTTTGATTTTTATAACAAAATAACTGGTAAAATATCATCCAAGCGCCTATAAAAAAGTGATTAGCAAGTCACGTATGTGCGTATATTGTGTATTTTGAAGTAGGTTTTTTCAGTTTTTTTTAACTTTAATTATATTTGATGAGTTTTCTGCGTTGAGAAATGGGTGGTAATGCGCCGACTTTCTGCTAGTCCTGTAGTGGAATGGAGAGGGTGGAATAAGGTCGTGAAGCTCTTGCATACACTCGCCTTATTAAATCATCTAGGTATCTATATCTATTCTTTTATTAAAACTGTAACGAAGTCGCGTCTGTACATTGAAGATAAATAAAATAAAAATACAGTAAGTAACTATAATATGGAAGCTCTAAAATACTAAGTAGTTTGATCATGTTTTATATTTTACAATACCTACTGTAATTAGCTCTATATATAATATATAAATCAATTGTTGTTCGTTTGTCTCGCTAAAACTCGAGAACGGTTGGGCCGATTTAGCTGATTTTGGTTTTGAAATGTTTTTCGTAGTCCAGGGAAGGTTTAAACGTTGAGAAAATATCGGGTCCACTCATAGATAGGTGATACGAAGTACGCCGGGTCATCTAGTATATAATAAATACTATAATGTATGTATAAATATTTCCATCAAAATGTTAAAATCTTACCGTAATGAATGACAAAAACTGGTGCATCTCCAACAAACTGATTTGTCCAACAAAATCAGTCAAGTTAATGCCTCTGTAGTCAAGAATGCCTATGAATCCAGAGCAATATTCATTTGCTCTAATATGCTCAAATAACTGAAAAAAAAAAATTACGCTCAAAGAAAGACAGACATAAATTTATTGTAACAAAAACACACAGAAAATTAAAAATCATACACACAAAATAGGTCGCAAAATAATGTTTTTGTCACAATCCGGCCCCAGCTCAGCATAAAGCGAGTTGTAAACAACCAGCGTAAAAAAAATGAAAAAAAAAAGTTCACAGTCCTTCAACCAGCAATCAGAATCAGAGTATTTATTCGTCTAAAATGTCAGTACATTAAAGGTGATAGGTTAGGTACTGTTCCGGACGACCGCCCTTAGCTATAGAAAAAGTACATACTTAGATATAAATATTGCATTTTATAAGCGTCCCATTATGCCAATAGCTTACAAACTCTGTGTATAGAAATAGAATTAAGTTTTTATGTTTCGTAAGTTATCCCTATTTATATGAAATTGCGAGTAACATGGAGTTACGAATAAATATGATAAAAATGTTTAAAAAATATATGTTTTTAAATAAAAACTACGGGTCACTCACGTCTGTTTTGAGCCGAAATATCCGACTATAGTTATATACGTTATTTTCCATAGTAAAAAAATATGTTCTTCGATATCTTTTAACTTGGCTGTAGAGTAACAAAATATTATGTTCATCAAAGACTTACTGTAATAGGGCGAATTCTGTGATGTTCATCAATGATACCTGAATAAATCTTTTTTTATATTTCTCATAAGTAAACAAAGTTAAAAATACTGCTGAATCCATCAAAAGGCGGAAAAATGAATCTCTTGGCGATATGGTTACATATTTCTGTCTTTTGATGTGGAAACTTTAGGTCCATCGCCCCATATTATGGCTGCCACGCATTTGGGGGTCCAAATGCGTGGCAGCCATAATATGGGGCTTTTAAAGAAATTTCTATGCGACTGATAGAAAGAACAAATGACCTAAGGGCTGGCATTTACCTCGGTCAGGGGATTAGCATTGCTATCCAACGGGGCAATGTCGCCAGCCTTTAGGGTACGTTGCCTTTAGACTGTGACCCGAGTTCTGTTTTTATCTGTAATACGTATTTTATTTATATCTTTAATGTTATTATTAAATTGTTTTCATAATAAAGTAGTCAACTATTAAAGTAGTAAACAAAGTCATCTCTCGCTTCTCAGTTTCAGTGGTTTTATATATTTGAAAAATCCTGTGATGCGAGAGAGACATAGCCGAGGCCAATCTCAAGGTTGGCTACAATGCGCACAGCTATGTATATGTTTTGACGTGACAACGTATAATAAATCGATGAAAGCCGGCTGCATGCACGAAAAAGTATGACTTATTGTCCCTTTACCCTACGCTCCTTGTCCCGTTACTTACTACCGCGCGCGGTGGCTGAGGAAGCGGGCGGGTGTGCACCGCGCCCGGCCGTCGCTTTAATTATCATTCCTCGGAGCTCGCGCGCGGACATATGTTGTCACGTTAAACTATCGTCCGTAAGCCGACTTTACAGACAACCAATTTTTTTGTTTGTAGCTTAAGCTACTAAATCTATTAATATCAAACCTACTAACATTTTAACCAATAACATTAAACATGAATGACGACGTTACAGGAACGAGAAAAAAAAACAGCTATCCGTTTTCCTTAGTCAAACACAATCTTGCTTATTTGAAGGCTAGATGAAAGTGTGGAGTGTTTAATTTTTACTTACCATTGCGGCAAATTGATATGAGGGTAGAAAGAATTTGCTGGTCCAACCATCCTTGCGTATCTTCCCGGCGTAAATTCTATAGTGATCCTTAGTCAACGTTGGTAGTAGTGCATCAACACTGAAAAAAAATATACAAAATTCCAGAGAGGTGTTAATAACAATAGAGCCTTATATTTCGGTGAGTGTGCGTCTGCTTAGCATGATCTCATTCTCCCATACCCATTTTTCTATCGGACTATCGGTTGATATTCCGAAAACACGTACGAAACGCTTTGGCTCCACTTTCATTGTGCGTACCGCCAAAATGTGGAATGCGCTTCCTGAATGGGTCTTTCCGAATAGATATAATCTAGGTGTCTTCAAATCGCGAGTGAATAGGTTTCTTCTAGGCAAGCGCGCTCCATCGTAGACCGTAACTGTCGTTTAACACCAGGTGAGTTGACGGTCAAGCGCAAGTCTATCGTGGAATAACAAAAAAACACTTCCATCCTGGAGCTTAGATTTTTAGTTCTTGTAATTTCCACCACCTGGAAATCTGTGTTTTATAATGTTACATAATTCATAATTCATAACACACTTAAATTAAAAAAAAATAGTGAGTAATATCAAATTTAAAAAAGATTCACCCCATTCCTTGAACTACATTCCTATTGTTTTCTTTATGTTTCTTGAGTTCTCTTTTGTTTGGTTTTTAGAAGACTAGTTTTCGGATATGTACTAATTAAAAACAATTTAAAAAAAACGGTGAAGTGCATGTCAGGCCACGCGCAATGTAGGGTTTCGTAGTTCCATATCACAATTTATGTCTATGTCAATATTATGCGAACTTAAAATAGGGTTGTTTGATACTAAGAATATTCTAGTTAAGCTAAGTTGATCGACTATTACTCGCTAACTTGTAAAACCTACTTACTTGTGAGATTTTTCCTTACAATTTCGTTAGGGAAATTAATTGCTGGATTTTTTTCAGCATACCTATTCGACAAGAACCATTTAGCTGGTAGAGGGAGACAGACAAGACCCTCTACCAAAATAATAATTTTTATAATGATAATTAATGATAATTAATTTTTGTAATGATAATTTTTGTTAGGGTCACTTGACCCTAACAAAAATTAATTTAAAGCCTAATATTTTGCAAAAGTGACGAAGACAAATATGGAATACTAAATTGAATAATATATTTTTAAATTCCTATCCGATTTCAGCCAACATCAAGGGGTATAAGAGAAAAAAAACATCCCTACTTTACATGTAGAGGAATTACAAGGGTACCTCCCTTGTAATTACTCTATTCCCATAGAAAGTGTTGTCAAGATATATTTTAATTACGCCGATAAAGTAGTAAAAATTATTTTAGCGCTTGATAACGAGGCCATAGAAATGTAGAAAGTGCTAAAAAGTGAAGCAATGTCAGCGCAGTTGGTTGTACATTCAACTTTTTTATTGGAAAGCACATTTTGAAAAAGAAACTGCGAGATAATCTTCCGTGTAGGAAAAATATCATTAGGAAACTGAATTATGGTGTTTGAGTATTAGTTTTGCAGCCTAGGTATTTGAATAGCTTTTCCACTTGAGACTATAAATCTAAACTATTGTCAAACACCTAACGATGCCATGACTATCAACCACCTACTTGAGAGCCAGTTTTTATTTCGTGTTATGTATGCTTACCATCTTCGACCACATTATATTGCTCATGGGATTTAAACAACGTTTCTATAATTAAATCCGAAATCTTGGCCATACATTTTTCAGTCACAAATTCTCGTGTTTAGAAAATGGTGGAATACTTTTAAAACTTCCATCACATTTGTCAACTTTATGCATAAATTAACATTTATAATATTTGGCGACTACAACTCACGCATTCATCAATAAATTTAATTACTCATCTTTTGGTAAAAAAATCAAGAATCTTTAAACCAGGCTATGTCCAAAATTTAACGCAAAGTCAAAGTTACCCACATTGACAGTACGGAAAAAATACTCTTATTACACTACTCTGTCCAAAGCTTATTTTTACCAAAATCGCAAATGTGTGGCGCCCTTCTTGATATCTCTCTACAGCGGCAGCGTAGAGAGATGTCAGGGCAGTGATTGGGAAATCCTGGGGTAGTCCTCCTCATCATCATCTATCTCAGCCACAAGAAGTCCACTGATGGATATAGGCCTCCCCCATGGATTTCCAAAAAGACCGGCTGGAAGCGGCCTTCATCCAGCGTGTTCCTGCCACTTGTATGATATCTTATGCCCACCTACCTGGTCTTCCTACGCTGCGCTTGCCGGTTCGTCTACACTGTACAAGCAGTAATCACTCGGCAAACGAGCGTTTGTATTCTGTGCCCTAAATAATTGGAACTTTGCAGTGTAAATTCGTGACCCTAAAGAAATAATCATCGGCCAGCAATCCTGTCTGATTCCGTCAGACCGGTTTTAGCGTGACTAACTGACTTTACTTATACTTATAATGAGTGTAGCAAAGCTAATTTGAACGTGCGCATGCGAAAGATGGAATATTCCATTCAGTAGAATTAAGCATAATACGGAGATCCGTAACAAGGCTGCTGATTCAATAATAAATCCGGTGAAGTACGAGTTTCACTCGCACACCAAGGGTTCCGTACTCATTACTCCGTAAGTCATCTGTACTGTCTTCATACAACATGAATACCGACACTAGGACTAGTAAGCAAAACATAAATACCTACTCTGTTTTTTTATAATTGTAAATTCACATTATATTTTCTAAGGAGTGGGAATAGCCTGAAATGCTAGGCTATAATAGTAGTTAGAATAATACAAAAAAAAAATAAGCAGCCAAGTGCGTGCCGTGCCACGCACAAAGTAGGATTCCGTAGTTGCACATCATCATTTATTATGAACCTACGAGTTAACTTATGTTTTTTAAATGAAATTTGCACGATATTTTCATTTCTTAATTCTCTAACTACATTTTTTAAGTTGATCATTACTCGTAAACTTGTAAGGCCTACTTATTCGCCATAGTTTTCCTTTTAATTTCATCATTTATTATATGCTACTAGCATGCATTTTTTTTTATTTTTGTCTAACTCTGTAGTTACGAGTAACTGTTTAGCCGGTAGATGGGTAGCACTTGATTCTAACAAAAATGATCACTTCAAAGCTTAATATTTCGGAAACGGATTCCTAAATTGAAATATAAGTTTTTCACATCACAAATGATTTTTAATTATCTAGATACCCCTCACAATTCGGTAGACGAGAAAAAAAAAATCATCCACACTTTACATGTACGGGAAGGAACCCCAATTTTTTTCCATGGTTATATTCTACAACTATCTCGACATAACTAATTACGACAAATTAAACTATTGATGACCTCATACAAGTGGCGGCAAGACGCTGGTTGCAAGCCGCTTCCAATCGGTCTTTTTGGAAATCCATGGGGGAGGCCTATGTCCAGCAGTGGACTTCTTATGGCTGAGATGATGATGATGATGAAACTATTCACGACAAATTACAGCTTTCAATTCAAAGATTGGGGCACAGTTAAAACAAGGTAAGTATAATATGCCTGAAAATATGCCAACTGGCTCATGCTCCATAGTATCTACGCAAGGTAAGTATGATATGCCTGAAAATATGCCAACTGGCTCATGCTCCATAGTATATCTACCACTATTATAGTTAAAAAAACTTTTTTAAACTATCACGGTCATTCATTAAAGCACTATTATTATTAACGGGATATTTGCCGTGGTTCGCGTTAAATATCCCGTTAATATTAATAGTACAAAAACTTACTAGTATTCGTGCATAATTGCAATGTCTGTATGGCTTGCGTCTGTTTTCTCGAAATATTGCGGTGCAAATGTCCTCATGGTGAAGAGTCTGTCCATCTGGGTTTTCGCTCGTTCCACTGATCCCTTGTCCAATATGATTGTCCTTTCCAGGTATTCTCTAGCTGTGGAAATGAATGCATGTTTCTTTTAAAATAAATAATCTATACTTTTCATACACACATCTCACATGTTGTAATTTTTTAAATAATAATAAATATAATTTTAAAAACTTTGAAATAATTTTGTTTAATCAAATTATTTATTCAAATAAATATTAAAATTTTAGAAGATATCTATGCAGTCTAGATTTCAAAATTCCATGATTTATAGTTGTTAGGAAACAGAGCAGGCGGCAGGATGTTTATCTCCTCAATGTTAAACTTCAAATAAAACCGGACAAGTGCGAGTCAGACTGTACTTTCCGAGGGTTTTCCCCACCGATGGTTCCTTACAAACTAGTAGATAAAAGGGGGAAATCATTTTATTTTCTTTCATAAACCGAAAAATATACAATACATCCCGATATACAGGTCTTGACACCCGGACGGACGGACAGACGGACAACAAAGTGATCCTATAAGGGTTCCGTTTTTTCCTTTTAAGGCACGGAACCCTAAAACCGAGAAAATCTAGATACATCGAGAAAGGATTTCTTCAATGGGAAATTATTTTAGATTGACGTGCTATATCTTCGACCACACTGTTACACAACTTCAGGATAATTATTTTTACAGACTTCAAAAAGGGAGAATTATCAATTCGGTTTTTTTATGTTTCACCATAAAGGTACATTCACTTATATTGGTCACAATTTTGTAATCCGAAGGTTAGTTTTTGTAATTTTAATATTCAAGCACATAAAAACGGTTACTACTCGAGCCAGGGTTGCCAGGGTTATCCCAAGGTTATCCCAATTATTAATTCTAGGAAAACTACTTGTTTGTTACAAAAAAGTTCGTTAGAGGTTACGAAAAAATACATATAGTTATTTATTTTTGTGAGAGTTGTAATATTATTGTTACAAAAAATATAGTTTTTGACAATCTGAAAGTGAAGACGGATCTAACGACACCTCGCACATTAAAATCGGTCAAGCCGTACAGGCTGTCGGCGATCATATAGAAACATACATAAATATCCACATACATACACTGGAAAAACATAACCCTCGTTCTTACGCAGTCGGGTAAAAAAACTGTTCGAAAATTTTAACCATCCCACGTGACACCTCCGTGGCCAAAATGGTAAAGGCTCACAAGTCCAGGGATATGCGGGCTCAAGTCTCTGCGCATGTGTGTAATTTTTTAACTCTCTATTTTGTAAATACAAAATTTTACTAGAATTATCCTATAGAATGCTAATTTAAATAAGTTTACACTTAGAGCGACTTTCCACATTCTTTCTGGCGAAAACGTATACACTGAACATCATTGTAATTAGCAACCTCAAGCTTCAAGAACACTGCTTAAATCGCTCTTAATCAGCCGGCTATTTTATATTTGTTTTAATGTTAATTTATATTTGTCGTTTATATACTGCCGATATAAAATTAGATGATTTATATCTTGCCTAACCACAAGCCACGGTTCTCCCATAATTAAAACAATAGACAATGTTTTTATTGAATTTAAAATAAGAATAACTATTTTTTAAGCATTTCGTAGCGTATGCATAGTATTCATTTTAAAAATATTTCTTATACACGTTTTCTGTAGAAGGATAATTGACGTAGATTCAACGGAGTTTCCCCAAAGAATTATATCATAGTTTCATTGAGGGTATACATAACATAATAAGCATTTATAGCTACATCTTTCGAAGCAATACTGCTCACTACTGATAGGGTATAACTGAATTTTTCATGAAACACATTTGGTATTATAAATAAGAATTATTTTAATTATTCTTTCGGATCATATACACTCAAAAGCAATATACCATCTGGAGGCACGGCCGTGCCCCCGCCATGTGAGCGAGCGGGTGCGTACGGCCGGGACTATCTTTACACGAAGAGATTCGTCGGACTCGAAGCGATTTTTCGGATTTTTAGACCGTCATATCTTCGGCCCCGATAACAATAGGTAGTTCAAATTTTCAGGATCAAGTGTGGTCAGTGGACTGATACAATATAAAAAAAAGTATGTATCTAGTTTTTATAGTTTCTATTTTATTGATACCTAAAATACGCCGATTTGCCGTTGATTAACCAAAAAAATAAGCAACTTGCTGAAGACCAAGAAAGCTGAAATTTGGTATGTAGGCTACAATTTTCACACAAATAATGCTAAAGTTGAAACATTTGTAACTTTCACCCTCCAACCCCTATTTGAGGGTTATCCCGTTATTTTCATCAATAATATATCAATAATTTATGGTACTTCCTGAAGTCTTAAAAAGCTGAAATTTGGTGTGTAAGCCAATATTTACACATGAATAACGAAAAAATTAAAACATTTTTACTTTTCACCCTCCAACCCCTATTTGTCGGTACACCCTCAGAGTGTAAACAAAAAGATAGGGCACTTCCTGAAGTCTCAGAAAGCTGAAATTTGGTATGCAAACTACAATTGGTACATAAACAACAGAAAAATTAAGATATTTGTAACTTTCACCCTCTAACCCTTATTTGAGGGTTATCCCGTTATTTTCATCAATAATATATCAATAATTTATGGTACTTCCTGAAGTCTTAAAAAGCTGAAATTTGGTGTGTAAGCCAATATTTACACATGAATAATGAAGAAATTAAAACATTTTTACTTTTCACCCTCCAACCCCTATTTGTCGGTACACCCTCAGAGTGTAAACAAAAAGATAGGGCACTTCCTGAAGTCTCAGAAAGCTGAAATTTGGTATGCAAACTACAATTGGTACACAAACAACAGAAAAATTAAGATATTTGTAACTTTCACCCTCTAACCCCTATTTGAGGGCTATCCCGTTATTTTCATCAATAATATATCAATAATTTATAGTACTTCCTGAAGTCTTAGAAAGCTGAAATTTGGTGTGTAAGTTAATATTTACACATGAATAACGAAGAAATTAAAACATTTTTAC
Source organism: Lycia hirtaria (assembly GCA_947563715.1). Taxonomy (NCBI): domain Eukaryota; kingdom Metazoa; phylum Arthropoda; class Insecta; order Lepidoptera; family Geometridae; genus Lycia; species Lycia hirtaria. The sequence goes on from OX387378.1 coordinate 11,052,417, forward strand.
TTTTCACCCTCCAACCCCTATTTGTCGGTACACCCTCTGAGTGTAAACAAAAAGATAGGGCATTTCCTGAAGTCTCAGAAAGCTGAAATTTGGTATGCAAACTACAATTAGTACATAAACAACAGAAAAATTAAGATATTTGTAACTTTCTCCCTCCAACCCTTTTAAAGGGAGAATTTGACTATTTTTTTTTAACATAACATAACTTCGTTATGGATAATTCTAGAGAGTCCAAATTTTCAGAATAAAAAGTAGTTAGTACATGTATAAAACATACAAAGTTTCATTTATGTAGCTTTTATACTATAGATTTAATTCACATGTAAAATACGTCAACTTTTGGCACTCACCACTAATGATAGTTAGTTTCTAACGGCGACGCTAGATGGCGTGTGCGATCGACTTTAGCACACGCTATCGTTTTGCGCGCTTTGCTTATACATACATCCTTTTACTTATGGATGGATAGTGCGTTTTCGTTCGTTTTATGTTTAGTAAATATGGGTTTGTATTATACATATTCAACTTTCGTTGAAAATTTGGTTTGTTTTAGGTAGTACTTAGGGACTTATTTACACAGAAAAATATAATACTCTCAACCGAGAGCTTATTTAGAAGCTTGGATTCGGGACGGGTATCTTGTTAGAGAAGGGGTACTAATTAGGTTAAGAATTTAAGTTATTGAATAATAGTCCGGATACAAGAATAATCTAAAGTTGGTTTAAAGCACGTATTCCTATAAAAAGGAAATAAGACGAACAATATGAGTAACGAAATAATTTCTTTGGGAGACGGGTTAGGACGCTATCGTACAGTTCATAGTATGTCTGGAAATGGTTCATGTCTTTTCCATTCATTGAATCAATCTATAGAAGACCGTATTTGGTGTGCCGTTGCAAATTAAGGTGTGCTATTGTTTATCATGTTGTATAACATTGGGACGAACTGCAACTTTATACTTGTGCTGAAGACTGAGAAGTGTTTCTGGATACCGACTCTTATTCACGCGCTATAGTATGGAGGTTACAGCAACTACGAGTATCACCTATTTTAAGTAATAAACCAACAAAAAAAGAGGCTATGACAGAGAGTGTGCTGCAAAAAAAAATAACAGATGCACAGGAAAATACATTCCGTTAAAATAAAACGTTGCAGAAATTACAGGGTATCTTACAAAAAAGAAATGAAATCCCACCAAAAACATTTCATGTAAAATTGGTTGCCATGTTTCGCATTGTCATGCCAGTTTCACTGACAAAAAGAAATCAGATGAGATCTGACTGAATTTGAAAAGCCAAGCTGCTAACTCTACAAAGTCTAACGCTACAATACTTATCTCTGTAAGCCTTAAATCTTGGTCAAAAAGCATGGCTTGGTCGTTTCATGGAACTATTACATTACTATTACAATTATACATCATTCAAGAGCAGAGATTTTAGTTTGTCTTTCTTTTTCTTCCTTAGAAGTCCATGTACGACATGTTATGCGACATATGTTTGTAACTGACAGCCGGAAAACGACCAAGCCGTGCTTTTTGATAAAGATTGAAGGCTTACAGAGGTAAGTATTGTAGCGTTAGACTTTGTAGAGTTAGCAGCTTGGCTTTTCAAATTCAGTCAGATCTCATCTGATTTCTTTTTGTCAGTGAAAGTGGCATGACAATGCGAAACATGGCAACCAATTTTACATGAAATGTTTTTGGTGGGATCTAAATTTCAAATCTCTAGGTTCAGCTGTCTTGGCTATACGTTGTCAGTTAGTCAGTCACCCTGTCTTAGGATAGGTGACCGTGATTGGCATTTATTTTTTAGCGCTACCGTAGATCAGGGGATATGTTAAATTGTAGGTCCCTGTTGTTTGTTTTTAAAAACAGTAATCGTCAAGCCAGGTCAGAGGCCTTTCGGCAGCTTATAACTCTGACACATGCAGGTACCTAACCTAGCATTATCGGTAGCAGATAATAATGCAGTATGAATTGTTAATTATAGTTAAAGCTTGTCAAATGCTTACTCTATAATATACTTATTTTTCAAATAATTAACTTTGATACAGGCAGAAAATATATATATATATATATATCCATATCCATGCATATAATGAGATTGTAACGGGTCAAAATCTGTACATTTAATTATTTTTTTTCGGAGGATGCATTTCTATCGATACCTCTGTATCGACAAAACAGCAAATTTAATTTTTGTGTATCTCTGTCTGTCTGTCTGTATAGTGTGTCCAATAGATGCCGAAATTACTGGACGGATTTGGACGAAATTTGGCAGTTTTATTACTTAAACTATGTACTCGTAGAAGGATTCTACATAGTTTAAGGCTTACTCTTTATCCCGAAAATTTTGACAGTTCCTGTGGGATACACTATAAACACTAACTACATAATCGACTAATTCGTGTTTTACGCTGAATGTACTGGATCGATTTGAAGCTTATAAAACTTAGTTTTAATTAACTTTGGAGAAGGTTATAGACTATATTATATCATCCTCTTCATCACCGCTTTTCATTATCACTAGCTGCGCCCCGCGATTTCACGCGGGGCGCAGCTAGTCTACAAATAAATACCAACATAAATAATATTAAAACTACCTAAATTAATCTGTTAACTTTATGTAAGTAACCTTTAGTAATGCACTAATATGTGATAGTAGTTGACCCTGTACTGTGACCTCAGGAGTAGGTACCTACTTACTTTAATATTTTTACAGCCAGTTGCGAAATTGCGCATGCTGGGTAATAAGAAAAGTATTTTTTTTTCGAACTGGTCTGGCGATTTAGATTAGTCTTATTAGGGTAGATATGTATATAGAGAATATGCATGATTTATTTCAAAGGAATAATAGTTTTAATTGATAACATACTAGCACAGAGGATTAGCAAGCTGAAGTGGCAGTGGGCAGGCCACATAGCACGTAGAACTGATGGCCGATGGGGCCGAAAGGTTCTCGAGTGGAGACCACGCACCGGCAAGCGCAGCGTAGGAAGACCAGCCACGAGATGGGCAGATGACCTCATACAAGTGGCAGGAAGACGCTGGATGCAAGCCGCTTCCAATCGGTCTTTTTGGAAATCCATAGGGGAGGCCTATGTCCAGCAGTGGACTTCTTATGGCTGAGATGATGATGATGATGATGATAACATACTAAAATAAAATACCTACTTAAACAATTGTTTAAAGATGGAATAAGTCTTACAGTTTAATTATTATAGTTCAAAAAGCCCACCCCTGACTGTACCCGACGCAAAGGTGCCCATGACACTCACCGCATTACCTCGTTGAATGGCGATGGACAGCCTTTGCATCAGGTAAAATCCAGAGCGAGGGTCGCCACAAGAGAAAAAAATAAGAACATACTCGTATACTAAAAAAATATTTCATACATTCAATAAACTTCGGAATAAACTAAGCGATTGCGCAAGAAAGAAAGTTTTTCGAGTACTATGTGCAAGTACTCAAAAAAATAACCCTCTTTCTTTATTACGTGTGTCCGTATTTACATGGGTATGTATACCTAAATAGTAGAAACAAGGAATGAAAGTTCGAGACGTCGGAATAGCGTTAATGAAATTAAAGTAGAACTGGGCAGGACAATTTGCTATACGCATGATGATGATGGAGTAAGGTTGTGACCAAGTGGTGGCCAAGACAAGGGAACCGGAACGTGATCTTGCAGCTGGGTGGACAGTATTTTCTCTATCGTGGATCGAATCTGGACTTGATTGGCACAGGATTGTAGAACTCCATCCAACTTTTTCGTAACAAATAAATAACCAGTATTATTCTCATTAAAATCACCAGTATTATTCTTAAGAATTTTTATTTGAATTTTACAGCAACTTTGTGCATACTTTCTCAGCAAAAATGTACACTAAACAGTGAATGAAGCGTAACGCAACCTTAAATTAGACTGCAAAAACTGCTGTTATGCAGTTGGGTTACCTATTTTGTTTTTGTTACACAAAACTCATTAAAACGCGGTATGGCTCACACAAAAATCCACAGATCCTGTTATTTTTTGCTAAACAAATCTACGCAACCATAACAGAGTTGCCTTAAACAAAACACGTTTTGCCCACGCTTTATCCAGTTGCCGTTTTGTTATTGACATTTTTAATCTTCTGTCTTCTGTGTTTTTAGTGATTATCTATAATTAATTACCTATTATCTGATCTCATTTATTTTTAAACAAAAACTCATTCACATTTATCGTGGCAAGCCGGATTTATAATTTAAATTGACACCCGTATTTTGCCACATTTTGTGCATAATTAACACTAAGTAGGTATTAATTAAGTATACCTAAATGACAGACAATAGTATAATTATTATAAAAACCATTTATTTTCAGCTTTGCAGCAAACTCTATTTGTTGTTGCCGAAAAGGAAATTTTCGATTAAATGTTATTGACAGTGCAGTGGTAGCCTTATCACATAGAACAATTTCTTTCAGACAACCTTAGAATGGTCAGGAGTTGTATTTATAAATATAGAGGTTGGTAGGGATCGGTTAGGGCTTTTATATGCCCGTTCGTTTAGTGTGGCAACTCATCACGCCTCAATATTTCATGCAATTACCTAGATGAAATTGGCAGGTGCCGTTTTCATTCTGTTGCTCCCACACAAAAGTATCGCATCGTACTTATTGTGTGGGAGCATCAACTCATGGTATAGTTTTCTAAGCCAAGATTTCTTAACCTTGTATTAGCCAATATTTATTTTTTATAACTCATCCAAGTACCTACCAAATTATTTTTTATTTTATTATTATGTAAAGAGCGTTTCTGTGTTAGCTCGGGCTCCACTGATGTATAAAATGTTATCATCATCATCATCATCATTTCAGCCATAAGAAGTCCACTGCTGGACATAGGCCTCCTCCATAGATTTCCAAAAAGACCGATTGGAAGCGGCTTGCATCCAGCGTCTTCCCGCCACTTGTATGATGACCGTACAAAAGTCACCGATATAGCACAGCGGATTAGCAAGTTGAAGTGGCAGTAGGCAGGACACATAGCACGTAGAACTGATGGCCGATGGGGCCGAAAGGTTCTTGAGTGGAGACCACGTACCGGCAAGCGCAGCGTAGGAAGACCAGCCACGATGGACAGATGATCTCATACAAGTGGCGGGAAGAAATGTTATAATAATAACAAATATTGGTGGACATTTTCACACAAACTATCTTGCTCCAAACTAAGCAAAGTTTTTTTTTTTATAGAAGATAGATCTACGATTGACCACCAACTCACCTGCTGTTAAGCGACGGTGTGGCCGAGGATGGAGCTCGTCGATCTAGAAGATATATATTCACTCTATCCTTGAAAATTCCAAGATTGTAGGTGTCTGGATACAGAGATTTGAGAGCCAGAATCTATCCTTGAAAATTCCAAGATGGTAGGTCTCAGGAAACAGAGATGGCGGCAGAGAACTCCATTCTCTGCCGCCAGAAGTTTGAGAAGTTTGTACTGTGGGAACTAGATAGCTGATAGAATACTTATATTTCTTTTTAAAAATACTCACTTATGATCAACTTACGATAGATAGAAATTTTCAGACACAACAAACACCTAACATCATGACAAAAATATTTGTTCTTAGTGGAGATTTAACTCCACACAATCCCACGACCAACAGCGTAGAAGGTAGACAAGGTACCAACTGAGATGTGAGGACATTTGAGATATTCTGTAATTTATCACTCTTATAAAATATTTCACACTGACGCCACAGAATATGTACTGGACTTTTAGGTACTACAGTTTAGGTTAGGTAGTTTTTGTCACAAAAAAGAAATTGTCTATTGTCTACATACTATGTATATCCTCGTAAGTCTGTGTAACCTTTACATACTATGCAATTTGCACAAAAAATTTGAGACTCTAGACAAACAAAAAAATTAGCACTTTTCGCAGTTCTTCGTAAACTTTGTTCAGCACCAAATACTTCGTCTTCGAAGATTAGAAAATGTGCAGATGTTTAAAGAAGAATTCTCAACACTTGTCACTTTAAAAAAAAAACGTGTCGGCGGAACTCTGCGATTTAATAATCTGAATCACTGCGTACGTGATAAACAATATTTATCACGTACGCAGTACATATTAGGTCAATGCATAACACTCATAAATTATACCACAGATGATATAAAAGTACCAGACTAATAGATATCAATAAGCAAAAACAATTCAGCAAAAAACAAAACGCTTGACGTGAGGTCAAGCGTTTTGTTTTTTGCTGAATTGCAATTGTGAGGCGTTACTCCATTTAATTTTAAATTTAGTAAAATCATCGTATTTTTATAAAAGAAATATAAAACTCTCATGAAATATGATATAGAATATTAAAATTGAATTATCTGACATGTAATTGACATTACAAATACAAATCTATTAATAACGCATTCAAGTCGCATTGTAATATTAATAAAAAAAGTAAAAATTACATAATTGTAAATTGTAATAATTGTTTAAAAAATAATCAATAAAAAAATCAATTAATTAGAAATTCGTATGTAAGATGGTCATACAATTTAATTCAGTCTAGATATTTTTAACCGACTTCGAAAAAGGAGGAGGAAATCAATTCGTATCGTATATTTTTTTTATGTATGAACACGAATTTCTCTTTCATTCTTGAACCAATTTTTGTGTTTCGTGAATTGGCGTATAGAGAAAGCTCCCAAGTTGGTCCCATAATTATATTAGAAACATTTCTTTATTACTTTTTGAATAATCTCTAAAAGTAAAAATATTTTCATTGGATTCCTGAGTAAGTGCGTCAGATTATAGAATTGCAGAGTTCCACTGACACGTTTTTCTTTCTACAAAAGTGTCAAATGTTTAGATTTTTCGTATAAACATCTGCACATTTTCTAATCTGCGACGACGAAGCATATGACATTCAATGACAAATGTCATTCTTGAAAAAGAAACGAGTGGGTGAAGAGAGGTCTCTTTAAAAAGTTTACAATCGTGAGGGATTTATTGCGCTTGAAAAGTGAAACCTACTTACTCCTCATCCAATGTAATTAGTCTGGCCATAAATACTGTTACAGTTGAAAATAAGATAGAGGTGTGCTAGGCGCGTCACCGACCGAGAGTGACGTGTGTGCTGCTCCTTTGAAAAAGACCGCCGAATGCGGTTGAAACTATAGTCGGATATTTCGGCTCAAAACAGACGTGAGTGACCCGTAGTTTTTATTTAAAAATGTGTGAAAACCACGTTAATTTCCATAGTAATACATAGAAAGATATTACATTTGAATTTGGAATCTGTCATTTTTATACGATTGTTCATTGGGTTTTTGTTGTACATACTTTTTCATTTCAAAATAAGAATCTGTTTTTTTAAACTGTTTATTCTTATGTTCTTTTTGTTATTTACTTCAAAATAAAATTTACACGCGTGCAGTCGCATAAAAATGTTTCTTTATATTTTCTTTCTTCCTATTTAATTCTACATTCGTTATCAGCACGAACTCCAGTAGATAAATCTATTAAAAGAAGATTTATTACGGAAAACTATATATTTGAGTTTAAATTGAGAAGAAATAAAAAGATGGCCGGTACGTCAAATATTAGTTCAATACCTCTTCTAAAAAGCAGAGATGGATATCCTACCTGGAAATTTAAGATGCGTATGCTATTGATTCACGAGGAATTATGGGTAACTATAATAGGATATCCAGAAGGCGATAAAACGTCCCAGGAGTTGCGGAATAAAAATGATCAAAAGGCATTGTCAAAAATTTGTCTTACCATTGACGGTTCTGCAATTACACACGTGAGAACTGCGTCAAGTGCAAAAGAAGCATGGGATGCGTTATGTTCGGCGTATGAGGACAAAAGCCTTGGAAGAAAACTTTCGTTGGAGAGGAAGTTGTACAGGTATTCATTAAATGATTTTGACAACTTGGAGCTGTATTTGACTGCAATAACAACGACTGCTCAGGATCTTGCCGATATCGGCAAGAGAATAGAGGACAGCTCTTTAGCTGCAATTATGTTAGGTGGCTTGACACCTAGATTCGAGCCCTTAATAATGGCGCTAGAACATTGTAATGTAGAAGTTACTTCAGAGATGGTAAAAAATAAACTCTTGAGTGAAATGATCCGTGGAGATGGAAAAGTAGATGTAGACGCAGCTTTTGCATCATCCTAGAGAGTAGTGACTTGCTACAGATGTGGAAAAAGGGGGCATAAAAGTCCAAATTGTCGTCTTAATAAAAAGAAAGAGACAAAGAATGAGACAACGTCAGGTAAAACCATGATGGTTAATCATACCACAGGAGATGGTGCTGCTAGTGAAAATCGCAGTATGTCGTCGCAAGCAGTTACTGAAGTAACTAGCACCACTTTATCAGCACCATGTAAAGTAAATACTGATAAATGGATTATAGATTCCGGAGCTACTGCACACATGACTTCAAGAGGTGATTGGCTTCAGAATTACAAGAAAATCAGTGAAGGACGTGTTACTGTTGCTAACGGTGAAGATTTGGTAGCTTTAGGTTGCGGTGAAGTTCCAATTTATACTAATTCTATAGTCAACAAAATTAGTGATGTTTTACATGTGCCTGAACTGAACAGTAATCTACTTTCAGTTAAAAAGGTAGTAGAAAAGGATCTAGTGGTAGTTTTTGATAAATCTGGTTGTAATTTTTACAAGACAGGTAATGTCTCTTTTGATAATGAACCTTTAGTGCGAGGTATTTGTTGTGATGGACTGTATAATTTAGACTGTACTGTAAATCTGCCGCAATATGTTTCAGCTTATAATGTGCACTCCGATAAGTCCAGGTTTCAGCTTTGGCATAAGCGACTTGGACACCTTTGCCGTATTGGGATGGACCTTCTTAGAAAAGGTCTTGCTGATGGTGTAGAGTACACAGACAACGAGGTAGACAAAGAGTCTTGTATACCTTGTATCGAGGGTAAGCAGGCGAGAAAGCCATTCAAAAGGCTCAAGCCAAGAGTTAAGTGATAATTTCGAAGATGCAGATGAAGATATTGATGAAACAGAGACTCATACGGTTCCCTCAAATGAACCAACTGTTTCAGCGAGAAGGTATCCACATACAAATCCATATTTTACAGACAGTCAAAGTGCTCAAGCATTAGCACTGAATCCAGTCCACCATAATCGTACTAAGCACATTGATGTAAAATATCACTTTATTAGGGAAAAAGTGGGAACGAAGGTTATTGATTTAAAATATATGCCTTCCCAAAAGTTACCAGCAGACGTCCTAACGAAACCTTTAGGACGAATCAAGTTTAACAAATGTGTACAACAGATAGGCATATATTAAATTATTTATTTTCTTGCAGTGAGTAGCAGATTATTTTTATTTTAAAGTAAAGGAGGAGATGTTGTACATACTTTTTCATTTCAAAATAAGAATCTGTTTTTTTAAACTGTTTATTCTTATGTTCTTTTTGTTATTTACTTCAAAATAAAATTTACACGCGTGCAGTCGCATAAAAATGTTTCTTTATATTTTCTTTCTTCCTATTTAATTCTACAGTTTTCTAATTTTGGCGCCAATACATTGTACAATATTTTGCGATATTAAAATGGAGTGGGGTGATAAAGAGAACCGAATCGCTGTGATTGCATTACACAAAGTTGATATGGAGCCAAATGCAATTTTTAAAACTCTCCATACGCTTGGTATTAGTCAAATGTTTGTGTACCGGGCTATTAATAGGTACAATGAGACCTCCTCTGTTTGTGACAGAAAAAGATCTGGCCGTCCACTTAGTGTTCGTACGAAAAAGGTGGTCAAAGCAGTAAGGGAAAGAATTCGAAGAAATCCTGTCCGAAAGCAAAAGATTTTATCTCGGGAGATGAAGATAGCACCCAGAACCATGTCGCGTATTTTAAAAGATGACTTAGGACTTGCAGCCTATAAGAGACGCACTGGTCATTTTAAACTGATAATTTAAAAAAGAATAGGGTGGTAAAATCGAAACAACTACTGAAGCGGTACGCAAAGGGAGATCACAGAAAAAATTTGTTTACGGATGAGAAAATCTTTACAATTGAGCAACATTTTAACAAAGAAAATGACCGTATTTATGCTCAAAGCTCTAAGGAAGCTTTCCAATTAGTCGACAGAGTGCAACGTGGGCATTATCCGACTTCAGTGATGGTTTGGTGGGGTGTTAGCTATGAAGGAGTGACTGAGCCATATTTTTGTGAAAAAGGTATCAAAACATCGGCACAAGTGTATCAAAATACCATTCTTGAGAAGGTAGTTAAGCCCCTTAACAACACCATGTTCAATAACCAAGTATGGTCCTTCCAACAAGACTCGGCGCCAGGTCATAAAGCTCGGTCCACGCAGTCTTGGTTGGAAGTGAACGTTTCGGACTTCATCAGAGCTGAAGACTGGCCGTCGTCTAGTCCTGATCTTAATCCGCTGGATTATGATTTATGGTCAGTTTTTGAGAGTATGGCTTGCTCTAAACGCCATGATAATTTGGAGTCCCTAAAACAATCCATACGATTGGCAGTGAAGAATTTTCCCATGGAAAGAGTGCGTGCTTCTATTGATAACTGGCCTCAACGTTTAAAGGACTGTATTGCAGCCAATGGAGACCACTTCGAATAAGCTTTTATATTTTAAATTGTTTTATATTTATGTATTAAACTAACACACTGTAAAAGTAATAAATATTATTTGCAATAAAAAAATAATTTTTTTCTTCGTGACAATATTTATGGCAAGACTAGGTATATAAGGAGAAAATAGAGTTACTTCAACGCTTGAGCGCCTTGTTTAGTTATTATACTTACTAATATTACAAGTAAACGAAATAACGTACTTCGAAGGCGGTTGTTTCAGTTTTTTGAACTATAAAATTATTTAATACCACTTTCACAAGATTTACCCTGTGATATATCTTATGGGTCCCGGTAGAGAAATAAGAGAAAATTCTAATATATATATATATATATATATTATTATAAATACCACAGCTCACTCACTCTATTGGAAATATTATGTATCTACTTATTATGAACATGTTTATTTATATCTGAATTTAATTACGTAGATAACATATAAATAACTAAACAAATAGAAGCAACAATATAACCAATGAAATAAGTCAAAGATTTTTGCATTTGTATTCAATTACATATGAAATTTGATTTATAAGAACAAAAAATTGATTCAACGGAATATTTTCAACTTTCTTTTCTTGCTTTCTTTTTTGTCTGAGCTTAAGTTAACACTTTCACAGTCACCAGTCGTTTAACACAAATAAAGATTAATAAAAAATACTCACAAAAATCCTTCTTCGTAAAATGCGTTTGCTTCTTCACCCAATCATCTAGTATGTCTATCGCTGCATCCATTTGTCCAGGTTTGTCCAAATTGTATTCCTTTCTTATAAATTCAAATGTGTTCGGATGGAACTCCAAAATTCGATGTTCCGGTAATGTTTCCATCTCAATATTCCTTCCGATAATTTATTTATAAGTTAATGACACTAAGATATGGTAGAATTAATGTGTTAGTCTGAGCGCTTCGTGCGGCACTAACGAAGCTGTAGAACTGACTGGTCAAGTTATGAGACGGTGAAAAGGTTTGGTCGTTAAATCGCACGATACACGCAGAAAAAATCAAATTAACCCACAATGTATTTATATCTGAATATATATATGTCCTTTAAAAATTGTATATGTATTTATGTCCTTTAAAAATTAAAAAAAAAATTAACCCATCTTGTAAATAATATTTTTTTGCATACGAAGGAGTAATCTTTTTTCTGGCGTAAATATGTATAGTTTTATTTATGTGAAGGTAAAAAGGTTCGTTAAATAGCACGATACATCAATACAGCTGACGTTTAGTTACGCAGAAAAGGTCAAAACAACCCATCTTGTAAAAAATATATTGCATTAGAAGGAGTAAACTTTTTTCTGGCGTTTACGTAGATATTACGCATATTTATATGTATAGTTTTATCTATGTATGTGTGTTGTCCCCCTGCCTACGGCCATGCATGTTACATTACACGTTAAACTTGTCTGGACCCGGCTTAAAGTTACCATACTAATCACTCGACATTGGTCAGTGGCATTAATCAATGATCGATTGATCGACAATCGGTCGACGTCGACCCATAACTATCAGTGGCATCATCGACGATCGGTCGATTGGTGTGGTAACACCCTTAGGGTATGTACATTTTTTTGCGCAGAAAGTCTGCAGCCTAGATTGCTCTTTTGTAATGCAAAATGAGTTTTCGAAAATATGCGTTATTAATATCAGCTGTTCTAACAAATTATTTGTAAGGCCAGTTTACCTAAGTAGGCCAGTTTGCTTTTTTCTGTTCGGTATTGAATTTTCTCTTTCAGTATTGTAAATGGAAATGTGCTTGACAGATTCAATTAGTTTACGATCACATAAACGGTTCTAAGAATTGTTATGTTTTTTGAAATATAATAGAAACTGTCATCGTGGAAAAAGTTTACACGGTATTTGTTGTTGTTTTTAGCCTGAAGTGTCCCACTGCTGGGCAACTTATTATTTTACTTATTTATTTGTAAATAAGTAAAATAATAACGGGGTCATGTTTTTACGCATAAAGAGAATTGTTATTTTAAGAATCTAAGCGAATATTAATGTATCCTAAACCACCTGATATCGAAAAATGAGGCGTCAATAAGGGTCGAGGTTACCTCTACGAAATACATTATAAAAAATCTATGGTGGACTTGTGGACTTGATAAAATAATTGTGACGCTCAATTTTTTTTTATCTACAACAAACCAACTTAATCTAACTCGTATATTCATAGTATTAAACAAGAGGCGTTCATATAAATTATGATTTGCAACTACGAAACCTTCCTTAGCCGTTTTTTATTTAATAATAATCTTGCGCTTGACCGGTAACTCGCCTGATGCTAAGCGATCGTTGCGGTCTACGATGGAATTCGTTTCAAAACGTCAATACCTGTATCTTATCTATGGGCAAGTATTGTGTACATATAAGTTACTCAAACACTATGCCCTTCTCCTTGTCAGTCTGGTAGTAAGTAATATTACTTGTGGTTCCCATGAAACAGTAGGCGCCGCCGAAGGGCGAAAGTCAACTCTATCCAAAAAACGGTTTAAATAGCCACCTCCGTAGGTAAATGAGTGCCATATTGTGTCATTGTTATTATAAATCTTTAAAAAAAACCTGTATATTTGTGTGTCTGTTTTGTTCACAGACATACATTTTTTTTAAATGTCTTTAATTTTGTTTCAAATTTTTCAATCAGAATCGAAATGTAAAAGAAACTGGACTCAACAGAGGACCAAGGCCTACGTCATGGGTGTCAAGTCATTTCAATAGCCAAAAAAATTTATATCTGTGTGGAGGTACTAACTTACTATCTGCGTGGAGGTACTAAGTTAATTAGTGGTGGTGATGATTATGAATTTTAACATTTATGTCCAGACGAGACGTCTTTTCGGAAAGGAGTGCATCTATTTATAAAATTATAGTTTAAAAAACTGAAGCAACCGACTTCTCGTGGATGCCATCGTCAGAACTGGACCAAATTGAAATGGGACCACAAGGGAAGCACTAGCTTTAAAATATAAATAAAAATAATTAAAATCGGTTCATCACGGTTAAAAAAAAAACAAAAAAAATATACAGTCGAATTGATAACCTCCTTTTTGTAAGTCGGTTGAAAATCATGACATGTCATCGATAATAATTATAGTTTAAAAAACTGAAAACACCGATTTCAAAATACGCACGCAATGTAGAAAAGTGAATAGCACATATGCCTTGCTCTTCACTTTTCTACAGTTGTTTGGATAATACTTTATCAATTAATTTGTTATAAAAACCAAAGTACTACATCGATTTTGATAAAATTTATACGGGACCACCTCTGAAGTATGATCTACCAAATACAAAAATAATCATTAAACTCAATGCACAATTGGCTGAGTAATCGGTGCACAAAAAAACATACAGACCGAATTGATAACCTCCTTCTTTTTGAAAGTCGGTTAAAAATAGCGCTATTTTATTTGAAGTTGGTTGAAAAGAAATCAATTCGTATAGATTATAATATGGTATAAGTATGGAAAGATCCACCAGAAGCCGTTTTACATACATATGTTGGCGATACTTACGCCAAGCACAATGAAGGTGGAACTAAAGCGTTTCGTTCGGGTTTTTGAAAACTCGATAAGAAAGGATGTCGCTTTCTCGTACTTCGTGTGTTCTCTAACGAGATTTTACCTATAGAAAGATTATACTCATTGAATATGAAGTAAGAGCATTAAAAATCTCAGTTCTCAGCACTTTCAAGAAAAGACGCATCCCTTATATATCTCGGTGTTACACTTTGTAAACACAGGATAGCATTGTGACATTCACAAGTCACGACACTTACCGTCTTACTTAAAAACGCTGAATAAGCGAATTTTATTAGACAGTGTTTTGTTCCGTTTTCGCGCGTGACAGTTCTCGACTGACCGAAAGTGACTAGGCCTAATTCAGCGAATAAGATTTTAACATGCGTTTATAGGTAAGATGGTTAGTGTCTAACAGCGTTTATTAACTTGAGGATTGCTACGCAGATCCGGGAAAATTTATCTACATATCATCATTCATCATGATCGTCATCTCAGCCATAAGAAGTCCACTGCTGGACATAGGTCTCCTCCATGGATTTCCAAAAAGACCGATTGGAAGCGGCTTGCATCCAGCGTCTTCCCGCCCCTTGGTCATCTGTTTATCTCGTGGCTGGTCTTTCTACGCTGCGCTTGCCGGTGCGTGGTCTCCACTTGAGAAGCTTTCGGCCCCATCGGCCATTAGTTCTACGTGCAATGTGCCCTGCACACTGCCATTTCAATTTGCTAATCCGCATACATCATTGCAGCAGAGTAATTGAGAGAATGCGAGTCGAGAAAACGCACGTCAAGGAACATAGTTTTAAGAAAACTTGCTTCACTCTGTCCGTCGCTACACACGATACTCGTAGGTAAGCAAAATTGAACGTATATTGCCTAATTTTGTAAAATATTTATAAACCTCACTAATATTGAACGTATATTGCCTAATTTTTTGGTTAGTGAGTACGTCAGATCCTTTACGCAGTGTAGGTAATAAATTTTAATCCTAATAAATTTTGTTCAAATTCGTCCAGTAGTTTCGACGTCCATCGTTTACGTACATCTTACAGACAGACGGCCAAAAATGTCTAAAAATATAGAATGCACAGATTTTGACTTCAGTACAGTTTACAAAAAAATAGTGTCTTTATTGCAAGGAATAAGGGTCCAAATTTTAAAGTGAATTAACCGTATCATATGGGATATCATATGAAAGAGCTTAATTAGCATATGTGAAACCAGGTTTTTAAATATTTTTACGATGTATATTTTTCGGTATACGAAGGAAAATATAAAAAAAAATATGATTTCCCCCCTTTATACGGAAATATACGGATTTATCCCTAGTTTGTACGGAACCCTCGGTGGGCGAGTCTGACTCTCACTTGTCCGGTTTTTATTAATATATAATATAATATAATATACTACATATGTGCATTATACATAAGACTGAAAGTCTTATAGGTATGTATAGGTTAGAGATTACCAAGACATATACTTAAGTATAAGTTATATCTTTTTATAATTATAAGTATAATAATAATAATAACATAATATAATTATAAGTCAAATCTTATTATACTTTGTAGATAGACATTTTATTTTATTGAATGACCGAATCCAACAAGATAATATTTGCATCAACTGATAGCAAAGTGTGTTTGTATCTAGGTAGGAGTCCACTGTTACATGCCCTCCCAAGACCGTGTAAACACTATGAATATATGACAAAAACAAACAACAAATATTCAATTTGAACAAAAATTTCGAATATAAGTAAAATCGTCCAGGTTCTTGGCAATACTTAGGTGTGATTTCTCAGTCTAAAATGGACAAGTTTTCTACAAGGCCATTGATCCAAAGATGATTGATTACGAGGTATCCTATTCGCAGATCTACTTGATTAACAAGTATCTATGTTAAAAGAAAACAAAATATCCGGCTGCAGAAAAGCAGTTTTTGCAGTCTTACTTATGATTTTGTTACGCTTGATACGCTGCTGAGTGTACGTTTTTTGTGAGAAAGTATACGTAAAATCGCTATAAAAAATTATAAATGCGCATTCTTTAGAATAATTGTTGTAAAATCACTTGTTTATTACTGTCATGATTTGAATATTTGTTGTATGTGGTGTGCGGTGTTTTCAGTGTTGCGGAGTGGCAGCACTGCTATTTTCTTAATTTATATACTCTGGAGAACGGTGATCGAACAGAATGAACGCTACCCCGGATGATGGCGTGATGTTGTAATTCCGGGGAGGGGATATATCGCGGGCGGACGAGCGCGAGCGGCCCTTCGAAAAAGTAGTCGCGGCGTAACTCGGTAGCAAAAAGGCGGTCTTAGCGTCAGACCGCTCAGTGCAGTGAAATAAGTGCAGTGTTATAAGTAATAATAAAGCGTCATAAAGTTCAGACAAGGAGTTTTCTTTATATATCAGAAGTGGCAATCAACCTGCGAGCCGAGCCCGGTAAAATCGTGAGTCACCTACGAGATTATATTTTACCCTCCGATTATTGAATATTGATGTTAAAAATTTGTCACGCATATCGAATTGGAGAAAATGGTTCTTAAAAGTGTTGAAACAGGTTGTTAAAATAATTATAACGGGATATTCTTAATACGGGTAGACAGAATCTGTTAAGATACTGCAATGAGATGTGATCTGGGTTACTCCCAGATTATTTTATTGTAGCACAGCGATTAAAGATTATAATCCGACGATTTTATTATAACCTAATGAAATTTTGATAGTGTGGTTGGGGCTACTCCCCGATAATTTTATCGTAATTTAAACGAAATGAAGTCTGTTGTAAGTAAGTCATTAGTAAATTATTTCGTTAACATCCCGAGAGACAAGTATACGAAAATATGTTTTTCTTGTTTGAGAACCATTTTTACTTTTTGTATTTGATTATGCTGCAGCCATTCAGAGGAACCATAGCGAGGTAATATTTTTTTGGTGTGATGGTGAGAGTAGTGTTTTTAATAGTACAATGGCTATGGCACATCGGTCTGTGGCCGTGTCAGCGATCAGCAGTGTGTTATTTTTCTAGAAGACTAGTAAAGTGCTGCGAATAAAATATTTTAATTTGGTAACTGGGCTACATCAATACAGCCAATTAAGCGAGCTTCTAAATGTAGTTTTTCTAGAATATTGCTAACAGTAATGCAAATAAAATATTATGGTAAACTTAACAGCTTATTATCTAGCTGTTAAGGTTGGGCTCCACTAAAATTGTGTTCAGATTCAGAACACTTGTTGATAAAAATTTGGTGCAGACTTAAGCGAGCTTCTAAATGTAGTTTTTCTAGAATATTGCTAACAGTAATGCAAATAAAATATTATGGTAAACTTAACAGCTTATTATCTAGCTGTTAAGGTTGGGCTCCACTAAAATTGTGTTCAGATTCAGAACACTTGTTGATAAAAATTTGGTGCAGACCTTTTGCAGTGCGCGAACTTGATCACAATAGTAGATTGCCTGTGTCCACCACCTCAGTTGTGCGTAACTTTAGTATGCGTGCTGTACGGTACATTTGTACACGAACATTTATACCTCGGAAATGTGCTTTACTTTCAGTTTAGTGCGTAAACATGTGTGCGAGTGCGTCGTCGCGGGTACACCGCGAGACCAAGGAGTGCGCGACAAAAGTTCACGGTTTGTCCAATAGAGTGCGCGCACAGTTTGCTGGTGCTGCCCGTAAGAGTTCACCAAGAAATACATTTATGCTGCACTCTGTGCGGTACAGAGCCGCACACTGGTGGAATCCTGTATTTACGGTTACGGCCATTTAGGGCGAGTTGTACTGTGTTCGTTTTTCTGTAAGGTTAATAAAGTACCGCAAGTAAAATATTCTAGTACGACAACTAGTCTACTACAACTAGTAGCACTGTCTTTAGTCGTGTAAGTATGCTATACCATGAAGCGAAATTTTGGTATTGTATCTCCACCTGCAACACTATAACTACTTTGTGACGTAACTATTGTAAGATCTTGAACCACATAAGTGTGTCAAACGAAATTTTATATGAGTAGAGCTACAATATTGATGGATTTACCAGAGTATCACTGCGTAAATATTTAATACAGAAGTCTGTTTATGAAGTTGAATTATACAGAGATAACATAGTTCGATTGACTTAAAATCTTAATTGAATTTCGAAGGCATGTAATGTAATAACCTCAGAAATAGTACCATTGTGTACCGGTAACTTGTCGCGAATATTTATCCGTTGACGCCTTGTAATCATGGAGGCGGAATTTAAAGCCGCGCTAAGATATCAGAGTATCGACAGTGCTGAAAATTAAAGTGCATTTCTTAGTGTTAACAACTACACTTAGTGTTACTGCAAGTTTGAAATTCAAGGATTTTTAGTGTTTACGAGTTTGTTAGCTGCAGTCATGTAGGTGAACTGCAGGGAAAATGTTCCAAAGAGTGCCATGTATGTGTGCCGTAAAGTTGAAGTTCGTAGATTTGATGATGTTATCGCTGCAACCGTGTAGGTGAGCTGCAGGGTAATATTCTAAAGAAGTATGGCCATGTAGGTGTGCCGTAAGGAAAGTTCGAAGATTTGATGATGATTTCGCCGCAGCCATATAGGCGCGTTGTAAGGTTGAAGTTTGAAGATTTGACGATGTTTGAAGTGTGAAGATTTGACGATATTTGAAGTTTGAAGTTTTGATGATGTTTGAAGTTTGAAGATTTGACGATGTCGAAGTTTGAAGATTTGATGATGTTCTCGCTGCAACCATGTAAGTGAGCTGTAAGATTGAAGTTCAATTATTCAATGATGTTTTAGCTGTAACCATGAAGGTTTGGTTTCAGGATGATAATTTTAACCGGTCACGGAACACTTAGCTTCCAGCCATGAACGTTTTAAACTGCAGCAGGTC
The DNA here is from genome assembly GCA_947563715.1 of Lycia hirtaria. Taxonomy (NCBI): domain Eukaryota; kingdom Metazoa; phylum Arthropoda; class Insecta; order Lepidoptera; family Geometridae; genus Lycia; species Lycia hirtaria. The sequence continues at coordinate 11,071,458 of OX387378.1, forward strand.
AAGCCTATTCAAAGGAAAGTAGAAGCTCCAAACTGTATTTAATCCAAAATAACTTGATTAACTAAATTTTGTATAATATGTATATGGTGTGCAAGAGTGTGCACAGATCTTGTATTTTAGTGGATTTGATTAATCCAGTCGATTAATGATCATTTTAATGTGATTATGTTAAGCGTTGAATAGCAGAATCATTGATCGGACTTTCCCAGAACCTGAGCACCTGACTTTTAATGATGATATAACGTTATAATTCCAGTTTTGATGTAGTTTCGAGTTTCATAGAGAAAATTTAAATCATATATGAGAGATCAACCGATCGGACACGCAGCAAGTAACCTTGACGAGCATAGCAACTCGAAGTGTCGAGGAGTTTTGACAAATGCCATTATGCTTGAAATTTCCGAAACGTACTAATTAGAATCGACTAAGTCACTTACTTTTGATAAAACGCGTATAGTGCGTTAGAGCGAATAAATTTATGAGTAATCTGTTTGCAATTATTAGATTCTCAATTATTATGGTTATTATTATTAGATTATAGAGAGAATGGAAATTACTCCATCAATAAGATTCATGAATTGATAAATGAGTAAGCCTAAGACATTTTCCGAAAAATACTATTCGGTTAAGGATTATTATAAAAATATATATAGATGTCAGCGATCTGTATGTGCCAACGTAATTAGATGTCATGTTTTGAACACCCACGTTATTTTTCGCAACTGCAGAGCAGTGTCTACACTTTGTTGAATTGTCCGCTGGACAGTGACGTAAGCAGTGATGAGCGTTGACAATTATCGTAAAATATATATAAACAAATCTGTATGTTAAATGAACCACTCGATAATATTACAAAACTATTAGTCGAAAGTAAACGTACGTAGTAAACGTTTCTTTGAGAGAAACCCATTTTATGCCTTGAATGAGTTGATGAGAATAGATCTTGCTGAATTCTCGTTCTAATGGAACAGCGGATCATATTTTCTACTTTCTTCCATAAGTGGATTAGCATATTTTTTTTATTATTCTATTTTGGCCTTTTGAACATTATTATGAATATTGACATAAGTTTGACGACATCCTTTAATTATTTATTATGTTATTGGATATAAAAATGACATAAATAAATAGAATATATTATATCTAAATTAATAAAAACTACGTTAAATCGTATTTTATAACAGAAAAAGCTTGGAGTACAAACATAACAAAAAATACTAATTTGAAAAGGGCTTTTCTAATATAACACTTTTGTTACAAGCCCAAGAAATAATTTGACTTTGAATTTAAGCGATGACCGAAGTTTCTTATCACGAACTAAAGATAATTCAAAGAGAGAACTGATTGATCAGTTTCATATTTCAAACAAAGTAGCCTCAAAAATAGATTGCACCGGTGGCGGTTTTATTGTAAAAGTACAGTTTATGAGTTCAAAAATTAGTCAAATATAAAAACCGAATATTCATAATTAATTTATTTCTTGCAAAATAGGTATACAAACATGTGGTCTTATGATAGTAATAACATTTGGCCCTCTATTTTTGCTGTCAAAGCGTTCAACTATTTCTAGGTTCTAGATCAATATCGTTAAATATCGTTCGTGCATATGAACATTTTGATAAATCTAGTATAATTTTGGTAAGCATATAACAGTATTGGATCCAGCATACGAAAATTAATCGATAAATATAAAAATATCTTCATTAAAACTAAGCAATATTTGATAGGACTGGTAACGTTTCCGAAATATGATTGTTAGTTGAAATAAAACGGCAACTATCAAAATCACCACTGGCTTGTACTCAGTGCAAGAGCAGTTATGATATGACTAGTCGACATCATATAGACCTTTAAAAAAAAAAACAACAGAAATTAGTAAGACAAATATTGAGACTAATTTTATTTATGGAAGTGATTACCTGCTTCTTCTCTTTTGATGCTTTAGTATTAGTTCAGGTGTGCACTAAAAGGAATTAAGTACGCTTCTGTGTATAAACATTCTCAGTCTTTACCTACAATTAAGTTTATTAAAACCTAGTCAAGTAATTTCTGCTCTACTGTTACATCAGTACTATAAATATTGGATGGGAAAATAAATATGTCCACATTCTCGGTTTGAGTACTGTTAGTATGTAATGTGTACAGTATTTTTTCTAGCTAACGTGTCATCAAAATAGTGATGACGTATTTGACAAACAACCAACAACTCTATCCTCAAAGAGATTCATATACGAGATAGATTATCGTCGACTGGGCAATTGCAAATACTGAAGTTCTTTGCGCAGATCTCAAGAAAAGAGCACTCGACGGAGAGCCTATCGCAGCATATGCATGGCCGTGTAGAAGGCAAGCGAAGTCCTGGACGATCACCAACACGTTGGACCGACCTCATTAGAAAAGCTACGCAGTCCACCGAAGTAGAGTGTACTCGCAATGCAACCGACCGGCAGAAATGGAGAAGCATCGCGAGAAGAGCAGCTGGCCTGGAGAGTGACGGTGACACGGCGAGGAGCCACCGCCATTGCAACCACGACCACTCTGACTAGAGTGTACGATTAAGAAGAAGAATTTGGCAAACAACAGATTAAAATCCGACAGATGTCAACTCAGGGCATCTGTGATGTGAAGTGATTCAACTTGATAGTACATCAATTTAATGGTAAACAGCAACAGGTATACGCCAGTCAAATAACGGTTGGTGAAGGACTGACAATGGATCAGCTACCTGTAGTTTATCGTGACTAATTTGTCCCTATGATAATGAAATTTAGTGATTAGAAAATAATAATACTTCTGACATTCTAAACTGACAAAATTTTGCTCATGTGCTTTGCCGATCATCCACAAGCTTGACAGAAATTAATGCGGTTGTAGCGACTTGCTAAGAAAAAAAAAGGGGTTTGGAAAATTATTTCCGTTCTCTTTTTCTCTCTATTACTCGGATTTGGGGAGTATACGTTACACAATTTTAAAATGCTATTTGGTAATGGCAGGACAATGACAGAAATACAGTTTAAAATGTTGATTCCTATGAGAGCACTTACAAAATTAACGTACTCGTGTCACCAAATTATTACTGGAGCTGGTTTGAGTTGGATCTAAATATTTGAATTTATGTGTAATTATTTTTGGACGAAATTTGCTTTCATTTTATTCAAGCTTTGTCGTTGGTCATTTTAATGTTTGGACGAAGAACAAAAAGGAGTATTTATAGAGTTTTTCATAAAAAAAAGTCTACAAGTCCAAGTCTACAAGGTTTGAATGATACTTCAGTGGCCACAACAACATTGGGACATTTATATAATGATGCTGCCGTTCGCAATCACTAAGCCAGAGGAGGAAGTAATTGAGTAACCGACAGTAAATTAATAATGCGAATTGAATAAGTTTTTATGTACTTTTTTTAATTATATACCAAACCTCTGGAAATACCAGAATATATACTCGATCCGTATAACATATTTGTACAACAATGATTTATCTGCATAGTGTACATTTACACACGAATAGGAAGCCTCCGGTTCCCAGACCAGCTAGAATAAACATAAAATAATTGTCATATTTAAAAACGAATCCGAGTGTCATGATTACTTGTATCTACAATAATAACTAGTTACGACAACGTATACTACAAAGTTTAGTGTGCCATAAGTAGTTTTATAAAATTAGCATAATAATTACTGTTTAACTATTTTATTTTGCAGCAAATCTTTAAGGAGTCCAAAGGGTTCGATATGATTAATCAGACTTGCTTTTAGAGAGTTGTTGTGCATCGGGACGTTGCACAAAAGCGGATGGCCGAGTGTCATGATTTGAATATTTGTTGTATGTGGTGTGCGGTGTTTTCAGTGTTGCGGAGTGGCAGCACTGCTATTTTCTTAATTTATATACTCTGGAGAACGGTGATCGAACAGAATGAACGCTACCCCGGATGATGGCGTGATGTTGTAATTCCGGGGAGGGGATATATCGCGGGCGGACGAGCGCGAGCGGCCCTTCGAAAAAGTAGTCGCGGCGTAACTCGGTAGCAAAAAGGCGGTCTTAGCGTCAGACCGCTCAGTGCAGTGAAATAAGTGCAGTGTTATAAGTAATAATAAAGCGTCATAAAGTTCAGACAAGGAGTTTTCTTTATATTACGAAACACTTCGTTGTGGGTTACGAAAAAACGCATATTTTTTTGTGACATGTATCTATTATAATTACAAAAACATATAGCCTATGACACTCTGGAAGTGAAAACTAATCTAACGACACCTCGCACATCAAAATCGGTCAAGCTGTTTAGGCTGTAGGCTGTAGGCATATAGAAACATACATACATACCCACATACATACATAACCCTCCTTGTTACGCAGTCGGGTAAAAATGTTTTATAACCGGGTGCGAGACGGACAGATGGACAACAAAGTGATCCTATAAGGTTTCCGTTTTTTTTTTCCTTTTGAGGTACCCTAAAAAAAATTAAAACTGAAAGAGAACGAAAATATTATTTAAAAATAAAACCATATACCTAATACAATATAACTTGTCGTAAAACAAATACGCAATCGAATATTCCACCGTGCGGTAGGGTTCCCAGAACACTGCCAGCGTTTCCTCGTTATATGGCTAAACTTAGCCTTTGAGCAAAATAGGCGCCAGCTCTGGGATCCCCCGAGGCGAGGACAAGGCGTTTTGCCAAATCTTTATAAAACAATTCTTCCGTGCCGTCAACATTGGAACCAAATGTCGAGGGACTATGGTAAGCGACCAGATGGTGCCACCCTGGTCCCTTGGGTCTGGGCCGGACTTTGGTGTGGGAATGGTGTGGTACGCCACGTACCTGCGTAGATACTTTGGCACCATAATATGTCGGCCCGCCCGCAACGTCGGCGCCGCGGCAGAACATGCACAAATATTAAAACACCGAAAATATTCAAATATTTCTTCTCTTCTCTCCATGGGTTTGTTGCGCTGGCTGTGGAAACTTAACTTTTGTATTTATGGTTTATTGAACAAGGTAAAGATCACCTGTGACATTGGAAGGAAGATATTTGTAAGCTAAACACTGTTGTAAAATTTATTATTTTTGCCAAGGTTTTTTGTGACGCAAACGTGCAAGCTGAAACAAGTAGGTATCTAATGAGGGTATTTAGGTATTATATATCTAGACAGTAGTGGGTTTGAGCATTTAGATAATCTTAGGTCTACAATGGATTTCTTCCAGACTTTGCCAGAATATGTTAAGCAATGCTTAAAGTTAAGTAACGTTTTTCGGTAAGGCCGTAAGTGTTCAAATTGTCATACAAAGTTCTTGATATAGTTTTTTTTTTCCTTTTATCAGCCCTGTTTGTACAAACTGTCCCACTGCTGGGAACGGCCATCTTCTCATTGTGAGAAGGGTTAGGCCATAGTCTGCCACGCTGGCCAAGTGCGGGTTGGTAGACTTCACACATCAACACGTTTGAAGTTGGCGGCAATCAACAATACGCACATAACTTCGAAAAGACAGAGGTGCGTGCCGTGGGATTTGAACCCAGGACCTGCGGATCGCAAGTCAGACGGTCTCACCACTAAGCTGCCGGAAACTGATATAGTTTACTAATAATGAATTTCTAGGTTTAATAGTTTACAAATGCGCGCATATTTTTTTACCTTTGGCGGGATGTATCTGACACATATCACATCTGAGAAGAAAATTATATATACTTTAGTCTTCGCATGATGCAAATTTATCATCATGCACTGAATAGCTTAAGTATTATAAAATAAAACCTACTAATAAAATCCGGCAAAGCACGAGTTTCCAAGGACCAAGGCTTTCGTACTCCGTACTATCTATACAACATAAATACCGACAGCAAAATGCGATTTTGCTCACTGATTTCAGGCAGCAAAACCTACATGTTTGAGCTACTGAAGTGAAAAATGAATTTCTTTATATGCATGAATATTCATAACTTCACGTAATATTTTGTATTCTATACAGTAGGTATAGTCTGAAATGCTAGGCGCTCATATATAGAATATACAGTTCAAATAAATTAGTATCATAGTAGGTACTTATCACGTAAAAAAATCACGTTTGTTGTATGGGAGCCCCCGATATTATTAATTAATTTTAGAAGTTTGTTCTCGCGAGGTCTACTGTTCATAGAATTTAGTACTATTATTAACAGATCCTATGCGAGTTTAATACAGAGATAAAAAATGCCTACCCATAAATGAAAACATTTTGGGCGTTTATATTAGGTCACCTTAAAAACTGGATTAGTCGATGAACGGGAAGGCCAAAAATGTTGTTTGTAGAAATAGAAATAGTTTTTGTTTTGCCAATGTTTTTATGGATATACATTAATTTTCCTACCTATATAGGTATTTAAATATGTTCTTACTTACGGCTGTACTAAACATCTTTACTAGTTTACTTTGATTCTTGTCTCAAACTCATCTCCGCTGTTTTTTATTTTTCCGCAATTGCAGTTTTGTGCCAGCGAGAGTGACAGATTATTAGTTCTATAGAATAAATGAGAGAGATTTCGTTTTAATAGTTCTACCATAGAACTAAAGGGATAAAAAAAAAACAATTCTATGACGTCACAGTTCTATAGAACTAATGGGAGTTACCGAATACTTATATTGAGCATTGATCAAATTCGAGTATCGTTTTTCGTTAATAAATCAAATTATCGATTTCAGTGGCTCTCTAAAATAATTTAAATAAAACATTTTCCACAAGGTCCTCTGCGTCAACTGGAATTTCTTTGGTTCTGTGAAATTGGAGTGTTTTTTTTTTCTGTAAGTCTTTGGCTTGCTTCGCTAGCTCAATGAAAATATCCATGTCAATTTAAATATGAAAATAATCAAGCTTTAAAAAGCATCGCCATCAAAATATGAGCACAACAACGTATTTTGATATTGAAGTAATTCAAAACCTATAGATAGGTAGTTATTTTATAGCCTTTACTCAATGACGTTCAATAAACAACTACGGAACGTCATTACCTTTACTAGATTATATTGACATTGACATAGAATCATAAAAGCAAGAAGGTCGCACAGCATACGGAACTAAAAACTGCAAATGTTTAATTGACTACAAATTAATCATACTTTAATGTGGTGTAATAAAAGTCACGATGTGGTTTCTGCGGCCTTTTTGTTGGCACAAGACTCTTTTTTATCCTACTGCACGAGTAGGAGGTTCATGTTTATCGGATGTATTGGACCTACTATATTTTTTTTAATATACATTATAGATCTACGATTGACCACCAACTCGCCTGATGTTAAGCGACGGTGTGGCCGAGGATGGAGCTCCTCGATCTATAAGATATCTATTTACCCTAGCCTTGAAAATTCCAAGATTGTAGGTCTCAGGAAAAAGAGATGGCGGCAAAGAATTCCATTCTTGTGCAGTACGCAACAGGAATGTGGATCGATACTTATCGCTGAGTACGGATTTTTGGCATTTCAACGAGAACTGGATGGTACCTAATTCGCCGACTTTCTGCTAGTCCTGTAGTGAAATGGGGAGGGTGGAATTAGGTCGTGAAGCTCTTGCGCACATTCCCCGAAATGAATCCTGTAGCAAATAGACAGACATGTTACTTATTACCTCCTACAGCTTAAATGGATTTCGATATTTTCGCTGCTGTAAAATTTCAACAATGTATAATTCGAGTTTTCTATTTTAGTTACAAAAAACGTAACCCTTTTTAGAAGAGCTGCTCAGCGTATAATTTAGCAGTCCGCTTGATGAAAGAGGATTTTTAAAGCGATTCGATCGGGAATTTGAATCTGTGTCGGTATTCACGATCGGATTTAATTCTGAAATTGTTAATATCTTCTTCTTTATCATTCACATCCAAAATGAAAGAGATGAAGATACTGGTAAATGTACAATACAAATGATTCCATTTTTGTCATGACACATGCACAGTATTACGACACATGCATAAATTTGCTTGTGGGACAAACTGGCGTGTAAAATGAGCCGTATCTTTCACTGACTTTGAAATTGTATCGACCTGCTGTAGTTGACAACTTCTTATATTCATATACCATAATGTACCTAAATCATTCTCTATATACCACACACATACAGACACCCCCCACGCACGCAATCATTATCATCATCATCTCAGCCATAAGAAGTCCACTGCTGGACATAGGCCTCCTCCATGGATTTCCAAAAAGACCGATTGGAAGCGGCATGCATCCAGCGTCTTCCCGCCACTTGTATGAGATCATCTGTCCATCTCGTAGCTGGTCTTCCTACGCTGCGCTTGCCGGTACGTGGTCTCCACTCGAGAACCTTTCGGCCCCATCGGCCATCAGTTCTACGTGCTATGTGCCCTGCCCACTGCCACTTCAACTTGCTAATCCGCTGTGCTATATCGGTGACTTTTGTACGTCTACGTATCTCTTCATTTCTGATTCGATCTCGTAGAGAGACTCCGAACATAGCCCTCTCCATGGCTCGCATGCAATCACACACATATAATTTTTTTTTTATTTTTTTTATTTAGGCACACAAAACATAATAAAATACAAACATATACAATTGGTATATTAACATTATGAATACGATAAAAAATTCGAACTAGATTGTATTCCTAAACATATGTACACAGCAACAACAAAATAAATGCAGTACTTCTCAAATTACTTTAGCTACGTAGTACGTACACAACAAAAAAAAAAATAGGTTAAACAATAACAAAAATGTGTCACTTGGAAGGCACTGGCTCCAAGAATACTAACTAACCTACCTATAGTATCGGATTCAGGGACTTGCACAACAATGTATGTAAATTTAATTGAGCCAAATAAAGATTTTTGTTGTTGTTTTTTTATATATTTGTATATCTTTATTTAAAGTACTTTTTCGCACGAAATATCACCAAATGTACAAGATTTCTAGCAATTAAGTTGAGGCTCCATCATTAAGAGACATTTAGAGATGCATATTTGAGCCGTGGGAAATCTGTTTCCGTTTCCGCCTTGTCCACTGTATGAAAAACCTTTACATTTCCTTTGATCGATGTCAAAATAGTACCTGAAATCACAGTAATCCTATTTATTATTGTTATTCTAACTATACTATTTTTTTATTTTTTTTCTCAGCCATTGCTGTCCCACTGCAGGGCAAAGGCCTCTCTTCCCTCTTTCCATTTTTCTCGGTTTAGAGCTTCCTTACTCCAGCCGCTACAGTGGGAGTCAAGCTCATCTCGCCATCGTTGTTTAGGCCTGCCTAGGGGTCTTGTGATGTTCGGTACCCAGAAAGTTGTTGTTTTTGCCCACAGGTCTTCGGGCATGCGGCAGATGTGTCCAGCCCAACTCCATTTTAAACTGGCAGCTTTTTGTCCTACATCCATGATTTTTGTTTTGGAGCGCAGCACCCTACTATACTATTATAAAATCGAAAGTATAAGTGTAAGTATGACCTTATTTTACCATGTCTTTTCTGCCACAGAACAAGTAGAAAATCAGCACACTACCACTCATATTTGTGGATTTGTCCAATATTCGTACTAAACGGTTTAACTCAATATTTTTCTAAGCAGCCAGTGAGTGGAACAAAGTGCTGGCTTCATTGTTTCCTAAGAATTACAACGTTGGTCTTTTCAAATTCAAATAGTTTATTATTCAGACAGTATAAGTCCGTGTTGTTAGTAAAAAGAAATCTTAAATAAACCACATTAAATATTTATGCATGCATTATTGTAGTAAAATAGGTATCATAACAAATTGGAAGCAATGGTCAAACAGGATTAGGTAAGTACACCTATTTGACCATTGTCTTCACAAAATGTCTCAGCCACGGCGCATGAGGATCTTCTGCTACGGTTTTTAGGATGCTGTTGTGACTTCCTCGGACCCTGCTGGTCATGACGCTATCTTTTTAAGAATTACAGCTTGAAAACTGTCTGTTTCATTCTGCGCCTGAGGCACTACAAAAACGGGGGAGCCCCAACATCATCCTGAAAATATTATTATATCGGATGCGTATGGTTTCTTTTCAAGGTCAGAGTGAATAGGTATCTTCTAAGTCTAGGTGCTTCATCTTTGACCACATCAAATGCGAACTTACTCGTGTTAAAAGAAAAGTAAATATCTCAGTTCGTTACTATTCACAACCACAATATGGCATCATCTCATTTCTCATCACTATACAGGCTGTGTATACAGGTGATATCGCGGAGCACGGGTGGGTAGTAATATTATAAAAGCAAAATTAACTGTGTGCCTCTGTGTGTTATTACCTTATCGTGTTAAAACGACTGAGAGGATCGTTACGAGATTTGGTACAGAAATATCTGTGAATATGGAAACAGACATGTGCTACTCAAGTCTTAAATTGTAAACAATCGTCACTTATAATATAGATACATGTCAATAATAAATAGAAAATATGTCAATTTAATCGAACAGAGTTCCCCTTATGGAGCCCTGCCGAAAAGTCCCCATCATGCTGGCTGCGTTACCGCGTTGTATCGACAGAGAAATATGTTGCATCAGAAATGACCCGGATGTGCTACTTGTCATCATTAAAGTACAATTCGACAGTGATAATACATATTCACTTTGTCATGTTTGTATTAACAGTTAGAACATTTTTTTCTGCATGCAAATCCAATGATATTATATTCTATAAATTTTATTGTAATTTTTTCCGCTTGTATACTGTCAAAGCGGGATATGGAGAACTTCATCCAAAAATTATATTAACCACCTTTGTAACCCATCTCCACGGGCTTAATAAATGAATTATAATTTGAACGGTTTCAAAGTAGCGACATTGAAACCGCGAGGCGCAGATGCTGTCATCAGTTCATTCTAGTCCACTGATGGACATAGATCTTTCCAATTTAATGCCGTTCGGTCTGATCTTCAGCTCTCTTTTTCCAGCCACTGCCAATCTTCTGAATATCGTCACTCCATCGTGTCGTAGGATGCTCTACACTTCGCTTGCCGACACGTGGTCACGACTCTAGAATGCGTTTACCCTAGCAATTGTTAGTTCTGCGACAGATATAACTGACCCACTGCCACTTCAGCATGCTAATACGCTGTTTTTAATAACTCTGGTTCTCTGGCACTTCGTTTCAGATTTCGGATACGTTCCAAAGAAACGCCAAGCATAGGTCACTGAGTGACTTTATCAAATTTGAGAATGGACTCCTCTTTAATATTGTGTTGCCTACTAATTTGTAACCAGCAACAATTTTGTTGTAATTTTTCCTACATAAAATGCCTTAGAATGGCTTCTTATATGGAATTGCTATTATGAATTTGATATGCACTAAAAGAATATTATTGTTTGCAAGCTCAACTTGCACTTCGGAGTTTCTTATTATTTGATTTTGAGGGTTCTGTACTAAGGGTGTGGGAGCCTATTCGTGAGGCTACGGTATCTGACTGTCTGTCCTAAAGTTAAACGGCTTATCTTTTGATCAGTAATAGGATACAAGTCTCAAAATTGGCATTATTGTAGTAATGAAAGACGTAAATCAATAAATTCTAAAAACTGGTCAAGTGCGACGTAAATATTTTTTTAATAAATGGGAAATATTGTGTGAGAACGGCGAGTTATAACCTCCTTGCTGATTTCACAAAAAAAGAAACGAAAACTGACAAGTGAACGTTTTGTTGACAGTAATTGATGTCAATTGCCTACACTGTTTGTTATCATCATCACTGTTTATGATTATTTGGCAGGTGAAACTGCAGAGCGCAGCTAGTATGTTTAAATTTTTTCTGAAATGCGTACAAATAATAGTTCACACTAACAAAATCGCTAATCGCGCAGGTCCAAACAACAAACTTACGATGGATAATATCCAAATCCATTTCCAAAACTGGGTTGTAAACGGCATAGAATGTTGTATGTATAATTTTCTGCCTCCAATGGTCGGACTCCGGGTTCTGTAGAGTAAAAATAATGTGTGCTCTTTAGGGTTCCGTAACTCATATAAAAAATACTAAAGAACCCAAAGAATCAATTTGTTGTCCTTTTGCCAGTCCGTTCGTCTGTCCATCCCTACCCTTTCCCCTTCATCTAACCCTCTAATCACGGTCAAATGTGGCGTCAAACGGTCTTATTGGTCTTTGATGCTCTGCCTACCCCGCAAGGGAAAACAGGCGTGATCTTATGTAGGTATGTTTGTCACGTTTTCAACTACAAAATACAATTTGTTTCTTATAGAGACACGTTTCACAGTTTATAAGGACTTGCTTATTCGTGGCTCGTAGAGTGGTGGAACTCCTCTCTTGGTACCCTTGCTGTTGGTCGGTTTAAAAAAGGATTTCTCAGTCGTGGCAAGATCTTATACGAGTACTTATAGTTTTTTTAAAGTACTCATATTTCAACCGACTTCAAAAAAGAAGGAGGTTATCAATTCGGCTGTATTTTTTTTTTGTTTTTTTTTTATGTTTGTTACCTCAGAACTTTCGACTGGGTGAACCGATTTTGATGATTTTTTATTTGAAAGCTAGTACTTTCCGTGTGGTCCCATTTCAATTTGGTCCAGTTCTGACAATGGCATCCATGAGAAGTCACTTGCTTTAGTTTTTTAAACTATAATTATATGTAGAAAAGGCTAAAGATAAAACGAATTAACACTATCCGGCTAATCTTCAGTTTATATTTCTACTTCCATCTTTAGCTACAACATTTTATTCGCCAAATAGTTTACGCCATGAATTGAAATTTTGGACCATGAATGTAAGCTCAGTCGCAGATATAACGATTCGGTGGACAACTGAGCCCGAAGCCAGTCTTTTTAAATAAAAAATTGTGATAATAATTAGTGATATTAAATTAGTGATAATAATAAAAAATAAGTGTAATATATAAATAAAGTTTCTCACCAAAGCATGCTCTAGTGCAGTCTTTGTGGTTATCGAATTTATTGAAAGAAACCAAGCAGCCGCCATACTGGAATGTTTTACAACCTTGGAGTAATGTGTCGTAATAATACCTAAAGGAAAACAAAAACATGTATTTAAAAACGTAACCCTCTTTTTTACACAGTCAGGTAAAAAGTGTGTAGGTAAAAAAGTTCGTCAGGTAAAAAAGTTGATATTTATAAACGAGTTCACTCTTTTACTAACATGTTTGTTAAATATTTTTTATTTGAACAAACGGGTTACTCACGTCTATTTTTGAGCCGAAATCTTCGACTATAGTTTTAACCGCATACAGTGGTATTTTTTCTTTTTTTATCTCGAAAGGTGAGAGAAGCCATAGAGATTAGTAAGCGTCGGACCTTCAACGGAGACGAAGAACACACTTACCACCTGGAAGCTTTGCCTTCCTACAGCTCGGGAAGATGATTGCGAGTCTGGTGGTGACTTTTTGAGTTCCGTGAGCTGGAATATTCCCGTCGCGCAAGAGGATTCCAGCAAGGAAAACATTTCAGACCTTGCACCAACTAACCACTCTCATGCAAACGATGACGTCACGCGCACCGCGAGATTTAGCTCTCACTTCTCAGTGCCAGACGAGACGGACGTCCTTCGAGAGTGACATCAGCGCTACTCCTTTAGAAAAAGACCGCCATATGCGGTTGATACTGTAGTCGGAGATTTCGGCTCAAAAATAAACGTGAGTAACGTTGGTTGAAATAAAAAAAATGTAGTATTAACCTCAACGTCATGATGTAATAATTATAATTTAAAAACTGAAAAAAAAAACGACTTCAAAACACGCAATATGTTTAACGCCTGCAAAAAAGTGAATGCACGCATATACGTGACTTTGCTATTCACTTTTCTACAGTTGTTTAGATGATACTTAACCAGTTATTTTGTTATAAAAACCAAAGTACTGCATCGATTTTGATAAAATGTATATAGGCCCACCTCTGAAGTATGGTCTACCAAATACAAAAATAATTATCAAATCTATGCACAATTGGCCGAGTGAACAACATGCAAAAAAAAACATACAGACCGAATTGATAACCTCCTTCTTTTTGGAAGTTAATGGTTAATAATAATCAGTTACGGTGGTTTACACGTTTTTATTACATTTATGAGAAAAAAATCTCATTTAATAAAGAGAAACATAAATTCGATAAAAAAAAATATAATGATGACTCTCGTTTTTACCGATTTCCAAAAAGAAGGAGGTTCTCAATTGTTCTGTATGTTTTTTTATAAGTTTGTTCACTGATTACTTCGCCAATTGGTAATTGATTTTGACGATTTTTTTATTGGGTAAGTTCAGTGATGTCACCAGAGAAATTTTATCAAAATCGGTTTTTATAACAAAATAACTGGAAAAATATGTCATTAGTTTGGAAAAATATGTTATAGTTTTCAAACTATAATCAACTAAAATTATTCTTCTAATTAATATAATGTTAATATACATAATATGTATTTTTGTAATGAATAAAAGTTTCCCTGGATGTGATTGTTGGTCAATGTACGATCTATATGGAAAATAATCGGCCAAGTGCGAGTCGGACTCGCGCACGAAGGGTTCCGTACTATCATCTATGATACTATAAAGTTTAGTTCTGTTTATAAAATAACGAGAAATCAACGAAATTCCAAGTAGTAAATTGCAAACTTATAGGTAGGTTTTCGATACACATCCGGGCAGAATCACAACGCTCGCGCGAATACGCGCGGCTATGGCTCGCTCCGTGATGTTACCTCCCCCGCTACCCGCGCAGCCGTTGCTTAGCAACCGCCTCGCGCTCGCGCCACCACCACACCGCGGCGCGGCGCTCGCACCGCGTTTAGATGTACGGATTATTTTCATTTTGTGAGTTTTTATGTATTAGATTAGGTATTTATTTTTATAGTTAATATATTTCTAAATATTTACTTACAAATATTCAAGTTTCTACCTGTTAATTAAGATCGAGTAAAAATTGCTTAAAAATTACGTTTGTTGTATGGGAGCCCCCCTTTAATATTTACTTTATTGTTATTTAATTATTTATTTTGAAAGCTATTATACAAGTAAATATTCTGTGAAAATTTGAAGCGTCTACCTGTTACCGTTTTTAATATTGAGCAAAAAAATACGAAAAAAACACGTTTATTGTATGGGGACCCCCCTTAATATTTTATTTTTTTGAATTTTTAGTATTTGTTGTTATAGCTGCAACGGAAATATATCATTTGTGAAAACTTCAGCTTTCTAGCTATCACGGTTTATGAGATACAGCCTGGAGACAGACAGACAGACAGACAGACAGACAGACAGACAGACAGACAGACAGCGAAGTCTTAGTAATAGGGTCCCGTT
Source organism: Lycia hirtaria (assembly GCA_947563715.1). Classification (NCBI taxonomy): domain Eukaryota; kingdom Metazoa; phylum Arthropoda; class Insecta; order Lepidoptera; family Geometridae; genus Lycia; species Lycia hirtaria. Next base: position 11,086,709 of record OX387378.1, read on the forward strand.
TTACCCTTTGGGTACGGAACCCTAAAAAACGAGTTGTCAATGTTTTTTTGTTTTTTTTTTTTATGTATGATAGGTAAACGACTGACCACTAAACTCGCCTGATCTATCAACTTATCACGGATGTCTCAGTGATTTTTCTAGAAGTACTGAATTGTTCGTTGTTTTTGCGATTGTGGCGCGATATCTACGGAACTTAGAATATAGAAAAATACAGAAGGCGCGTCCAGATGCAGTTACAAAATCCGTGCTGTGTCCAAAAACAAAAGAATCGTCCCGCACCCTTCTCACCTCTCACCCGCATAATGTTGCTAGTGTAGGCATTATTTACCCGTTGCTGTGGTAAATCGTGGAGATAAAAATATATTAAAATAAAATATTTACTTTCTTAAACGGATATCATTATTTTTATAACTGTTCTCTTGACTTACTATTCGGATTAATCGGTCAAATAAATTATTTTGTTTTTGTATCTTATTACGTTAGCTTAAAAGGTTAGGCATTATTTTAACCTGTCACAGCTAAGTAGGTTTGGGGGGTTCTACCCCCCCCCCCCCCCCCCCCGAAATCCTGGCCATTATCAAAAATCCTTACAGGCTTCAATCATTTTATTAAAAAAAAGTTTCGCGCATGATTATTTCATATTGATCTATTTTTGTATTGATCATTAAAGTGCTGTGAACTTTCTAATACGAGCAAATAATTAACTAAAAATAGCCACTAACCAAATTTTTTTGGGTTCACTAATACGAAAAACAAAGCATAACGAGCGCGAAAATTGTATGTAGTGTGTAGTAGTGTAGTGTTTTTATAGTAATATACTATAAAAACACTACACTACTACACACTACATACAATTTTCGCGAATAAACCATAAGCTATGCCCAAGTCCATTGCTGAAACACCCCCCCCCCTCCCCCCCCCCCCTCCCCCCCCCCCTGAAATGAATTCCTGGCTACGGCCCTGGTAGGCTTTATAAGTTAACGGTTATAGACTACCACCACAAAAAAAAATACAAAATATCTGAGGAAAAATTTCGCACTAAATCCATTTAAATCGCAAAATCAATCAATATGTTCACAATATCAAACAAGTAGTTCTATTCTAAGTCCATATAGGGTGAACTGCAATTATGAAACGCTACCCTGAACGCTACTCGACATGCACTTGGCCAATTAATTTTTAATCGGATAAAAATATATTTAAATACCTACTCATTTAATTTACAAACTACTAACTAAAAAAATCGGTAGCAAGTAAAAGTAAGGAAAATCAAAACGTTGATATTGGCAACACCAACAAAATGGACGATTCTTTCTCTACGATGATCAAAGACCGAACAATTTATTAAATAAATACGTAAGATAATGTCAATTGTGCTACTTACACGTGAAATGTTATCCCATCGTGTTTTTTTTTCACCCCAGCAGTATTTTTACACGTAGGAACGACACATGACGGCATATTTGAATTAAATTTAACACCAACAAAGCTTGCCACTCGTTAAGACGTTCATAGAGCAACTGATCGCGCGCGCTTCAAACTACTCCATATATGAGTAGTTTTTGTCGCTTCAGTTCTAAGCATGTTCACGGTTTCTGTATTTTTCTATATTCTAAGCTACGGAACTAGATAATTTGACCATAAGCGGGAAGATTTTATTTTTAAGAACTTAAAACATATTCTTACTAGCAACAATTCATACATAATGCGATTACAAAAAAGTCCACAAACACAGTCATATAATTAAATATTGACTCTTGCTACAGCGCAACAAAGCGCAGCTCGTAAGTAGTTGGTAAACTATATATGATCCGAAATACGTTTGTTTCAATATTACTTGCCCGAATAAGTTTCATAGAACTGTCTGATTCCAAATGTTTTATTTGACAAGAGTTACTAATTCTATTAGTTTATTAGCCGTACATTTCACTTTTCCGAACAGTTAGTATGTTAAGTTCATTAGGGGTCTGTTTTAATATAGCTTGAAACCTTTATAATTACCAAAAATTCGGTTATCAGATACACCTATAAATTATAAGGTTAGGTTTCTGTTTCTTACACACACAAATAAATTACAGCTTAAAAAACTAAAAAACTCGCTACAAATTATTGTGGTCAAAGTTCAATACAAGACTTTTCTAACAAATCCAAACACAGCTATGATACGATGTTCCATCATGAAGTTCTAGTTCATATCTTCCGGCTCCATCATCAGATCAGTTCGACAGTACCATATTATTGTATTGTCATCAGAACTACATAAATCTGCCAATTTTCATGACGCTACGATCCTAGGAAGATGGTTAAATTAGTTACCTTAGATTTCATTACATAGGTAGTTACACCTATATACAGGTCGATCTAATAAAAGCGTGCTAAAAAAAGATACAGTTTTCAAACGTGTTCTCAAATGAGATTTCGGGATTTTGATATTCTTGAATATATGTTATTTTTTGGGAAAATTATATTCAATGTTTCATCATTCGGGTTATAGATAGGTAACCTTTTGAACCGAAAAACAGATACCGAATAATAAAAAGAATTTATGAACCTTGTAGTATAATTTCTTTCTCCATGACACTTGTTAGAGTTGGCTTGAAGCTTGCACCACACTGGATAATCTAGCTTCTTTAGATCTAGAACTAAGTCAAGACAAACCAGATAAATTAATGAGTTAGCTAAAAAAAATGTATTAAATGTTTTAGTTTATAAAAGGCATGGACCCTGGAGTCTGTGGTGCTCGAAATTTTTCAAATAAAAAAAAAAAAAATTATGACATGTTATTATATAATATTTCTTTTAACTAAAATTACACGCTACTCGCATATACTTTGTCTGCGCTGCTCTCTTTGAAAAAGACCGCCGAATTCGGTGAAAACCATAGTAGAAGATTTTGACTTTAGAGTAAAATCTTCTAAAATTACGTAATTTTAGTTAACATTGTATTAGCAACCATGTAAATAAACGTAAACAACATTTATTTAATAAGAATATGAAACTATTAACAAAATGTCAAACTCTTTATCATCATCATCATATTCTCAGCCGTAAAAAACCTACAGCTGGACATCATCATCAGCCGTAAAAAACCTACAGTTGGACATTGGCCTCCTCAATGGATTTCCAGAAAGACCTAATGTAGTATACCAATTGGGGGACCGGAACGCGAAATTAATGATTACTATGTAGTTTTTTTTTTTTTTTTTTTTTAAAAAGTTGGTTTGGTGGTTTAGGAAGATGGAGAGGATGGGACAACAGAGGTTTAGCGCTAACGAAATACACATTCGTTACTATGTAGTATACTGTTTTTTTTTTTGAATACCATAAAGTGAGGATGTTTTTTTTTCACCTACCCCATCGTGTGGGATCGTTGGATAGGTAATAAAAAAAAATGGGGTGTGCAAAAACTATTTTTCAATTAACGAGTAATAGTCAAAATATACTTAGAGAAGAAAAAAAGTCACAAATGAATATTTCATTTAAACATAAGTTAACTCGTATAGGTACGTTCATAATATCTAACAAGAGACCCTGTTTTTAAATTCATCTAAATTATTTTATGTAACCACGGAACCCTGCATTGCGTAGTACACGGCTCGTACTTGACCATTTATTTTGTATTAATAATAATACGACTCTCGAATTAAAAAAAATGCGCTTTTACGTGGCCTCCAACGAACTTTTTCGTAATAAATAAATTATTTTATTAAACTTATTCTAAATAATGCGTAATTGCAACCTTTTACAGGTCTTTGCGCATACTTTCTGACAAAAAACGAACACTCAACAGCATAGAAGCGTAAGTTATACCATGAATGCACTGCAATGGTGTACTGTGGAATTCATATAGAACAGGCCAGCCAGACTATAATGACACCATTTATAACAAACATGGACTTAATAAATAATTAAAATAATTCACTAATCAAAATAATTTTAAATTTTATTCGCTTATTATATTATTTTGGTATATTCACATTTAACTTTATTTAAATTTATTATCTGACATTTGCATGCCTCATTGAGGAAAAACATAATTGGACATTGTAACACCTTATTGTATACATTATTTTTTGACAAATAAAAAAATATTAAACCAGCCAAGTGCGAGTCGGACTCGCGTACAAAGGTTTCCGTACCATTATCTATAAAAACGCCAAAAAAAAAAAACATGTCTGTTGTTTGCCCCCCCCTTAAATATTAATTAAATTTAAATGTAATTATTTAATTTTAAAGTGAATATAAAATCTCAATATTATGTGAATATTTCAAGCGTCTACTTGTCGCCGTTATCAATATCGAGCAAAAACGAGCAAAAATCACGTTTGTTGTATGGGAGCCCATTGATCTTATTCTGTTTTTTAGTATTTGTTGTTATAGCGGCAACAGAAATACATCATCTGTGAAAATTTCACTGCTATCACGGTTCATGAGATACAGCCTGGTGACAGACGGACGGACGGACGGACGGACAGACAGCGGAGTCTCAGTAATAGAGTCCCGTTTTTACCCTTTGGGTACGGAACCCAAAAAAAAAAAGAATATTGACCTTAGGCAGTTTGGTATTTAGTTTTTGTTTAAATATTATATTCTTGTTTAAACTATAATTATTATTTGTTATTATTTCCTGCAATGAGATTTTATCTATAAAGAGGTTATACTCAAGTAAAACTTGTACTATAAAAGCATGGCATATCTTAATTCTCAGCACTTTCGAGGATAAGACCACATCTTTAACAAGGCATTTTAATATCTTGGCCTTATTTGGCACTTTCTAAACACACAGGATGGCATTGTCACTGTTCACAAGTCACGACACGCGTCTAACAGCGTTGCCCGACGTGTCGCGACTGAAGATGAGTCGGGCGATTACCTTACTTGAGGCTTTCTACGTATAATTTAGCATTGATTTTCTATGAAAACTAAGTCGCGGGAAACAGCTATAATGGTATAAGGCCTAGGCCGCACTACGGTTTTTTCCCGCGAGCGGTAACCGCTATAAACCGCAAAACCACTCGAGACGGTGCTAAATCAATAGCGGGGAAAAACCGCAAGTGCGGCTGCTTGTATTCGTTTTCCTGCTTCATAAACTCACGCGGTTAAAAACCGCTGCGGTTTAACCGTAGTGCGGCCCTTTTTTTTTATTTTTTTTTTGTTACCCAGGGGAAACCCTTTATGGGTACCACTGCGCCCGGGGGGAGCCTGCGTGGTTATGTGGGAGTCCCGCCCAGTTGACCGGTGTGCCGGAAATTCCAGCTCAGTCAACCGGTATGCCGGGTTACCCACTAAAACCCCTGGGGTGTTCCTTCTCGGCGCCTGTGTGTGCCGGGGCCATGGGTGCGTCAATGTAACTCGTCCACGGACCCGGCGCCAACCGTAGTGCGGCCCTAGCCTAAGTTGTAACAATTGCATTACCTCCTGATTCGTCAACTTCGTCACAACGGGTCGACCTCGTATACTCAGGCGTACTTTCAGTCTCATTTTTGTTATCTGACTCGGACTGGGCAGCCAATAAATTGTAACTCAATATCAAATATAAAACTGTCGCTGTATATTTCTGGTCATGCATAATCAAAAGTTTTTTTTATATGTATGAAATGTGATCGATAACAAAAGATTACGGTTATTGCAATACCTAGTGTTATCGATTTCTGATATAAAAATAAAAATAAATGGCTGTTATTGGAAATATGTTTTATTATTTTAGCTTTTCAACAATAAAATAAATGTACGTGGAGACATAGTTAACTTAGGTGATAGATATGTATTATTTTTAAATTTCAGTAAGCAAAAGACTAGTAGTGGAATGGTGGAATAAGGTGGTGAAGCTCTTGCGCACACTCGATAAAACGGATATATTTACCGTTATACGGTTTATTAGATATTTTTTTGTCATTAAAAAACTCGTCTAGTGTATATCAAACACTTATTAATTAGTATAGTTTAGACACTTATTAATTAGTATTATTATTGGGATAGGAAAGCAGATTGTAGAAATTTTATTATGGAAATTAACGTGATTTTCACACATTTTAAATAAAAACTACGGGTCACTCACGTCTGTTTTGAGACGTTTTGCGTCACCGACCGAGAGTGACGTGTGTGCTGCTCCTTTGAAAAAGACCGCCGAATGCGGTTGAAACTATAGTCGGATATTTCGGCTCAAAACAGACGTGAGTGACCCGTAGTTTTAATTTAAAATAGATCGTAGAAATAATTTCAGTATTTGATTTCAATATTAGCAGCTGTTAAACAGCAATTGGGATTAGTCCACACTTAAAGTTCTAAACGATCCGGATATTCCTAAAATATCGTCCATTGGTTTCGGGCCTCCATCCCTAAGGTTTTCATTTACTTTAGCCTGCCGCATCTCTTTGAAAAACTCGACGTTTTCCTTTTTGCCGAGTTCTTCCACCCAGTCCTCTGAAAAAAAAACACAATCAGGACTAGTAGGTAACAGAATAATCATGTCCCATCAAAAACATAACATGTACAAAAAGCTAAGTCTCACAACGCAGTTCATCTACCACAAAAAGTTGTGAGATCTTGTGTAAAACCAAGTCGGTTATTTAATTAAGTACTATCTATGGGTGCATATATCCAACTAGTTTATACGAAATTGTGACCTAATTAGTTATCAAACAACTTTTGTAGTAACCGTAACGATATTAAACATCTTTATTTCTTTAATAATTTGAATGACTAGGCCATCGCACGACAACACAATCACATAAGCATTGATCTGTTGTTTGGAATAGTCCGAAGTATTTGCGAGCCTAACTTATGCATATAATATTAGGTAGAATTTGTTGAATGTAGATACTATAATCATGTGCGATTGCCAAGTCGCGGCGTAGCCTTGCCGCTCGACTTGGCCGGGGCCACTGCCGTGCCCCCAGATAATGTTCGTCACACAAAAAAGTTTGTCTTGGGTTACGTTTCGGTTTAGGTAATCGCGCTCGGTCATAGATTGAAACAATCGCTTAACATCAGGCGAGTTAGTGGTCAAGCGTAAGCCTATTTATTATCCAATATAAGAAAACAGTTACTGTATTAAGAGTGGGTGTGTGTGTCTGTACAGGGAGGGGGTGAAAGAAAAAACAAAATATCAATTGAAAGCCTAATGTTAGTGCGTGATTTTGCTGTTCTATGCTTTTTCTGAAGTTCTGTCTCTTCGTACGACAGACTCTTTAACCACTGTGTTATTAAGGCCTTACAGTTCGTGGACGATAAGGGGTATATGTTTAGACATTTATTTACTCTGTTGTAAATGAGAGCACTGGTTGCCTCAAACTGTCGGCTGACTAGAATGAGCCGCTGTCGAGTCATGTTGTCGCACACCTTATGTCCCCTGCGTCTAGTTGTTAAGCTGGGATTATAGACCAGTTGAGAATGTTTACGCAGAATCACTTGTTGAACATAATGTTGACTTACCGTCAGCAGAAAGTACTCCTCATACATCTAGTTGGATGGAGGTTAAAAAGAGGCATTGTACTCACTATTTAGTTCCACCAGTGATTTCTGTTCTCCTCCAAATTCTTCAGGCAGCAATTCCCTTGGCACGTACTCATATAAACTTTCCAGGGTCGTGTGCGCTCGTATTCTCTCTCCTATTTTCTTACTAAAGATTTGTTTCAAGATGCGGACGAGTACTTCTATTGTTTTAGATTTAGTTAAAAGGTGGATACCCTTTACTCGCATCTGGTAGCCTTCCTGGAAATATGAATTAGTTGTTGTAAAAGCTGCTGTAAAGGTACAACTTTTTGCCCAACTGATGATAATAAAATAATGAGTTCATCATCATCATCTCAGCCATAAAAAGTCCACTGCTGGACATAAACCTACTCTTCTATGGACCAAAAAGCCCAATTGGAAGCGGCTTGCATACAGCGTTTTCTTGACATTTGGATGAGGTCATCTGTCCATCTCGTGACCGGTTTTCCTAAGCTCTGCACTTGCCGGTGCGCGTTCTCCACGCGATAAATTGACCCCAACGGCCATAATTTCTACGTGCTATGTGACCTGCCAACTGCCACTTCAACTTGCTCATCCGCTGTGCTATATCGTTGACTTACGTACGTCCACGGATTTCTTCGTATTCGATTTCACAGAGAGACTCCGAGCTTTTCATAGCTCGTTGCGTGACCTTGAGCTTTCTTATAAGCCCATAGTGAGTGACCTTGCAAATTGTAGTAAGTAAAATTATAACCAAGTTTATATTTGTTTATTTTAATCATAGTTTTTCTAATTAAACATTACGTGTGTTTGAAACTGACCGTGATATATGAAGCAAACTGATGCAATTCCAGCACATTGATCACAGCAACCAAATCCATGATGTTCACGTCTCTATAGTCAAGGATTGCGATGAACCCCGAGCAGTAATCCTTCAACCTGATGTGTTCAAATATCTGAAATAGCATAATAATCACTTTATTAAAACGTTTCAAATAAACAAGTGTGAAGTGTAATAATAAAAGTAAAACAAAATATCCGATTGCATAAGAACGACCTTCGTAGAGCTAATTTATGCTTACGTTGCGCATATGGTGTTGAGTGTACGTTTTTATGAAACACTATACGCAAAGCTACTGCAAAAATTATTTAAATGAACATACATAGTTTGTGTAAAATTACTTATTTGCTAACCAACTTCAAAAATGGTGGGTATCAATTCGGTTGTATTTTATTTATTTAGTTTTATTTATTTATGTAAGACCAACAGTTTATAATTTACATTTTAGGAACTTTTAATTACTTAATTTAATATAATTAGCCATTAATAGGTCTATCTTAGTAATTATTTCTAATGAAATGGGCGGAGAGAAAGTTAAACTAAAGTTAAGTTTTTTTTAAACTTCAGACAGACAGTACGGTAAGAGTTTTATGGTAGTGCGGTTTCGTAGAAACACATTCTAAAATCACCAGGTTTGCTTTGAGTCGGTGACTTCAGAAAGGCTATGGTCTTTCTGGAGTCAGCGACTAAACTCCGTCATTTATAAACCGATTTCTTTGTTTGAAAGGACTTTCAAAATTCCATTAAAATTTCATCAAAAATAGTTTAATTAACAAAATTGCCCATTTTGGAATTGGTTGTAAAACTATAATTACTATGCAAAGTTCGTAGGAGGTTACGAATTAGCTTTGTTTTTTACGAGAGTTCTAAAATAATAGACTCCTTTGCATAAAGGTCAATGAAATGAGTACCACAAAGTTTTTTTTTTTTAATGCAAGATATACCTATCTACCATTTACTATTTATTTGGTGTTTTACATATTTATCGCTATATCTCAAAAGTTGTAATCACAGAGTGTTCAAAACAATTTTTATTGAAAGTATTTTTAAAAGGTTTACTATTATGGTTAATCATGACTTTCTAGATCCAATAGTTTTGAAATGCAGGGGGAGGAAACATATTTTTCACCTTTGTTTGGTGGGATATATCTCGCACAAATCACATTTTAGAAAAAAGTTAATTATAGAACTTAAGTCTTATTTTTTTAAATTCAACTACGATACCCCATACGATGGGGTGGGGCTTGAAAAAACAACCATCCCTTCTTTATACATATGGAGTCCCACCACATCTTTCATATTTTATTTTATTTGACTACGGCATTTTGTAGCGGTTTGCAGAACACATGCATACAGAACACTTCATGCCAAATTTTGTTTATGTAGGGCTAATAGTCTCTGAGTAAAATGACTGTGACATACGGACAGACAGACAGACGGACATGGCGAAATTACAAGGATTTCTTGTAGTTACTACGGAACCCCAAAAAGCTTGTAAAAATCACTGTAATTTTAAATTAACTTATAGCGCCAAAATTAGTTTGACTTATGAAGATTGGTTTTCACCTACTCCTGAGCCAAATAAGGCAGACCTTATTAGATCATTTTATTTTTAACAACGCACCAGACTACCTACATATTTATAAATATGTTATGTAAATCAAGTAATTGTCAGATTATTATATATAATTCTAAACTTGCACTTGTGATCCAAAAATAAATAATTAGTTGAAGCCGGGTGAGAAAAAACTTGAACAGATAAAATCTGTTTGCATAAATAAATATTTGAATCCTGTCTATGCTATTAGAGTAAAAAATAAATAGAATAAACTAGAATTGTACAATTCTTGTCACCCATTAAAACGCTTGGGGCAAAGCAAAGAATTGTATATAGAAAGCAAGGCAAGGACTGTATTTTTATAGCCAATTCGAGTTGTCAAAAAGTCAAGGCACGCCAACTTTGATTATAGTAAAAGATACTACGGAACAGGCCCTAATAAAGAAAGAAATAAATAAAATATTTAAAGTCAATAATAAAAGAAATAATAATAATTAAAGTCTGCATTATAATCTATAGTCTTAACCTGTCCTGAGCGTGCATCATTTAAATGGTATGGTGGTAATGGTTTAATGGTATGTAAACGAATTTTTTAACACTAACATTTGACATTTTTCTATTATAATTTGTACTTCCATTGACATTTAATAATTCAATCTAATTATTTTTTACTTTTTGACATGATTATTATTATTGTAATGTGTTATATTTACACAGTATTCTTTGTTGTGTTTTTATGCTTACAAATAGTTGTAAGCTTATACATAATATTTTATTATTATTTGTAAAAACTTGACGTGTGAAATAATATTTTATCAATAAATATATGAATATGAATATGAATATCAGCATGATATACACAATATTATATAACATTTACCGAGTGTCTATATTTTTAACACTCGATAACAGTTGGTTGACACTAACTGTTAACGAAACTGACATAATCTTAGAATAGTGAAATGGTAGTATTAAAATGTCTTTGTATAAAGATAATTATAGTTTAAGAAAACTGAAGCAACCGACTTCTCATGGATGCCATTGTCAGAACTGGGCCAAATTGAAATGGGACCACACGGGAAGCACCAGCTCTCAAATAAAAAAAAAAAGAATCATCAAAATCGGTTAACCCGGTCGAAAGTTATGAGATAACAAACATTAAAAAAATACAGTCGAATTGATAACCTCCTTCTTTTTTGAAGTCAGTTGAAAATAAGTCACACTTACTTATTTGAACTTGATATTGCGTGTGAAAGTCTAGCATTTCAGGTTATTTTTACTGTAGAAAATATCTGAAGTTACAAATATTCTTTGATATAAAGCACATTTTTAGGGTTCCCTCAAATGGAAAAAATGGAACCCTTATATGATCACTTTTTTGTCCGTCTGTCCGTCTGTTCGTCCGTCTGGGTGTCAAGACCTTTATCTCGGGAACGCGTGAAGGTATCATGTTGAAATTAAAACCATATACGCAGATCCATAGTCTCTTGCTGCAGAAAGAAAAATAAAATTTCTCAGTTTTCGTAAAAAAAAGTTACATCCGAATATGTCGTAAAAAAACGCATATTTCGACATTCACAAGGGAATCAAAACTTATGGGCTAATTCCCGTTGACCTAGAACTATGAAATTTGAGTTGAGTTAGAATACGCATATAGGAAAAAAAACCGAAAACTGGACATTTTAAGTTTAATCACAAAAAATAGTCTTTATGCAAGGATTTAAAATTTGGCCCCTCATGGCTCATGGCTCATGGTCATTTTAGTTGTGTTTTATAGTAATATGCTTTATTTCTCGTATTAGTTTATCCATACTACTTCCATGTCAAAATAATATGAATGCGCGACCGAAGCGAGCGTGAAAATTTTAGTAGTGCTTTTATAGTAATATGATTTGTTTCTCGTATTAGTGAACCCACGGTACTTCTCTGTAAAAATAGTAATAAAGTGCGAGTGAAGCGAGCGCGAACATTTAAGTGGTGTTTTATAGTAATATAGTATATCTCTCGTATTGGTGAATCCGGTGAATTTTATTGTACTTCCATGTCAAAATAATATGAATGCGCGAGCGAAGCGAGCGCGAATTTTTTTTAGTAGTGTTTAATAGTAATATGCTAAATTTCTCGTATTTGTGAACTCACAGTACTTCTATGTCAAAATAGTAATAATGCGCGAGCTCGAAAATGTTAGTGTTGTTTTTATAGTAATATTCTTTATTTCTCGTACTATTGAACCCACAGTACTTCCATGTCAAAATAATATTTTTTGATTTAATATTAAATCATGGAAGTGATTTGATTCATTGATCGTGTTAGCAAGTCCTAGATTTTTGTGGACCAGATGAATCAACTAAGTAACTGTGTTAAAAGGAAATACCAGTCTGGTAAAGAGCGACTTTAACGCTATCAAAAATTATAAATACAAACATTTGAATGCATTGATTGCCAATTTATTATTCCTAAATATAAACATAAGTATGACTTTATAGAAAATTACAAACATACCTACAAGATACGAGCAAAATTTTTTGGTTAGTGGCTATTTTTAGTGAATTATTTGCTCGTATTAGAAAGTTCACGACACTTTAATTATCAATACAAATAAAGATCAATCTGAACACCCCCCCCCCCCCCCCCCTGCCTACGGCCTTGCTTGCCAGATTTATTAAATATAATTAAATTCTTATTTATAATTTTGTAAATTTGTTGAGGAACGTCTAGCCTGAATATAAAATTTAAAAATCTTATTATTAATATCCATAAATAAATATAATTTACATAATACCGGTTCAAACTCATTTGTATTCATAATTCATACTATTATCTTTATTACATCAAAACGTAAGTAGGTTATACCTATACAATTGATGGAATACTTATTATATATACATTTTCAGATCATCATATCCCACCTTACGGCATGTAAAAAATTGTCAAAACAATCAAATTTAAATTTTATATAAATAATGTGATTTGCATGTTTCCCAATAACATATTCTACCTAATTATATCAATCACATGTCAGTTTTTGTTATATCAGAAACAAATTAAAATATAAAAAAGTCTAAAATATCAACGAAAACATAAAAACAATAAAATCAATAAAACTGGACAACCTTCTTCTTTTTTTGTATTGGACTCCGCGATTAGCGATTTGCCAGAGTCAAGTATTGAAATATTTTCAAGTTTCTTGAATAGTACAAGTTATAGTGTTCTAGCCAAAGTCTAAGTCACGCTAAGTCATCTTGGAATACTGGATGCTCATACTGGAAGCTTCTATAGAGCGCACCATGCAGCAGCTGATCGGTCCCTTGTTTATACGGACGGCTGTCGTCAGGTTACACCGCATCAAGTCGGCTCTGTTCGGATACACATACATCCACGTACGCTTGGATGGCGTCATCAGCCGCGACAAGTTGGATGATCTGTGTAGGCTGGTCGTCAGCTGAGCACGTTTGACTGATCGTCAGAATCTGCTAGACTCTCAGCTGACCACGTTTGACTGATTATTACTACGATACGTTTGACTGGCCTTGTGTCTCAGTTGGTAGTATGTCTGCCTGCTGTGCTGTAGGTCGTGGGTTCAATCCCCACCCAGGGCAAACATTTGTGTGATGAGCATGGATGTTTGTTCTGTGTCTGGGTGTTTCTATGTATCATATGTATATATTTACAACAAAAAAAAGTATATATATATTCTATAGTATATATGTATTCTATCAGCCATCTAGTTCCATAGTACAAGCTTTGCTTAGTTTGGGCTAGATGGTGTTGTGTGAAATGTCCACAAATATTTATTTATTTTATTTATTTATTTATTAGAAACCGCTAGAGCCTAGGGTCTATAGGAATCCTAACGATCAGTCAAACGTGGTCATCTGACGCCGCATACACCCGCATTCGTTATAGTCTAGTAAAAATAAATCCGTTTGTATGGAGCAGATCACAGTATTTGCAACTGGGGGGATTATTTGAAATTATGATTGGAAAATAACTAAAAATCATAAATAAACATTAATCCCCGATTTATAGACTAGCTGCGTTCCGCGGTTTCACCGCGTAGTGGTGAAAAAATGGTGATGATTATGATGATGATAAGTAGCTTATGTTTGTCTCCAGGTCCAAAGCTATCTCTATACTAATTTTCATAACAATCGGTTCAGCCGTTTGAGCGTGTAAAGGTAACAAAATTAGCTTTTATAATATCATTATGAAATTATGTCAAATGTATTCCAAAACACCAGTACATTCATTTAAATAACAATATACTTAGTTGTATTTTGTTGTCACTAATCTTATTTTTACTAGACTATTATGAGTATGACGCATTGCGTTCCGCTCCGATCCGTCTCGCTGCGTCGGTGTTAAGCCGGTCTCTGGATCATAACGCACAACAACGAGGTATGCGGTATCGGACACATGATCGTGTGAAAAACGTCTAGAATTGTCTCTTGTTATTATTAATTCGAGTGTATTGTTTTGGCATTTTATATTTGTGAAACGTAATTTTGGATATAAGTTATGTCTATTGAGTAACAACAAAAAGAAAAAAACTAACGCCAATAGTAATAAAATAATGTCAAAAAGCTTTTGACATTATTTTATTACTATTGAAATTCAATTTCATTATTATTATTCTTTTTAAGTTTTAATATCACTAACGATGTAATTGAAATTTTATTTTGATGTTTAATTCAAATGTATTATTGTATGTTCGCCATGAACTTGGCTGTTGATACCCAAATTATTATTTTAAGATCATTGATGTAATTCATAAGACACAGTAAACAATAAATAAAATCTGAATTCGTTTCTGAATCTTGTTCCGTCGCAGTATGCGTCAGCGATGAAAGGAAAGCATGTAACGTTGCGCACGCGCTACGTTGGAGCCGCTTATCACAGCGTTGTGCGGATTATGAAACTTCATGCTTTTGACGTGACAACGTCTAATAAATAATAATAAAAAACGAAAAAGTATGACTCATTGTCCCGTTACGTTACGCTCAATGTCCCGTTACGTTACGCTCATTGACCCATTACGTTCATTGTCCCGGTACATCATCATCATCATCATTTCATCAATGTTTTGTTATGACGTTGTCACGTTAAACTATCGTCCGTAAACCGACTTTACAGACAACCAATTTTTTTTTAAATGTCTTAACTTCATGCTTTTTTTTACTTACTAAAGTTCCAAATCTGAAGGAATATGAAAATGTGCTTGTAGTAACACCTTCTTTGATGACCCTCCCAGCGTAAATTCTGTAATGATCTTTTGTCAACTTCGGAAGTAGCGCGTCAACACTGGAAAAAATAATACATGATATGTTTACTGGTTTGCGATAAAATAATTATTTATATATTATGTCTCGACATAAAATATATGTCGTTAAGTTCCAACACTCCAACAGTGAGACTCAGCGAAAAAAATGTCTTAGTTCTTAGTACAATAGCAACGGTGTATTTGTCACCATAGTCACACCATCTATTGACTATTAAGAATATTTTCTATTTTAATAATCTTACAACTACCTTATTTAAAAAGAAATTTAAAGCTATGCTGGTAGATAAATGCTACTATGATATTACTGAATATAAAAACGACTGTTCCATATGAAAAAATATTTTAATGTAGGTAGTAATTTTATTATGACATAAAAATGTTATGGTCAAAAATATATATTTAGTAAATAATTGTATGACATATAAATTAAATAATAATATTGTATTAATAATATAAAATTGTAATAGCGCGCCTCTGATTTGTACGCCTCATCAGGCATAACATGAAGGTCTATAAAACAAATAACATCAAGTGCATGCTACTCATGTTTTATGCAAATAAATTTACTTTGACTTTGACTTTGTTATTTTGAGTTAGGTACAACATAACAATATACAGACTCAACTTACTAAACTACTACACAAAAAGCACATCGATCACCCCAGACCGATAAAGGTCTAAAGATGCTCAAACCCACTACCAGTGGGTTTGAGCATCATAAATAATCATAAATAACATAATTTTTGAGTTTAATAAGTAGCCAAATAAAAAAAATGTTAGGAAAATAATTTCCCACTATATACATGACGTAAAACGTAGTGGAAATAAAGTTATTTTACTAAGATATAATTTAAACAAAAAAAACAGTATTGCAGATTATACAGATAACTTAGCTGTACCAGCTGCTTAGCTGCTTAGCAGCTGCTCTCGTCGGGCGTACTGTAATGGGATTTGATGGAAATTGTTGTTTGAGTGGGCGATAGACTGACCTCTTGTCACTTCAGACCAACATTACATCTTACCCTCCGATACTTCCTAACCCTCTAATACCTTCTCCCTCCCATCTAACCCTCTAGCCACGGTCAAATGTGACATCATCCGGCCTCATGATCTTTGATGCTCTGCCTACCCCGTAAGGGAATATAAACGTAATTGTATGTATGCATGTAAAGAGATATTTTATAACACTGTTTTCAAAATCCTGCACTCAAAAAAAAAACAACCGTGCACTTTTTTTGCACAGTTATAATTAACACTGTTGCAACGTCTTATTTTTCAGTAAGAATGATTTATTTTACACCAATGAGGAGTCCGAATAAAAACAGTTAGGTGGCAAACAGTCATAACAACTGTTGGAGACTACTGTTGCTTAGAGAAAGTTTTGATCAGTTTTAGCAACGAATTACCAGGAGGAGTAAAACAGGAAAATTAACTGTTTTACCCTTTATGTTTTTTTTAGTTACACTAACTTGATAAATGAATTGGCTCCATTTTAACCTTGCAAAACAATTACTTTTAATGGAATTCGGGTTACGCATACTGTTTATTTCTTTCAGTGTGGCTTTGCTTACTTACCAAAAAAAAAAGAGTATATATATTTTTTTCTAGGAAGTATATTTATTCAACATCTCTAAGAGTAGTCTGTCTGGTCAATTAAAAATTAGTGGAAGTATCATGTTTTTAAAGTAATTATAATAATTGCGTCTACTCAAAGCAATTAATCGATCAAGAAAATCAATGTTACAAAAAGCAACTCAAAAAAATCTATAAGTACTTATCTAAAAATACATACATTCAATGGAAAGTACCCAATAACACTTTAAGATAATAAGAACCCGCTGGCTCACATGGCGGGTGCACGGCCGTGCCCCCAGATTTATTTATTATGTTGTTATTATATATGTCATTTCATAATCTATGTTTTTTTATTGTTTGTTTTTTGTCATAATAAATTCTATGTCTATGTCAATAATAATTATAGTTTAATAAACTGAAAAACCGACATCAAAATACGCAATTCGTTTACTTGGATGACATATTTTTCCAGTTATTTTGTTATAAAAACTAAAGTACTGAAACGATTTTGTTAAAATTTTATATGGGACCACTTCTGAAGTATGGCCTACCACACAAAAAAAACCGGACAAGTGTGAGTCAGACTCGCCCACCGTGGGTTCCGTACAAACTAAATAAAAGGGGGAAATCATATATTTTTTTTATATTTTCCTTCATAAACCGAAAAATATACATCGTAAAAATACTTAACACATTCTTTGCTCACCACTCGGATCCAAGTGGGGCGGGACTATAGAAGCGGCGCCTCCCACTCGGATCCGAGCTTCCCGTTCATTTTGTAGTAGTCAGTAAACCGTTTGATGCTGTCAACGTTGCTTTGCGCGGCCACTCTGTACTTAATCAAAATTCGCCTAAAAATTGTTGGTCCCCAGCTGAAGCGAAGGGTCTGCAGGGGCCGAAGAATGTGTTATAAACCTGTTTTAGCTTATGCTAATGAGGCTCTTTCATATGATACCCCACATGATACGGTTAATTCACTTTAAAATTTGGGCCCTCATTCCTTTCATAGAGACACTATTTTTAGTGATTAAATTTAAAATGTCCAGTTTTCGTTTTTTTCCTATATGTGTACTCTAACACAATGCTTCTTGCCAAACTTCAGAGTTCTAGGTCAACGGGAAGTACCCCACAGGTTTTGATTCCTCTGTGAGTGTCGAAATGTACGTTTTTTACGACATATTCGGCTGTAACTTTTTTTTACGAAAACTGAGAAATTTTATTTTTCTTTCTGCAGCAAGATACTATAGATCTGCGTAGGTATATGGTTTTAATTTCAACTCGATACCTTCACGCGTTCCCGAGATAAAGGTCTTGACACCCGGACAGACGGACAGACGGACAGACGGACAGGCGGACAACAAAGTGATCCTATAAGGGTTCCTTTTTTTTCCTTTTGAGGTACGGAACCCTAAAAACACTCGAATTGAGAACCTCTTGTTTTACCCGACTGCGTAAGAAGGAGCGTTATGTTTTTCGAGTGTATAAAAAAAATACATCGAACCCCAACGAACTATTTCGTAATAAACAAATGATTTTACTAGAATTATTGTAAAAAATGCACAATTATAATGTTTTACAGCGATTTTACGCATACTTTCTCACAAAAAACATACACTTAACAGCGTGGAAAGCGTAACGAAATCGTAACTTAAACTGCAAAAACTGCTTTTCTGCAGTCGGATATTTTGATATTCTTTTAATATACATACCTACTTGCTCTTTAAAAATGTGTGAAAATCACGTTAGCTTCCCTAGTAAAAAAGTTCATAAATAATAAATAAATAAAATGTCGTTATAGAATATTTATTCTTGAAAATTCAGGTATTACACAAGTCTTAAATTGTAAACAATCGTCACTTATAATATAGATACATACATGGGGCGCACTAAAAGTTTCCGGAATGAATAAGAAAAAAATACATATATATTAAAGGTAAAAAATGAATTTATTGTTTCTCAAAATATTCTCCCTTTGCGTAAATGCACTTTTTCATTCGATTAAACCAATTTTGAAAACTTTTGTGCCACTCCTTCGTGGTGACCTCAGAAAAGTGTTTACATACTCTTCGACAGCATCTTCTGGTGATGAAAATCGTTGACCGCGTAATTGGTTCTTAATTTTTGGGAACAGAAAAAGTCACAAGGTGCCAGGTCGGGACTGTATGCAGGATGGCTCAAAAGTTCTACGTTTTTCACCATCAAAAATTCGTTTGTCTGTCTGGCCGTGTGGGAACTAGCATTGTCGTGGTGCAAGATGATACGGCGTTTACGGTTATTTTTACGGAGTTCGTCATTAATTTCCGGCAAACAAATGGTCGTGTACCAGTCACTATTCACGGTACGATGATTCTCTAAAACGATTCACGTTCCCAGTTTTATTAAAAAAAGAAGCAATCATCCGCTTAGATGCACTTTTCACGCGCACCGCTTTGGTTGGTTTCGGCTCATCTTGAAAGACCCATAAGCTCGATTGCTGCTTTGTTTTGGGATCGTAGCAATAAATCCATGTTTCGTCACCTGTTATTATGTCCCACAACGACGCACCTTCGTTGAATCTGGTAAGCACGGCACTGCACCAAGTGACGCGGTCCGTTTTTTGAGCCTCGGTCAAATTGTGCGGGATCCACCGCTAGCACAACTTTCTCACACCCAAATGTTTGTGTAGCGTTGATTGTATTTGACTCATGCCTATGTCTAAGGATACGCGAATCTCATGGTAGGTCACATGCCTGTCTGTTTCAATCATACGGTGCACAGCATCGATGTGTTTGTTGTTCACAGCGGTGGAAGGGCGACCATCGCGAGATTCGTCACTGAGATTGACACGACCGCGTTTGAAATCTGCATACCAGTTATTCTTGCATGGTGCTTCAGCGCCAAAAGCAGATTGAAGCCGAGCGATGCTCTGTTGAGTCGTCTTGCATGGTGCTTCAGCGCCAAAAGCAGATTGAAGCCTAGCGATGCTCTGTTGAGCTGTCAAATTACACTTAAAATCGTAGAAAATCATACTACGAAATTTTTTCCGCGTTAAATACATGTTAATGTAGACACGCATTTTTTTAAATGGCGCCACAATGTAAAAACAATTGACAGTCAGATGAAACAAACTGCATTCTACAGCCAAATAGTTCCATTTTCAAATGTTGTAATTACTTTTTAAATATTGTTTATGTAAGTGGCCAGTTCCGGAAACTTTTAGTGTGACCTATGTACAATAAATAAAATTATACCCGTGAATGTGAATCACTCAGTTTACAGTTTTTTTTTAAGCTATTGCATAGCTTCTATCGCGGGTCTTGAGCGTGGAGACCGAATCCAGAAATTCCGTAACGAAAATAACCTAACACACCGCGCGTAAAGCTATTATGCAATAGCTTTACCGCGGCAGTCTCCGAGTGCCACACGTCTTTTTAAGCTATTGCATAGCTTCTATCGCGGGCCTTGAGCGTGGAGACCGAATCCAGAAATTCCGTAACGAAAATAACCTAACACACCGCGCGTAAAGCTATTATGCAATAGCTTTACCGTGGCAGTCTCCGAGTGCCACACGTCTTTTTTATTTTTTTTATTTAATTGGGCTACCAAAACGGTCTGTAAATTTTATTAGATTATTACTAAAAAAACTTACTAGTGTTCATGGACATTTACATAATCCTTATCATTTGGATCTTCTTTATCGAAAAATTGTGGAGCTGATGTCCTCATGGTGAAAAGCCTGTCCATCTGGGTTTTCGCTCGTTCCACTGATCCCTTGTCCAATATTATGGTCCTTTCCAGGTATTCTCTTGCTGTGAAAATTAATACATATCATTTAGTTTTAATTAATAAAAAAGTGCTTTTATTAACTACAACAAAACAATATACAAACTATGCATACTTAACTAAACTACTGCACAACAAGTATGTAGATTAAAAGATAAACAAAACACCCGACTGCAGAAGAGCAATTTTTGCAGTCTCACTTACGATTTGTTACGCTTGATATGCTGTTGAGTGTACGTTATTTTGAGGGAAAGTATGCATAAAATATCTGTGAAATATTATAAATGCGCATTCTTTAGAACAGACCCCTATGTCAGCGCTATCTGTCTGTCACAGACATTTTATTCAGAGACTTAATCCTACATAAATGAAATTTGGCACGTGGTTTCGTACCTTTGCCGTAGTAAAGAAAAATAAAGGGCCTGGTGTAAGGAATGCGCATTTATAATCTTTTACAGTGATTTTATGCATACTTTCTTACAAAAAACGTACTTATGATGCGTAACGAAATAGTAAGTTAGACTGCAAAAAACTGCTATTCTGCAGTCGGGTATTTTGTTTTTCTTTTAATATACATACTTGTTTAACTATATAAATTTGTCAATTCTTTTACTGTTTATCAAACTTAAAAATATTCTAACTGTAAACATAATGATACTAAAATATTAAAATACATAGATAGATAGATAGATAGATAGATAGATTAAACTCTTTATTGTTTACACCTTAACTAAAACACAAATTACATAATTATTATGTGATCAAAAAATTATCTAATACTAATTACATAATCTACACTAAAACAATATCAAAAAAAAATATGATAGATAAAATCACACCTTAATCTACGTCAGTTAATTTTCTTATATAACAATTTTTTACAGCCCCTTAGTTTCCGGTTTAAAAAGTTGTACTGGAAATTCCAGAACAAATTATTTTGTTAATTATTTCTTTACGCATATTAAACATTAATAGCCAAGTCATTATCATTCTCCAGCGATTATTAAAACTTTAATCATCATCATCATCATCATCGTCATCTCAGCCATAAAAAGTCCACTGCTGGACATAGGCCTCCTCTATGGATTTACAAAAAGACCGATTGGAAGCGGCTTGCATCTAGCGTCTTCCTGCCACTTGTATGAGGTCACTTGTCCATCTCGTGGCTGGTCTTCCTACGCTGCGGTGCGCTTGCCGGTGCGTGGTCTCCACTCGAGAACCTTTCGGCCCCATCGGCCATCAGTTCTACGTGCTATGTGGCCTGCCCACTACCACTTCAACTTGCTAATCCTCTGTGCTATATCGGTGACTTTCGTACGTCTACGTATCTCTTTATTCCTTATTCGATCTCGTAGAGTGACTCCGAGCATAGCCCTCTCCATAGCTCGTTGCGTGACCTTGAGCTTCCTTATAAGGCCCATAGTTAGGGACCACGTCTCAGTGCCGTAAGTCATAACTTATAACACACACTGGTCGTAAACTTTCGACTTGAGGGACTGGGGTATATTGGACGAGAAGACGCTTTTATGTTTCCCGAACGCTGCCCAGCCGAGTTGGATACGACGATTGACCTCTCTCGCAAAGTTGGACCTGCCTAATCGGACCGTTTGTCTTAGGTAGACATATTCGTCAACAACTTCAAGAGTGGAGTTACCCACAGATATTGGGGTGGGCACTACATGGGCGTTCGATATAACCTTCGTTTTGTCCATGTTCATTTTGAGGCCCACCCGTTGGGAAACTCTATCGAGGTCTTCGAGCATCGTACTGAGGTCTTCCATCGACTCTGCCATGACTACTTTATCGTCGGCAAACCGAAGGTGAGTGATGTACTCGCCGTTAATATTAATGCCGAGCCCTTTCCATTCCAGAAGCTTATAGGCATCTTCCAAACCGGCGGTAAACAGTTTTGGAGAGACAACGTCTCTGAGCTAGAGAGCTTTTGCGGTCTATTTGTACGGTGGGGCTTATAAAACTTCGCGCTCACCGTACGGACAGTTTCCACAAACCTGTTATTGATCTCATCCACCGATGCGCAGCTCTCCAGGCACTAGAAGCGATTTGATAGTTCGAGCTGAAAGCTCAAGGGGTCTTGGATATGGGCGCGAGTGGGTCAGAGTGTAGACTTCATCATACGGGACCTCTCAAGTTTAATATTAATATTCAACGTGCCTCGTACTATTCGGTGATCACTTCCGGTTTTAACCATGTTGATCACAGAGACATCATTGAATATTTGTTTCTTGGTGGTCAGGATGAAGTCTATCTCATATCTCGTAGAACCGTCGGGGTTCAACCAGGTCCATTTCCTATGAGGTGGCTTCTGGAAGAAAGAGTTCATCATGAAGAATCCCTCTTTCTCCAGAAAGTCGGCCAACCTCTGTCCCCTGGGGTTCCGTTGTCCATATCCAAACTGTCCCACTCTCAGCTCACCATCGCTTCTCTTGCCTAGCTTCGCATTAAACTTCTGGTGATATTTCCCTTAGCCGGTTCTTACGGTACCCACGGGAAGAGAGTATAGGTACGAATAGGTATCCCCGAGAATATAGGTACTATTCTAAGCCGGTACCTGAAACCTAACCTAATTGAAGAGCTTTGGCGAAGTCAGCCCCCCCTGCCTCACCCCGCACTCCAACCTGTACGTATCCGACATGGCTCCCAACCACCGAACAACGTTGACCTGATTCAGATACCAGCTGACTTAAAGATTTGTATCAGTTCTTTAGGCATTCGAATGTCATCCAGCTTTTGCCACAAGATATCATAGCAGACCAGGTCAAATGCTTTCGAGAGGCCCAGGAAACAAGCATACACAGGTGTGCGCCTATCGGTGTAGTACTTGACAGTCTGCTTTAAACACAAAATAGCTGACTCCGTAGACAGCCCTGATCTAAACCCAAATTGTTTGTCGTGAGTACTCAGATACTTATCAAGTTGGGAGTTAAGCAAACTGTCAAGCACCTTCGCCAGTACAGTCGCCAACGAGATTGGTCTATAATTATTTTTATCGCTTATGTCACAGGTTTTGTTCTTCACAATTGGTACCACTACGCAGTCTTCAACATACCCGCTGGCAAATACGAATGACCAATACATAACGTATAAAATCAATAAAGATTATAAAGACGATTGTTCCTTGTTAAGAATAGTTATTTGTTATACAAGAGTGCAAAGTTGCTTTTTAACCGCGTGCTCAATTATGACGACCGAGGGATTCTAAAATTTGGAAAGGAAAGGGAAAGGATATTGGGTATTACGAAATTTTCGAACCTAATCGATATTTTTAATAAGAAATTGTTGGTAATGTGCCTATTTTTTACTTGTTTGATAGTGAAATATGAGCCAGACATAATGTACTAATGTAGGTATAAAAAAAACCTAAATAAAAAGTCAAATCAATTGATTTCCCAATCTCAGAAAAACTATTTTGACTTGCATTATTTCCTTAGCATAATACAGTATTATTGTTTAATTAGTAATTTAAGTATATCAGTGTTACATTGAACTGAGATCCAAATAAGATCACCGGGATAACTGGTTTCGTCGGAAAATTAAGAATAGAATTGAATAGAATACATAATTGACAGCAAGTTTATTGAATAATTTGCCGAGGTTGCGTGCTAAAAATAATAATAAACGTTAAAATGGCGTATAAAACTGGAAAATATTATATTACACTATTTAAGCATATTTTTAGGGTTCCGTACCACAAAAAGAAAAAACGGAACCCTTATAGAATCACTTTGCTGATCGTCTGTCCGTCTGTCAAGACCTTCTATCTCGGGAACGCGTGGAGGTATCTAAATTAAATTAAAACCATATACGCCGATTTGTAGTCCCTTGCAGCTGTGAAAAATAAAACTTTTCGGTTAAAATTTAAAACTGTTATAAAAACCGCATATTTTGACACTCACAATGGAATCAATACCTCTAGAGTAATTCCCGTTGACCTAGAACTATGAAATTTAAAAGCATTGTATTATATTGCACATAAAGAAAAATACCTGAAAACTGTATATTTTTTATTTAATCACAAAAATATGTTTTTTTATGCAAGGAATGAGGGTTCAAATTTTAAAATGAGTTAACCGTGTCGTACTGTGGCGTATCTTATGAAAGAGCTCATTAGCACAAGCTAAAACTGGTTTTTAATTATTTTTAAAATTTTCGGATTATGACTAAAAATTTAAAAATATATATTAATTATGTAATTTTCCCCTTTCATTAATGACTAGCTTTGCTTGGTAGTTCTTTTATCTATAGTTTATACGGAACCTTCGGCGGGCGAGTCTGAATCGAACCTGTCCTCACCGCCCTCACATAACGGTCTACTATAGAGCACATTTACTCAGAAGAAACAGATTTTTTTGCAATTTAAAGACACACAAGTTATTAAATTAAATGACAACAGATTTGTCGCATATTTTTAAATATTTTTAAGGAATGATATTTCGAATACTGTGTTGGAACTATAGAGATAATATGGATGTTTGTTCTATATCTGGGTTTTTCAGTGTATTATAAGTATGTATTTACAGAAAAATATGTATTATATCAGTCATCTAGTTCCCATAGTACCAGCTTTGCTTAGTTTGGGCTAGATAGTGTTGTGTGAAATGTCCGCCAATAGTTTTTTTATATTTTATTTAACGCGAATAAGTCCGCGTTTGACCACCAACTCGCCTGTTGGAAAGCGAAGATGTGGTCGAAGATGAATCACGCAGACATAGAAGATTATTTATTTTTATCATGGTTAGAATAAATCAAATCAAATCAATAAATAGATTTGGTTTGATTTGTTCATTAAGTTTTGAGCATTTGGATTATCTTTAGACCTTTATCGGTATGGGGTAATCGATATGCTTTTTGTGTAATAGTTTAAGTAGTTGAATCTGTATTTATTTTTATTTTTTTATTTTCATATTTAATCTGAATAATATTGTTTTGCTGTAGTTAATAAAGGCACTTGCCCATAAAAATAAAATATAACTCCCGAGTAACACGTCAAACAATGTCTGTGGTCACAGATGACACAAGAAGCAATGATATTTTAGAGTGGTTATACCCATTGAATATAAAAGCATGGGAAATCTCAGTTCACAACACTTTCGAGGATAGGACATAAACATATTCCTTAAGACCTTTAAGCCAAGATACTAGCCTTATACATATATCTTGGTGTTGCACTTTCTAAACACACAGGCTCGCATTGTCAAGTTGGGGAAAATCTATCTACGTAAATACATCATTGATTAGAGACAGTTTTAATTACGTAAATATCAATTACTTATCTACCGTTTATCTTATAAGTAACTTTTCTTCATAACTTTGTTTCTCTACAACTTTTTTGCAAAATGTATCCTACTCGTATAGTATAAAGTACAAGCGTTGCCCCATGGTTTTACCCGCGTAGTAATGAAAAACGATGGTGATGGTGAACAGTGACGATAATGATCCTTTTTTACCACGGAACCCTAAAAACGCGACCACACGTATCTTAAGATGTTTTCGCTACACTTAAAGAAACGACGTGATATAACTTTCTTGTAAAGTTACGTACAAAGAATATAAATTCCGCTTTTGGAACCGTGTACTTTTAAAAATGTATTTTTTCCTGCTACGAAACTGTGGTTACGTATAAGGGGAAAAACGATACTAGTATCGTACGAAGAAGTTTTTTTAATTATGTTTCATACGTAAATAGTTACGAAACAATAGTTACGTACGCGGCCGAAGCGGATATGTCGTAGCATATCAGCTACCACTATTCCAAATTTCATAGCAATTATTTGACAAAATTCTTATTTGAATAAACGACTTATTTATCGCCTATCAAATTATTATCGTTTATTTTTAGGGTACCGTACCTCAAAAGAAAAAAAACGAAACCCTTATAGGATCACTTTGTTGTCCGTCTGTCTGTCCGTCTGTCCGTCTGTCCGTCCGTCCGGGTGTCAAGACCTTTATCTCGGGAACGCGTGAAGGTATCGAGTTGAAATTAAAACCGTATACGCAGATCCATAGTATCTTGCTGCAGAAAGAAAAATAAAATTTCTCAGTTTTCCTAAAAAAAAGTTATAGCCGAATATGTCGTAAAAAACGCAGATTTCGACACTCACAGAGGAATCAAAACCTATCCCGCTGACCTAGAACTCTGAAATTTGGCAAGAAGCATTGTGTTAGAGTACACATATAGGAAGAAATCCTAAAACTGGAAATTTTTAATTTAATCACAAAATATAGGGACTTTAAGCAAGGAAAGAGGGTCCAAATTTTTAAGTACTTTAACCGTATCATGTGGGGTATCATATGAAAGAGCTTCATTAGCACAAGCTAAAACGGGTTTTTATATATTTTTATGATGTATTTTCGATTTATGAAGGAAAATATAAAAAAAAACAAAAAAAAACTAGTTTATAATATAAACTAGTTGATAAAAGTTTTTTTTCCATATTATGGAACCTTCGGTGGGCGAGTCTGACTCGCCTTGTCCGGTTTTATTTTCGTAAATGTCACAAAAACCAAAAAATTACTCACGAAAATCCTGCTTCGTAAAATGGGCCTGCTTCTTCACCCAATCATCTAGTATGTCTATCGCTGCATCCATTTGTCCAGGTTTGTCCAAATTGTATTGTTTTCTTATAAATTCAAATGTGTTCGTATGAAACTTCAAAATTCGGTGTTCTGGTAACTTTTCCATCGCAGAATGTTCCTTCTTATATTTTTATATTCACGTAATACAAATTTACTATCCAATTATGTCTGAATTTTGTCTGTCGTGTGGTAGTAGCGAAGTTTTAGGAACAACTGATTGATGCTAGCATATAATTCTATGAGTAAGTGATATCGCTTTTAAATAAATATTATTATGTATATAAATTTTGTAGCTCTTTTACACTCGTGCGCGTGCGACGCGGACCGCGGTGCGAACTTAAAAACGCGTAGTCACGAATAACCATTATTATTTGAAGAGAGCTTAGATGTATAATGATATGTATATATAACAAATATTACAACATAAATGTGTGCATAACTCAGCGTACTACGTATTATTGTAACTGGCCGCAGGGTGCCCAAAATACAGGCCTAGCCTAGTTTGGGGCCCGTAAGAAATGCTATCCCTAGCTTTGTACTTCACGATTGGTTAATTTTTTTGTTATATTATATGTAAAAAAACTATTTGGAATAATAATAAATTATCATTATCATTATCACCACGGTCATCCACCGCTAGTTTCGCGCTCGTGCGGTATCATCATCATCATCTCAGCCATAAGCAGTCCACTGCTGGACATAGCACTCCCTCATGGATTTCCAAAAAGACCGATTGGAAGCGGCTTGCATCTAGCGTCCTCTCGCCACTTGTATGAGGTCATCTGTTCATCTCTTGGCTGGTCTTCCTACGCTGCGCTTGCCGGTACGTGGTCTCCACGTGCGGTATCGATCTATGAAAACTCCTGGTTACCTTTGGGAGCTAGCTGACATAAAAGTGAGGACGAAGAAAGAAAAAAAATAACACTTTTTTATATACACTACAATGGGAATAACAAGTAAATATTACTAGACAAGAAAGACGAACACAAAGGTAAAAATAGAAAAACATTGAAAAGCGATGACGATTTCAATCAGGTGTGCTGGTGGTCAAACGTAGACGTAGCTATTCTATATGTACGAGTATTTATTATATATATACATTTCAGGCTACAAACTAGGAGTTGATAAAGAAACTTTCTTCTTCCATAGTGACGCCGGGCAACGACTTGACGAAGTTGACGAAAGATGAGTGGACTCAGTATGTTAGTGTTAATGTTAGATCCAATTTTAAAATTGCGTCATCATCATCATCGTCTTCTCAGCCATAAGAAGTCCACTGCTGGACATAGGCCTCCCCCATGGATTTCCAAAAAGACCGATTGGAAGCGGCTTGCATCCAGCGTTTTCCCGCCACTTGTATGAGGTCATCTGTCCATCTCGTGGCTGGTCTTCCTACGCTGCGCTTGCCGGTACATGGTTTCCACTCGAGAACCTGTCGGCCCCATCGGCCATCAGTTCTACGTGCTATGTGCCCTGCCCACTGCCACTTCAACTTGCTAACCCGCTGTGCTATATCGGTGACTCCTGTACGTCTACGTATCTCTTCATTTCTGATTCGATCTCGTAGAGAGACTCCGAGCATAGCCCTCTCCATAGCTCGTTGCGCGACCTTGAGCTCCCTTATAAGGCCCATAGTTAGGGACCACGTTTCAGTGCCGTATGTCAACACTGGTAACACACACTGGTTGGAAACTTTCAACTTGAGGGACTGGGGTATATTGGACGAGAAGACGCTTTTAAGTTCCCCGAACGCTGCCCAGCCGAGTTGGATACGACGATTGACCTCCCTCGCAAAGTTGGACCTGCCTAATCGGACCGTTTGTCCTAGGTAGACGTATTCGTCAACAACTTCAAGAGTGGAGTTCCCCACAGATATTGGGGTGGGCACTACGTGGGCGTTCGACATACCTTCGTTTTATCCATGTTCATTTTGAGGCCCACCCGTTGGGAAACTCTATTGAGGTCTTCGAGCATCACACTTTAGAGCCTTTATTCCGCTCTATCGTCTCTTTAATACGATTAGTACTAAAGGTACGGATGTCGTGTCGCATAGACTTTGATATGAGTCTATTGAGCCACCTATATGATTCGGCGTCACCGGAAGACTGCAGTTGCAATGAGCGTCGTTCAGTCGAGGGTATGGCTCGAGAGCTTTTGCGGTCTATTTGTACGGTGGGGTTTACAAAACTTCGCGCCGACTGTACGGACAGTTTCCACAAACCTGTTATTGATCTCATCCACCGATGCGCAGCTTTCCAGGCACTCGAAGCGATTTGATAGTTCGAGCTGAAAGCTCTCGAGGTCTTGGATATGGGCGCGAGTAGGTCGGAGTGTAGACTTCATCATAAGGGACCTCTCAAGTTTAACATTAATAATCAAAGTGCCTCGTACCATTCGGTGATCACTTCCGTTTTTAACCATGTTGATCACAGAGACATCATTGAATATTTGTTTCTTGGTGGTCAGGATGAAGTCTATCTCATTTCTTGTAGAACCATCGGGACTCAACCAGGTCCACTTCAGTCGCTTCAGGAAATTGCGTCACGCCTCTTCAAAGACAAATACCACATTGAATTTACACAAATGTGTAAACAACATTAAGAAACTTTTTGTTTACTTAACTGTATAATTAAATTAATTATGTTTTAATCACTGAAACGAACATATGCTTAGCGAAGCTAAAGTTGATCTTGAAGGTTATGTCTAACATTTGAAACGGAATTAGTAAGCATAAAGTGGCAAGAAGTACTTTTTTCTTAGTGTTGCATACAATCCTATGTTTTTATGTTTCTGTATGTCTGTCCTACACTTAAATGACTGTATCTTTTAAACAGTAATATATATAAGTTTTAAAATTGGCAAGATTGTACGGTTTACTTTGATGTAAATCTACAAATACTAGCGATGGCGGGCACATGCGTCAACTCGCGAACGGGTGCTGCTTGCGGGAGCTAGACTGCTCGGAGTACACACGCATGCATGTTAGTTATGTAAGTGTTAACATTATATCCATCTTCCTCTTGTATGCTAGTAAAAAAAAACTTAGTTAAAAAATTTAATGTAATAACTTATAAAAGGCACGGACCCTGGAGTCTGTGGAGCTCAATTTTTCAATTAAAAAAAACATACCACAACTGTGCTGTCATCTGCATACCCAAAGATACCAGGTTTCAGCAGGTCATTAATATGCAGTAGGAAGATAGTAGCGGAGAGTACAGACCCTTGAGGTACGCCGGCGCTTATTGCCATTTACTAGCAAATTATATTTAGCACCATAATAAAATACAGTAACGTGAGGAACAGAAACTTATATATTTTATTTTTCACATAAAACAGGACTTGACAGACAGAAACAAAAACATCATCAAGTAATAAAAACTAAACATTCTCTCCATAAAGGATTGCTACACCTCACAGAGGTTTCAAACAACATCCCCACACAATCCTATATGGTGTGCACAAAACTGATGTTTTGACCTGCGTAACCCCTTTATAAGCATATCCGCAGGCATTTTAGAAGTCTCACAATATTTTATAACAATAGACCCCTGCTCTGCCAATTCTCTTACAAAATGAAATCGTATATTTATATGCTTTGAACGCTTCCCCACTGCAGGTGAATACACTAACTTACTAGCGCTTTGACTGTCACTATATATTGTAACAGCATTGTCAGTAACGCCAGTTAAATCATTTTATAAGCCATTCAAAGATATCACTTCTTTTGCAGCTTCACAAATGGCAATATATTCCGCCTCTGCAGTACTTAAAGACACACATCTCTGCTTAGTAGATTGCCATGCCACTGCAGCACCACCGAAAATTAGAGCATAGCCCAAAAATGACTTTCCGTCAGGCCCGTTGCCCCAATCTGTGTCTGCATAAGTAATTATAGGACTATCACACTTTTTATAATGCAGCGAGAGTCCTATAGTCTCCTTAAGATACCTAAGTACTCGTTTCAGTGCTGTCACATGCGTAGAATCGTTGCAGTTGTTGAACTGGCTTAACATTGTCACTGCATACGATATATCAGGTCTCGTACAGCACGCCAAATACATCAGCGAACCAATAATTTCCTGATACCTTGGATTGGCTTGGTCCCTTTCTCCTGGTTTTAGTCGTAAATTGACTTCTATTGGTGTACTGACTGGTTTTGCATCTAACATGTTATACTTTTCCAGTATCTTCTCAATGTACGACTTCTGTGATAGATACAATCCATCATCCTTCCAAAGAATTTGGATTCCCAAACACTCTCTTGCCAATCCCAAATCCTTTATTTTAAAAGAACTACCTATTTGGCGTTTCAGACCTGCTGCTTCTTTTACCTCATTCGTGAAGATATAAAAATCGTCCACGTAAAGAGTCACACGTCGTCTTTTTCATATACACGCACGGATCATATTTACTTCGAATGAACCCTATATTCATCAAATGAGCATGAACTTTTTGGTTCCAGCATCTAGCGGCTTATTTTAGACCATATATAGCCTTCTTGAGTCTACAAACCATGCCTTCATTCCCCTTCTGAATAAAAAATTCAGGCTGCTCCATGTATATTTCTTCATCTAGATCACCATTGAGAAAAGCCGTACTTACGTCAATATGATGAACGATCATGTTTTTCTCAACAGCTAATGCTAGCAGAAGACGAATCGACGACATCTTGACAACTGGTGCAAATGTTTCAAAGTAGTCTTCTCCAGGCTTTTGCGAATAGCCTTTAGCAACAAGTCTGGCTTTATGCCGTTGAACTTTGCCATCAGCTCCAGTCTTTAACTTGAAACCCCACTTTGTCTTCACAACATTGCGATCCAGCGGTCAATTTACCAATTTCCATGTCTCATTAACAATGAGGGAATTATATTCGTCCTTCATCGCTTCTATCCTAAAACTTTTATCTGTACGTTCCATTACATCTTCTACAGAAACCGGATCAGGGCTCTCTGACACATGATAATTATATATCATATCCTTGTCACGCTTCGGAATCCTATCTCGCACAGGATACCTTCTTGCCCGCTCTGAATCCGCTGCCTCTACATCAATTGATGTCTGTAATTTGCTCTGTATCTGCATTTTCTAATTCGCTTTCCGATTCAACAGTATCGAAAAAATCTACAGGCGAACTAGGTCTTGGGTCTGCTGATTCTTCGTAAAACGTCACATTTCTTTCAACTTCCGGTACATTTATCTCTACAGTCACCGGACCCTGCGACTGAATCGTTCGTGGAACATTCTGTATTTGTACAGAACCATTTCTTGAAACAACATCTTGTTTCTTCTCAACCACGGGAACTTTCTCCATGATAGTAACGTCACGCGCGATCACAATTCTCTTCGGGTTACCGTTCATATTTATAAACCGATATGCCTTTGAATCGGTGGCATAACCGGTAAAAATCATCTCGACTGTCTTAGAATCAAATTTCTTCCTATGATTCTTTACTAGAACTTGAGCTTTCGGCCCTAATATCCTCAAGTGGTATAAATCTACACGATCTCCCGTAAAAACTTCTTCTGGAAGTGTGTCCTTAACCGCCATGGTGGGAGAACGATTTTTCAAATACACTGCACAATAAACAGCTTCGCCCCAAAACTTCTTATCAACACCAGCATCGTGTACCATACACCTAGCCTTTTCGGTTATTGTGCGTATTGTCCGTTCGGCTACTCCGTTTTGTTGTGGTGTGTACGGTACTGATTTCTGATGTTGAATTCCATGTTTCTTGAGGAAACTTTGAAGCTCTTCATTGATGTATTCTGTCCCGTTGTTGCTGCGTAACCTTTTAATTTTTAATTCTTTTCCCCATCTGGTTTTCTACCATCGCTTTAAACTCTTTAAAGCGAGCAGGTACTTCGCTCTTTGATTTCAATAAATAAACAAATGTTTTCCTACTGTAGTCATCCACGAAAATCAGGAAGCATTTGTTACCTCCCCATGATTCCACTTCCATTGGACCCGCTAAATCTGAATGAACAAGCTCAAGTAAGCCGTTTGCTCTCTTGTTCTTTCTTTTCGGAAACTTCTTGACGCACTCGTTACCTTTACTGCAACCTTCACATGGTTTCATGCTCACATCCTTAAAAGTCAGCCCATTTGCTAAACCTTTCAACCTTAACATCAGAGATTTACTCAAATGTCCTAACCTTCTATGCCATAAATCGTATGAAGCATTAGAAGTATCTTCAGAACACGTCAGAATCGTCGCTGCACCTTTGTTAAAAACATATAACCCTTCTTTCTGTGGTGCTGTCAATGTTGGCTTACCTTTTACAGATACATTAGAATCTTTATTGTAAACCTGACAACTAGCTTTATCAAAAACAACAGTGTAACCTTTACTACACATTTTACCTACAGACAGCAAGTTAGAGGTTAAACCCGGAAGCATAAGAACTTCTTCAAACCTCACCGAAGGTCCCATGACATACATATTTCCCTGTTCATTAGAAACTAATTTCTGATTATTTGCGGTCGATACAGACTTAGAACTATTGTCCTTTCTTTCTTCTAAAATATGTACATCAGACGTCATGTGCGACGTTGCTCCAGAGTCAATGATCCACTGCCCTTCGCCAACCGTTGCAGACAAAGCGGCGACAAACCCGACGTCTCCTTGCTATTCTTATCATCAGAAGTACTGTCCATCTTGTTGTTAGGCTTCCGTTCTGGGCATTGCCATTTGAAATGCCCTTTCTTTTTACATAAATGACACGTTCCTTGAAAACTCTTCCTCGTTTTCTTAACTGTCATCGCAGTATCCGCCTCACGTTCTACCGTATCCGTATCCTTCTGTAAGTTTTCCTTAAGTAATGCTGCCGTCACCGCCTCTGTTGAGATCTTCTTGCCAGAATGTTCCAGTGTCATAACAAGGGGATTAAAATCTTCGGTCAGACCCGCCAGCATAATAATTCCGACGAACTCGTCATCCAATCCCGCCTTTATGCTAACTAAAGACTGGCTTATCATTTGTATCTCATTAATGTATTCTTCAACATTTGTAAATGATGACAGCTTCACATTAAATAGCATGCGCAGTAAATATAACCGTCGCATCAAGCCACTATCTGCATACGCTTTCTGCAGCGTTAGCCACGTGTCTCTAGCTGTACTAAGAGACATAATCATAGGGAAAATGTTCTCCTTACACATCAGACAAATTTTACTCCTAGCTTTGGCATCACGTTTCTTCGCTTCAGCTGTATCGAGCTTGAAATCTTCATCGACGCAGTCCCATAGATCGAGATCGGTCAACATCATTTCCATAGCGAATGACGTACCATAATTTGCTAACTTTTCACCGTAACTTACGCCTTGCATCTTTATGTCTTACTCACGTATTTTGTCGTAAGTAAAAGATACTTTTACACAATCATCATCATCATCTCAGCCATAAGAAGTCCACTGCTGGACATAGGCCTCCCCCATGGATTTCCAAAATGACCGATTGGAAGCGGCTTGCATCCAGCGTCTTCCCGCCACTTGTATGAGGTCATCTGTCCATCTCGTGGCTGGTCTTCCTACGCTGCGCTTGCCGGTACGTGGTCTCCACTCGAGAACCTTTCGGCCCCATCGGCCATCAGTTCTACGTGCTATGTGCCCTGCCCACTGCCACTTCAACTTACTAATCCGCTGTGCTATATCGGTGACTTTTGTACGTCTACGTATCTCTTCATTTCTGATTCGATCTCGTAGAGAGACTCCGAGCATAGCTCTTTCCATAGCTCGTTGCGTGACCTTGAGCTTCTTTATAAGGCCCATAGTTAGGGACCACGTTTCAGTGCCGTATGTCATCACTGGTAACACACACTGGTTGTAAACTTTCGACTTGAGGGACTGGGGAATATTGGACGAGAAGACGCTTTTAAGTTTCCCGAACGCTGCCCAGCCGAGTTGGATACGACGATTGACCTCCCTCGTAAAGTTGGACCTGCCTAATCGGACCGTTTGTCCTAGGTAGACGTATTCGTCAACAACTTCAAGAGTGGAGTTCCCCACAGATATTGGGGTGGGCACTACATGGACGTTCGACATAACCTTCGTTTTGTCCATGTTCATTTTGAGGCCCACCCTTTGGGAAACTCTATTGAGGTCTTCGAGCATCGTACTGAGCTCTTCCATCGACTTTGCCATGACTACTATATCGTCGGCAAACCGAAGGTGAGTGATGTACTCGCCGTTAATATTGATGCCGAGCCCTTTCCATTCCAGAAGCTTATAGGCATCTTCCAAACCGGCGGTAAACAGTTTCGGAGAGACAACGTCTCCCTGCCTCACGCCTCTCTTCAATGGAATTGCCTCTGAATTCTGGTCTTGTACTCGGACTGACATGGTGGCGTTGTTGTACAAACACCTCAGCACTTCGACATACCGATAGTCAATACGGCATCGCTGGAGAGCCTCAAGCACCGCCCAGGTCTCGATCGAATCAAAGGCTTTCTCATAGTCCACAAACGCTAAGCAAAGGGGCAAGTTATACTCTTCGGTCTTCTGTATCACTTGCCGCAGCGTGTGGATGTGGTCTATGGTACTATAGCCTTTTCGGAAACCGGCTTGTTCGGGAGGCTGGAAGTCATCAAACCTGCGTTCAAGACGATTCGTGATGACCCTTGAAAATAGCTTATAGACATGGCTCAGAAGCGAGATGGGTCTGTAGTTCTTCAGCAAAGTGTTGTCTCCTTTTTTGAAGAACAGCGCCACCACGCTTCTGTTCCATGCTTCTGGCGTTGTACCTTCAAGCACGACGGAATTGAAGAGCTTCTGAAGGACTTTCAGTACTGGTGTTCCACCCGCTTTCAGTAGCTCTGATGTAATTCCGTCGTCGCCCGGTGCCTTGTTGTTCTTGAGCTGTTTCAAGGCCATCCTAATCTCGTACAGGCTGATGTCCGGGATATCTTCGGTATAATGTCGAGTCAGTCTTTTACACAATACGACGCTAAAAAGGTATAGGGCTGGGCCCATAACCTATTAGCATATTATATTTAGCGCCATAATAAAATACAGTAACGTGAGGAACAGAAACTTATATATTTTATTTTTCACATAAAACAGGACATGACAGACAGAAACAAAAACATCATCAAGTAATAAAAACTAAACATTCTCTCCATAAAGGATTGCTACACCTCACAGAGGTTTCAAACAACACCATTTGATCGGATGAGCACCCATCAACAACCACTCGAATCGATCGTTCTCTCAAGAAACCTTTAATCCAAGAGCAGAAGAACTAAAAACCGGTCAAGAGAAAGAAGCTGGCGGAAATAATTTTTGAAAAATTAGGAAACTATTGTGCCAGATAGAACCTCCTTTTTGGTTTCATAAAAAAATAAAACGAAAAATGACAAGTGAACGTTTTCTTGTCAGTTGGTATCTTGTGACATAAACTTAAAATAGAGTAAATGGCAGTGTTAAAATCTGTTTGGATAGAGAAACTGGTCTGTAACACTTAGGTACTATCTGAAACAGCTAGAATTTCAGAGAGATTTGAGCTGTATGTACTTACGTACGATAGCAGACACCACTCGAATCATAGCTACTCTGTTACATTCAACTGCGGCGAGAGCGCCGCACCTCGCTCATTGGCTTGCTAGTAAAGTGAGTGCTTTCGACGTTTTGCTGGCGAGAAAACACACCATAGATGCAATTCTGCGATGCAAGTATCAATCGTATCGTATAATCGTATATAAACGATGTAATTATTATTCCAGCGCTGTACTTAACGCTGTTTTGTTTACTTTACTAAAAAAAAATGTGTCAATAATTTAGCTTCAGATAGCTCTTCTGGTACGTAAGTACATACAGCTAAATGGCTATTCCTATTGTAAAAAGTATGTAAAGCTACAAATATTTTTAGACATATAGCTCATTTCGTTGAGTAACTAGCCCTGGTGTCAGTGTTCATGTTCATGTATTGTATCATGCATAGGAGCACGGTACCCTCGGTGTGCGAGTGAAACTCATGCTTTGCCGGATTTATTTACTTACCAGATGTGTTTTACACAATATAATAGAAAAATACAATTAGGCACAATTAAGCCAAACTTAGGTAATATCACTAATGATTCCTGAAACTGATGTTAAATTGCTAATGTGCAGCAACAGAAATGCATCATAAGGGTTATAACATATTTAATATACAATAGTTGAATCATATACCTATTAAATAGAACAAATCCGTATAATATGAATGTTTCAAATAATATTAAATTGCAAAATTATTTTTGTGAGAATAAAGCTATCAGAATAATTGTTGCAAAATACTTGCTAGGAAGCACTTATTTATTATTTATTGCTCATTTGAATGTATACATCGTGTTATATTACTTTTGACTTTAGAACCAAAAAACCGACAATTAATTTATTATGGGAACTAATTTTTTGAGCTGTTATTTAAACATTCGAGATGTTATTATGATCAGTTCAAAAACATATTGAGCAGTTATTTAATTTAATGGCGGTTGATTAATTATTGCGACAGTAAAACATGGACAGTAATAAAAATCAATTAGTCGGTAATTTTATCATACAATGTCAATTCTAAAAATAATTGAGCAGTCCAATAACTGAATGAGCGGTAAAAATGATGGAAAGTTATCTATGTATTTAAAGGTATAAGCAATAATTTCTTCAGAGATTAGGTTATGTTTTTTTTTTATACAAATTTATAGATAATAATTTTTACCGCCCATTTAATTATTTTCCTGTTCAATTATATATTCACTGATCCATTTCATTATTTTTTATTACTCATTTTTGTTTACTTTACTGCTTAGTTTTAACTGCTGAACTAGTTATTAAACGTGCCATTTATAATTTTTAACTTACCAAAACTGCTATTTACAACTGCCTCTTTAAATCAGTGCCATTTATTATTACATTATGCCTCGTGGTAAATTAGTCAATTGACTCTAAAAATTAGGAATAAACGATTTTAAAAGTATTTAAAAATACCTAATTTACATTGAGAAGTCTACAGACATCTATTTTGCCACTTCGTGTTATTTAGAATTGTTTTAATCGTGTAAGGGGTCTAAATAGATCTCATTTAG
This sequence comes from Lycia hirtaria, assembly GCA_947563715.1. NCBI lineage: Eukaryota > Metazoa > Arthropoda > Insecta > Lepidoptera > Geometridae > Lycia > Lycia hirtaria. The sequence continues at coordinate 11,124,833 of OX387378.1, forward strand.
CTCGGACGTTTTTGAGGACTGGTGCTACATCCCGTTGATACTTTATCAAAGTTTCTAGTAGTTAAAAGGGTATTTGAATAAAGACACGCTAGGGCAGACAGATGGATGGGCATGGCGAAACTGTAAAATAAAGGTTCCTTGTTGTTTATGAAATTTAAATAATTACTGCCTTACCGAAAAACGTTACTTAACTTTAAGCGATGCTTAACATATTTTGTCAACTTCTGGCTGACACGTAATGACGCTTGCGGAAAGAAGACAGAGAACACTGAAAAACCGACTTCAAAATGCGTAATTTTGTTTTAAAACCGAATTACAAATTACGTAGTTATGCGGTAACAGACATAAAATCATTCAACAAAATAATTACACTTTAAAAACTAATAAACACGCTTCAATTTATTGTATTGTCATCGGTCCTCGATAAGTTTACATAGTTTGAATGAAATCTGACCGTTTGAAGTGGGTAAAAATAAAGTCCAAAGGAGTCAGTTACAAACAAACAAACAAACATGCATACAGGTGAAGCTAATAAAAGCGTGTTAAAAATAAATATGCAATACGACTTCAACTTTTTGCGTAATACGTAGACATACAAACAAACACATACATACACTTATGAAAATTAGCACACGTGCGTTAGAAGCCCACATAGACTAACATAATATATGAAAATAGTGCAATTCTAAAACATATATACATATCAAATAGATAATTTCATTTTTTTTTGAAGTCGTTTATAAAATACAGCCGAATTGTTAACTTCTTTCTTTTGAAGTCGGTAAAAATACTTTGATATTTGTGTATGTGGAAGGTACTATTAAACTTTTTACAAAAAAAATATGATTATTTTTTGCGGGAAATGATAAAGAATTAATGTAAAACGATTTCCTCCTAAATATCAATATATTATTAGCAATTAATTGCATCAAGGTAAATAAGCAATTCAACCTGAAATGGTAATTTTTAGGGTTCCGTACCTCAAAAGAAAAAAACGGAACCCTTATAGGATCACTTTGTTGTCCGTCTGTCCGGGTGTCAAGACCTTTATCTCGGGAACGCGTCAAGGTATCGAGTTGAAATTAAAACCATATACGCAGATCCATAGTCTCTTGCTGCAGGAAGAAAAATAAAATCTCTCAGTTTTTGTAAAAAAAGTTACAGCCGAATATGTCGTAAAAAAACGCACATTTCGACACTCACAAGGGAATCAAAACCTATGGGGTACTTCCCATTAACCTAGAACTATGAAATTTGGCAAGAAGCATTGTGTTAGAGTACACGTATAGGACAAAATCCGAAAACTGGACATTTTTAATTTAATCACAAAAAAATAGTGTCTTTATGCAAGGAATGAGGGCCCAAATTTTAAAGTGAATTAACCGTATCATGTAGGGTATCATATGAAAGAACTTCATTAGCTTATGCTAAACTAGGTTTTTAAATATTATTACAATGTATGTTTTTCGGCTTATGAAGGAAAATATAAAAAAAAATATGATTTCTTTAGTTTTATTTAGTTTGTACGGAACCCTCGGTGGGCGAGTCTGACTCGCACTTGTCCGGTTTTTATTTTAATTATTCTAAGAAACGTAAAGGTCAGAAGTAGTAGTATTTACATAAGAATATTTTAAATATTAATTATCAAAATATTACCCAAATACAAGCCGTTTCACGCGACTTCGTATGTGCTGGAAAAACTGTCGAGCTAATACTAAAAAAAAATACGCATTAGTATGGTCGGATAAAGAACTAATTTGGATATAAGGGCGCTACTGTTATTATCTTATTTCTGTAATTTTCATAGATAAAAATCATTTTTGCATTGATAATTTCCAAAAAACCGGACAAGAGCGAGCCAAGACTCGTCCACCGAGGTTTCCGTACAAAATAAAACATAAAAGGGGGAAATTTTATATTTTTTAATATTTTCCTTCATAAATCGAATAATATACATTGTGAAAATATTTAAAAACCTGTTTTTGCTTGTGCTAATTAAATTTAAATTTAATTTTTTTTAGATATAAAAATGTTAATGTTGAAGTAGTATCTTAAATGTTCCTTTTAATCGACTTCTAAAAAGGAGGAGGTTCTCAATTCTTCTGATTTTTAGGGTGCCGTAGTCAACTACGAACTCTTATAGTTTCGCCATGTCCGTCCGTCCGTCTGTCCGTCTGTCCGCGGCTAAGCGCAAAAAATGTAAGTACTATAAAGCTGTAATTCCGTATGATTATACGTAATTGTAACGCCAACAAAACGGTAAAATAAAATCTTGAATACATGTTTTTTTGAGGTACATTCCCTACTCGTAAAGTGGGGATGTTTTTTTTTTTCTCATCTACTCCATTGAGTGGGGTATCTTTAAATAGGTAATTAAAAACCATTGGGGGTGTGCAAAAACCATTTTTCAATTTAGGGATCCGTTTGCGAAATATTAAGTTTTAAAGTGATATTTTTTGTTAGAGTCAGTGTCTCCCCCTTCTACCGGCTAAACGATTGACCTTGGAGATATAAAAAATTCAGTCTAGTAGAATATTATGATGAAATTAACTAAAAAAAAACTATCACGGCTAAGTAAGCTTTACAAGTTATCGAGTTTTACTCAATCAACTTAAAAAAATACTTAGACACGTCAAAAACTAATATTTCATTTCAATTAACTTAAGTTAACTCATATTATGTTCATAGTATCAAGACAAGACAAGACACCCTGTATTAAGCTCACATAAATTATAATATGTAACTACGGAACCCTATACTGCGCGTGGCACGACACACACTTGGCGATTTATTTATTGTATGTTTATTACGCGATTACATCGCCGATTTATGAATTGATAGGTCATACTTTAGAGGTGGTCCTATATAAAATGTATCAGTATCAATATTTTGGTTTTAATAACTGGAAAATGTCATTCAAGTAAACGAAATTGCGTATTTTGAAATCAGTACCCTTAGTAGGTACATGTTTTTGAAGAAACGCGGCGATGAAAGTTTTCGTACGCCTAACTACATACATTTTTTAAAAGCGCCCTCTACGGATACGAAGAGAAACTCGAATCGGCAGTAAAAAATGTATGGATGCGTACGAAAACTTTCATCGCCACGTTTCTTCATAAAAACTTGTACTAAGTACAGTAATTGTTTCAATTTTTTAAACTATAGGTATATTATTAATCTATAAAGTTACTTATCTATTGCATAAAGATATTCAGTCATTTAGCCGTGTAAGAGTAACAAACAGAGAGACTTGTATTTATAATAGCATTAGTGAAGATTAGTCAAACGAAAAAAAAACTAGCATAAATCAGATTGTCTTAAAAGCGAACAACCGGTATTGTAATGTCAAGAACTCAGAGTAAAACGAGGGATGCTTTTTTAGAATCCTAAATAAAGTGACAAGTTGGTGGTCAGTCGTAGATAAAGTATTAAAAAAACCGGATAAGTGCGAGTAAGACTCGCCCACCGAGGGTTCCGTACAAACTAAATAAAAGGGGGAAATCATATATTTATTTTATATTTACCTTCATAAACCGAAAAATATACATCGTACATCGTAACACATTCCTTGCTCACCACTCGGATCCAAGTGGAGTGAGGCTATAGTAGCGGCGCCTCCCACTCGGATCCGAGCGAGCGTCCCGTTCATTTTGTAGGAGTTAGTAAACTACCGGCTTTTGAGGCAATCAACGTTGCTTTGCGCGGCCACTCTGTACTTAATCAAAATTCGCCGAAAAAGTTTTGGTTCCCAGCTGAAGTGAAGGGTCTGCAGGGGGCGAAGAATGTGTTAAAAACCTGTTTTAGCTTATGCTAATGAGGCTCTTTCATAATGATACCCCACATCAAACGGTTAATTCACTTTAAAATTTGGGCCCTCATTCCTTGCATAGAGACACAATTTTTTTGTGATCAAATTAAAAATGTTCGGTTTTCGGATTTTTTCCTATATGTGTACTCTAACACAATGCTTCTTAACAAATTTCAGAGTTCTAGGTCAACGGGAAGTGCCCAATAGGTTTTGATTCCTCTGTGAGTGTCGTAATGTGCGTTTTTTACGACATATTCGGCTATAAGTTTTTTGTACGAAAATTGAGAAACTTTATTTTTCTTTCTGCAGCAAAATACTATGGATTTGCGTATATAGTTTTAATTTCAACTCGATACCTTCACGCGTTCCCGAGATAAAGGTCTTGACACCCGGACGGACGGACAGACGGACAGACGGACAACAAAGTCATCCTATAAGGGTTCCGTTTTTTCCTATTGAGGTACGGAACCCTAAAAAACACACTGAACTAGCGAAAAATCAAAATGAGACCGAATTAGAGATATTTACGAACGCATTAAGTTCGTTAGTAAATCTTTAAGGCGTTGAGGATACAAAAAATCGGACAAGTACGAGTCAGACTCGCCCACCAAGTGTTCCGTACAAGCTAGTAGATAAAAGGGGGAAATTATATTTTTTATAATTTCCTTCATAATCCGAAAAATATACATCGCAAAATATTTAAAAACCTGTTTTAGCTTGTGTCAATAAAGCTCATTCATATGATACCCCACATGATACGGTTAAAGCACTTTAAAATTTGAACCCGCCTTACTTGCATTTTTGTAATTAAATATAAAATGTCTGGTTTTCGGATTTTTCCCTATATGTGTACTATAACATAATGCTTCTTGCTAAATTTCATAGTTCTAGATCAACGGAAGGTACCCAATAAATTTGTTTCCCTTGTGAGTGTCGAAATGTGTATTTTTACGACATATTCGGCTGTAACTTTTTTTTACGAAAACTGCGAATTTTTTTTTTCTTTCTGCAGCAAGACTATGGGTAGACTATAGATCTGCATATATGGTTTTAATTTCAACACGATCTTCACGAGTCCCCGAGATAAAGGTCTTGACTATGCTATTACTCTCTGTCAAAATTTATTAAATAAAAATATCATTATGAACACAAATGATAAATAAAACGGGACATGATTATTTAACAAGATTTAATATAAAATTCCTGACTCAACTATTAATATCAACTTCTTCTATCTACTTCTTATATGGGGGGAGGGGCGGTAAATTAATGGTATTATGGAGGATGGGAAAAATATGAATTGTAGGTACAGGTACAATTGCACGGCCTTAGAATTTTGGTTGCTTTGCAGTTGGCTACGTTTTTCGCCCCATTGGCGACGCCCTTGATGGTAACAAACATACACACTATTGGTTTTATAATATTTGTTAGTGGCTCAATATTCCACGCGTTCTGGATTCTTCCTTAATCTGCGAATAATAGAAAAAAAAACTTTAGTTTTTCAGTAACCAGTTCTCTACCACTCAACATGATATTCTCCGCCTCCTTAAAGTGTTATGCTATATTTATTTGTGAAGCGTCAGTCGACCCGTCTCAGGGTAAAATTGCGTTTGCCATCCAATTTCATTCAGGGGTGCCGAGTTACCCGCAATTTTACGTTGACATCGTCGAGTAAAATATACTTTTAAAGGTGAGATGTTTTTAAAATGAAACCAAGCGTAATGGTTATGCTGTGAATTCAGTGGAAGATAGTAAGATTCTGAGTCTGGAGGTAGTTTAAGCAAAAGCAGAGCGGAAGTGACGTAAGCGGTTTTTTGTATGTTTTTTTTTTTACATTTGATAGAGCTAATGTTAAACGACGGTGTGGCCTAGGATTGGCTTTGCCAATGGCTTTGTCAAGGTTGCCTGGAAGAGATCGCTTTTAGCGATAAGGCCGCCTGTTGTTTTCGCTAGCGTGTAAGCTCTCTCTTGTTATTGAAGTGTTTTAGTATAGTTGTGTAAACAATAAAGAGTTTATCTATCAATGTAAACTCGATATGTATTTTATTGCTTTTATTTGAAATTTGAACTGTTTAAAGGACTGATTTCAATATTTTTATGATTGAAGTTTGAACCGACTTCCAAAAATAAGGATAGATAGATAGATAGATAACAATTTATTAAAAGACCATAATATAGAAACATTAAATACATAGAGAATAATATTACAGCTAGGTGATACAAAGGTTGTTCCCAATTTGACGGTATGTTTTTTTTAATGTTTGTTCAGCGATTACTCCGACAATTATTATACATTGTTTGTTTGCACTTTTTTATAAATAAATATAATAAATATTTGTGGACATTTCACACAACACCATCTAGCCCAAACTAAGCAAAGCTCGTACTATGGAACTAGATGGCTGATATAATACATATATACTTTTTTTGTAAATATATACATATGATACATAGCAACACCCAGACACAGAACAAACATTACACAAATGTTTGCCCTGGGTGGGGATTGAACCCACGACCTACAAGCTCAGCAGGCAGCATACTACCAACTCTGAGCCACTAGGCCAGCCAATAAACTTTGCTACGAGATCGTTCATTATTCTCATATTTTTTTATTTCAATTATTATGGTGATTTTTAAAGTAGTAAAAATAAATCCGTTCGTATGGAGCAGATCACAGTATTTGCAACTGGGGGGATTCTTCGAAATTATGTTAGGAAAATAACTAAAAATCATAGATCAACAATAATCCCCGATTTATAGACTAGCTGCGTTGCGCGGTTTCACTCGCGTAGTTATGAAAATCGGTGATGATTGTGATGATGATAAGTAGCTTATGTCCGTCTCCAAGTCCAAAGCTATCTCTATACTAATTTTCATAACGATCGGTTCAGCCGTTTGAGCGTGTAAAGGTAACAAAATTAGCTTTTATGATATAATTATGAAATTGTGTCAAATGTATTTCAAAACACCAGTACATTTATTTAAATAACAATATACTTAGTTGTCTTTTATGTTGTCACAAATCTTATTTTTACTAGACTAAAAGTCTCGAGTGGAGAACACGCACCGGCAAGCGCAGCGTAAGAAGACCAGCCACAAGAAGGGCTGGCGCCATATAAGTGGTAGGATGACGATGGATCAAAGCCGCACTCATCAGATTCAATTCAATTCAATTCATTTATTTCACTTAGGTACATACATTTTGGTACACTTTTGAACGTCATAAATTAATTATAATAATACATTTATATTTTACATGAGATTTAAATTAGCATACAATTATATAAATTGTGTATTTATCAATTCTTAATATAACAAGTTACAAAAAAAAAACGCCTAACGATAAAACAGTTAGTGTTTTATTTGTTAGTTGTCATTATTACCAACTAATGTAACATCTTGCCAAGCCCGTTTATCCTGTATAAAATCGTCAATCAAATAATACGTTTTCGTAATATTTTCTTAATAGTTCCTTTACAGCATCTATCATTTAAAAAGGTTCTCGAAGGTTCGAAAGGTTCTCGAGTGGAGACCACGTACCGGCAAGTGCAGCGTAGGAAGACCAGCCACGAGATGGACAGACGACCTCATACAAGTGGCGGGAAGACGCTGGATGCAAGCCGCTTCCAATCGGTCTTTTTGGAAATCCATGGGGGAGGCCTATGTCCAACAGTGGACTTCTTATGGCTGAGATGATGATGATGATGATCTATCATTTAAGTTTGTCAAACAATCAGGTAAAGTATTATAGAACCGCACACAGTTATTTTTGAACGATTTGTTTATCTTAGTTAACCGGGTCCTTGGAATTATGAGTTTAGTTTTGTATTTTGTATTATAGCTGTGCTTATCACTTTGTTTCAAATATTTATTGTAATTTCTCCATTCTCATAAATATACTGGCTTGGCATGGTCAGCAGTGGACTTATTGTTGCTGAGCTGATGATAATAAGTATCCTATAAGCACCTACCCCTTACCTACACTTAAACTCTCACAATTGTGAAACGGAAACTGAAAAAAAAAAGTTTTACAGACACGTTTCTAAATAAAAAAAATCTTCCCATAAACCAACAATGCATAGAAATACTTCACTAAACCCTTGGCTGCGCCGAAGCGAGAAATTTGTATGCCTATATTTCTCACGATGTAAGACTCTGTACACACAAACGGGAAAGCCAGCGTTGTAAATAAAATATTTGCATGTCTTTCGCCTCCGCTCCTATGATATATTCAAAAGGGAGTCACGTCGAAAATTGTTTGCGTAAAAAACATTTTAATACGCGCAAAATTTTGTACACATTTTCGTATGTCAACTATATGTGGGCCGGGACTGAATATTTTGGGATGCTTATTTAAATAACGTTAGCAGTAGATTTCATACTCGGTATGAATTTGGGTACAAACTAGAAGACGACTATTTACGCAATTACCCTAGAAAGTGAGTAATGTTCTTATGGGTTGTGTGTAGTAAAATTTTAATATTGTTTCCTATTGTATTAACGTTTTCCCTTATATAAGTGAGATACACCGGTAGATTTTTTAATAATATTGGTGGACACATCACACAACACCATCTAACCACCATCTACTAAGCAAAGCTTGTACTATGGAAACTAGATGGCTGATAGAATATATATGTACATATACTTTTATTTTACAAAACTCCATAGAAGCTTCTAATAAAGTCGCCACCACTTTGATGAAACAGGACTCGACTTATAAATTGACTGTATACGTGACTAAGATTGTGACTTTGAAGAACATTGTGAAGAACATTTACAACTTGTTTTATTCAAGAAACTTGAAAAAATCCTAATACTTGACACTGGCAAATGCTTTAATGCGGGTCCAGTACAAAAAAGAAGAAGAAGAACACGACATGTGACGTGCCGTCACGTGAGATTTCGTTAGCGAATGTTTCTTCCCTGTTTCTTTTATCTGCTAGCGTTCACAAAGAATACAGAATATAGAATGTCATTTGTCTAACTCTCCAGAAGGAAAAACTTCAAGGCGACGAAATAAAAAAAATATATTTGGGGACATTTCACACAACACCATCTAGCCCAAACTAAGCAAAGCTTGTACTATGGAACTAAATGGCTGTTATAATACATATATACTTTTTTTTGTAAATATATACATATTTATGATACATAGAAACACCCAGACACAGAACAAACATCCATGTACATCACACAAATGTTTGCCCTGGGTGGGGATCGAACCCACGACCTACAGCTTAGTAGATAGACCTACCAACTGAGCCACAAGGCCAGTTAAAATAGCAGTATAGCTGTGACGCGTTCACTAAATCTCTCTCGCTCCCTCAGTCTACTTGAGCCCAAAGAGAATAAAACGCTACGCTATTTAATAAAAGCGGTATTTTTCATAGAAAAAAAACTATGAAGATATTTCAAATTTCGATTTGAGTCGAAATGTATGAAACGGGTGCGAAATTGTCAACTTGTTTTTTGAAGTGATAACTTCTTATGGGAGGGTAAACCGCTTCGTTACGTAACGCGTTACGGCGCCAGTCTGTCTAGTTTAAGTTATCACTATTGTCGGGCGTCCCGAGACGCACACGTTTTTTTTTTCATTCGCTAAAACTGTTTGGTCATACTGCCTTCGTCAACTACAATAAATCGTTCAATTTCATATCCATATTTTCAATTTCGTCAATCGTGATGGTACAATACCAAGAATACCACGAAATAATATTTGTTTGGCAAACTTTGAAGAAAGTTTGTCTGAATTTCCTGTATTATTTGTCTTAGTTAGATCTTGTCACTTTGATCCTTCCGTTTGTTATTTAATTTGACGAATGGACTTCAGAGACATCAGCCAAAGATAAAAAAAACTGTTGAAGTTTGTGTCAGTGTAAAATTGTAAATGTCATTTTGCGCAACTACTTTAGACATTTTGTTTTTGTTTACAAGTTTCTAACAAGCTGCTCTAGGCTGCTTGAGACGACTTTATCCGAATGAGCGTTACATAACCGAGCGTGACGGCTTAGTCTCATTCAATACCAACAAAATATAGTGCTCGGCGAGCCTGAACAAATTTTCACTTCAAAAATGTTACGTTCCTTGCGCAGTCGGGTAAGAAGAGCCGACTTTTGTGAGCACAGTTAGCGATATCGTTGTCAAATCTCTCTGAAACGCAATAAAATGTTTCGCTCTTACACGGAAAGTGTATTACAAAGTTAAATTAAAGGGCAGCGTCATTATTAAACTTTATTACTCCGCTAACGTTGTTTATGGAGTAACATTACTCAGTAATTCTTACTTTTGATGTTCTATAATAAAGTTTACACCAGTTTTACTTGTTAAAAATGAATTTGATGGTATTGCGTTGGTGTCTTCTTAGATGTGGATTAATTGTAATAAAAATAACTAGCAACGTGCGTGTCGGGCCACGCGCAAGTTAGGGTTCTGTAGTTGTAGTAGTTGTTACGCTGCATCCTAGTCTTGATCGTTCAGTGCTCTAGTTGTTAACTCTCGGGGTTGTCGCCGTTCAATAACGCTGATAAGCTTGTTTCTAAGCAGTGTGACCATATACACAGTTTTACTGGTAGATGTACTGTTTGAGAACAGTTTACACCAAAATATTTAACAACTCAATTTCTATCAGAGTTCAAAAAGGCGAGATTCTATATTTGAATGTTTTTCCTGAAAGAATGTGCTTTCAAACAGGCCCCTTACAATTTTCATCTAAATCGGATTAGTAGTTTTTTAAACATTTAATTTTATAAACGGTAACAATAGTAAATAAAATTCAGCCGAATTGTTAACTTCCTTCTTTATAAAGACGGTAAAAAATGATAGTTGATTGATACAATAAAAATATAATATACTATCAATACATAAAAAATATACAATATTTCGATTTATCGTAGGTATAATTTTAATTTAAGAGTCCGTAGTTTGACCATCTTCCGTCTCGCTCGCGCATACCTATATTTTTGAAGATATAAAATAACCGACAGAACTTATAAAAAAATCGTCGTTTGTAAAACTAGAAAACAACATTAGAAATATAAGACAAAAATTTCAATTGATCCAATTTAATTTCCTACATAAAAATCCTTTTTGCGTTATTAGTTTCTCAAAATTATTTTTGTGTATGTTTTCACGCGGTTTCATCCGCTTGATTGAACAAGTATAAGTTTAGAAAAAAATAAAAAAAAAACTGACAAAAACGCCTGAACCGATTTTGATGAAACATAGCCTAAGAACACGCTCGATGTAATTTTCTTTCAATTAAAACACTAGATCGATCCATCTGTTTGAGAGCTACGACGCCACAGACAGACACATATCAAACATAATATATCAGCCCTCTTTTTGGGTCGGGGGTTAAAAATGGTGACGATGGTCTGTATAGAAAAGGTAACAACCAGACACCGAGTTACTTTCGCTTTTATAATATTAGCTAAGAAGATACGATTTATTATTGACGTGATAATGTCTTATAAATCGATTAACGACGGCTGCACGCACGAAAAAGTGTCACGTTCCGCCTAAGCCGAGCGTGCAAGCGAGAGCGCGGAACAAGCGATAGAGAGGCACGATCGGCCTAAGCGTTTGGCTTGTGACGCATCGTTATCACGTAAAATTATCGTCCGTAAACCGACTTTACAGACAACAATTTTTTTTAAAAATTATTTTACAGTTTCCCAGCATGTTCCCTTAAAAAACATTAAGTAATACATTATGTAATTCAGTATTCCAGAGGTATGTCAAAGTAATTATTTTTACCATTATTTATCAGATAGCAATGGCAACACTCCCAAGTTTCAAGCATGTCTTATATTAATTTCACACTCGGTAAGTTGCTTGCCTCTACACTCCGGTGGGGAGAATGGAAATTATAGGTTGCCGCACTGCATAATGGTAGGGAGTAGTTTAAGTTGGGCAATAACTAATTGGTCGGGAATCACATGACGTGAACAAATTATACAGTTTTAGCGGAAACTTTATAGAAATATGTTGTCATTTTAGAGTGAGAATACAGGTACTTTATGAAAACAAGCATACGTTTTGAAAAAAAACGGCTGAACCGATTTTGATGAAACATATCTAAGAACACTCTCGATGGAATCTTCTTTCAAAAAAAATACTGGATGAAAATCGGTGCATCCGTTGTAGAGATACGATTCCATAGACAGACACACAGAAATACATAGTTATTATACAGATACACACGTCAAACTTATAACTGCCTTTTTTTTTTATCAGCCCTGTTTGTACAAACTGTCCCACTGCTGGGAACGGGCCATCTTCTCATTGTGAGAAGGGTTAGGCCATAGTCTGCCACGCTGTCCAAGTGCGGGTTGGCAGACTTCACACATCTTCAAGATCATTGAGAACTCTCAGACATGTAGGTTTCCTTACGTTGTTTTTCCTTCACCGTTTGAAGTTGGCGGCAATCAACAATACGCACATAACTCAGAAAAGACAGAGGTGCGTGCCATGGGATTCAAACCCAGGACCTGCGGATCGCAAGTCAGACGGTCTCACCATAGGCTGCCGTAAACTTTTTTGGATATGAGTGGAAATAATCTCAACATGCATACAGGTGAAGCTAATACGTGATATGATTTTATTAGAATGATTCTAACGGTGTAACTCCACTTCATGGCGCTACTTAAATTATCCTACAGGATAAAACAAGGCCTATGATGATGATTCTACAAAATGTGTATTTATAGTAATTTTTCGCACACTTTCTCACAAAAAACATACTTACACTCAACAGCGTATCAAGTGCAAGAAATTCATAAGTAAGACTGCAAAACTAGTTTTTTAGCAGTCGGGTATTTTGTTTTTCGTATAATACAGATATTTGTTGACGATACCAATAGGTATTTTTTCTGCGTTTGCGCCGGACGACGAGTGAGCCAAAACGCCTGTCATTTAACTGTTTGGCTGGTTTTGATCTAAAATGTACTGTTCTCATGTAAATAGGCGTCTTCTATGATTTGATAAGAAAGGAATATTATGAAAAGACTAAGTTCCGAAGCCAAACAGAACAGATTATGTATTACTGATAAAACCATACATTTTTTTTTTTTTGTCGTATTTAGGAATAAGCAGACAAGAATTTATATTAAAATAAAGTAGTTTTACTAGATTTATTCTAAAGAATGCGCAATTATTATCATTTACAGCGTTTTAGACATGCTTTCTCACAAAAAACGTACACTCAACAGCATTTATCAAGCGTAACGAAATCGTAAGTTAGCTTTTTTGTGAGTTTGTGAGCTTTGATTCAATATTATTTAATATTCTTCAAGAAGTAATTCGTGGTAAGTATTCTAAAATACATGAATTTTTACTATGCGTTTTATTATACATTTTACAACCAGGTAATATTGTCGGAAATAATATTATAAATTCAATATTTATGTGTCAAATTTTCTCTAGAATACAATAAAATATCACCATCTTCATCATCATATCATACTTCTTGTATCATCAGATACAAGAAGTCCACAACTGGACCTAAGGCGGGAAGCCTTATGTATTTCTATTGTATTGTAATGTATTGCATGTATTTCTAAAATGAACAGATAATAGATACATCACAGTATATTAATATAGTGAGAACTATGTTCTACCCAACTAACAAAGGAGCTTAATGTTTTCAACCGACTTCAAAACAGGAGGAGGTTCTCAATTCGACTGTTTTTTTATTGTTACCTAATAACTTTCGACTGGGTGAACCGATTTGATTGGGATTGGACCCCCAACCCCCCCCCCCCTGCCTACAGCCTTGGATGCTTCAGTTTTTTAAACTATAATTATTGGATCGTAGGTATGTTTAATTCTTTGGTAAGTTCTACAGCTTACATTTTCCTTTTTTACAAGATTTACAATTAACCACCAACTCGCCGAATGGTAAGCGATGTAGCCGAGGCTAAAGTTCACTACAGGACTAGCAGAAATTCTGCGAATTACCATACATTTCTCGTTGAAATGCCAAAAATCCGTACTCAGCGATATCGATTCACATTCTTGATGCATACTGCATTGCACTGCACTGTACTGGAATGGAATTCTTTGCCGCCATCTCCGTTTCCTGAGACTTACAATCTTGGAATTTTCTAGGCTAGAGTGAATAGATATCTTCTAGATTTACAAGCTCCATCTTCGGCCACACCGTCGCTTAACATCAGGCGAGTTGGCGGTCAATATTAGATCTATCTTACATAAAAAAACAACTGGTTGCACTCCGGGAGTGCCGGCAGAAGTTAAAACTAAAAAAAAAAATAGCAAAAAGACTGACTCGTGAAAGATTTGAACCTCCGCCCTCCGATGGACAAATTGAAATTTATATCGGTGCTCTAACCTACTGAGCTAACGAGTCTTACGTGCATGTGTCGAAAATAAGCATTCGGCGCACCGAAATGACGTCATGCTAGCTAAGGACAAACTTGTACAATACAATAATGAACTTTAAATGCAGAACGTTAGAATAGGTTTCTGACTAAAATAATCCGTACGTCTTACGAATTTTCGTCTTACGAATTTTAATCTGACGATCTGACGCGAGTTTAACACTTTTTAGCCATCCAAAAAATGCAGAAGTTTTCACTTCAAAAGTTTGTTGATCTAGAAGATATCTATATGGGTACCACGCTAGCCTTGAAAATTCCAGGATTAGAGTCCTCAGGAAACAGGGAAGAGGTCAATTCCTTTGCAATACATAAAATATCAAGAACATAGAGTGGACAAACCATTACTTAATAATAATAATACACTATTTACTCTTTACTCTTGGTGCATAATATACTACTATGTCATTTCCCTAACTAAGGGGAAAGGTTAAATTGAACTACTATTACTCGTTAACTTGAAAAGTCTACTTAGCCATGATGGTTTTCCTTTTAATTGCAACATATTTTAATGCTATTAGCATGATATTTTCGTATCTCCAAAGTCAACCGTTTAGCCGGTAGAGCCCTCTCTACCGGCTATACGGTTGACTGGGAAGTGGACACATGACTCTAGCAAAAATTATAACTTTAAAGCTTAATATTTCGCAAACGGATCTTATGAATATAAAAATACGCACGAAAAACACGACTTTTCCTCGCGAGTCGGGTGAATAACGGATAATACGCCGTATTTTTAGAACGGAACAATGTCAACAAATTTGTCTTTAGACCTTTATCGGTCTGGGGTAATCGATATGCTTTTTGTGTAGTAGTTTAGTTAGTTGAGTTTGTACATTGTTTTGTTGTAGTTAATAAAGGCACTTGCCCGTAAATAAAAATGGTTGCCTGTAAAGTCGGCTTACGGACGATAGTTTTACGTGATAACGTCACGATAGATGCGTCACAAGCCGAACGCTTAGGCCGATTGTGCCTCTCTATCGCGCTCTCGCATGAACGCTCGGCTCAGGCGGAACGCGACAATGAGTCATGCTTTTTCGTGCGTGCAGCCGGGCGATCATCGATTTATAAGACGTTATCACGTAAAAAATAATAATCGCCCGAGTGTGTGATTTAAAATTATAACTCACACATTTACGCGTGTAGGTAGGCTTAAGACACATGTATCACAAGATCATCAAAATTATTTTAGGAGTAGTAACTCACTTTGAATGTAAATTAAGGAACAGTGCACGTGAGCTACTTCATAATTGTGTTTTATTTAACTTTTTGCTTCCCTTTTTAGTCACTTTTGAAGTATGTCCTTGTAAATTGTGTGTGATAAAAAAACTCTATGTTTTTGTCCATGTCGACAATTTTGCAATGGTAATGGTGTCTTGGAAGTTGAATGTTTATTTCCGGATGTCCATTATTTATCTGCTTAATATATTATCCTAATGTTTTAGTCATGCAAAATTTTACTATGACACAAATATAAAGGCATAGTAACAACGATTTATATGTACCTACGTACCATAGTAATTAAAATTTTGGACACGTGTGAGTTGCCATTGTTTACCAACAAAATATGGAAATTAGGAATAATTACTTAACTATTATTAGAAAAAGAAAACAAATAAGTAATAATTATAATTTAAAAAACTAAAACAACTGACTTCATAATACACAATACAATACATATGTACGCGACTTGCTGTACACTTTTCTACAGGCGCTTGGATGATATTTTACCAGTTATTTTGTTATAAAAACCAAAGTACTGCATCGATTTTGATAAAATTTATACCGGACTACCTCTGAAGTATGAACTACCAAATACAAAAAGAATCATCAAAATTACTGCACAATTGGCTAAGTAATCGGTGAACAAACAATACAAAAAAATCATACAGACCAAATTGATAAACTCCTTCTTTTTGGAAGTCGGTTAATAAAGTAGTTAATAAGTAGCTTGTTTCTCTATATTCTATATATGCCTAAATTAATATTTGCTTTCGGGATTTTAAAGAGTATTTTGAAGAAAAAAAAACCTTTTCGACTAAATTATTTTCGGTATTTTACAATACGGATTATGTATAGTAACCCTGATAATCAAACCTTTGTAAATAAGATGGTATCTGAATATAATAAAACAGACACCTAACGAACCCAATCTTCGGACCTACCTAATAATAAAATTGTTCGGGCATATGAAACGTATGGTTATAAAACTTATGGAATCAGAAAATTGTGTCATATAAAACATCTGGAATAAAACAGTTTCTGAAACGGATTCGGGCAATTAAGTATTTTGGATTATACGAGTATATACTTATAGGTTACCCAAAATTCGTAATTGTATGTATGTATAATAGGTAGGTATATATATTATGTTTGTCCACGTATTACGCGAAAACCAAAAGTTATATTGCTATAATTCTGAAAAATTCAACCATAACTAGGAAAAAATCAATCTACCTAAGAAGGTACCTAGGTACTTAACCTTAGTAGCGCCTGGTTGTAGGTAACTGTTTTATAAAACAGTTGTTATTTCTCGTTTTTAAACAGTAGGTATAAAACAGTTGTTATTTCTCGTTTTTAAACAGTAGGTATAAAACAGTTGTTATTTCTCGTTTTTCAGTTAATTTGATTGTTTTGAAGTCGATTTCATTTTTAATAATTATAGTTTAAAAAACTGAAAAAACTGACTTCAAAATACGCAATTACTTGGTTGATATTTTTTTTTAGATTATGTAACAATTGTTATTTTGTTCCTTTTCAGTTTTGAAGTCGATTTGTTTAATTACTTTTATGTAGGTTTATATGTATGTATTCTAATTAAAGAGTTATATCTTGCTAAGAGTATTGTATACACTTACATTCGCGCTTTTGTATTCGCCAGTGTTCAGTAGCAAATTGGC
Source organism: Lycia hirtaria (assembly GCA_947563715.1). Taxonomy (NCBI): domain Eukaryota; kingdom Metazoa; phylum Arthropoda; class Insecta; order Lepidoptera; family Geometridae; genus Lycia; species Lycia hirtaria. The sequence goes on from OX387378.1 coordinate 11,141,941, forward strand.
TGAAAAGTACCTAATTGACATGGAGTTGGAGGTTAAGTATTTTTGGCGACCAATTTAAAGTTTGGTGCAAGGTTGGTAAGTTGTAATGTTGCCTTTTTGTGCACTAGTGGTCTTAAGAGCAATATACCTCGCGAACACATAAAATAAACAGAAACTGGCTTGTCATATTTAAACCTAGCTTAAAACTCATTCGCATGTTGGTTTGAACAAAATAATACTCAACGTAAAAAAAAGCCATCTCTATGTTTCTAGGGTTCCCTAGTATACAAGGAATACTTATAGTTTCGCCATGTCCGTCCGCGGCTTTGCTCAATTACTATTAGTACTAGAAAGCTATAATTTGCCAAGGACTTAAATTAGCTAAAGAAGCAGGCAAGTTAGAAGCAAACTAGAATCCAGCGCTCGCATCACGTGACTTATGCGCGGTTGCTCAAAAAGGTCCAGGCGTTTTTAAGGACTCTATATAAAAAGTTATATGGCTACTATCCATATGTACCCGACAAAGTTTTCGCTTGGGCATCATCATCATCATCATCTCAGCCATAAGAAGTCCACTGCTGGACATAGGCCTCCCCCATGGATTACCAAAAAGACCGATTGGAAGCGGCTTGCATCCGCGGCTTGCATCCAGCGTCTTTCTGCCACTTGTATGATATCTTCTGTCCACCATGTGGCTGGTCTTCCTACGCTACGCTTGCCGGTTCGTGGTCTCCATTCGAGAACTTTTCGGCCCCATCGGCCGTCAGTTCTACGTGCTATGTGCCCTGCCCACTGCCACGTCAACTTGCTTATCCGCTGTGCTATGTCGGTGACCTTTGTACATCTACGGATCTTTTCGTTTCTAATACGATCTCGTAAAGAGACTGCTTAGGCAATTAAGATATAATTCGTTGTCCCTACTACACACAGATGCAAGCCAGTTTTGCCATTTGTTGCAGACCTTAGGCTTCTATAGATACCCCAAGTGTATGCACCTGATTGCACCTAGCGTGTCAACAAGTATGTTAAAAACTCGCAGTTGACGACTTATGTTTTTTTTTATAGAAGATAGATCTACGATTGACCACCAACTCGCCTGATGTTAAGCGACGGTGTGGCCGAGGATGGAGCTCGTCGATCTAGAAGATATGTATTCACTCTAGCCTTGAAAATTCCAAGATTGTAGGTCTAAGGAAACAGAGATGGCGGCAAAGAATTCCATTCTTGTTCCATTTTTGTTTCTTGTGATTATTTAATTTCAGATGATATATACTTCCATTCGTTATTTTGTCAACTATTTACTAGCGTACAAGACCGCGGATGCATTGGGCTTTAAAATTTAATTAAAATTATTTATAGATACTTGTTTAGTAAATTTTACAATAAATTTAACAGCTAGCAAGGCTAAATTTAACAAGGTTAAGGTGTTTCGTTCATCCTATACAGAAATTCTTAGCATTATAATTAAGTGATCATATAATTTGTGATTTAGTTTGACACCGGTTTTCAAACTGTGCTTAAACTTGACTCTATTCTAATGTCAGTAAGGTTCATTGCCGTTCTTGCATTTCAATAGTTTCCGGTCTTCTATGTCAAAACAAAATTGTGACATAAGTGACATAACCAAGATAAACGGTCAAGAGCACGGTCAAACCCGTTATATTTGTTCACATACCTTTTAAAGGGCCTATATATCTATTCAGCAACCACATCATCATTATCATCAGTGGTGCGTATCTGGCTTTACGCATAAGCATTGGTATTCAACATGACAATGCTGCTAGCATGCTGGGTACGCTGCCAACTAGTAGTGGGTTTGAGCAATTGTATTACCTTTATATGTTTGGGGTAATCTGTTTTCTGTTTGTGTAGTAATTTAGTTAGTAAAGTATTATGTGTATTTTATTTTGTTGTACCTACTTAATGATATAGTGAGTGTGTTTTGTCGGGACTATCAATCGAGTTCGAGTTCCAGTGATAACGCTCTTCGCAGTAAAAGACGAAGAAAGAGGGTAGACAGATATGTCTGCCATTAGCCGTATCACCCACCTGCATTCTTCAGTCGCCCGTGAACATGGTGCATGTAACTGTGCCGAAATATCGGGAGCTCAAAATTAACGCGAACCACGGTAAATATCCCGTTAATAATAATAGTGTTTTAATGAAAGTTCCCGGTAGCTTAGTGGTGAGACCGTCTGACTTGCGATCCGCAGGTCTTGAGTTCGAATCCCAAGGCACGCACCTCTGTCTTTTCGAAGCTATGTGCGTATTGTTGATTGCCGCCAACTTCAAACGGCGAAGGAAAACATCGTGAGGAAACCTACATGTCTGAGAGTTCTCAATGATCTTGAAGATGTGTGAAGTCTGCCAACCCGCACTTGGCCAGCGTGGCAGACTATGGCCTAACCCTTCTCACAATGAGAAGATGGCCCGTTCCCAGCAGTGGGACAGTTTGTACAAACAGGGCTGAAAAAAAAAAGAATGACCGTAATAGTTTAAAAAAATGTTTTATTGTCACATTTTTTGGTAAAGTAAACAAAACAGCGTTACAGCGCTGGAATAATAATTACATCGTTTATCTACGATTATACGATACGATTGATACTTGCAGCATACAATTGCATCTATGGTGTGTTTTCTCGCTAGCAAAATGTCGAAAGCACTCACTTCACTAGTAGGTAAGCCACTGAGTAAGGTGCGGCGCTCTCGCCGCAGTTGAATTTAACAAAGTAGCTATGAATGGTGTCTGCTCTCGTATTAAGTACATACAGCTGAATGATATGCACTCCATATTTAGATTCTTGAAATTAGTCGAGACTTCCACCGAGTATGTATTCGAACCTGGTGACTTCGGTTTAGAAGAAAATGCGGCATTCGACCGTGGACCCATGCGGATGTGGGATATATCGGGAATCAACGAACTGTATTCATGTTTAAGTAATGTCTCTTATATTTATTTACCAAGTTTAATGAAATCAACAAACAAACAAAAAAAAGACGTGTGGCACTCGGAGACTGCCGCGGTAAAGCTATTGCATAATAGCTTTACGCGCGGTGTGTTAGGTTATTTTCGTTACGCAATTTCTGGATTCGGTCTCCACGCTCAAGGCCCGCGATAGAAGCTATGTAATAGCTTAAAAAAAACAACAAACAATAACCTTGTCTATAATATATGAAAGGAAGTTAAAATTAAAACGTGGAAAAGCATCCCAAAAAAACTGGTTCGACAATATTATGTCTTATATATTTCGTTTCGATTATAATCACACAAGAGTAAATAAGAACTATATCCACAACTTTCGGTGTTATTACGAATGCATTAATTTTAGGAATCTGGTTTAGTGAACCTAAGTAAAATAAAGATACAAACAAATTAAGTGTAATTTAGTAATTAAAATAAAAAATAAAAGTAATTAAATGAACGGATTCATTTAATTACTTTTTTTTATTTATTTTCTTATCTTTTGTTAACGATTACATAAAAAAAATCTTTACTGCCATGCTGGACTAGGAAAAAAAGAAAAACAGAATGTACCAGCTGCTTTCCGGACATCAGTATGTCCGGAAAGAGAGTTTTTTTTTTCTAGTTTTTGAAATGTCCGCCACGAAATGACATCGAAATTAATGTGGGTTTTACATATTTTTAAATAAGACTACGGATCACTCACGTGTGCCTGCTTTGAGTCCAAATATCTGACTTTATCGTATATCTACAACAATACAAGCACAACAATACAACAACAAGCACAATAGCAAGTAAATAGCATAGCATGTTATTATTGAAAGTGCAAGTCTAGGATTTACCCTATCATACAATATAGGTAATAAATATTATATAACATGTAAACATAATTTTTTTAAATAATTTTAATGAACACAAATGCTTATTCTTTAACTATTAAGTTGCTTTTCTTTTGGATGTTTTTATATAATATGACTAGTATTTTTGAGTAACCTATTTGTAATTATTTGAAAACTGTCTTATTTGTAATCAGGAATACAGGTTGCCTTGATACAGGCTCCGCCTAGTAAAGCAACCAATAGGTACTTATTTCTTGGCTATGTACGTTTTTTGTAAATAAAAATATTTTCATTTTCATTTTCATCTATATAGTGGTATATGTCGACTCACAAGTATAAGTTTTGAAATCTCAAAACCCCCGACAAATAAAACAGCCGACGAATCGATTTCGATGAAACATAAAGAACTATACGTGAAATCCTGTTTTAAACAAAAACAAATAAGATCAAATCCGGTCCATTCGTTTGAGAGCTAAGTACGATGCTACACACTCTAACAAAAATTATCATTTTAAAGCTTATATTTCGCAAACGGATCCCTAAATTGAAAAAATATTCATCCTAACTTTACCTGTACCCCAAAAATTTTTTGTTTCAAATTTTTTTTTAATGAATTTCTCGGCATTATTAAAATGCATACCTATACCAAATTACAGCTTTTTAGTACTTATGCTTTTTGAGCCATGCCACGGACGGGCAGACGGACATGGCGAAACTATAAGGGTTCCTTGTTTACTACGAAACCCTAAAAAAGATTTAAAGAGAATATAGCGCAAAAACAAGTAAGGTCAGTTAACCAGATTCATTGCTACATATTTATGGTTAATATGGATATTTTTATCAAAAGACTTGTCGGTTCAGTTGGCGCTGGACGTGTTTCAACCAAGTGAAATATCTGACTAATCGTCGGTTTAAATTCGACGAGTTAAATCAACTAAATCAAGGTTAGTTTAATTTAATTTATTCGCTGAGGTCGACTGGAGAATTAAAATAAATTTATTGGTTTACGAATAAACGTAAGATATTTTTGTATTTTTATTTTTATAAGTAGGAAGTGAAGTGATTTTCGATTTTTAAATAAATATTAGATTTTTCAACATAAATTTGAAGAATGAACTAATTCAAGGTTTTCAACATAAATTTGATTATTTCACTAAATCAAGGTATGTTAAATTTAAGCTATTAAATAAATAGATATTTCCATATTTACTTCAACAAAAAAAAAAACAGTATCGATGTACAAGCTACTTTTACTGTAAACAATTTAATAAAAAAAAAACTCTTTCGTTTGGAATTGTGCGAGTTTTCCTCAGCTTCAAATTTTACATTTTTTATATAGTTTAGTTAGTAAGTATGTATTATAAATGTTAATTTTAAAACGAAATCAACCGTTATGTTTACATAACAAAAAACATTTTAAAATTAATTAGTAATGTAATTAATTAGTAATTTAGTCGGAAATAGTGATTTCTAAGCCTTGGCATAAATAATTGGATTGTGTTTTGATTATATACACAATATAACACGCTTGTGGTTTTCACTGTTTGATTCTATATACCTAATTTAAAAATAAATGACAAAACAGACTTCAAAATACGCAATTTGTTTACTTGGTGTGAAGTTAGATATATAAATTCAAAACTTCAGAATAATTCTTATATGCTTTTTTTTTAATCTTTAGATTTTCGTCTACTAAAGCGCCTTTTTGTTTTCATTAAAATTTAAAATTGTTTTTTTAAGCATATCTGCGATTTGCTTTTTAAGATTTTCCTCACGGGTTTTGTATGTTGTGTGTTTTTTTATGATTTTCACAAGATTTTAGTGAGGTTTATCTTTGGCCAAAATCTCGGTAGCGATATCACCATGACAAAATTGTCTCTGGTGAGGAGTTTTGGCGGGAACGTCTTAATAACGTGTTGTTGCTTTGTTTTATTTTCCTAAACTTGTGTTATTTTGAACATTAATGCTATAAAAATTGTGGTGTTTTATTCATTAAGTGTTCGATAAAGTGCGTGAGTGTGGGCAAGTGAAATAAAGCAGTAAAACGTGTGATTTTACGTTGTCGGCAAAACTCCATAGAAACTTCTAGTAAATTCGCCACCACTTTACTGAAGCGGGACTCGACTTATAAATTGACTGTATACGTGACTTAGATTGTGACTAGAACATTTAACAACTTGTTTTATTCAAGAAACTTGAAAAAATCCTATTACTTGACACTGACAAATGCTTTAATGCGAGTCCAATACAAAAAAGAAGAAGAAGAAGAATTTTCTCTGGTTTGATCACGCTAATTTGGAATTTGGAATGCGTATGTAGCTTTGTCGATAATAAAAAGAATATCACAGACGTAAGGTCAAGGTTTTGCAAAACAAATTTAATTAATGCGCATGCGCTTGCGCGTATTTCGCAAAATTGAAATTGAAATTGTTTAGTCCAATTAGATTTGACTAAGTACTATCCTTGATTGTTACTTGGGTAGGGAACGTTTTGCATAAAAATAGTAGACGGTAGAAATTAATAGATATGTTCTAGATCGATGAGCTTCATCCTTGGCCACACTTTCGCTTAACATCAGGAGAGTTGGTTGTCAATCGTAGATCTAACTTGTGTAAAAAAAAAGCAGTGTAAAAAAATAAATTGCTTAGACAATCTTTAGACCAATTTTGATAAAAACTAATATTTAAAATTATTGTACCCATAGAATTAAGTTTCAAATGTTTTTGCCACATTTAATCAAAGTTGGCAATTAAATGGCATCGCAACTTCCCCCGTATTAAGGGAAATAACATACCAATAAAAAAATTGTCGAAGACAAAAAATAATGAAATTGCAAAACTTGTACAACAAATTTCGCTAAGATTAGTTGAAAAAGTACTACATGCACGCGAATACCAACATTCAAACAAAAAACTAATAAAATATACATCCAGACAGATGAACGTACATTTTGCCAGTTGATGGTGATACATCGCGGGACGCCAGGCACATATAAAACATACAAAAACATTCATGAAACGATAGATAATTAAAACATGCATCTTTTTCATTCTTTTTGAGAGAATTTTCATTTTTCTAAGCCCTCACATTCCTGCAGACTTGCGTTTATCTGACCCGCCAAATTAGACGTTTTTTACAAAAAAAATAGCGCGGTGACGAGTTCAACAGTTCTGTTTTTACTGGGATGTCGAGAAGTAAGCTTGTGATCTGTTATAGTATATCAGCCTTGAAATCGACCTTGAATATGACACGTTGTGTTGTTAAATACGTTTCATATAATTCTAAAATAACGAGGGAACAAAACTGTATTTTTACGTAGAGTAGCAAAGGATTCTAGTTTTTTTTTTATTCTACACACACACAGACCACAATAGAATTTCCCAACGGTGGGCCTCAATAATGAACATGGAAAAAACGAAGGTTATGTCGAACGCCCATGTAGTGCCCACCCCAATATCTGTGGGGAACTTCACTCTTGATGTTGTTGACGAATACGTCTACCTAGGACAAACGGTCCGATTAGGCAGGTCAAACTTTGCGAGGGAGGCCAATCGTCGTATCCAACTCGGCTGGGCAGCGCTTAGAAAGATAGTTTCATTCAAAATTCCATTCACAGTTGAAGCCGAAAATGAAGAAAAATGATTGCATGACCAAATATGACCATCATCGCTCAATATTGGTCTCTTTAACACACACATTAAAAGAGCTCGAATAAGTTTTCAAGATAATTATCATAGATTAAACAATCTAGTGCAAAATGCGTAATTTTGTTTTAAAACCAAACTACTGAACCGATTTTGATAAAATAAAAGTTGGAAAATGTGCCAAATCTTGTTTACTTAGTGATAGTGACTTAATTAGCCTTAAAAGTCTTACTTCACACTTAACTTCAAAGTTGCTTCACTAAGTATCTATTACTTCTATGTCGATAACTTTATCCAGAGAGATATTTATTTTGTTATTTTAGGGTTCCGTACCTCAAAAGGAAAAAACGGAACCCTTATAGGATAACTTTGTTGTCGAGTTGAAATTAAAATCATATACGCAGATCTATAGTATCTTGCTGCAGAAAGAAAAATCAAAGTTTTTGTAAGAAAAAGTTACAGTCGAATATGTCGTAAAAAATGAACATTTCGACACTCAAGGGAATCAAAACCTATGGGCTATGGGGTACTTTCTGTTGACCTAGAACTATGAAATTTGGCAAGAAGCATTGTGTTAGAGTACACATATAGGAAAAACCCGAAAACTGGACATTTTCAATTAAATCACAAAAAAATGTATCTTTAAGCACTGACACCCGCCAAGAAAAATATAAAAAAATATATTTCCTCCTTTTATCTACTAGTTTGCACGGAACCCTCGGTGGGCGAGTCTGACTCGCACTTGTCCGGTTTTATTTTTACCCTAAGTTGCTCAAAAATAAGATCAACATTTGCAACCAAAACATACAGTTTTCTAACTCCGCCGTTCTCGCTATTGAAATCTTTAACTAAGATTGTCGAGATAAATAAATACATGTGTTTTAAAATATTACTTCTTATCTGAACATAATAATTGTGATACATAATTATGAGTATTTAACTTGTGTCAAACAGTGTGAAAGAAAATAAACCAATTTTGTAAATACATTATCACTTAAACTTTATTTCCCATCATACAGCAAAGTTAGCAAAGCAACAGTATGTCAGTGATGTTGCAGTTGTCCATAGGCGACGGTTATCGCTTACCATCAGGCAAGCCGTCTGCCTTTTTGCTTCTCCTATTTTATAAAAAAAATACAGTAGGTACTCAATTACTCATCCTAGTATTAAAAGAGTAGTTTAAACGAACGAATGTAAATTCATGGTGCAAATGAACTTGCTTTACGCACGGTAAGTAACTAAATAAATCCTATACCTAGGATTTTTTACCTTTTTACCGACTGGTAAAAAATGGTTATCAATTCGGCTGTATTTTTTTATATTTGTTACCACATAACTCCATTATTTATGGACAGATTTGGAAAATTAATTAATGGGTTACATACGTGTAATTCAATTGTGATATAGAAATAAGCACCAATGTACATACATGTGTGTATGTACATTGGATTTATTTATTTAGACATATGCGTAAATAAATAAATAAATCCATCTTTTTAGGGTTCCGTACCTCAATAGGAAAAAACGGAACCCTCACTTGTTGTCCGTCTGTCTGTCCGTCCGTCCGGGTGTCAAGACCTTTATCTCGGGAACGCGTGAAGGTATCGAGTTGAAATTAAAACTATATACTTACGCAGATCCATAGTATCTTGCTGCAGAAAGAAAAATAAAATTTCTCAGTTTTCGTAAAAAAAAGTTACAGCCGAATATGTCGTAAAAACGCACATTTCGACACTCACAGAGCAATCAAAACCTATGGGGTACTTCCCGTTGACCTAGAACTCTGAAATTTAGCAAGAAGCATTGTGTCAGAGTACACATATAGGAAAAAATCCGAAAACTGGTCATTTATTATTTAATCACAAAAAATAGTGTCTCTATGCAAGGAATGAGGGTTGCCTCAAACGTTCGCTTGCTCGGATCCGAGTGGGAGGCGCCGCTACTATAGCCCCTACTCGGATCCGAGTGGTGAGCAAGAAATGTGTTAAATATTTTTACGATGTATATTTTTTGGTTTATGAAGGAAAATAAAAAAAATAAAAAATGATTTCCCCTTATATTTAGTTTGTACGGAACCCTCGGTGGGCTAGTCTGACTCGCACTTGTCCGGTTTTTTTTTCTTTCAGACTGGTTCCAATTTCATAAAAATCGGTTCAGTAGATTGCTTTTTAAAACTAAAATTGCGCATTTTGTAATCGGTTATTTCACTTTTATAAAAACATAATTATTGTACATATTGTGTTATATTATGGTTAAGATGAGATAGAAAGATAAAGTTGTTTAAGCCATTGTGTGATTCCATCTCGCACTTGCCCAGTGCAATTTGCTTGAATTCTATGATATCACAACAATGTGACATATGTGACTTATAACGCAGGTAGAGACGTATGTAACATAGTCGTGAAACAATTATGAAGGTAATTTGTGGCAACTACAGTTTTTATTGCAGTTAAAAGTCAAGTAGAACATTATATTTTTTAATCTCTTTTCAACAAAGAAATGAACCGACGTAGAACAAAATAAAGCAAACGCGTTGATGTTAACCGCATAGTGAGCACATGTGACTATTTTTGAAAGGCCAAGCCTATGCCCGCTTTCCGCCGAGAAGTGGTACTTAAGGAGCGGGAAATAGCTAAGGGTAATTGACTTCTTCGTAATTTTTAGGAAAACGGTTTTTTTTGAGGTACGGAACTCTAAAAACAACGGGTTGCACTCCGGGAGTGCCGGCAGAAGTGAAAACTTGAACATTGTAATACAAACACACACGCTCACTCGCGCAAGCGCCCTGCGCCATCTTACGAATTTAATTTCGATCAGGTCACGTGTCCTGACGCGAGTTTAACATTTTTTACCCGTCCCAAAAGTGCACAACGCCGCTAAAGAAGTATAACACTTCAAAAATACACTATAAACAGTGACAGAGATAAGTTATTCGCCAAAATAAATAAAATAACTTAGCAGCTGTGTTCGTGAATAAATTTAAGCGAATTATGTAAATAATGAAACGGGTGAATCGAAATGATGGGTCGGTTTGAGTATGATAATATAAATTATATTTTTCATGATAATCTTAAACTCATAGTTTTTTTTTTCTTTAATACAATACATTAATTAATACAAATATAATTACAAATTGTCAAAAAGCTAAAAATTTAATTTGTCTAATAACCCACTCCTAACTGTTCCTGGTGCAAGGGTGCCCATAATACTTGCCGCGTTTCCCCGCTGAATGGCGATTGCCAGTCTTTCCACCACCCGTCTTTCATAGTTAGCAAAAAATGGTGGCCAAGGTTTTTTTAAACAACCAAGAAAGCTTTAAAATACAATTTTTCAGTCCAATCAATTTTCGAATCACATAAAAAAAAAATCATACCCGTATGCGATAATGCATACGGATATGACTTTTCTATTCGAGAATCTGTTCGCTCCCAATCACTAACGTCACTTGCTAACGCAACGAGTACCCTCAACCATTCGAATTTTAAATCTATATACGAAAAAAAAAAAAAAAAAAAAAAACTAAGTTTTAAATTGTTCGGAAAAGTTACATCTGACTTGTCGCGAGTTACTTATATTCCATAGTTCGGTTAATTATACCTGCTACTTTAATGTTGCCGCCGCAAATTAGGGGCCATCTAGAGTGTCATAGTTCAGATTTGATTGTGACTTTTGACACGTATATTTGTATTACGATTAAGGTAATTAAGCTTATGGAAGCTAATTACCTTAATCGTAATACAAATCCATCCATCCTCGGCCACACCGTCGCTTAACATCAGGCGAGTTGGTGGTCAATCGTAGATCTATAGTGTATAAAAAAAAATACAAATATAACTATAACTATGGAGTCATAGTTCCCGTTTATAGTATAGATAAAATAAATACAATGTCAGATCTTTGTTTTCCCTGTTGTGAGAAATCTGTTACTAAAAACATTCGTAAAATTTAAAATACATTCATTTTAAATTTTACTTAAAATTCTCTTAAATTTCAGCATTTGTCAGTGAAATAATATGATATAAATGGAAGTAAACTATTTTATTGAAATTGCAATTAACAATTGAATAAAACTTGTTAAAAATGGTGTAAAAAATGTTCCTTGCGTTCATAAAAAAATCAAAAACTGGTTTCACTTCTGGCTTTATCGTTAGGTATCTATTTTTCACGCGCGAGATGTTATTGTAAATTTGAATTTTCACTCCCACGCTTAGTAAAATAAAGTTATGTTTGAACGTAAAGCAAAACAACGTGTCTTTAGATAATGCGCTGTAATCGCTTTTAATGAAGTAGCAACACTATAATTAAGTATATGGAAATAAAGTAATCTGTTCTGTTCTGTTCTATATAAGTACTAACTTACGTCAACATTGGTTGAAAAATATGACCTAGAGATCAACTTTTAAAACGCGCGAAAGTTATCACATACTTACGGATATGTTTTTTTTTCGAACAATGTTCAATAAATTATTTATTATTCGTTCGTTCGCAATCATTCTCTTTACTCGCTAACACAACAAGTGCAACGCTCCTTGCACTCAAACTCGCATCACCGACCGAGAGTGACGTGTGTGCTGCTCTTTTGAAAAAGACCGCCGAATGCGGTTGAAACCATAGTCGGATATTTCGACTTAAAGCAGACGTGAGTGAGCCGTAGTTTTTATTTAAAAATACGTACTTATCTAATTTATTGTACTGTGTACTTACACTAATTCTAAATTACAACTTTAACACATTACTTAGTTACATAAATGTTATTTAAAATATAAGCACCTGTTGATACATTACAATGAGTACGTAATAATGTAGCAGCTGTATTATAATTTCATTGTTTTTACGTCAGACTGACACCCAAAAGAAGCAAAGACCCAACAGTTATAATTTTCTATTACATACCTATTTTATAATTATTTTAGTAAAGGTAAAGGTACAAGTTGGTAGCCGATTGCACACATAGGCATTAGATGTCGCACACAGGTTAAAAGAAATTGACGTAATTCATGATCATAAAAGATAAATAAGTTCCTCTGCTTACAATGTTGTAAACAAAATTAGCAATGAGACAGATGACATTGGTCTTTTCAAGGTCAGAGTGAATAGGTAGGTATCTTATACGTCTGCGTGATTCATCTCCGACCACATCTTCGCTTTCCAACAGGCGAGTTGGTGGTCAAACGCGGACTTATTCGTGTTAAAAAAAAGATGTCGCCATCTATCGGTGATCTGTGAAACGTTTGAAACTTTTTATTTTATTACGTTTGTTTTAAGAAACGATTTGGAGCAATTTTGAGCAGTTGTTTAAATTTCGTTTAAGTATAATTATTTTTAGGGTCCCGTACCTCAAAAGGAAAAAACGGAACCCTTATAGGATCACTTTGTTGTCCGCCTGTCTGTCTGTCTGTCCGTCTGTCCGGGTGTCAAGACCTTTATCTCGGGAGCGCGTGAAGGTATCGAGTTGAAATTAAAACCATATACGCAGATCCATAGTCTTTTGCTGCAGAAAGAAAAATAAAATTTCTCAGTTTTCGTAAAAAAAAGTTACAGCCGAATATGTCGTAAGAAACGCACATTTCGACACTCACAAGGGAATCAAAACCTATGGGGTACTTCCCGTTGACTTAGGACTATGAAATTTGGCAAGAAGCATTGTGTTAGAGTACACATATAGGAAAAATCCGAAAACTGGACATTTTTAATTTAATCACAAAAAATAGTGTCTTTATGCAAGGAATGAGGATTGAGGGCCCAAATTTTAAAGTGAATTAACCTTAACATGTATCATATGAAAGAGCTTCATTAGCCTAAGCTAAAACAGGTTTTTAAATATTTATACGATGTATATTTTTCGGTTTATGAAGGAAAATATAAAAAAATATATGATTTCCCCCTTTTATTTAGTTTGTATGGAACCCTCGGTGGGTGGGAGGATGTCCAACAGACATCCTCGACCACATCACATTCAATACAAATAACTAAAATGTTGAAAGTCGGTTAAAAAGCGCCGCCATTTTGAGATAGTTTCGACATTCCTACGTTACGTACACGTCTTTACGTTTTTTTTTATACATCATAGATCTACGACTGACCACCAACTCGCCTGATGTTAAGCGACGGTGTGGCCGAGGATGGAGCTTGTCGATCGAGAAAGGAAAGGAAACGGCCAGGTTCATGACACAAAACCGTAATAACAAACGTAATATAATAAAAAGTTTCAAACGTTTCACAGATTACTGATAGATGGCGACATCTTTTTTTTTAAACGAATAAGTCCGCGTTTGATCACCAACTCGCCTGTTGGAAAGCGAAGATGTGCTCGGAGATGAAGCACGCAGACTTAAAAGATACCTATCACATATTATTGTATACACATTGTTTTAAACACAAAGCTATACCTAATACTTTTTTTTCTTATGATGAAATAGTTTATACCCGATAGATCGATGATTTATCGATCAATCCACTTTTTATATATTTAAAAATAAAATTTCAATTTTAATCACCAACATTATGTTCCGTAGGACTTATTTCATGCAAATTGTTCTGTAAACTTCTTGTAAACTGGCCATCAAGTAATTAAAAAGAAATACTTTACCGAGCTACCGTCATAATTATAAACGATGGAATAAACGCTTTTTAGTTAAACAGTGTTTTGTTCCGTTTTCGCGCGTGACAGTTCCCATCTGTCAGAAAGTGACAAGTCCATAAACAGTGAATAAGGTTGTAACATGTGTTTATAAGTAAAACGGCTAGTGCTGAAGGCTTTACATTTATAGCACTTATGCTTTACTCTCGAACAATATTAACAGGCCTTGTAAAGTACACTTTTCGAGTAACTGTATTGAAAAAATACTTTTTTTTATATATCAGGTTTTGCGTCCTGAACTTGGCCGTTTCCTTTCCTTTCTAGATCGACGAGCTCCATCCATTCACACCGCTTTCGCTACATTCGCTTAACATCAGGCGATTTGGTGGTCAGTCGTAGATCTATAATGTATAAAAAAAACGTAAAGACGTGTACGTAACGTAGGAATATCGAAACTATCTCAAAATGGCGGCTCTTTTTAACAGACTTCCAAATAGAAGGAGATTATCAATGCGTATGTATGTTTTTTTTTGTAAGTATGCTTGTTCACTAATTACTCAGGCAATTGTGCATTGATTTTGATGACTCTATTTTTATTTGATAGTTCACACTTCAGAAGTGGTCCCATATAAATGTTATCCAAATCGATGAAGTAAGTACTTTTGTTTTTATAACAAAATAACTGGTAAAATATCATCCAAGCGCCTGTAGAAAAGTGAATAGCAAGTCGCGTATGTGCGTATATTGAGTATTTAAAAGTCGGTTTTTTCAGTTTTTTTAAACTATAATTATTCGCCTTCACGTGCGCGCGATTCATCCCAATCCTCACTCAATGTAATTTGTTACATTTGTACTATGATCCTTTACCTATATGGTATAGTTACGTTTTGGGTATTATTTATAGGTACAATAGGTACTGGTAGGGAAAAACAACTGAAAAGAATAATTTTTCACCAACGGCGGGTACGCTGGTTCTGGGATATTTTCTTTGGTATTTTACCATCCGGCGAAACTCGCCGGTGTGCGGGGGGGGTGACTATTCCTTTTTTAGAAGGCCGGGCTTAGGAACAATTTTTAAATAGGGCAGTGTACATACCAATCCGTCGCCGGAGTCCTAATTGATATGATGCGCAAAAAGGGCGGCTCCACTGGCAACTTGCTGTTCAGCCTTCCACAGGCACTTGGATGACACTACCAGTTATTTGTTACACAAATTAAATCACTGCATCCATCCCGCAAAATGTATACGGGACCACAGGTAGATTGAATCAACGCCGTTCTTCTTTTTGGAAGTCTATTAAAAAATACGAATGCGGAGAATGTAGCCGGGCGCGTGCAAGCGAGGAAGAGGCGCCGCCACTGTTCGTAGCCCGAACGTATATTGGCATGTTTTAGATCTACCCTTATTCAAAAAAAGAACCAGGTACAATACAACAAAAATACAAACGTGTAACAAACAACAAACATGTAATTGGTACAATAGGTTGTTTGTTGATAGGTACTTAAGTGCAGCACCAAAACTGAAAATATTTTAACTATTTTAACGCTAAAGTATTCTTTTAATGGTTAACATTTTTTGTTAAATTAAAAACATACATGCATAATTTCAATAATTTGAATAAGTACCTGTATACTCGTCAAATAATTAATTTTGTTTCTTACTTTAGTTGCCTAAGCTGCTCATACTTTGTTAGGTGAATTATCAACGAAGCGTGGAATTTCTTTTTTCTTAACATTTTAATTTGCTTAATATAGGTATGCTTTAACTTTTAATACTTTTAATTAACTATGTGGAAATATAAAATTAATACATGTCGAACAGCAAAAACATCTTCTGAACGTGAGAAAATTTATAGATTAATTTAACTCGATAAATAATTTGTAAATATGGAACCTGAATAGACTAAATTAATTTAGAAATATTAATTTCTTCTAATTTGGGATACTCGAATAATTTTTACTAATAAGGAAGTAGCCACCACCATCCCCGCTACCACGATATTTTTATTACATCATAATAAAAATATCGTCGTTCACTACCACTACCGCTACCACAATATTGTTTTTGTAGAAAACAATATCATGGTAGCGTGGATGGTCGTGGCTACTACCATATTAGTCAAAATTATTCAAGTACCCCAAAATAGAAGAAATTTATCTTTCTAAATTAATTTGGTATATTCAGTCATTTTATATCCCCAAAAATGTAAGTATGCGCGAGCGAGACGAACGATGGTTGAATGGTCCAACGGCTGCTGATTAAAACTAGCTATGACTTGCAATGCAATAATATGAAGAAACTTTACTTTGAAGTCTGTTTCTAAATATTGTATTTATGAGTAACGCACCTCGTGGCGCCTAATCTACGTAAACAAGATTTTATGACACCACGTGAGCTCTTTTATATTACAAAAATGATTAGTCTGTGTCTACTGAAAAAAAACTGCTGTGTTATCGGCAAAGTGATCAATTGAGTATTATTTACAATGCCGGGTCAGTATGAATAATACCTAATATGAGAAGCCAATGTCATAATAAATATCGATTTAATTACATTGACCGGCATTATCAATAATGTCCACAAGTTATTGTGCAGCGTAATGTTTTTTATGGCAGACAAAGTGTTTCAGTGATAGAAAAACACCAGTAAAGTCACCATTACTTTACTGAGGCATATTAAGAACTCGTAAATTAGTGTAGTCACTAAGACAAAAAGGCCAGGGTGGTTTAATAAGAGGCAGTGTCCCAATCCCAGGCAGGCACCTGATAGACAGGGCACGATAAATCGGGTAGACAGGGTCTCAATCTCCATACTTCCCAAACAGACAGACATGATAAATCGAGTAGTGTAATATGAGACAGGGTCCGAATCTCCATACTTCCCAAACAGGCAGCCGATAGACAGACATGATAAATCGGGTAGTGTATAAGCCTATAAGACCTAGTGACAAAACTTTATTAGTGACTGTCTTAGCTTGCCGAACAAAGCTGTAATTCAAATTCATTTATTACAAAAAGTGTGAACATTACATGATTTTCTAATGGTCCCCAGACTAGGGCAAGCCAGTCTCGTGAGGACCTTTGGTCCTTGTTTACAGATTAAATTTAGGATTCAGTTTTCAGTTGGCAACAGAATCTTTCTTGTTACTAATATAATATCTAAACATATGATGTTTGCGTCGTACCGCCAAACTCCGACAAATGGAAACGGTAGGGCGAGCACGGGGAGTGGGTGAGGAACCCACGTTTAGCGGGAGACGAAGGTCTCCGATCTGTATGTAATACTATCAATGTATTTTGTAATAACATCTAAAAATATCACCAGTTGTCATGCAATAATTCTATTTTGACAGCAATTGTTATTTTTCCATTGAGGCTACTGTTATATATTAGCCAGGTGTCCTACTGGCAGATTTACTAGTTTAGCTTGTGACGTAGGTATATATGTACGTGCACCTGCTAAAATAATGCATGTGCCGCTAAAAGACAAAAGCCATTAAATAATCATAACGTCGGACATACAAAAATAATATAGGTAATTAATAATAGTTTTCGCCTTGAAGTTTCGACTGCTAATTCAATTTATAGTTACATTTGTTCAGGTTTCTTCATAACAATAAAAGATATCCGACCTAGAAAGTAAGTCTTATTCTTCCAACATGTTTTTGATTGAGAAAACTATTAAAAGATATCGTAGAGTCCGCGCCCCCACCGAAGCCTTGATATGGTATGGATGATATGGCATTCTGTCCGGTATTCTGAGTTCCGGTGGTAAATGATGGACCTGTCAAATTTAGTTCCAAAATTTCTATAGGATTTCAGTGGTAGCGCGGACTCTAGTCAGTCTGCTCACAGAAAAAACTCAGTTTGATTACGAAATAGTGAAAAAGTAGAAGCCGAGTTATAAAAAAGTGGAAACTGAGTATGAAACAGACTGAAAACAAAATTAACCACAGAATTGGTTACCAAAGTTTGAATTCGTGAGGTCTACGGTTCGCACAACTAATCAATTTTTCCTTTGAATTTTTCAATCAATTTAATTACAAATATTTATTTTATTTATAAATTTACATCTTACTGCTAACAGTACGTCACCTACTTTATGCTTGAAACTATTTCCGTCATGAAACATGTTTTGAGAATTTGTAGTTACGTAGGTAAAATGTAAACATGTACTCCAGGCGCTTTTATTGTTTTAATTGTTTGAATTCACAAATTAATGATTCTGTTTTCGTCATTTATCTGTTTGCGAAAGAAAATAGATACTCGTACCTTCTTGCGTCTGCTAATGAATTAATAGGTATTTAATAATAATTGTTAGCTTTTAAGGTAATAATTACGCTGTTGATAATTTTGGTGCGCTTAATTTTTCTTTATTACTTTTTGTCTACCTTTGAGCTCGAGTCGATATATCTGATTAATTTAGACGTCAAATACGTCATGGCTGTTGTTTGCTTTATAATGAACCCGCGCGATTAGCGCATTTGCCAGTGCAATGTATTTCTCTTGCCTACAATAAACTTGTGCATGTGCATGGGTGTGGACAAGTGAAATAAATATTCTATTTATTCGATTATATATTATTTTTATTCGTTTACGTAAAATAACAGTAATGAAAAAGAAATTGCTATTATTTTCGTCAAGCGACCGTCCGTCCGACCGGGTGTCAAGACCTGTATCTCGGGAATGCGTGAAGGTATCGAGTTGAAATTAAAACCATATACGCAGATCTATAGTTTCTTGCTGTAGAGAGAAAAATCAAACACCAGTTTTCATTTAAAAAAAAGTTACAGCCGAATATGTCGCAAAAAACGCATATTTCGACACTCGCAAGGGAATCTAAACCTATGGAGTACTTCCCGTTGACCTATAACTGTGAAATTTGGCAATAAGCATTGTCATATAGTACACATAAAGTAAAACATCCGAAAACTGTATTTTTTTTATTTTATCACAAAAAATAGTCTCTTTATGCAAGGAAGGAGGGTACAAATTTTAAAGTGCTTTAACCGTATCATGCGGGGTATCATATTGTGAAAGAACTTTATTAGCACAAGCTAAAACAGGTTTTTAAATATTTTTACGATGTATATTTTTTGGTTTATGAAGGAAAATATAAAAATATATATAATTTCCCCCTTTTATCTACTAGTTTGTACGGAACCCTCGGTGGGCGAGTCTGACTCGCAGTTGTCCGGTTTTTAATGAATAGTACCTATACTTTTTACTAATTTGCCTCAGAAGGATTATTTTAGGTTATTTTAGAGTATATCTTTGAAGGATCAAATGTGTTTATTTGATTTATTGTGTTTATCTGTCACTATTTGACCCTGTACCCGATGAGTTTGAATACAAAAATGTCATTAGGATACATTTTTTACCACTTTGTTATTTTAGAATATAACCTGCACTTCAAATATATATATTTATTGTAGGTAATTGATGAAATCAGGTATTACTTAAACCTGCATAGGTCGTTGCACGAAGAATCAAATAACAATCATAAAGCCACCGTACTAAAGACTAATAAATAACAAAAGACTAATATCAGGTCAAGGGTAATTCTTGTGGTATTTGGGGTAAAAATATTACAATGGGAGTCAGCTCTTTGGTGTTTCTTTCACTTTACAAGAATATTAATAATTAAGTTTAAAAAAAAACTAATATTATTTCATTTGCTACACTTTTATATGCTATAAATATAAAAGTTATCATATTAAATTATATTTCTATAATATTCATTGAATAATTTAATTAAACATTTAATGCATGTACAAACAGGGCTGATAAGATATATATATATAAACTTAACATGCTCATAAACAACCACACACACACACACACACACACACACACCCCCACACACACACACACACACACACACACACACACACATACACACACACACACACAACTATCCTACACCCCTACACATAAATTCATATCTACATACCTACTCCATCAAAATTTTGTATAATTATTAAATAAATTATATAATATGGTTGATATGTGAAATGTTTCAATATGTAATATGGTTCATATGTGAAACAGTCAGTGCCTTCCCCTGATTTCAGGGGAAGGCACTGTTACAACACAGCTCACGCTAAAGTAACAGTCAGGGTATTCAAATTGTTTATGTTGTATATTTAACTCAATAAACTATTTTGTATTTTATACTGATAAGTACTAGAGGTTTAGTAATATTTGGATGTAACTTCAATTTTTCTTTCTACCCAAAAGAAATTATAATATCGTGTTCTCAATTATTAAATATTCCATCTAGGTACGATCAATTGTTAACTTTCCAATTACATTATTTAGGAAAATAAAGGTCTGTGTTTCTAATCAAATGCTACAATACGAAAATTGCTTTTATGCAGTCGTATTTTGTTTTTCTTCTACCCCGCTCTTTGCACTGTGGGAACATTTGCACCGTTTTTTTTTAATTCATTAAAATTCAAGTTATACCTAATTTTATATTTTACTTAATATTATTCAAACACTCAAACGTGACTTTACAGTTTTTCATGGCGGACCTGTGCTTGATACAGATGACGCAGTTGTCCCGGTGAGAAGTATCGCCTAACCTTATTAATGATGCCAAGCTTTTTACTAGCCAGTTTAGCCTTAGATTCAAGGTAACCCTTAAAGTTCATTGTTGGGGTTAACGTGAGTCCAAGCATTTCAAGACGATCTGTCAATGATACGGACACATTTTGGAAAGTAGGAGACAAAAGAAACTCACTCGTTTTGGCGGAGAAAAGGGTACCCATTTCCCCCCAAGAAAAATCGGCGATGACGAAAAATTTATACTAAAGCCTATTTATTACACAAAATAGGTTTGCGGTTGACTGCCAAGTTGCCTGATGTTATTCGATGTGTCGGTCTACGATGGAACGCGCTTACATAGAGACTACTTCGCTCAATAAATAACAAAGGTAATAGCAGTTTAGTAATATTTAGGTGTAAGCAGAATAAAAATAGTTCACGAAGCGGAGAAAGTAACTGATTACCAACTAGAGGGTAATTTCAGGCCCGAATAATGGGACCGAGGCGCAGTCAGAAACCGTTGGGATTCACGCTGTCTATAGTGATTCATACCACGTTCCCAGTTTCCTGAATTACGATCTTGGAATTTTCGATGCTAAATTTCTTCTAGATCGACTCTATCCTAGGCTGCATCATCGCTGTTACCAGGCGAGCTGGTCGTCAAATTTAGGTCTATTTTTACCGATTTTTTGACGTGACAACGTCTAATAAATCTATGAACGCCGGCTGCACGCACGAAAAAGTATGACTCATTGTCCCGTTATGCTCATTGCCCCGTTACATCATCATCATCATTTCATCCATGTTTTGTTATGACGTTAAACTATCATTCGTAAGCCGACTTTACAGACAACCAATATTTTTTAATCTAGTAATAGGTTTGCCCTGCTCATAATGAGGAGATGCAGTAGTGGGACAGTTTGTACAAAAGATCTGATAAAAAAAAGCTTTGCGCTTGACCGCCAACTCTCCTGATGTTAAATGACGTTGTGGTCTACGCTGGAGCGCGCTTACCTAGAACCAATTCACTCGCGATCTAAAGACACCCAAATTATATATCTATCGGTAAACGCACTCAGGAAGCGCATTCCACAAACTAGCAGTCCGCACGATGAAAGTGGAATAAAAGCGTTTCGTCCGGGTTTTTGAACTAACCATGAAACAGTGACGCATAGGGAAAAGAAAATCTAAATAAAACTAGGAAATCTAGTTTTTCTAATCTAATCAAGTTTTTGGTAAATTCAAACTGGAAATTCGGAAGAATAAGTGGCCAAGACAGTGTCGAGGTCGAGACACGTATATTACTAGGGTTCCGTAAATAATAATGTTATCTAACAGAAAACGACTTTCTGTACTGAGAGAATACAGAGCACTGATTGGTTGGATTTTTTTGCAAATAGATCAATGACCTCTGCACTATCACAACAAATGTTTTAAATAATTTTCACTTAATCTCGAAAAGTTGTAATCACAAAATATTCATAATCATTTTCACTAAAAAACATTGATGGTCTTGAAAGAATGTGACTTGAAAGATTTCTCTCAGACGGCTTACTTACGTGCAATACTTTTTTTTTAATTTCCACAACATAAGTACATAAAAAAACAATTTTACGTTAATAATTTGCAGAAATATTTTTTTCACTCCTCATGCTCAAAAAGTCCGTCATTGTAGGGTACTAGAGCGATGAAAAAATTGCATATTTTGCTCTAGGGGAAAAGGTATTTTTTTGTTAATTTTTACCAAAGAGGTACACAAACGAAACAGTCTTTATTCAAAAGTAGAATAATCATAAATAAAGACTCGACTTATTACTGTTTCATATAAAAGAAATATAGGTAAATGTACATCATATTTTTGAAAATGGAACTAAAAACGGCGATCTCTTTGGAGTATATTTCCATTCTCTTTGCAAACATCCCGATATATATCCAGAATTGTACAAATTGTTCATTTAATTTTTAGTAAAATAAACTTTTAATTATTGCATTGGATTATTTTATTTTCTCGCAATCGTAGTGAAAAGTAGAGTGTAACACACGGGGCGCTCAAAACCAATTGTAACTTGGTTTCTATGTACTCCCTCGCTAAATCTTGGGAGTAAAAATCTACCTCGTTACAATGGGTCTTTTTAGCCCCTTAGCCCCAATCTAATATTATGTATGAAAATTAACTTGGATAAAATTGAATTTTTTGACGCACGATTTTTTTAATAAGTTTATTCAGACATTTAATATCTTCAAAAAAATTTGTGTGCGCGAGCATGACGAGCGATGGTCAAACTACATGCTCTTAAAATAAATGATACACCTGGTTAAATTATGTGTGAAATAATTATATTTAAACAAGTGTATCATTTGTTAATGATAAATTATTTACAGCAAATTTACGTTCTTACTTACTTCTTGGTTCATTAATTTTACTAAATAAACGGAATCGGAACCTAAATGGTACTCTCAGTTTCAAACTTTATTCAAATCTATTTCATACACTTTCAAAACATCAGATATTGATGCGATATTGATACATAATAATATCACAGTATCATGATAATATTTTTGTGTAATATGACACATTGATTGTATAATATGACCCATTAGCTGTGTATTATGACCCATTAGAAGTGTAATATGACCCATTGGCTGTGTAATATGACCCATTAGAAGTGTAATATGAACAATTAGCTGTGTAAGATAACCCATTAGCTGTATAATATGACCCATTAGTTGTGTAATATGACCCATCAGCTGTGTAAGATGACCCATTAGCTGTGTAATATGACCCATTAGAAGTGTAATATGACCTTATTGGCCGTGTAATATGACCCATTTACTATGTATCATGACCTATTGAATGTCATTCAACTTCAACTTACATGGAACAACTGATTTCTTTTGCAGTTTCAGGATTGTTCTTACAGTAAAAACTGATCAGTACCTACGATTAATACATCACTTTTCTTTATCAAATCATCAAATTATATTTGTTGTTGAATGTAACATTCCTTATTTACTTGTTACTTTTTTTTATTTTAATGATGTGGTTTTTAATAAATTGTTGTATCTATCTATTATCACAATCATATTCAAATGCATAATATACGAAGGGGTAAAACAAAGGCAAGATTAGGACTTATTTATTCTGTGACATGGTCATAATCGACGCAGAGGGAAATAACTCTAAAAGGATATTATAACAATTGAAATCAATAATTTGTGGTACTGAGGCCAAACAGCTCATAGGTGAGTTGGGCCACAAAATAATGGAAAGGACAGGTGAATGGCAATCGCCATTCAGCGTGGTAACGTGGCAAGTGTTATAGGTACCTTTGCACCAGGAACAATTAGGGGCGGGTTATTTGACTGACTTAGTTTTTAGCTTTTAGACATTTTGTAATTACTTTTATTTGTTTAAGATTAAATAAATAAAAATTAACAATAGTTTTTTGAAAATTTTAAATAGACAAGTAATACTTAATCTTATTTTAATTTAAGAGCTACCATCAAGATACACATAAATTAAAATAAGATTTTGGAAGGTTTTTCTTTTTCGGGTTCCGTACCTCAATAGGAAAAAACGGATCCTTATAGGATCACTTTGTTGTCCGTCTGTCCGTCCGTCGGGTGTCAAGACCTTTATCTCGGGAACACGTGAAGGTATCGAGTTGAAATTAAAATCGTATACGCAGATCCATAGTATCTTAATGCAGAAAGAAAAATAAAGTTTCTAAGTTTTCGTAAAAAAAAGTTACAGCCGAATATATCGTAAAAAACGCACATTTCGACTCTCACAAGGGAATCAAAACTTATGGGGTACTTCCCGTTGACCTAGAACAATGAAATTTGGCAAGAAGCATTGTGTTAGAGTACATAGGAAAAAATCCGAAAACTGGATATTTTTAATTTAATCACATAAAAATAGTGTCTTTGTGCAAGGAATGAGGGTCCAAATTTTAAAGTGATTAACCGTATCATATGGGGTATCATATGAAATAGCTTCAGTAGCATAAGCTAAAGCAGGTTTTTAAATATTTTTACGATGTACATTTTTCGGTTTATGAAGGAAAATATAAAAAAATATATGATTTCCCCCTTTTATCTACTAGTTTGTACGGAACCCTCGGTGGGCGAGTCTGACTCGCACTTGTCCGGTTTTTATTTAATTAAAAATAACATTGTTACTATTTACGCCAACACGGTAACACGAAACACATTAGTAATTACTAAAATTATTGATTTAGTAGATTACTTTGCATACTTCGCTATGTCAGGAAAAGTAATATTGCAAGCTTGGCTAGCCATAGGTAATTAGATGAAGCAATCTGGAGAAACCTGATAAAATACAGGTTAATTGGCTACTTTCAAAGACACTTTTAAGTACCTAGATTCTGTTTATTAATATTAACGGAACCGTTGACCGGAACCGAAATTTTCGCCTTTCGAAACATAGCATATTTTTTCCATACAAGAGAAAAAAAAAACGATTATTTATGGATCCCTTTGTAAATAAATGGAAATAAAACGCTCCGAATCGTATATACATATATGTATTTAAAATAAATTATGAAATCAAAATCGGCCCTTTTTATAAAAAAAAACCCATTGCTGGGGGCGGGCCTTCTTCTCATTGTGAGAGAAGTAAGGCCTTAGTATAACCACGTTCGCCAAGAAACGAAAGAGGTGCTTGCGCGGGATTTAAGCCCAGGACCTGCGGATATCAAGGCAGACCGTCATCCATCAGCCTAGTCTCCCGACTAGGTTGACGGGAACTTCAAGTAAACTAGTAGTTCTACGAACAGTAGACCTCGCGAGACAACTTATTTACAGTTCACCTTGGGTCATCTGTAGATAATACCCACATAAAGTTGGGTTAGGAGGCCGTATATAAAATTTTCGGTGATTTCGCAATTTCAAGTGATTTTACAGACATTATTTCACGGTCAAAAATTATTTCCCATAAGTTTAAGCACCTTGAACTATCAATATAATTTTAATACATAATTAATACAAAAAAAATAGGATATGTTTAGATACTCTCAATTAAAAAAAAACAATGTATATTCTTATAAAAACAAATAATAATTTTATAAATGGAGAAAACGTAAAATCAAGAAAATTATTCAGCGCTAAAATGCATCAAGCACATCCACGCGCCCTCACCAACCAATTCTGGTCATTATTACCACAAGTTGTAATAATTGTCTACTTTATCTACCTACCAAATATCATTAAAATGGGCTGGTAATTAACGCCGCAATAAGCTTCCCCTCTTTTTATGGCAACCACCCCATCTATCAAAAATCGCCAACTACAAAAAAAAACATAAAACCTATACGTCAAGTTTCATCAAAATTGGTTTAAAATTACGTCCTGTACGCGAGTGCGAACATACAAACAAATCACAAACAAACTGACAGACGAAAGAAAATTTGGCCAGTTGATGCAGAGACGCTTCGCTCGCTCGGTCAATTATAAATGATATTTATTAACATATTATATTTGTCCGTTACAAATATGTATGTAATGCAATAATTGAATCATCATTATCATCATCATCTCAGCCATAAGAAGTCCACTGCTGGACATGCCTCCCAAAAAACCGATTAATTTCCAAAAAGACCGATTGGAAGCGTGGATAAATGATTTTTTTTACCTTTTATTTGGTTTTCTTTTCAGAACTGTAACATAATTAATTAATAAGATGATCATTCTTTTAAATAATTACATATTCTAAAACAATTTTAAACTATTTTACAATGATAACACTAATCTCCAAAAAAGTGAAGTACTTAAATAATACAAATCTGCTTTACTAATGGGTACAATGACTACCAATTTACAAAGACCTCTGACTTTAAACTACCTACTTGTAAATGTAAAAAAATTCTATCTAAATGATTCTCTTATAAATTATTTGCCCAATTATTACCCTTTTTACTCGACTCCGACAGAAGAAGGGTTATTTTTTCGGGTGTATATAATATATGTTATATGTATGTATATATGTTTTTATATGATCACCTACAGCCCAAACGGCTTGACCGATTTTGGTGTGCAAGGTGTCGTTAGATTCGTCTTCACTTCCTGAGTATCATAGGCTATATCATTTTGTAATAATATTTTTTTCGTAACCTCTAACGAATATTTCATGATAAACAAGTAATTTTATAGAATTATTCTAAAGAATGCGCATTTAATCTTTTACAGCGATTTTACGCATACTTTCTCACAAAAAAACGTACACTCAAGTTCACTCATCAGCGTATCAAGCGTAACGAAATCATAAGTTAGACTGCAAAAACTGCTTTTATGCAGTCAGGTATTTTGTTTTTCTTTTAATATAGATACATGTTTAACGTTCTTGTTTCTTGCTGTTGGTTTATATGTACTTTATGTACTAAACATACATTTATATATATCTTTTTAAAATTTATATCACTGAGCTACTTCGGGAACAAAAGAATATATGTGTTCTCACACAATCCTGTAACATGTAGGTACCTACTTAGGTGTGATTTTTTATATTATTATTATTTTTGACTATTACGATATTTTTTGTTATATTTTTTTTTTAACACTTCAATTAATTAATGAAATATTAATATCAAAATAGTTTTGTCACCCACCCTTTGACATGATTTAATATGAACTTGACTTGTAACTTGGGCGTTATGAATAAATTATTTGTATTTGTATTTGTATTTGTGCATGCAAATTAAATAATGTAAGTAGATCCATTTAAATATTCATCATCATCATCATCATCATCTCAACCATAAGAATTCCACACTGCTGGACATAGGCCTCCCCCATGGATGAAGCGGCTTGCATCCAGCGTCTTCCCGCTACTTGTCATCTGCCCATCTCATGGTTGGTCTTCCTACATTTCGCTTACGGGTGCTTCTCCACTCGAGAACTTTTCGGCCCCATCGGCCATCAGTTATATGTGCAGTGCCCTGCCCACTTCCACTTCAACTTGCTAATTCGCTGTGCCATGTCGGTGACTTTCGTACGTCTACGAATCTCTTCATTTCTGATTCGATCTCGCAGAGAGACTCCGAACATAGCCCCCTCCATAGCTCGTTGCGTGACCTTGAGCTTCCTTATAAGGTCCATAGTTAGATACTACGTTTCACTGCCGTCTGTCTTCATTGGTAACACACATTGGTTGTAAACTTTCGACTTGAGGCATTGAGTTATTTTAGACGAAAAGACGCTTTTGAATTTTCCAAACGCTGCCCAGCCGAGTAGGATTTGACGACCGAATCAGAACATACAATTTATATAATAATCCACATAATACATTGATTTTATCCGCTTAGGAACTTGTTTTAAGACTTCCAAATAAGAGTCTTAAAATATCTTCACTTCTTTATTTGTAGATCGGAGATACTCGGCAAGTCAGCAGGATATCTACCTTCCTCGTAAGACTCATTGATATTATTAACGAACATCCTTCACTGCTCTTTTTACACCATCCCTACTCAGAAATGTTAAATTATAACTATCAAAACCGTTCAAAATATTCATAATAATTCACGTCTTATATGATTGTTATGGAATTTTAAATTTTTAGCAATTTTTCGTCATTTTTTTTTAACGAGACTTAATAGCGTTGCTTTACTTTCTATGTGTACATTATTAAATAAATAGTGTTTTTTTTTATTGCTCCTATATTTATAAACTAAATCGTTTATCACTCATATAGTGCTATTTATTTACAAAATAATGTCCCTGGAAAAAGGTAAAGAATTATCGCGAACGTTTGTTTTTTTTAATAAAACTTGTGTTCAGTGCTTATCATTTAAAACTCATTCAAAACTTAAAACCATAATAAATTTCGGACATCAAAATTTTCCCCAGAAGGTTGAGCTCATACCCTCTTTAGTTACTCTTTGGGTTTGGCAAAAAATGTTACTCAGATGATAAACAACAACATCTCAATTCCGGCCAAAAAATCACGACATTTTTAATATTAAATCCCGCTCCGACCCCGCCCCCGGTCTGACGCCTAGTATATCGAAAATGAGGCATCCGAATTTACAGCACCAAATCAAGAAAGTCATTTGTCATATTCATCAAAAAATTTGAATCACACCTTATCAATCGTTTTCGAGATTTTTACATTGCACCACCTTAATGTATTTATGTAATTCTACTCATACTCATACATTTATTGCGTCATATGTACATTACAAATGTCTATAATGGATGGAATTAAATAAAAACTCATTAAAATTACAAATAATATATAGATTATATAAATATCATATTGAATATATATATGGCCCTATAAGAGCATGACAACATGATATTCGGAGCGCTCTACTTTGATCTTTGCAAATGTATCCATAAAAATTCGTCCAGATTGTAGTAACAATGACTTCTAGATATGTTTTCAGATTCACGACAAAGCAATTTTCTGTATCTAGATCCTTTAATTCATTTGGTAACTTATTATATATCTTTTCCTCCATCGAGTTAGGGCCAGAACTGTGCATTAAAATAGTTGATTTTGGTACAACGAGCTTATGTCTGTGTTGTGATCTAATTTTTCGCGGATTGTCTCCTTTTTTAAATAATTTTAATTCTATCATAAATCAACTAATACCTAGGTACATCAAGTGACTCTGCTTATAATGGCATTTTTTTGTTTCTCCTAACTACTAAGTAAGGATTAGTTTTGACTGTCATAAGCCAAAATCATATATCAATTTATTCTTTAACAGAAAAATATTGTACGTAAATTACATCAACTAAATAATCCTCTTTTTTTGTCTATGACAAAAACAATAAAATTACACAGTACAATACTTACTTGGCAAAATGTGACAATGTGATGCTGCAAAAAAACGGAGTTGTTAAAAATGATGGACTGACAAATATAATTAGCTGTTTTTATACACATTGCCAATTTTTAGAAAATATATTTTGACGCTTGACGATAATCTTCCACTCTAGAATGAGTGTAGCTAAAAATTCATAATCTATGCTTCCACTAAATGTTGAGAACATTGACCTATTTAAGAGTTTTGTAGAAACTTAAAAACCATTATTACAAACAAAAAAAAAACATACCTACATTAAAAAACATTATGCTCATCGAATATGAAGTAAAAGCATGGCAAATCTCAGTAATTTCGAGGATAAGACACATTATCCTTAAGGCCTTTTAGTATCTTGGCCTTATATATCTTGCACTTTCTAAACACGTAAAGCCCTTATTCCGTATAACCATCGGCCGCTTTACGTGAACGTGACGTGGGTGCATTGACAATGAAAATTAACCTCCAAAGTCTAACGTCAAATTCATTCAACGTAACGCGGCCGATGGTCATACGGAATAAGGGCCCAGGATAGCATTGTCACTGTACACAAGTCACGACACGCGTCTAACAGCGTTGCCCAACGTGTCGCAACTGAAAACAAGTCGGGCGATTACCTTACTTGAGGCTAGCCACGTAGCCACGTACGAAAATCTATCTACGTATAATAGATCATAGATAGGCAGAATGGAAATCAGCTTACTTCAAGCTAACCACCAAAGGCGACAAAAAAAAGATTCACAGCCATTTTTAACTGGCAGAACATACAAAAAAATATACGTTTCAAACTAAGAACCTCCTCTTTTTGAATCAGTGCGTGTTCCGTGTACCGATACATTTCAAGTTTCATACAAGTTCAACGACCTGTTGCAATATACGATGCACTGTCTACTGCAAAACGGTTTCAAATCAAGACTTGCTTATTATTTCATCATTAGATTTTAAAGAGAAAAAAAAGCACACACTTAATTTGGGGTATATGACCTTTAAAACAGTTTTTTTGGGGTTGCATTCTTATAAAATTATCTCTGTTTAAGACGAACACCGTACTTACACCGTACACTGGCATTACTTAATCTATTTTCATCAATACATTATGCTTTGTGCTTGTTTTTTTCTAAAGAAGGTTCTCAATTTAAAACTGTCTTTTTTGTAATTAAGTACATATTTGTGTTCTCCAGTTTGATTGATTGATATTTTTCGGTTATGAAGGAAAAAAAAATGATTTCCCCCTTTTATTTAGTTTGTACGGAACCCTCGGTGGGCGAGTCTAACTCGCAATTGTCCGGTTTTTTTTGTTTCTAGTCGCTTATCATACTCTCACATTCGCCATAAAAGTCTGTTTTGACATATTTTTTCATCCATCCTCTTGACATAAAAAAAATGCGTATTATTGCCTAATATCAACATAGGTACATTATTTTTAACATATGTTCCAAAAACTTTCAACTTGAGTTTTTCCACTATTTTTGTTATTTTAAGTGCACCATTGTGCATTTAGAATACACAAATATATAACTCAAACGGATAGAGCGAGTTTGATCTAACTTTTTTTTTGTTTAAAAGAGGATTTCTTGGAAAGTGTTCTTAGTTGTGTTTCATCAGAATCGGTTTAGCTGTTTTTTTATGTCGGGGTTTTTAGAGTTTTCTAAGCTTATATTTTGTGTCATTTGTATAACATTTGGACATATTATATAATCCAATCAAAAGACCTCTAACCGATACTCGGTGACCTCTACGTTTGTAGGTGATCAGGAAATCATAAAAAATGAACTTGATGTTATAAATACGTATTATTTCAAATTTATTAGTTATTTATGATAAATATGTATAAATTTAAAATATTTATTTTTGTAATTTGCATTTAATTTGCTTTTATAATGCCAAAATTTTAAAAAGCA
The DNA here is from genome assembly GCA_947563715.1 of Lycia hirtaria. Taxonomy (NCBI): domain Eukaryota; kingdom Metazoa; phylum Arthropoda; class Insecta; order Lepidoptera; family Geometridae; genus Lycia; species Lycia hirtaria. The sequence goes on from OX387378.1 coordinate 11,173,220, forward strand.
TATTTATTTTTAAGTTAGTATATGCCTAAAATATGTACGTCTGCACTGATTCTGACAAAAACAATATCCTAACGTAACTTATTATAAATTTTATGTGTGGAATTAACTAAACGACGTCGACTGGAATTGTGGCTCAGTTGGTAGTGTGTTTACGTCTACCTGCTGAACTGAAAGGTCGTGGGTTCAATCCCCACCCAGGGCAAACATTTGTGTGATGAGCATGGATGTTTGTTCTGTGTCTGGGTGTTTCTATGTATTATATGTATATATGTACAAAAAAAAAAGTATATATGCATTCTATCAGCCATCTAGTTCCATAGTACAAGCTTTGCTTAGTTTGGGCTAGATGGTGTTGTGTGATTTGTCAAAAAAAAAAACAATCTCAACAACACACCCACATAGAAGAGTTCGTGCCACGATTGGTTCCGGTGGCGAAATTTTAGAACTTTTGACAGGTCCCCCCATATTGTCCACCGGAACACAGAATACCTTAATAGTATGTATGGCCGAAAAGCGATAGAAGCGCCCCGCGTATATAAAATTCAGTGTGATCATACCGATACGCTCATAATCCCTGTTAAAATTAACCGCATCTTTATTTTTTTATGTTTGTAGCTGAATTTAACATATTTCTAAGTGCATTTCTTATTCTTATCATGTATCATCATAATCTCTGCCAGAAGAAGTCCACTGCTGGACATAAGCCTTCTTTCCATGGATTTCCAAAAAGACCGGTTGCAAGAGGCCTGCATTGAATGTCTTTCTGCGACATGTAGGTATGAGGTATTCTGTCCACCTTGTGGCCGGACTTTCTACGCTGCTTTGTTTAATAATATAATTCCTTTGTTTACAGATGTACGATCAGCATCCTTTCTTCATCTGCACCGACGAAGATCGGCAGTTAATTAGAAGCGAGATTGGGCTTAAGGAAAGTACCATCAATGAGGGCGTAGACGCTCTTATGGAGTGGTTTGAAAAGCAACCGCATTTGGCGGAAGCTGGCATAAGTACGTATTTCAGCCTGTTCTTATTAATATGTACAAAGTAGGTTATCGCTAACCATAAGGCGAGCCGCCTGTTTTTTTGCTGATCTTTATATATAACAAATTGTCGACACACGAAAACTATAACCTTCCTTCTTGAGCAATCGGGTAAAATAATTATAGTTTAAAAACTGAAGTAGTATAGATTAAAAGCCAACTACAAAATTTAATTAAAAAAAAAAATACTAAAAAACTTTTTCGATGAAATTTCGCTGGGACCAATCTGAAAGTATACAAATAAAAAAAAAAAAACAAATCGGTTTACATGACGGAGTGATGTATGTAGCACATTTATCAAATACAACCGAATAAAGAACCTCTTCTTTATTTAAATCGCTTAAAACAGAAAAGCAATCAATTTCCTAATCAAAAACTGCAAACTCTTCATTCATATTTATTTTTATGATTATAATGGATGTATGAAACTTAAGGCCTAAGCTGGGGTCAATAAACTAAGAAGAAAAAAATTACACGTGACCTGACCAGTTTGACCACATATACAATGAAGCAAGGGAATTAAAATTAAAACAGATTTATTGGCCAAAATCGTGACGAGACTTCTACATGGTTCCGTGGCCAATGGCGTGGAGACTACTTGTTGAGAATTAATCAATTAAATAAAAGGCCGAGTGCGTGTTGTGCCACGCGCAATGTAGGGTTCCGAATATACATATCATAATTTATGTGACCTAAAACAACCTCTCTTGTTTCTGAACCCACCTAACAGAAAATAACACCGGACAAGAACGAGTCAGACTCGCCCACCAAGGGTTACGTACAAACTAATAGATAAAAGGGGGGAAATTATATATTTTCCTTCATAAATCGAAAAATATACATCGTAAAAATATTTAAAAATCTATTTTCATCATCATCATCATCTCAGCCATAAGAAGTCCACTGCTGGACATAGGCCTCCCCCATGGATTTCCAAAAAGACCGATTGGAAGCGGCTTGCATCCAGCGTCTTCCCGCCACTTGTATGAGGTCCTCTGTCCATCTTGTGGCTGGTCTTCCTACGCTGCGCTTGCCAATACGTGGTCTCCACTCGAGAATCTATTTTAGCTTGTGTTAATTAAGCTCTTTCATATGACACCCCACATAATACAGTTAAAGTACTTAAAAATTTGGACGCTTCTTCCTTGCTTAAGGACCCAATTTTTTATGATTATATTAAAAATATCCAGTTTTCGGTTTTTTTCCTATATGTGTACACAATGCTTATTGTCAAATTTCATAGTTCTAGGTCTTATACTACTACAAGGAATCAAAACCAATGGGATACTAGGAAGTATCCCATAGGTTTTGATTCCCTTGTGTGTCGAAATGTGCGTTTTTTACGAAATATTCGGCTGTAACTTTTTTTACGAAAACTGAGAAATTTGATTTTTCTTTCTGCAGCAAGAGACCTGGATCTGCATAAATGGTTTTAATTTCAACACGATACCTTCACGCGTTCCCGAGATGTAGATCTTGACACCCGGACGGACGGACGGACAGACGGACAACAAAGTGATCCATAAGGGTTCCGTTTTTTCCTTTTGAGGTACGGAACCCTAAAAAACATCTAAATCAACTCATAATTGGCGGAGTAATCGCGTTACAAACATACAAAAATCATTCTATAATTATTTTAAACTATTTAAAAAAACTTAAGTAACCGACCTCAAAATACGCAATTCGTTTACTACATTAATAACTTAAATACTTGATACGATCGATTTAGTAAATAATTGGACCCTTTCGTTTTTAATATTTTATTACATATAATATATTAAAATAAGCTGATTTATTTATTTTTAACATTTTTTTTTTGGTTAATCAAAAACTTTAAATCTCAATATCCGTGATCGATAACACTATGTACCTACCCTTTGTTAACCCGAATCCAGACCCGCATTTGTCCGTTTTTTTCTGTACATCATAATTAATTATAGCCGAATGATTGCCCGTTACAGTAATTACCTGCTGGTAATTACCTAAAAAAATATTTAAAGCAAATTATATATCTTCTATGTAAGAAAAAAACAATAGTAAACGATGGAGTAAAATGTTGTTGATAAAACCAGTTACATAACTATTTAATTTATGATGTACTTATACGTAAACAGGCACTTTTTCACTTCGAACATTTTATACAATTTTAATCTTTATTTTTAGGGTTATATTGAGAGGAACCCTTATTTTGCCAATTGCGTGCTCTGTGTGTTCGTATGTCACAGCCCTTTTAATCAGAAACTATAAGTTCTGTCAATAACTGCAAAAATTATAGTAATACTACAATAATTATAGTTTAAAAAACTGAAGCAACCGATTTCTCATGGATGCCATTATCAGAACTGGACCAAATTGAATCCACACGGGAAGCACAAGCTTCCAACAAGCACAAAAAGTAAAAAACCGGACAAGTGCGAGTCAGACTCGCCCACCGAGGGTTCCGTACAAACTAAATAAAAGGGGGAAATCATTTTTATTTTTTTTATATTTCCTTCATAAACCGAAAAATATACATTGTAAAAATATTTAAGATCCTGTTTTAGCTTATGCTTATGAAGCTCTTTCATATGATACCCCACATGATACGGTTAATTCAGTTTAAAATTTGGGGCCTCATTCCTTGCATAGAGACACAATTTTTTGTGATTAAATTAAAAATGACCAGTTTTCGGATTTTTTCCTATATGTGTACTCTAACACAATAATTCTTGCCAAATTTCAAAGTTCTAGGTCAACGGGAAGTACCCCATAGGTTTTGATTCCCTTGTGAGTGTCGAAATGTGCGTTTTTTACGACATATTCGGCTATAATTTTATTTTACGAAAACTTAGAAATTTTATTTTTCTTTCTGCAGCAAGATACTATGGATTTGCGTATATGGTTTTAATTTCAACTCGATACCTTCACGCATTCCCGAGATAAAGGTCTTGATACCCGGACAGACGGACAGACGGACAACAAAGTGATCCTATAAGGGTTCCGTTTTTTTCTTTTTGAGGTACGGAACCCTAAAAAGAATCATTCAAATCGGTACACCCAGTCGAAAGTTAAGAGGTAACAAACATAAAAAAAAACTTAAAAAAAATACAGTCGAATTGAGAACCTTCTCCTTTTTTGAAGTCTGTTGAAAAGGCATAAAAGAGGAATGGTACACATGTAAAGACGGATGATTTTTTTCTACCCACTACCTCATGTAATACCCACATGAGGTTGAATATGTATTTTAAATATTTTTTCTATTATAAAACCGACTTCAACGCAACTTACTAAATCCTTTACGATTGTAAACTTCTTAATGAGACCTCTCTTCACTCGCTCTTTCTTTATTTTGTCAAGAATGCGATTTGTTATTGAATGTCAAATGTTCGTCTTCGAAGATTAGAAAATGTGCAGAACGATAATCCTTAATATTTGACACTCTTGCAAAGAAAAACGTGTAGGTGGAACTCTGCGATTCTATAATCTGACGCATTTACTCAGGAATACAATGAAAAATTAATATTTACATTTTTAGAGATTATTCTAATAAAGTAAAAATAATTATGGAACCAACTTGGGAGCTTTCTCTATACATCAATTCTAAACACAAAAATTGGTTCTCGAATGACGGAGTAATTCGTGTACATACATTAAAAAAAAATACGGTACGAATTGATAACCTCCTCCTTTTTCGAAGTCGGCTAATGAAACTAAGGTTTCAAATATAACTTTCTAACAGATGTTTTATGTATAGTAAAGCCTGTCAAGTTTTACTATTTTTTGGAGTAAATGTCCCACTTATCAAAAAACCTGACGTCAAATAAATAATCAACTAAAATTTTATTGATTTTTTAAAATTATTTAACAATCTCAGTAATGTAATTTCTCATTTGATATTATACATATATATAAATGTAATATTTATTTCTATAAATGACCTAAATAACTAAAGATGTTATTATAAATAAAAAACATATTACAGATAGAAAACAGAACTCAGGACAAATAAATAAATCTATAAAATTGTAAAACCTACATATAAACCAAGTCTCGTAAAGATTGAATGAAAAAATACGACTTGTACGCAAGTATCGACAAACTTCCGGACAGAAGAAAGATGAAGAGATTCTTGTTCGCTTCGCTCGATAAACAATAGTCAATCAATAGTAAAATAGTATGTATGTATAAATAGCATATAATCATCTAAAACACTTTCAGATAGAGTCGTGGTGGAGAACATGCTTGTCCTAGCAAAAGGTTCCCTTGAGAAGACCAAGAAAAGAATCGATAGCTTTTATAAATACAGGAGCATAGCGCCGGAATTAATTCAAGGTCGAGACAAAATATTATCTGACCCTGAAGACATGTGGAGTGCATAGTGAGTATATTTTATTATAATTTCACTACAAGACCCTCCCCATTTCACTGGAGAACTGCAGAAAGTCGGCGCATTACCCATTTTTCATTGAAATGCCTAACAAACAATACGCGCCAAGTAATTTTGTAGATTAAGTATTAGCTATAGAACCCTACTGTATGCGTGTTTCGACAAGGTCTAGGCCTCTTATTTGCACAAATATAAAAATTATCAATATTGAAATTCTCAGTTCAGATTCATTTAGCCTTTAGATAATAATTTATTGGTTAGTAACATAGAAGGTAGTGTTTTACAAATGATCCATCTTTGTGTTTTTGTTTTTACGCGAGGAAATGCATTTACGCATACCCATCCGCCCAGGGGGAGCTGTGGATTATCTCGGACTCGACACCAGAGTAGTGCCCTTATCGACTGAAACCTCACCCTTACCGCTTACGTTCAGACAGTGGGCACTCTCCCAGACTCTTCCACGTCCTGGCCACTACAAATGGTCCACCTACCATAGTCAATTTTTTTTGATTAATTTAAATTAAAAAAATAGGTTGTCTGTAAAGTCGGTTTACGGACGATAATTTAACGTGATAACGATGCGTCACAAGCCGAACGCTTAGGCCGATCGTGCCTCTCTATCGCTTGTTCCACGCTCTCGCTTGCACGCTCGGCTCAGGCGGAACGAGACAATGAGTCATGGTTTTTCGTGCGTGCAGCCGGCGTTCATCGATCTATAAGACGTTATCACGTCAAAATAGGAACTGATTTCTCGATTTTGCTATCAAAATGATGATAGTAAGAATTGCAACACCCTCCCTCAACGCCACATCTGTTCTCTTTCCGAACAAACTAGTATCCGCGAGCATTTCACGGATATATTTTTACAAAGTACTTACTTACTTATTATATTTCGTCACAAGGAAATTCCATCAATTCTGTATATCATATATCAGATAATGTTGTACATTAATTAAGAAAGAATTATAGTTAAAAAAACTGAAAAAAACCGACTTCAAAATACGCAATACAACGCATACGCGACTTGTTGTTCACTTTTCTACAGGCATTTGGATGATATTTTACCAGTTATTTTATTATAAAAACCAAAGCACTAAATCGATTTTGATAAATTTTATATGGGACCACCTCTGAAGTATGATATACCAAATACAAAAAGAATCATCGAAATCAATATACAATTGGCTGAGCAATCGGTGAACAAACATAAAAAATAGACCGAATTGATAACCTCCTTCTTTTTGGAAGTCGGTTAAAAAGAAATTGTAGATGCGTCGTTGTTTTATAATATGTAAGTATGTTGCGTGTCAGTCAGTAAATAGTGGATGATAAAATAAGGTTAGCATGCAGGAAATAACCGAATCTTCATAAAGATTTTTAGTCATAGGTATTAATCAACAATCAGTCGTCCATATTAAGGAGTGGGGCCCGCGGCACCTTTTTGGCACCTTTTTGAAAAATAGGGGCCGCAAACACTTTTTTAAAGATTGGGTTATATGGCTGACTTAGTAGAAAGATCTGATACTTATATTATAGCACTGTAATATCATAGCTGAAAAATTGAACCTACCTATATTGAAATGTTTTGAAAACAGCCGATTTTATACTAGCATTTCCCAAATTCTGCTTTTTGACAGTGGGCTTTAATGGTTTACATTTTTTTTGTGCCTTCACTGTATTCTTAGTAATGCTGAATATGCTTGTTTCCAGCGTTCAGATATCGATGCCAAAGCTGTTCAAGGGTAACAGAGTTACAGTTCTGAAACTCATTGACAAGGATTCCTCTAAATTTTCCGGCGAAACTCTCTTTAGAAACACATTTATGGTGAGTGTATAGACTAAAAGAAAGTAAAAAAAGTATTAATAAAAATCTTTTTTTAATTAAAAAAAATTAATAAAAGTAGGTATATTGATTGTGTTTTAACATTATGTTAATAAAAACTATGTGTAAATGTTAATAATATGTTAATGTATGTATTAGTATAATATCGGAATTCAATTCAATTTAATTTATATTACTTAATTCAGAATTGTATTGTTTTGTATGAAATTTACATTGTATAGTTTTATTTTATGCCAAATCGTTTTTTTTTTTTTGGAATCAGGTACAAAAGTTCAGCTGCCTATACCACAGGCTTCTAGCTTAGTTAAGGCAGCTGAATATAATACACATATTTGTCTATTAATAAGTTGTAATTATACTATAATATGTATATATGTTAAAAAGACTATTTTCTACAACAAGACAAAAACGAATAAATCTTCAATATAAGTACTTATACATATTGATATTCTAAAGATATAGACAACAGATATTTTTTTTGTTAGACAGAGCACACTATAGGTCGGTAACACGTAACAGTGACGTCATTTCTGAATACGTTATGTTCATTATGTATAATAGTTACTTAGCGAGAGAGGGACACAGTATTTTCTCTCTTTCCCCACCAAAACTTTAAAAAGGAAAACAAAAAAGCAAAGATTTTTCTAACTTTTTCACCACTTCCCCATTCTTGCTACGTTTTCATACGTCGCTGCGGTCTACAAAGTCTATAAGTGCATTAAACTGTATTTTCGTCCCAATTTTTCCATGACCTTATTTGTAACTTAAAGAATACTTAAATCGTTTTATTTTCATTTCCAGTTAGGGGATATACGCCTAAGGTACGACTACTTTCTCAGCGACATTTGGGTTGTGGACATGAAGAGCGGAAGTTTCACGCATCTACTGAAAATGAACCCCATAATTATGCAAAAGACAGCGCAAATATTTCACGTAAGTCCATATAAAATATATACACAAATAACATATATGTATACTAGGTAGAACTTACACATTTGAGCCGTTTGGTGTCGAGACTTTTGCCTTCCTGAGCTGAGAGCGTATTTAAAAAAAAACCTGAATGCTGCTCGACACGCCGCATGACTAAAATGCTAATTCAACGCATTAATATTGCCATTCAACGTGCCAATGCTGGCAGCATGCTGAATACGCTGCCAACTGGTAGTGGGCTTAAATAATTGGATTATGTTTAGCCCTACATCAGTTTATTTACTTTTTTATAGTAGTTTAGTGGATAACTAACTATAATATGGATAGTTTGTATATTAATTTGTTAAAGTTGTGTCAATGGTACAAATCAATGGTAATGATGGCACTACTGATCCTAAATAATTGTCACTAGTACCATTAATGGTGCTAAGGATACAACGTTGTGTCTATTGTACCATCAATGGTACTACTGACAATAAGGCATTAAAGGCACTTATGCATACAAAAGCTTTTTTATATTAATATTTAAATAAATAAAAACTTAAATCGTGTATTTCCTTACTTCTTGTTTTAATAGTTTTAGGAAAATTATAGTTTAAAAAACTGAAAAAATCTAGTTCAAAATACGCAATACAATACATACGTACGCAACTTGCTGTTCACTTTTCTACAGGGACTTGGATGATATTTTACCAGTTATTTTGTTATAAAAACCAAAGGACTACAACGATATTGATAAAATTATATGGGACCACCACTAAAGTATGACCTACCAAATACAAAAATAATCATCTAAATCAATGCTCAATTGGCTGAGTAATCGGTGAACAAACACACAAAAAGACACACATACCGAATTGACTGAACTCCTTCTTTTTGGAAGTCGGTTAAAAATTTCCACATAGAGATTTGCTGACGCCACAGACGTAGTAGATGGAGCATGCGACTTCATTTATATGAAAACCTTGCGTGCCACATTTTTTGTACCGACTGTGACGTCACACAAACGATTTAGTGATGGAATGTTCCATCCGCGCGAAATCTATTCAACCCAATGCATCCGCGCGCTTGTACGCTAGTAACTAGTTGACAAAATATCGAATCAGAAGTATATATCACCTGAAATTAAATAAATCTTGGTCGCCAACTGCGATTTTTTATCGTACTTGTTGACACGCTAAGTACATACACTATATCTATAGAAATCTCTGCTTCCTGAGACCTACAATCTTGGAATTTTAAAGTAGCATGTCTGTCTATTTTCTACAGGATTCATTTTGGGGAATGTGCGCAAGAGCTTCACGACCTAATTCCACCCTCCCCATTTCACTACAGGACTAGCAGAAAATCGGCAAATTACCACCCATTTCTCGTTGAAAAGCCTATAATCCGTACTCAGCGATATCGATCCACATTCCTGTTGCGTACTGCACAAGAATGGAATTCGTTGCTGCCATCTCTGTTTCCTGAGACCTACAATCTTGGAATTTTCAAGGCTAGAGTGAATAGATATCTTCTAGATCGACGAGCTCCATCCTCGGCCACACCGTCGCTTAACATCAGGCGAGTAGGTGGTCAATCGTAGGTCTATCTTCTACAAAAAAAAAACTATGGCTGACGCTGTGCGAATAAAAATAATATACCGTCGAATTAGAAATGGAAACGTATCACTCGTTTATTATTTATCTCAATAAACAAATTTGAATTTATTAGTAGAATTTATTTATCAGTGTCTTAATTGAGGTTTAGTCATTTGAATTAATGTATATTTTCCAGGAGGGGATGGGCACTAGAGTCCAAGCTATCCACATCCTCAGCGCTAACGCACTCCTGCAGCAAGTCGTCAGCTTCATGAAGCAGTTCTTCAGTCCGAAGGTCATGGAACGCATCATCATCCACGACAGCGTTGAAGATCTACAGAAGTATCTGCCGAAACAATACTTACCCAAAGACTACGGCGGGGACGAGCCATATTTAATGGAATTCAAAGGTAAATATTCGTTCAAGTGTTCGAAATGTAAATAATGGAATAGTAATAGTATAAAAGGTTAATATATTGTTGGCAAGGCTGAAGTTGGGAGTATGTTAATTGATAGTGAATGGAGTTATTTTTAGAAATATTTTTCTAATAAGTAGTTTGGTTATAAAAATATATTGAAAAGCTGTTATTTTAGTATTATACGGGCAGACAGCTGACAATAAAATTTAGAAAACCTTAGTAGAACAATTTTCTTCATCATCATCCACGGCCTTCTCTCCTCTTCTCTTCTTTTCTTTTCTTCTTCTTCCGCTCTCTTGTCTTGTCATCTTCCGCGGTCCTGTGCCAATCGAGTCCAAGTTCGACCCGCGATTGTTACTATATCGCTTTAATATAATTTTATATAATTACATGTTATTGTAATTACATAAAATATGTAATTAAATAAAACTAAACTAAAATAACCTAAAAAGTTAAATAAAAAAGATATAACTTAAATAAACTACAGAAAACTAAAATTTTGAATAAAAAATTAAAAATCAAAAATGTGTTGATGCCCGTGTGGTAGAGTTCCATATTACATATTATATATAATTTTCTTCAGTTGTAATTAATTAGAGTATTTAGTTATTTTAATTTATTTCATAAATAAAAATGTTTTTTTCAAATAACTTGGATAACTGAGCCATGAGGCCAGCCATTTGTGCCGCCGGCCAATTTACAAACATTAGCCGCTAAAGATCTGAAAAACATAGCTAACTTTACTTTTATTCTGACAGCTGTTATAATTTATGTATGTTCGTCAATTATGTAACGTCTAGCGGCTCTGGGCTCTTGAACCAATTATAAAAACAGGAAATGAACATTAAATAACTTAAAAAGCTCTTTATTCACCTTATTGGGTGTTATGGCGTATTTAAATTAGGCGTATGGCCGATACTAGTTCAAATTAAAGTAGGTAATTAAAAAAAAAACGACTTCAAACTGAAAAGAAAGAAATAATTCGAAGAAAATCAAAACTGAGCGTCTACCTAAGTAGGTACGTACACCAACTATTTTTGAGGTCGGTGTCAGGCCCTAAGCTATCATCAACTAAGTCCTATACAGACACTGACCTCAAAATAGTTGGTGTACATACCTACTTAGGTAGACGCCCAGTTTTGATTTTCTTCGAATTATTTCTTTCTTTTCAGTTTGAAGTCGGTTTAATTTTCTTTAATTAATTTTATTTATTCATTTTTAATAGTTATTATTATTTATTAGTTTATTATTTTGAAGTCGGTTAAAAACGGTCGTCAAAGCTCATCACCGCTCATGTCACTGTCTATCAAACAATTGAAATATAAGGTGTAGATACTGCTCTGCAGTTGCGATGAACGAAGTGAGTGTTCAAAAGCCCATATCTTGAAAACTACTGAACCGATTTTGATAAAGCTTACAGTGACTCCTAAGTTGAAAGATACTTTATTCAATAAAAGAAAAAGAATTTTTGAAATAGGACTTCTAGTTTCTGCGTAATGCGTGGACAAACATAGGCCTACAAATATAAACTTATGAAATTTGGCACACATTTTTAGAAAATGGTATACCTACACTAACATAAATATACAAAAATTGTGCAATTCTGACTATATTACAAACATACAGGTCGAATTGATAACTTCCTTTTTTTGAAGTCGGTTAATAAAATAGCGCTCATCTGAATTTCTCATTACAGCTGAAACATGAAAGCGTAAAAGCTGACATTTGATTTTTTATCTAATTTTTCCAGACAAGTACGAGAAAGAAATGCGGAGTACGAGGACAAAGAAGTACTTAATTGAAGCTAGCAAAATGGTATCAAACGAAAGCCGGCGACCCAACGCTGAAAAGAATGAGGAATTCCTCGTCGGCTCTTTTAGAAAATTAGACTTCGACTAATATCTAATTTGTACTAAGTACTAAATACGTGCTTTTAGGGTGCAATTCGGTAAAAGTAACTAAATTTAAAAGTATTTTAAAACTACTGTGAAGAAAAAATAGTAGGTACATATTTGTAGAATGCTTTCGTAAGAGATAGGTTATTATTAAGTGTATGTAAACTAACTTGTCCCACGGGTTTTTCAGGGCACTATCTTAACTTCGTACTTCAATTGATAAGTGACAAACAAAAGTTGCGATTGTGATGCTGCGGGATTGTGGCTTGGGGGACAAGTTAGTTTGAACCGAATATAAATGACAAGCCGTGAATAAATCTAGGTTTCAAAATGATGGTACATATTTTCAAAAAGGCTTGTCTAGTGTATTTTATTTGAGGATTATAAATTTTAGATTTCAATCAAAAAAAACAGACATTGAACCTATATTTGGGATTGTAGTTTTTTTTTGTTATTCGAGTGGAGATTTACATCTTGTATTTACTAATAATTAGTGACAAATCCCTACGCATCACCATGTTATTTGCTTATCCTACCCTTCGTAAAAAAACAAATAAAAAATATTTGAAATTAGATAACGTTTAGGAAAAAAAACGACGCTATGTCATATAATCACAAATAAGATAACGTTTAAAAAAATCGTCGCTATCAACATTAAAATTATCTGCATCATAATTTCTCTCATAGTTGGGTAGTTTGTCCATATAAGCACCGTATGAATGTAGTATGAAGTTATACTCCAGTCGTCAATGTTGCTGACGAACTCCCAAGTATCTCTTGCCACTCAAGTACCCAACTATGACCTATGAATGCCTTCTCCTGTAATGTGATAAACATGTGATGTACTGGCGTCAAAATAAACACTTCAAAAGTAATACCAATCGTGATACGCGTGGTGATAACAAAGTGCGAGTCGGACTCGCGCACGAAGGGTTCCGTACCATTATCTATAAAAACGGAAAAAAATCACGTTCATTGTATGGGAGCCCCTCTTAAATAATTATTTTATTTTAATTTAATTATTTATTTTTAAAGTGAATAATATAGGTCAATATTTTGTGAATATTTCAAGCGTCTACCTGTTGGTGTTATCAATATCGAGCAAAAAATGAGCCAAAAATCACGTTTGTTTTATGGGAGCCCCCGTAAATATTTATTTTATTATGTTTTACTACCATTTATTGTTATAGCGGCAACAGAAAAATACATCATCTGTGAAAATTTCAACTGTCTACGCTTCATGAGATACAGCCTGGTGACAGTCGGACGGACAGACAGACATACAGCGGAGTCTTAGTAATAGGGTCCCGTTTTAACCTTTAGGTACGGAACCCTAAAAATCAAGAGGAAGATCGTATAATTTTAGGAAAAAGTTATAATAATTTGGGTTTTTAGTTGTCAGTATAAACTTAAAATCGTAAATATATTTTCCATAATGACAATTCTGTCATAAAGCTCCATCATGTGAAGTTAGGGTTAGCTAAAAAATCAAACAACGTGACATTGGCGGGAAATTAGGAGCGCCATAGACAAGAATTAAATTGAAGTTAGGGTTACCTTTTTGGCTTATGAACGAAACCCTAGAACGATTAAATATTTATACTTAGTAATTAAATGGTGTGATAATATTATTATTATTTATCAGGGTATATCCTGTAGATATAAGTTTTGCTATTATAAGTTTTTTTCATTGTTCATGGATTCATTTAATAATAATTAAGGAGGCATTGTATTTTTTGTAATGTGATATTTTTATTATTATATGTATTTATGCAATAAACTTTATGGTAATTTTATTTGATACAATCTATCACATACTTATATAAATATCAATGTATACCTACATATTGTCATTGATACCTAGTCAATGATAGCTAATTGAAACCGATGATTAGTGAACCTTGGTCGAGATCTTTGAAATACCACCAATACGTTGCCACAGTGCTTGTTTGACCTAGTCTTTTACCCGACTGCGTAAGGAGGATAATGTTTTTCGTGTGTATGTATGTTCGTATGTATTTATGAGCACTCACGCTCATTTAAAGGCTTCTTCTTGCGGCGGCGTCGTGTGGCGGGTCGCCCTCTTCCCTCAAACATGGTTGAGGAGAGCGATGGCTGGCACATGCGTCAACTCGTGAACGGGTGCTGCTTGCGGGAGCTGGACTGCTCGGCGTACACACGCATGCATGTGCATGTTACTTAAGTATTAACAGTTATTAGTTAAGTATTAACGTCTTCCTCTTGTATTCTAGTTTAAAAAATGTTAAGTTAGCTAAAAAAAATGCATTAGTTTATAAAAGGCACGGACCCTGGAGTCAGTGATGCTCGAATATACAAAAAAAAGAAAATAAGTATATAATATTTATTACCCTAGATTTTTTTCATTTATTTTAATAGTAAATATGACAAAAACAAGGAAACATAGTGCTTTTATTTTTTTCTGTAGTTTCAAGGTCTACTAGATATACCTATACAAGTCTACGTAAAGGGAATATAGGTACTAATTGGTATGACTTTACCTATTTTCGAGATTCCTGCACCACATATTAAGGCGAGGCTTGTCCAGAAATTTAGGTATTTTACGCTACCTCAGTTTACGGCATAGTTCCGCGTTTTATGAGAGCGCGACGTCCACACAAAACGTGGCGTACGTTTAGTGCGATACCGATCCGCCGCGCGCGAGTCTCGCCGCGCGGCGCGCGACTCGTCTGAGCCACATCTTCATTACATTGTAGTGGCAAGTAAGTTGTGATATACTGATATCAATCTATAAGCTTATTTCTTGAAAATCTATGAAATAATAATTTACTACTCGTACTCGTTCATTTTTCCGGGATAAAAGCCTAAGTATGTCATATTATGTGGGTATATCTATCTCCATTCAACAACCAACTCACTAACTCACATAAAACACTAAATTATCACATTTATAAAATAATAGCTATGATCCTGCGGTGTAACCTGCGTAGTGATGAAAAACGATGATGATTATGATAAAATATAGCCTTTGTCCTTCTCCAGGTCTTGAAGAATCTCCTGTCCAAATTTCATAAATATTGGTTAGAATTACATATTACAGGTCAAATATATCACGTAAATATCTTTGACAATAATGTAAAGGTCTATACAGGATGTTAGGTAATAAACACAAGCAGACACAACAAGGTTAATTTTATAATTATATTGCAATACCATTAGTTTACCGACTTCCAAAAAGAAGGAGGTTTTCAATTTGACTATGTTTTTTGTATGTTTGTTCACCGATTACTCCACCAATTGTGAATCGATTTTGAAGATTATTTTTTCTTTGGTAAGTGATTTCAGAAGTGGTCCCACATAAATTTTATCAATATCGGTCTAGTACTTTGGATTTTTATAACAAAATAACTTACAATTATTGTAGGTTTTAAAAAGATCCTGAGAGAGTTTACTACAAATAATATAAATAATATGTTGTCTATTTTGTTTGTTTATTGATTAACAGATTTACAGATTTACAGATTTACAGATTTACAGATTTACAGATTTACAGATTTACAGATTTACAGATTTACATATTTACATATTTACAGATTTACATATTTACAGAGTTACAAATTTAGAATCCGGAGTGTAACGAGGGATTCAAGCTCGCCCAAGACAAAAACACCTTTATCCCCGAAGTGCATACTCTACTTTTTACACCTAATGCGTGATTATAGAAAGAAATGGGTTTGAATCTACATTATTTAACAAAACAGAGCGCTTTGTTGTTATTTTTAACGTACAGCCTTGAAAAATTTCAGCATACGCTACCTGAACGGATTTTCTTTGATTCACATTATTATACCTACATTATGTAACAGAACGTTGCAATCGCAATTAAAATAGAGTTTTTCTAAGCAAACGCGCTCCATAGTAGACCGTAAACGTCGTTCAAAACTAGCGGGATCGGTGGTCAAGCTAAAGTTTCCCATAATAAAAATATAAAAAACAACCGTAGTACAATATCAAAAAATGAACAGATCTTTCAGTTGTAGCATATTTCATCTTCTTTGGTTGCAGTATTCGTGCCTGTTTTATTTCTTTTTTATGTTCTATTCTCACAACTATATCGCAACTCACATGTCGATGTTATTACTCTCACATGGTGGAGTACGGGACAGATTATGCGAGTTTTCATTGACGGTCGTTCTGTAATATCAAAGTAAACGTTGTAGCAACCACACATTTTATCATTACAATGAGGCTAATGCACATAAGATATATTTTAATTATACAAACAGGTGCATTATAATTTATTTTACTTTTTTGCGTGAGGTTTTCACATAAATTGCTGGTCTACCTACCAATTCATACAAATTTGCAGTTACAAAAATATATGTGCATAAACCTCATTTTTGTAAAATAAATAAGGTTGTAGTGGTGACCCAATCCTAGAAGTATTCAAATAAACTGGCTCTAATGTTATCAAAGACTCGTTGATTACTTCAAGATGCTTCTTTGATCTGCAATATACAAGAATAATGCTAACAAGGTCGATCACTGATAAATGTACCTAACTAACCTAACCTAACACCCTGTATTTATGGTGGAAATATAAATGTTATGAAACTACCTATCTAAAATATTTTATACTCAAATACGTAATATATGTATACGTAAAATCGCTGTAAAAAGTTGAAGTGTGTATTTTTTATTCCAGTAAAATTACTTATTTCTTATTTATCACGAAGAAGTTCTAGGTTATGAAAAAACATTTTATTTTATTTTTGCAAGAGTACAAAAAATGCGTTACAAAAAATATAATATAGCATATGATATTCAGGGAGTAAAGACGAATCTAACGACACCTAGCACATCAAAATCGGTCAAGCTGTTTAGGCTGTAGGAGGTAATCTAAAAATATGCATAGTACATACATAGATATACACCCACATACACCCTTACATACATAAATACAAACATACATATACTCGATAAACAACCCTCCTTACGCAATCGGGTAAAAATTACCTACCTGCGCGCGACAGACGGCGGTATACCTATATAGGTACTCTCAAAGTCTGTGACGCGTTCAAAGATGCCGCGCCATATGCCGCCTGCCGCGACCGCGGTGTATTTTTACCGGACTGTGCAAAAAGGTGGGTTATGTTTTTCAAATGTATGAATCATATAAGATTATAAAAGCGAAATTGACTGTCGTCTGTCTCTCTGTCTGTTTGTTACCTAAACGGCTGAACCAATAATTATGAAATTTGGAACAGAAATTCTTTAGGACCTGGAGAAAGACAGAATATATATATATGTATATATATATTATTATCACCATTTTTCATCACTACGCGGGTGAAACCGCGGGATGCAGCTAGCATGTGTATGTATGTTTATGTATACATTTATTTTTTATGAGCCCTGTTTGTACAAACTGTCCCACTGCTGGGCGCGGGCCATCTTCTCATTATAAGAAGGGTAAGGCCATAATCTACCACGCTGGCCAAATGCGGGTTGGCAGACTTCACACATCTTTCATAACTGAAATATTTGAACATCAGGTAAGAGTAAGTACATTTTCTTTATACGAGTATGAATAGAACTCATAGGTTTATGAACTGCGAGTGCGAGTGATCTATATAAATACTTACATTTATATTTCTAGGAAATAATAACTTGCAACTGGGTATTTACCTTTTTCGGGATCGCATCATTTCTATATGAGCCAAAATTTTGCGCTTACGCGTTCGCTTATTTTTTGGTTTCTTTGTTCTATGATTTCCCATAGTAATTTGTTTTATTTGGCGCGCGATGCAATCCGACACAGTACCGTCGCTGACAGTGGTCACCGACAGACTGGCGCGGGTGAACAGCTGAAGCAAGGCGGCGGGACGGTTGCTCGCGAGCAAACTTATTGTAAAATAAATTACTATAAAATAATGCACTAAACGTATCAAAAATGTAATTCTAGAGAACACTAAAAAAATGTAATAGCTACTTAACATGGTAAATTTGGTTTTGATGGCTTTAAACACTTTAGAGATAAATGGGAAAAATAAATAAAATGGCATATTTTTCAAAAAATAAAGCTATCGAGATTTTTTTCAGCAATCGTGTTTTTGTTTCTAGCGAAACCTAGCCAACAGATCAAAATTTTACATACTAAAAATTTTAGCTTGTACTAATAATACAAGTATTTTTTGTAAATTTTCAAAAAGCTTTGTTTTACTGCTTTTGCGGACTAGCCGGGCCTTAACTTTAGACAACACTCATTCTTAACCTGCGCACATAACCTATAATGATAATATTTTTGAATAGATTTGTATAAGATGTTTGAGCACATTTGTGAAAAAAAAGTTTTTTTTTCGATGATGGGCCGTGATAAAATGAAGTATATTCCATGCTGGTCTGGGAGAAAAAGATAAAACATAGAATTTACCAGCTAATTATGTTCCCGTACATATTGTAAATGGAAATTGACATTTATGTAGGCTATGGGTCTTCTAATATCACCCCAATTTGGCGTCAAAAGGCCTCAATGTTATGGTTTATTATGACGCTCTACCTACCCCTTAAGGCTGCCTGTCCATTGACGCGGAGCGAGGCAGCAGAGCGGAGCGAGCGAGTATTGCGGAGCGGAATTGCGGACTGTGTCTGTCCATTGATGCGGAGCGAGGCAGCGGAGCGGAGCGAGCGAGTTTAGCAGAGTGGATTTGCGGACTGTGCGGAGCTAGGCCAAATTCACACAATGAGTAATTTAAGCAGAGGGCGATGGGCGATCTGTTATACTCGAAATACGGCCGCCTCGCTCCGCCACCTTGCTCCGCTGCGCCACACCGCTACCACACGCCGCTTATGAAAATGTATGAATTTTTAAAATAGCTCGCATATCCCTGTCCACTGGAGCTGAGCGGAGATTTTATGCAATCCTATTGGTTAATATTTCTCCGTTTCTCCGCTCCGCTGCCTCGCTCTGCTTCAGTGGACAGGCAGCCTTAAGGTGAATAGGCGTGAATAATGTAGTTACTTTTTTGATTAGATAATAACCCCAACTAATCTATACCAATTCGTCTAAATGACCCATCTACTCCAAATATTTCATTTGTCGAGTCCTTTATCATCCTTTTTGTTTCATCAGAAATTACGCTGTTTCTTTCTAATATGTACTGATTCCACTCTTCGGACTGCAATGTTTTGGTCCATTCATCTGAAATGTTAATAGACCAAGTATTAATTTGTGGAACTGCGATCAAGCAGAACTCGAATAGAAGTAGATGGTTGATTACTAGATGGTGTTCATATAACATTATATCTAAAGTGCAGAGTCCATCTAGTTTGCTTTTACTTATTCATCGTAAATGTTATATTTAACCCCCGACCCAAAGAGAGTGGTGTTATAAGTTCGACGTGTGTAACTATGTATTTGTGTGTCTGTCTGTGGCATCATGGCTCTCAAATGGATGGGCCGATTTTGATTTAGTTTTATTCTATTTGAAAGACAATTTAACTGAGAGTGTTCTTAGTTATGTTTCATCAAAATCGGTTCAGCCGCTTTTTTGTGTGTTTTCGAAACTTATACTTGTTCTTACCTGCGATATCTTCGCAACTGCCTCCTTCACCACCATACTCCACGGGTAAACATTCTCTTGGATATAGTTTTGCTAAATCTTCTTTATTATTTAATTGGAATTTCCCAATCATCTTCGTTTCAAACATACTTCTAAATATATTTAAAGCCAATGCCGCATACGAAGGTGTATTGATTGCGTGAATGTTTTTAAGACGTGTGCCAAAGCAATTCTAGAACAGAACAATTATTCTTACCCGACTGCGTAAGAAGGAGGGTTATGTTTTTCGACTGTATGTATGTATGTGTATATGTATGTACGGATGGGTGTAAGTATGTATGTGTCTAATGAGCTCCTACAGCCTAAACGGCTTGACCAATTTTGATGTCGAAGTTTCTTTAGATTCGTCTGCACTTCTTGAGTGTAATGGGCTATATTTATTGGAATAATAACAATAAAAATATTTTTAAGCTAAGTGAAACTGATTGAACATATATTACTGCATTCATCATCATCATCTTAGCCACAAGAAGTTCACAGCTGGACATAGACAGCCCTCATGGATTTCCAAAATAACCGGTTGGGAACGGCTTGCATCCAACATCTACCTGCCACTTGTATAAGGTCTTCTGTCCACCTTGTAGCTGGTATTCCTACCTCAATTCTCCACTTAAAAACTTTTCGGCCCCACCAGCCTACAGTTCTACGTGTTATGGCCCTACCCATAGAAAAAATAATAGGTAACTTGTTTCTATGGCTCTACCCACAGCCACTCCAACTTATCTACTAATCTCTAACTGCTAATCCGCTGCTATTAAAAAAATGTAGCCAACTGCAAAGCAACCAAAGTCCTAAGACCGTGCAATTGTACCTGTACTACCTACAATTTATATTTTTCTCATCCTCCATAATATTAACTTGCCCCCCCTGGGCCATGGGCTGGCAACGCCCTTGGCCCTCTACATAGCTTGCTGTGTGATGCATTCATTCGAGAGAATTTCAGAGAAAGTTGGAAAAATACTTACCACGACACCAAACCAGACGTTAGATATAAAAGTTGGAGTAAGACCAAGGGAGTCTTGTACAGTGATATTTTCCCAATCTATAATACAGCAATCACCAGTAGCCGCGTCAGTTACAGTTCGGTATTCTATTAGCATGTATGCTACTTTAGTAATATTGATTATTGGATTGCTACTAACATCTGATGGTGGATCTGGAATTGCTCTGAAAGTCAACATGTCAACTATAACAAGATACAATTTGAAAAAGTAAAATGCTCTGTATATTTTCCTATAAAGTTATATTCCATAAAAAAAAACTGTTTTTTTTGGACATAACATGTACAAAAAGCAGTTCTTCCATTGTAAAAAGTTGCGAGATCTTATGTAAAATCAATTCGGATAATTCATTCAACACCTACCCATGGTATAAGCATTTATCCCATAAATTGGTCAAAAATTGTGAATTAATTAGGTTTTTTTTTTTTATATAGAAGATAGATCTACGATTGACCACCAACTCGCCTGATGTTAAGCGAGTGTGGCCGAGGATGGAGCTCGTGAATGAATTAGTTAACTAACACATTTTATTGTGACTATCAATATAAGACATTTTTATCCCTAGAATAAGTATAATTCAAAATTCAAATTCCATTTATTTCGACCATAAGTCATAGCATTACAAATAAAGTTATTAAATTACATTCAATTAAATTAAATAATAATTAAATAAAATCAAATAAAAATCAAATTAAAACAAATAAAATTAAATCAAATAGAATCAAATTAAATCAAATAAAATAAAATAAAATCAAATTAAATTAAATTAAATCAAATTAAATAATCAGCATGACACATTTGCTTATTAGTCAGTACATGAACCATACAGCAATGATTCATGTACTGACAGTCAAACCTGTTTGCGAATACATTCAGAATGGTATTAGAGCTGGCCCGAACCCTGCGCACCAGGGATGTGCACCGTTTGCGCATGGTCGTATAGAAGCAGTCTACTCGCGCCTCGGCAAACATCCCTGATGCGCTGCAGAACCGGGGCAGCCCCAACAGCACCCTGAACGCATTATTATAATGACTCATTCAATCGGTTTACGAGGAGATAGGATTACAAGTTGGGGCATCTCAGATTTACCTAGACATATCCAAATATGTCTAGGTAAATCTGAGATGCCCCAACTGACATGACATGATAGCCATGGCCATCATGTCAACACACAAAACATATACATTCAAGTTCAAAGACAGACGTTTTACAAAACGCATTTTTTTTTTTTTTTTTTTTTTATTGAATTAATATTATTTAATTGTGATTTATTGTACTCGTATGCTGTGATTTAATATTGTAATAGTTTTCATGGGTACAATAAGCCCGAATTGAAGCAATTAAAGCTCATCATTATAAATTTCTATACAGTATTCTAAACAGTTGGGGCATCTCAGATTTACCTAGACATCCAAATATGTCTAGGTAAATCTGAAATGCCCCAACTGACATGACATGATAGCCATGGCCATCATGTCAACACACAAAACATATACATTCAAGTTCAAAGACAGACGTTTTACAAAACGCAATTTTTTTTTTTTTTTTTTTTATTGTATTAATATTATTTAATTGTGATTTATTGTACTCGTATGCTGTGATTTAATATTGTAATAATTTTCATGGGTACAATAAGCCCGAATTGAAGCAATTGAAGCTCATCATTATAAATTTCTATACAGTATTCTAAACAGTTTCAATGCTTTTTCTAGCCTTGGACTGTAATATTCATAATCTTTCATTCTTAGCAATTCATAAAAAAAATAAAAATTCATTCAAAATGAAAATGGTTGTTCCAAGTTTGGTTCCAAGGATATATTGAAGCTTACTTAGATAAGGTCAGGTTGGTTATAGCGGAAACATCCTACCCATCTCACAAAAAATTAGGAAATACCTAATAGGAGTTAGGTATTAAGAGTTATTAAAAGGTAATTTATCTTTTCTATCAGAGTTATGTTTGCTGACTGGATACTTACTAATTTCAGGGATGTTGCTATAGATGCCCATCAGACTGTATCAGATCTGCTGTAGCCTCAAGAAGTTTATAGAACAATATCTATTGTCCAAGAAATACTAAACAGAGTATAACTACCTGATTCTAATTATGGTAGGTATTGTATAATACTTAAACTTTTTGCCTGTAGGACTGATCCCTAATCTTAGAGAAAATTTCATTTTATTTACTCTGATTATTAAGTGTTTGTAAGTTATTGTAATAAAAATTGATTTGATGATCAACTCTTAATAATAAGTCTTTTTACATGTCTCAAGATATTATTCATCATTAGCGTTGTGTCTGTCACCAGCAGATAACGCTGTGTGTTTTAGAAGAACATGTAATATTACTGTTTCGCACTCCAACAAACAGGTATTATATGTTGGATAAAACACACAGCGTTGCAGCTATGTTGCTGGTGTGTTGAAGACTTAATGAAGAAGCGCCATCTGTCTAATTTTCGGGTAAGCCTCGTTCATGCCAGATACCGGCTGGTGGGAATGACAGTGATAATATAGAACAATAGGCAAATTCGGTGAGTTAACATATAGATAAGCAATTTAAAGCGAATTTACAATAGCTTTTTCAACTCAACGCTGTGTGTTTTATCCAACATAATTATAATTCCTGTTTTGTTGGAGTGCAAAACAGTAATATTATGTATCTCTGAAAATCGTGTTGACTTACCTTATTATAGTAATTCTATAGTTATCAGGTGTTGTTTTTGGCATAGTGACTACGCATCCACGTTTCAGATATACAGCTAAAACTGGGTGTAAAGGGTATCTTCCACTTACTACCTCCGGGAATCTGTGTGGTAAATAACATGCAGCATCTAAACTCCGCTTAACCTTTTCGATGCTAAAACTTCGTAAAATGAGATGTCCGATTATTAGTTGATCTCCTAAAATATAGGTTAAACGTTTTTATTTATTCCATCTACTGTTTCCTATTCTATACCTATAATATCCGTAAACCAGATAGATAATGTTAATATTTATTCCAGACATTCGAAAAATGTTGACATCATATTATGGGGCTTGAAACTTTTCCTTCAGTTTTACACATATGTAATAGAGCAAGTAAAGGAAGTTGCTAATATTCTGTGAAATTTGAATAAAACCGATATTTTAAATAACTATTGCTTGTACGGAATACAATGTCATACGATGTGTCAATGTGATTTCTTGCGATGGTTAGTGAAAAAAGCAATGTAAAACGGGTACAGTATTATCGTCATCATCATCTCAGCCACAAGAAGTCCACTGCTGGACAAAGATCTCCCCCATGGATTTCCAAAATGACCGGCTGGAAGCGGCCTGTATCCAGCGTCTTCCTGCCACTTGTATGATATCTTTTGTCCACCTTGTGGCTGGTCTTCCTACGCTGCGATTGTCAGTTCGTGGTCTCCATTATCAATGAATAGAATAATTAACATTAAAACCATTTCAAAATCGAATTCAAATCCAAAACAGTCTTTTTAGGGTTCCGTACCTCAATAGAAAAAAACGGAACCCTTATAGGATCACTTTGGTGTCCGTCTGTCCGTCCGTCCGGGTGTCAAGACCTTTATCTCGGGAACTCGTGAAGGTATCGAGTTGAAATTAAAACCATATACGCAGATCTATAGTATCTTGCTGCAAAAAGAAAAATATTTTTTTTCAGTTTTCGTAAAAAAAGTTACAGCCGAATATTTCATAAAAAACGCACATTTCGACACTCACAAGGGAATCAAAACCTATGGGTACTTCCCGTTGGCTTAGAACTTTGAAATTTGGCAAGAAGCATTGTGTTAGAGTACACATATAGGTAAAATCCGAAAACTGGATAATTTTAATTTAATCACAAAATATTGTCTTTATGCAAGGAATGAGGGTCAAAATTTTAAAGTGCTTTAACCGTATCATGTGGGGTGTCCTAAGAAAGAGCTTTATTAGTTTATGCTATGCTACGAAGTATATTTTTCGGTATAAGAAGGAAAATAAAAAAATATATTTCCCCTTTTATTTACTAGTTTGTACGGAACCCTCGGAGGACGAGTCTGACTCGCACTTGTCCGGTTTTTTTAATAGGTAGATTAACTTATTTATCTCGAATATTGCTAAATATAGTGCATAAAGCATCGCATTTATATTTGTTTTTACTACCTTTTGACCTAATATATACTTAAATCAAGATACTGTCCAATATTTCACACTTTGATCGGTATTGACATGATCAAGCATCAAAACGTATTGTTGAGTCTATGTAATCACAGAATTGTATTGTGTCAACATTCAACATACACATAGACATTATATATTTATTTAACAGAATAAAATAACTAAAGTTAACTAAACTTTACGCATAGAGGAGATAGTCCCATTACATCATAGTTTTAAAGTAAAGACTTTACGCATAGAGGAGATAGTCCAATTACATCATAGTGTTAAAGTAAACCAATAACCTGGCTAGAAAGCGCTGGTGTCCGCCACTAATATTTCCCGCCTTTTGGGTGATCATAAATAAATCTTTTCAGCTTACATCTAAGCCCATATAAAAATTTATCCATGACTAATAATGTAATTGTTCATACTTATTTTATCTTCTGGTAAATGTGGTTGCTTTTTTAACCATTCTCTTATTTTTCTAAGCATATTCTTTACTTCATCTGGAGTAACTCCATAATACTTCATGATAAGTTCTACATCTTCAAAGCCAACATTTAATAACGTTCTCCTATTTTTAGATAGGGGAGAATCAAATTCCTGTGAATAAAATACAGATGAAAAGATCGTCAAAAACCACACTGTCAATACACAATGTGGTTTTTGACGATCTTTTCACGAACAATCGAAGTAATTTAAATAATTGATTTACAATCTTATCAATTTTCATTAATTATTGATTATTATGAAAACCAAATTTATAAAACAAAAAGAATTAATATACAGCAGCACAGCACAAATTTCACTTAAATCTGGATAAAGATCAGTGTCCCATTAATCAACAAATATAACATTAAAAAACAAATATTGTTTCTAGAAACTGCGTCGAAACTACAAATCTTATTACATTTACTTACCGATACAAACGATTTGTAATCCATTGTCTTTGTGACAGCAGCAAATTAAGGAAACAATATTTCTACTGAATTTTAGCAACAATATATAGGTACCAAGAAGTACTGTTTTAAATTATCTTAATAATATACAAAAATGTACATTTATGCGAAACACTCCAACGTCAACGATATTTATTATTTAATCAGATGTATACGAATATTGTGGTATAAACCTAATTTATGATACTGGCAATACTGTTGCTGGTTTTTACGTAAGTACTATTATTTGTTATGTATGTTCCTAATATTAATGTTGACATATTTACACAAAATAATAATATATTAACTAGTATAACTATAACAATGATGCTTATGATCCCAAAAACATGCGGAAGAAAAGGTTGATTGTGATAATGTTTTTATAAAAGAAGCTGAACCACCTTTTTTAACAGAATAAAAAAGAATAATTAAATGAGTTTACATTTTAATCCAAACAAATACTTTGTATATGAACATAATAATATAGTTTGACAATTTGAATCACTTACATTTATAACTAATAGTAGAGGAAAGTAACCAAATATGGAATAGTATCCCTAAAATGGAATACCACCATATCTCCGAAACAAATATTCTTATTCACAAAAATCAGTGATTTTATATCTCTTTCTATCATTATACTCGCGTATAGGTTTCGACTAGTCAATCGGGTGAGCATTGTGAGCACAGTGAGAATATTTTGTTTTGGCACTGTGAGATAAGTTTTTAAGGTACATAAAAACAAAATATTTCTCGATAAGTGATTGCAAATAATATTTTATATTATGACTATTCAAGTGATTACATGATTGTTTAAATTTTTAAAGGTTTTTTCTCGTCTGTTTGTGTTTAGTAAAAAAATCTGATATGAATTTTGATTATTTCAAATTTCCGATTATGGACAGTTCGTGGGTCTAAATATAATAGTATAACTGATTATAACTAAGAACAAAAGTTTTTGATTTCCAAATATATATATATATATATATATATATATATATATATATATATATATATATATATATATATATATATATATATATATATATATATATATATATATATATATATATATATATATATATATATATATATTTATTATATATATTATTTATTATATTTTGTATATATTTTAGAGGTTTAAAATGAAAAAAAAAACACTATAAAATACTTAAAGCAAAAACCGAATATTATAGTATATACCAATACGATATTATAAAATAACCAATCCGTAAAAACACTAAAGTACAAAAATTTTATTGAGTTAAATTTTTGATGTTTAAGTACGTAAAATTTGGAAAACATTACCATAAAAAACAGCAAAATAAAAAGATACCCAATAGATAAAATAGCAAATAAATTGGAAAACCGTGTCACAACCAAGATTTTAAAATTATAACTTATTTTCATTATCGGGAGAAAAATCGATATATAAATTTGATAAATAGGTAAGCTTTATTTTTTTAGAACTAATCAATACAAATATGCCGGAAAGATCCGTCGACACCAAATATTTCATTTACTGAAATTTGTGTCATTCGTTTTGATTCATCAGACACAATACAATTTTCTATGAAGAACCGATTCCACTCATTCGATTGTAAAGTTTTTGTCCATTCGTCTGAAAACAAATTTATAATCTTAGTTACACTTAATTAACCTTGACCACAAAGTCTATTAACAAAATTAACGATTTTGAAACTTCGTTCCTACGTCGAGGTTCGCCCTTTTTAATACCGTCAAAATCATCTTCACATTATGTAAGTATAGCTAGTAAAATCTATCTTTCTTGCTCTTTCTTTGCATGGACACCCAAAATGTAGAATGTCTTCCGCGAAAACTCTTCTTGATTCAACAAAGAGCGTAAAGGGTTGTGTAAAACAATAGCTATTTGTTATGCAAGGCTGCAAAGTTGTTTTTTGGGGCGAGTACTTGTATTGAAACCTGAGCAAGCGAAGGATTCTAGGTTCAAATATAGAATCCTGAGCGTAGCGAGGGTTTTAAAAGTACGAGATGCAAAATAACTTTTCTGCCGAGTGAAACACAAAATGTTTCACCTCACTACAGCGAGGAAAACGCTAGTCCAGTGCTGCCACCTGTGGCTGGTCAGTGCGATTATTCAAAGAAATGAGGTTGGCGCACTGACATGAAATAAGTATTTAATGCATTTTCAGTGGACTTGCGGTATATAAAGGTATGGAATAGAAAGGTTCGAATTTTAAAAACTCTTTCCACGCTAGCGGACAAAATGCACTTTTCCACTCAGATTTGTAATGACAAACAGAATCTTTCCGAGCTTGTGAGGTGAAAATACTTTTCCGGGCTTACAAAAAATCAGTGAAATCAGTCGTGTTGCAGTTGCCCACACACGACGGCTTTGATTATCCAGCTTTGGAAAGAAATTTCGTTAGGTAACCTATCTATAATACGAAATACATTTGTTGGAATCTTACTTGCCCGAATTCATTTCATAGAACTGTCTGATTCCAGATATTTCCCGGGGTTCTGATTCTATAAGTTTATTAGCCATCTGTTTCATTTGCCCGAACAGTTATTAGGTTAGGTTTGTTAGGTTTCTGATTTATTATAATATCCAGAAACCTCATTATTTACAAAGATTTATTTATCAGAAACTAAAATTGCTAGATTAGATTCGTTACGTTTCTTTTTATTATACACATTTCGTATTACTTAGATTTGGTTAACAGACAAGATGTCAAATAAACTTTGGGATTTTAATAAAATTTCTTTTGAAAAAAAAATTGTCGCTTCCGGGGAAATTATATTCGATATTTCACGATTCGGATTAGCAACCATATAGATAGATTGGATAGGCAACCATTTTCAAATCTATAGACAGTTCAAAAAATGCACTCATTCCGTCGGTTGTGTGTAATTTTAGAACTTAACCCTGCATTATCCAGTGTACCTGGAAGCCTTTACCAGTTTGGCCAGTTTTTTTTTGCATTAAACGTATATTTGATATTTTTGAGTGTGTAAAACACTAAAATATATCGAATATAGGCAACCATTTTGTTAATCTACTTACTTTTAAATATTGTTCTTACCAGCAATATCTTGACAGTTGCCTCCTTTACCACCATACTCTGCAGGTAAACATTCTATCGGATATAAATTCACTAAATCTTCTTTATTATTAAATTGGAATCTCCCACTAAGCTTTGGTTTTAGTAAATTCTTGAATATTTTTAAGAAAAATTCAGCATATGAAGGCATGTTGATTATGTGTATATTTTTCAAGCGTGAACCAAAGCAATTCTATAACAAAATTGATATCTATGTATAATAGTGTAGCGCAAAGTTCATATTTTTTTGTAATTTGGCCAAACGACAAAAAATCTCTAATTATATTCCTATTAGTAGATTGTATTGTTTCATTATGTTTTCTTTATTCAACAATATTTTGATACAACAAACAAGTATGTACTTATTAGCAAAACCGGAGGTGGGCGATGTTGCCCGCGACACAGTTTTCTAAACTACTGCGGGTAGCATCATGCCCCTTACTGTTATTGTAACCCTTATTAGTTCCAAATAAAGAATATTTCATATTATTAGCAAAAGGATTTTCCAAAACGGTTTATAAATAATGGAGTTAGGTAACAAATATAAAAAAAAAAAATGAGCACCTCCTCCTTTTTTGAAGTCGGTTGAGAAGCGAAAGCACCTATCTATCTGTCTGTTTGGTATATTATCTTTTTACGATCAAACGGTCGAAATTAAATTTGGTACAGTAGCTTAGAACCTGGAGACTAAGAAAGATAACTTTTTATCATCATCATCATCATCAATACCCGTGTGGAACTGTGAAGCGCAGCAAATAATACATAAACCCATCTTAAATTTACAAATAAAATAAAACTGGCAAAGCGCAAGTCGGACTCGCGCACGAAGGGTTCCGTACCATTGATCTATAAAAACGGCAAAACAATCACGTTTGTTGTATGGGAATTAAATATTACTTTTATTTTAATTTAATTATTTATTATTAAGGTGAATATTATAACTTAATATTTAGTGGATATTTCAAACATCTACCTGTTGCCGTTATCAATATCGAGCAAAAACGAGCAAAAAGTCACGTTTGTTGTATAGAAGCCCTCTTAAATATTTATTTTATTCAGTTTTTTAGTATTTGTTGTTATAGCAGCAACAGAAATACATCATCTGTGAAAATTCAACTGTATAACTATCACGGTTCATGAGATACAGCCTGGTGACAGACGGACGGACGTACGGACGGACAGACAGCGGAGTCTCAGTAATAGGGTCCCGTTTTTACCCTTTGGGTACGGATACCTAAAAAAGGATACTTACAACAGAATACAAGATGTTCAATATAAAGTTTGGATTGAAATGAAAAGAGTCCGCAAGAGTGACATACTCCATATCGATTATGCAACAGTCTCCAAGAGCTGCATCATTGAAGACGCGATAACAGGCCATCATTGCTATTACTTTACATATATTCAACATCGTATTGCTATTGACGTCGATTGGTGGTTCTGGTATAGACCTAAAACAGATAATAAATAAATTACACAAACGTGATTTTTTGCCGTTTTTATAGATAATGCTACGGAACCTTTGATTCAAAATATCATCTCATCATATCATCACTAACGTCAATCTTAAAATGAATTGTATTCAAAGTCATTTTTTTAACACGCTTTTATTAGGTCGACCTGTATGTAATGAAATCAAAGGTAACTAATTTAACCATCTTCCAAGGATCGTAGCGTCATGAAAATTGGCAGCTGTATGTAGTTCTGATGACAATACAATACTAAAGGTACTGTCGAACCGATCTGACGATGGAGCCGGAAGATATGAACTAGAACTTCATGATGGAACATCGTATCATAGCTGTGTTTGGATTTGTTAGAAAAGACTTGTAATGAACTTTGACCACAATAATTTGTAGCGTGTTTTTTTAGTTTTTTAAACTTTAATTTATTTAAATAAGTATTCTTGCCTTATTATAGTAATTCTATGATTATCAGGCGTCTTTTTTGACATAGGAACGCAACATCCACGCTTAAGAAACACAGCCAATACTGGGTGCAATGGATAATTTTGGTCTACTATCTCTGGGTACCTATGTGGCAGGTAACAAACGGATTCCAGATTCAGCTTAACCTTTTCAACGCTGAATTTTCGTATAAAAAGATGTCCGATTATTTGTTGGTCTCCTAAAAAAGTAAAAACATGTTAATATTTATTCTTATTATTATTATTATTAAAATTACCAATAGCAGTAGAAAGAATTAATAGTAAATATATTTCTTTATTGTTTATGTTGCGTCTGAACTATTTATATAAGTATAGGTAATGCTAAGATAGCTTAGCATTAATTGTATTTATTGTAATTTTTTGTTAACATAGGTTAACAAAAAATTACATAATATTAATAGTAGATTGTTATACAAGGGGCTAAAAAAACCCATTGTAACGAGGTAGATTTTTACTCCCGAGCTTTAGCGAGGAAGTAAGTACAATGGGTTTTAGCGCCGTGTGTTACACTCTACTTTTCACTACGATTGCGAGAAAATAAAATATTCCAATACAATAATTCAAAGTTCATTTTATTAAAAATGAAAAAGAGAATATAAATATATTCCAAAGAGATTATTCTACTTTTGAATAAAGACTGTTTCGTGTATATAGGCTCTTTGGTAACAGATTAAAATGAAAACAAAAAATACTTTGTCCCCTAGAGCTTAAAATTCTATTTTCCCCCCGCTTTAGTACGCTACAATGACGGACTTTTTGAGCAAGAGGAGTGAAAAATACATAATTATTATAGGTATATTAAATTGGATACAAAACTTAATCCTGTATTTCTTGACTAAATAATTAGTACATGAACGACCGAGCTCCACTCGGATTTTTTATGACTGAAAATACGAGAAAACCCGGGTTCACTAAAAATGAAACCTAGCAAGATCGATTTATCGTCCCCTTATCTACCTACAAACCAAATTTCAAACTCGTTGGTGCCGTTTCTAAAATGCAGTTTATATAATTATATATTCATTTGTATTTATTTACCACAACAAAAAGTATACCTATATATGTATTCTATCAGCCATCTAGTTCCATAGTACAAGCTTTGCTTAGTTTGGGCTAAATGGTGTTGTGTGAAATGTCCACAAATATTTAAAATACCTATTTATTTATTTTATTTTATATACAAGAATTGCTCGTTTAAAGGTATTAGATAAATTTAAACTCTTCTTTGGTATACTGTACGTTTAGTGTTTATGTAGGCGAGGGATAATCCCCTGTCACTACAAGCCACATATTGTACATTTACATATTACCCTGTATCACATTCTAAGAACAAGGTTATTAGAGGGCTAATAACCTTCTTCTTACTCTCTAACCACGGTTAATGTGTCGTCATTCAAGGTTATGCCTTGAATGCTTAGCCTACCCCGTAAGAGAAATAGGCATGATTTTATGTATATGTACAACAGTTCCGTCCAGTAGTATGAAAAAGTGCTTTATAGAAATAAATTCTCCTCAAAAACTTAAATACTTGTGTTAATAAATATTTGTACTTATTTTCTCTCCTGGTAAGTGCGGTTGTTTTTTTAGCCATTCCCTGATATTCCTGAGCATGCTTCGCACTTCATTTGGGGTGACTCCATAATGGCTCATGAGAAGTTCTACATCTTCAGGACCGATATTCAGTAACTTATTTTTGTTTATAGATAAAGGAGATTCGAATTCCTGTAAACAAAATGCGTTGTTGAGAAACTAATGTTTAGGTATTCTAAAAAGTGCTGATTGACAAAAAAAAATGGTAGGTATCTAGAAATGGACGAACAGAGACCGCTTAGACGAACGGTGCTGGATTGCAATTGACGAATTGGGAACAGGTTTTTTTTTTTTTTTTAAACAAGCTTATATTTAAATGCTCTAAAACTAAGAAAATATTGATATAAATAAAAGCTTGTCGCGAGAACACAAACGTATATTTTTTTTTTTAAAGAACAAACTAACTTTAATTCTAAGCAAATGATAAGAACGCGTCTAAGTCTTTTGTTGGAATTAAATATTACTTATTAGATAGGTACGATATTGTTTGAAATCTCGCGACAAGCTTTTATTTATATCAATATAAAATTTATTTTCTTCGTTTTAGAGCATTTAAATAAAAGTTTATTAAAAAAAAAAAAAAAAAAACTAGACTAAAAAAAGAGTGCTTGTCAAAACTATAAAAACGCGTCCAAACTCGACGGATTTATCTTATTTAGTTTAGGAGCTCCTATGGCCACCTTCCGACGTCACCTTGAGACCAGCTTCATGGTACCATAATTATTGCATTGTCACCGAAGTTACGTAATTATACCAAATTTTAATCTATCTAAATGGTTCTAATTTAGCTCGCAAGATTTGTCCCATACTAACGGGACAAGTAGAATAAAAGCTTTTAAAAACAGAGGCCGAATATATGAACTGGGAATTGGACGGTGCAGTATTGGTCTTAAAAGTTTTTTTTTTTTTATATTGAATAACATAACACAAATACTTATGTGAAAGATTAAATCGTAATCTTAATCAGTCACGAGCAAAGCAAGCTAAGATCGCTGCATTTAATAGCAATACTTATTTGCTTTCATCTCTATTGTTTATATGTCGATACTCTTTAACATGTTGTGTTTTTCAACTAAATTAGATGAAACTTGTTATACGGGTTCTATATTTTCATATAATTTTATTAGCTATTTTTGATTGGGGTGATCTTGATGTTTGATTTCTCTATCAAACATGTCTATACGAAATCGGCACACGTATTTGAAGTACACATAGGCTAACATATGCGAATATTAAGTAATTTTAACAATATTGCAAACACCTACACATTGAAATGATAGCCTCTTTTTTTGGAATCGGTAAAAAATAGGGAAAGTTTACTGTGATGCCATTTACGCAATCGACTTTGATATTATTTGGCAGAAATATTCGCTTTTAAATTTTACCAAAATTCGAAATTTATTTTCGGCACAAAATTCTTAGCAAGAATTTCAAATATGTATTCATAACCAAAATGGGTCGTGAAGACTATATAGTATTTAATCACAATAATTTTTTTTAGTGTTTTACGTATTGAATTACTGAATACTGGTATATCTACTTACTTAATTTTTTAACGTAAGTTTTGAAGTGTCTAAGTTCTAACTGTAAAAAACCGTTCTTTACGTTTTTGAACTTAGACAATAATTGTCTAAGTTCAAAAATTACGCACATCACGACATGACGGATTAACATCTCCGCGGCCAAAATGTTAATATCTCCCAAGTACAGATCGGGATATTATGGGTTCAAGTCGGATATGTGTAATTTTGGAATTGTCTATAAATTTGAGTTTTTGATTTTCGCTTTTAGCCATTTTCATAACTGTTTATTGTCTTATTACTTTATGTGGTGTCAATAAAGTGTTATTGATTGATTGATTGATTGATGGTATAAGTAGCTTGAAAAAACTAAAATCAATATACATTTTTTTTTTTATTATTTGCGTAAAAATAAAAAAAAAGCAATAATAGGTACATAATATCTTACTTACTTCTATAAATGACTTGTAATCCATTGTGTTCAGGACAGTTATAAAAAAGTTAACGTGTTTATACTGAATTCTTAACTATTATACTAAACAACAGCAACGATTTTAGAAAAATGTAGATTTTTGTGTTTATTAGAAACTCCACATATATGTATATTTAATTATTTGAACAGATGTATACTTAATGTTAATATAAACATTGGGTCACTTTGGTTATATAATTTAGTATATTACATTAGTAAATTATGATACAAGTGTGCTAAGTTGGTCATTACAGTCGAGGCGGAATTGCAGCTCGAGCCGAAGGCGAGGGCGTAATAGAGCCGAGAGTGTAATGACCATAATGCACACGCGTTTCATACGATGTTTTTCAACACACTTGCGAGGAAAAAAACACCCGTTTATAACCTGTAAAATCGAATAAACAAATTTTATGCAAAGTAAAATGGCGCGGTTTTTTTTTTCGCGCCTTGCGTTGGTTGAATTAGTTATGCGCGCGCAGGTGCCAAATGGAGGCAAAGACAAAACCATCAAACAGCCAAATATCAAAAATTATAATAAAATATATATTTGATTAAATGAAAAAATGAACGTTATATGACAAAATTAAATAATTTGATGTAAATAATTGTTTAAATAGTGTGTTTAATGCATCACAATTATTTTATTCACAAAAATGTTGCTTATTTTATATTTAAGTAAAAACTCTTTGTTGAAATTAAAAAAAAAACTGTAAAGTAAAGACACTAGTGCGTAATAGAAAAGTCAAAAGCACGCGTGTTTTATAGGATACTTTTAGGCCATAAAAACGGTTGAATAAATAAGGGCCACTTTACGAGCAAGTGTGTTGAAAAAGGGTATTAACACCGGCACTCCCTTTATTTTTCATAGGTAAGTATATAATATATATATCTATGGGTAAGTCACTTTATTAAACACAATAAAACAATATACAAACTAAATAATAATACTTAACACAAAAAAATACTTATTTTAGAAAACTGAAACAACCGACTTTAAAATACGCAATTCGTTTACTTGGATAACATATTTTACCGGTTATTTTGTTATAAAAACCAAAGTACTAAACTCTTTTTTCTATGACTAAACTGATTTTGTTAAAATTTATAAAAGACCAGGTCAAACAAAAAGGAATTATCAAAATCAATTTATACTTGGCGAAGTAATGAAAAAACATAGGTACAAAAATATACAGTCGAATTGAGAACCTCCTCCTTTTTACCCGACTGTGTAAGAAGGAGGGTTATGTTTTTCGAGTGTATGTATGTATTTATGTTTCTATAGGATCGTCTACAGCCTAAACGGCTTGACCGATTTTGATGTGCGAGGTGTCGTTAGATTCGTCTTCACTTTCAAAGTGTCATAAGTTTTTTTTTTCAATGATAATAATATATCTTTCGCAAAAATAAAACAAATGTGTTTTTTTCGTAACCTCCAACGAACTTTTTCATAATAAAGAAGTGGTTTTATTTATTCTAATGAATACGCATTTATAATCTTATACAGTGATACTACGCATACTTTCTCACAAAAGACGTACACTCAACAGCGTATCAAGCCTAACGAAATCGTAAGTTAGACTGCAAAAACTGTATTTCTGCAGTCGTGTATTTTATTTTTCTTTTAATATACATACTTGTTTATTTAATATTTAGCTCCACGTGTCTGGATCCGTGACTTTTGCCAGATTTACAAACTACTTATTGCTAAATACATTGTTACGAGAAAACAAGATTTTATTTAATTGTTATTAATTAATTATATTATAATTTGATAATTTAATTTAATGGATATGGATTTACATCTGGAATAAACAATTTTCATTTCATTTCATTAAACTTATGTAACTTATTATTATAAGGTATTATGTGTATACCGCAAATTGCGGTCAACCAGCGATCCGCAAGCAGCACCCGATGACGAGTATGACGCATGTGCCAGCCATCGCCCTCCTCAACCATATGTAAGGGAAGAGGGCGACCCGCCACACACAGCCGCCGCAAGAAGGAGCTTTCGATAATGAAGTACTCAATTTTCAATACTAACTCTTTGCGGGACCCTCTATAAATACTATATTGTCATTTCAAACCTGACTATTTGCATAGAAGACTTTAATAGTACTACTTGAGCAACTGCGTAAATGAGACAAATTTATAAGTAATAAAACAATCTTAGATCACTTGAAATCCCAGATATACGGGTTTCACAAGGTTTCACCGTATTATATGGAATGTCTTATCTGTCTTAGGGGCCATTCATTTATTACGTAAGGCGATTTAGGGGGGGAGAGGGGTCGACCATGTCTTATCGTTGGACCATGACCATGTCGGTTTGTTCTATTTTTTTCTTATATAGGGTTGGGGGGGTAAAACTAGCAAAAATAGTCTTACGTAATAAATGAATGGCACCTTAAGCCCCGACCCAAAAAGAGGAGTGATATAAGTTTGACGTGTGTTTCTGTATATTTATAAGAAGATCTACGATTGACCACCAGCTCGCCTGATGTTAAGCGACGGTGTGGCCGAGGATGGAGCTCGTCGATCTAGAAGATATCTATTCACTCTAGCCTTGAAAATTCCAAAAAAATAGTTTTTGAGTTATCTAAAGTTATGCTTGTGCTATAAATAAAATATTCGAGGTCTTATGCGCGCAGAGTCACTAGTTAGGTCTACAATCTAAATAAGATAAATAAATAGACTAATAAAAGAGCGGTGGCAAAGATGAGGGAAGCGGAGCGTAGGTCTAGCTGCAAGATGGGTGGACGATATTCAGCCTTATGGAAAAACGTTACTTAACTTTAACCATGAATAAATCTTAAATTCTCTATCTTCTTTCCGCGTCATTACATGTCAGCGAGAAATTGACAAAATATGAAGCATTGCTTAGAGTTAAGTAACGTTTTTCGGTAAGGCCGATTGTGTCTATCGCGGGTCGAATCTGGACTAGAGGTGGGTCATTGACAATTTACCCGTCGATTTTAAAACAGCTTTTTGTCAAAGGTTAACAGGTTGGAAAAACAGTAGATTTAGTTATTAGGTTTTCAACAAATGTGAAATTTCGATAACGCGTTGTCTCAACGTTTTTTATCTATATAAAACGACTATAATTTTAACAGGTGACTTGAAAATAAAGTTAGAAATGGTTTAAAATGAAATTTTCTCCAGTTAAAATTAATGAATGAAGTGAAAATGGTTTTTTTAACACACTTGCTCGTAAAGTGGACCTTATTCAACCGTTTTTATGGCCGAAAAGTATCCTATAAAACACGCGTGATTTTTACTTTTCTATTGCGCACTAGTGTCTTTACTTTACAGTTTTTTTTAATTTCAACAAAGAGTTTTTACTTAAATTAAATATTTCAGTTATAAGCCGTGCTTTTGAATTTTCTATTACGCGCTAGTGTCTTTACTTTACAGTTTTTTTTAAATATCAACAAAGAGTTTTTACTTAAATTAAATCTTTCAGTTATAAACGGGTGTTTTTTTCCTCGCAAGTGTGTTGAAAAACGTCGTATGAAACGCGTGTGGATTATGGTCATTACACTCTCGGCTCTATTACGCCTCGACTGTAATGACCAACTTAGCACACTTGTATCATAATGTACTATTTTTATACAGTCATATGAACATTATCTAAAAAAAAACAAAAACTAACAAATCCTCCCGCGCGACCACACCAAAACCGACCTTAACCGAAGTAATAAAAACAAGTACCTATATTAAAAAAAAAAACATTTTAAAAACAAGCTTTTATTTTTCTTGTTGATAATAAGTTCCTTTGGCCACCTTTCAGCTCTATCAACAGATCAGCACCATATCATCATAATATTGCAATGTAACGCGCTATACACATGTATGCAAAATTTCAGCTCAATCGGAAACCGGGAATTGGATCAAATTTAATTTGCAAGATTTGATGACAAACATCGGGACAGGTGAAACTAAATAAAACCTTGCAATAACAATTTTGTTTACACACAATTTTAAATTCATAATAAACAAACGCTTTTTTCAAACAAAATAACTCGACACCTTGGATGTTTTTGTTTGATTTTAGATTCTAACTTGCAAGCAAGAAGTATAATTTTTAGCGTAATTGTTGTAAATAATCCGTAAAAGCATCCTCTCATTCACTCATACGTGGAGTAAGCGAGAAATGAGTGATTGAGTTTCTTCGGGACGTTCGATTGAATAACGTTTTTACCAAAACCCGTTGGAACAAATTCAACGGGTTTTTGTAAAAACGTTATTAGTTTCTCGTTGATCGTTTCTCTCGTTCGATCCATTCGGGAATTAATCGCGCGTATTCGGAGATTTTCGTGTATCGCTCAGCCAATAAGCGTTGAATTAACAGGACGAAGCGGCTTTTGTGCGATTAACAGGTTTCAAAAATTTAACTGGTTTACGTAATAACTTAAATCTGTTATTTCGTTGACGATTTAAAAGCTGTTGAAAAAAACAGTTCGTTGAAAAAACGCCCACCTCTATTTAATGGGAGATATTAATCGGCGAACAAACATACAAAAAAACAACACACAGACTGAATTGTTAACCTCCTTCTTTTTGGAAGTCGGTTAAAAATATGTGCTTAGTATAAATAAACTTAATGACGTATCTTGAAGTCTGCTTTCTCAGTTTTTTTTAAAACTATAATTTTATTGAAAATGGCCTTAACAATCAATGCTAGCCAATCAGTTTTCTTTTATTGCGGCACAGAACCTTCGCATATGCGTGTCCCAACACTTTTTTAGACAATTGAACAGTGCTTTCTTAGTCAACGGCCAGGTTTCTAAAAGCACCCGGCATGCCCATGTACTCTTCGTTGAATTTTCCCGTTGGTCTCTTAGATTCATCGCTTATCAATTTGTCAAACTCCTCGATCTTTTTCGTCGCTTCTTCACTTTTCAGCACATTCACCCATTGTTCTAAAATTTAATAATTATTATCATTTAAATTTTAATTAAAGTAAAATCATTCTATCAAGTATGTTTTTGTGTTATTTTTGTGAACTAAATGTCTTAGATTATTGTCTTTATTATTGTCTTAGATTATGTCTGATTAAATGTCTTTGAGCAAAACAAACAGCCTACACAGGTCCTCTGCACCAACTGGCAAAATTTTACTACTTACTTTTGTCCAGAAGTTTTTATTATTTTGTAGATTTTTTAGCTGTATACCTAATCACAGAAATTCAAGATCTCAGCAACAATAAGTCCACTGCTGGACATAGGTAGGCATTCCCCATGGCTGTCCTAAAAGCCTCTTCATGCTATTTGTATTACGTTGTTTGTCCGCCTAGTGGCTGGTTATCCTACGTTACCCTTGCCGTGCGTTATCTCCACCCTCTTCGGCCCATAAGCCAGCAGTTCTACGTGCCCTTCGCATTGTCGGTATTTTTTTACACAAGATAGATCCACGATTGACCACAAACTCGCCTGATGTTAAGCGACGGTGTGGCCGAGGATGGAGCTCGTTGATCTAGAAGATATCTATTCACTCTAGCCTTGAAAATTCCAAGATTGTAGATCTCAGGAAACAGAGATGGCGGCAAAATATAGAATTCTTGTGCAGTACGCAACAAGAATGTGGATCGATATCGCTGAGTACGGATTTTTGCCATTTCAACGAGAAATGTGTGGTAATTCGACTACTTTCTACTAGTCCTGTAGTGAAATGGGAAGGGTGGAGTTAACTTGTTAAACAGGTATTGTTATTGCAATGTTACAATAAGAGTTATTTCATTACCATTCAACTTTGTGCATGATTCTTCGTTTCCGCCATACTCCTGAGGAAGAATCTCTTTAGGTATGTGCTTATGCAGATCTTCAATGGTGCTGTGAACAAAGATCCTACTAGCAACTTTGGGTTTCATAGCGAGTTTGAACACAGATATCACTTTATTGACAAATGACGGAGCGTTCAGAATATGGACACCCTTAATTTTGACACCAATACCTTCCTGAAAAAATAGGAAAGAAGTAAATATTTAGTAGCGTTTAGTTCTAGAGAGATCCAGCCTCACTATTGAGCGTGGTATTCTTCTCATTGTGAGAAGAGATCTTCTCTTGTATGATATCTTCTGTCCATGTGGCTGGTTTTTCTATGCTGTGCTGTACTTCAGAGGTGGTCTCATATTAATTTTGTCAAAAGGTTCAATACTTTGGCTTTTAAAACAAAATGGAGAAAATATTGCGATTGCGGTGAAATATTCTAAAATAATCCGTTAAAATTTGTTTAATTTCAATGAGTAACATACGCAAATTTTGCACCGCGCGTCGGTTTTTAGTTTATTAAACTATAATCATTATGTAATATACTTATAGTTATTTTTAGTTTAACTTACTGTGGACAGCATGGCAGCTCGTTTTGCCAGTACAGGGTTAATTTTGTTAAAAAACCCTAAGTCATAGTTTTCCATATCTAATATAAATCGTTCTGCAATGCTGTAGTCAAACAAAAATCTGTATTCGCCAACCTAAAAAAAAACAAAATTAAATGTTTGCTAATCGAAATTGCCAATAAAACATGGTAAATTTATACCAGGACACAAGCGCTTCGACGCCTTCTAGTTGGTATTTGACAATTCTGATTATATCTTATTTTATGTAAATGGCACAGCACGTGAAAGTAAATGGTCGCAGTGATATACGAGTAGGACGCCCGAAAAAATTGTGGATGAATTATTGTACAATGATGACATGAATATTAAAGGAGTGAATCCTGTTAGGATAAATGATAGAGATAAGTGGTGGAAACATACGAACTGCACCGACCCCACCTGGGTGGGATAAGGGGAGAAAATAATGATGTTAGAGGCAGTGATAAATTGCTAACATATTATTAAAGCTCCTTACCAAGAAACAATATCTCACATAGGATAGTAAGCTGAAAGACTCATGTTTTCCAGAGACAAACTGTGTCACACTGATCCTCGACTGATCTACTGGATGCAAATTGGGCAGAGGGACATATTTGCTGAAAATTTTAATTAATATTGTGAAAAAACTCTGCATGCATAAAATAACTTATACATTAAGTATGACAGGTGTTATGACTCAGTGGTAGTATGACTACCTCCTGAGCTGTAGGTTGTGGGTTCGATCTATATATATACATATATATTTTATATATTTGAAAGGCAACTAAAATCCATCAAGTAATCATTATGGGTATAAAACAAAATTAAATGTTTTAAAACTGCAGTACTAAATTCTGCCAAACTGGTTATATTATTTCTTTTACGGCGAATTAGGCCTGCATTTGACCACAATCTCACCTGATGGAACGTAACGATGAGGTCGAAAATGTAGCAAACCTATCTAAAAAAACAGGTTATAGAGAAATAGGATACGCCCGAATAACCCATAAATATCTGTATGTAAAAATATGTAATGTTGTCACTTTAAAATAGGGTGCTATATACCTTTATAAATAGCCTAAAAATAATTAAAAGACACTAATGACTATTCATTCAAGAGTGTTGGTAATGTAAGGTATTGAATGTTTGGTTTGATTTAAGAAGAATGAAAGTAGGCAAATGTTGTGAAAATAGAAGTCTGAAAAATTTATAATAAATACAAATTTTGATATGAAGGATAAATCAAGGAACAAGAATAAAAAGAGAAAATTGAGGTGTATTAAAGATGTGGTGACAAATATAGAAAAATCGATGCTTAGATGGTTTAGAAAACTGACCTCCAAATAGATGAAAACGAATTTAACCAGTTGATACAGAGACTCTAGCTTAATTCACTAGCTTGTTCAAATAACGTGAATATTGGACATGATTATACTGTCCGTGAATTCGTATTCTATAGATATATCAAACGGAAATATGAAGATAATACGCACATAGCCTCGCATAGGGACTCAAATTCATGCATTTTCCTATTCATAGTAATTTCTGGCAGCATTCCTCGGTATGTCAACATTTTATCAATCCGACGTTTTGTTTCTTCTATCGAACCTTTAGCTAAGAAAAACATCTTCTCTTTTACTAAGTGATCTGTAAAACCATAAAGTTGGTATATTAAATATGTTGAATCTTGTTTCATTTACGAATAATTAATTAAATACTGTGAACTAGAACTATCCGCTTCCAGTGGGCTGTGGAATTTCATGGGGTGTAAAGTAGTAGAATTCTTGTGGCTGAAATATTGATGGGACGAACTAGAACACTAGCTTACAATTGCCACCTGATTGCGCTAATGTATTTATGTATTCATCTACCATGTAGTTACATTTGTTTATTTGTAATGTTTTATTTTATTTTTATGCAGACTTTTGAAAATAAAAAAGAAATTTTATATGCATACATACGCATCAAATTGATATATCCGTTTTTGTTAAGTTGGTTAAAAATTAGTATAAACACAGTTAATGGTTACTATAGTCCACTCCTGCACATAGATCTAAATTGACTACCATCCAGGCCAATACTCAGCTATTTGTTTAGGTACAGCCACTTCCATCTGTCTTATGTACATTGTCAAAGCATCGTGTCTTAGGCATCCTACCTTAAGTTTGCCGATACACGGTTTTCACTTTGAAACGCTTCTGCTCTAGCGGATATGGTTTCCACAACAAATGTGAAGTAGACAAGACCAGATCTCGTCTACCCCCGCGGTTGTAGATTCTACGACAGACATGATTGCATCTACCCCAGCGGTTTTGGGTTCCACAACTGATTAATCGGTCCACTACCTATTCAATTTTTTTAATACGCCTGCTGTGCCATTGGCTTTTGTACTAATTTTAATAACATTTGTTATTCATTACTTACTTAGATACTTTGCAGCGTCAGCTAGATGTGGTTGTTTCTTC
This sequence comes from Lycia hirtaria, assembly GCA_947563715.1. Taxonomy (NCBI): domain Eukaryota; kingdom Metazoa; phylum Arthropoda; class Insecta; order Lepidoptera; family Geometridae; genus Lycia; species Lycia hirtaria. Next base: position 11,216,410 of record OX387378.1, read on the forward strand.
AGCCAATCATCTATGATATCTAGACTCTCCTTTATCTTCTTAACATCTTCAACACCATAGAGTTGTCTTGTTTTCGTCATTGACTCCTTTGTTACGATCACCAACGGGTGATGCGGGACATCATCCATTTTGTAAAAATTATATATCAAAATGTATTGGTACAAAATAATGTTATATGTGGTAGCTAACTAAGGACAAACTACATAATGTATTGTGTGTCATAGAATATGTATGACTTGATAAATATTCATTTTTAATAATATTCTAAATTACCATATTATTGCTACCGGTGATGAGCCAGTAGCTCGGGTTTTCGTATTTTGCTACCAATGACAGTGCTTCAATTGTTCTTCAAGTTAGGTCTACCCTCTGATAAGATAAAATAAGACCTATGATGATGGCTTACTCTGTATATTGCAGTTAGTAAAGTAAATATTATATTCATGTAAAAGTAATACAGTGAATTCTCTGTGGACCCCAAACTCGGCTAGGCCGGAATCTTGGGAGCCCAAAGTAGATGTCCCTATGGAAATTAACGTGGTTTTCACACATTTTTAAATAAAAACTACGGGTCACTCACGTCTGTTTGTCACCGACCGAGAGTGACGTGTGCTGCTCCTTTGAAAAAGACCGCCTAATGCGGTTGAAACTATAGTCGGATATTTCGACTCAAAACAGACGTGAGTGACCCGTAGCTTTTATTTAAAAATAGATGTCCCTATTATATGTAGTACAATTTTATACCCGCTGGAAATTGATACTTATCATATGTATGTGATGAATCACACAAAAAATCATCACCAAAATAATGTGGCAGCGTGCTGGGTACGCTGACAACTGGTTTGAATATTTGGATTGTCTTTAGACCTTTATTTGTCTGGCTGGAGTAATCGATTTGCTTTTTGTGTAGTAGTTTAGTATGTGTAGTTTGTACATATATTCAACTTCAAATCATAATTTATTTCAGACTCAGAGATCCATATCATTATATTATATATATTAACTTATATTATAAATTGTATTAAATTAAAATATTATTATTGTATGTTAAATGAATCGATCGATATTGTTTTGTTGTTGTTTATAACACAAAAATATAGAAAGTTAACTTTGCGGTTTTGATTATTTTTATTCGGTAACATACCTATAAACGGTCATTATGCTGTTGAAAGAACAATACATTTTACTTAATAAATAATAAGTTTGTTCACCTGTGTCAACGGGAAAGTAGACTAAAGTTAAATACAAAGTGTACAATGACTTATGCACAGGAAGAATTATGTTTGCAGACGTAAGACTTTTTTCTCTACGTTCAAATATCCTAATCCTAGCTATAATTATAAAAGCGAAAGGAACTCTGTCTATCGTCTGTCTGTCTTGCTGTTCGTTACCTCTTCCCAGCTAAATGGCTGAACCAATCATTATGAAATTTGGCACAGAGATTCTTTAGGAACTGGAGAAAGACATAGGTATTTTATCATCATCATTATCACCTTTTTTCATCATTACGCGGGTGACATCGCGGGGCGCAAATAGTACACAATAAGCTTGAGAGTGAAAAGTCCAATTTAAAGATATTTCACGTTAGTGGCAAAATTTATTCAATTAAATTCACAAATGGTCAATGGGTGTATCTGTGGTCTAGTAATAAAATTCATTGTCACAGCTGATAAAATCGCCGTTTGTTTCAATCCACAGTTCTGAATAATAAAACAATAAAACTTATTAAAACGCCTGCTATAAAAATATTACAAAACAGGTAAGAAAATAACAGTTGTAGATAAAGTATACCTTTCAGGCACTAGACTGTTACCGATGGTTTCAAACATCAGATGTTGAAACTGTTTAACACCCAATAATATACCTATTTTTGCCGACTACGAAAATAACAGGCCTCATGGCCTCATTTGAGCTTATAATTATTCATAAATGTTTATAAAAAAGGAAATATACATATTTCAGGAAGCATATGGCATGCGAAAAAAAGGCATACTCTATATAACGCCTTCCAAAATGATTGACTCACTGATCTCAATAATTAAGGCGGTGCTAAGTGATAAGATAAGGAAAAGTATACACGTTCATAAGACGGTAGATACTCTATATGAGCATTTTCCAAGAGATATTTTACCTGCAGAATTTGGGGGGAAGGAGAAATCTTTAAAGGCTTTGCAAGGTAAGCGTAGAAAAGGCTAGAAAAAAGGACAGCAAGTAATATAAAGAGAAAAGGAAGCAAACAGTAAAATAAAAGCAATTATTTCCATAACATTATGACAAAAGTGCAACGGGCCATTCTGGGTCACAAGGTTCAGTGACCCTAAACTAGTGGTTTCGCCACAAAAGCGATAGATCTCATCGAGATCTTAATTTTGAATGACAGCTCTGTCAAACTGTCAAATATTACAGGAAACCGTTATATCACGGATGCCTCGAAATAATATACCCTATGTTACTACCGCAACTGAGACAAATATTAATGATATCTCATAAAATATAAACGTAAATATCAATTGAAACCTCAAATCTCGGCCTGGAAAATGTTCTATATCATCACCGACATATGGAATCTTAGGGCCTTACCGAAAAACGTTACTTTACTTTAACCAACGTCTTAAGTTCTCTGTCTTCTTTCCGCAAGTGTCTTTACGTGTTGACAAAATAGAAGCGTGGCGTAGAAGTTGACAAAATATATTAAGCATTGCTTAAAGTTAAGTAACGTTTTTCGGTAAGGCAGTTAATGTACCAAGAGTAGCGTATTTTTTTTTTATTTGTATTATCTTTAATCAGACATTTTTTTTTCAGACGATTGGTTCAAACTGACGACATCGAAAGAATATGAAGATTTCCTTCGGAATGTTAACGAAGCCAATACCAACGAGTTGTACAGACAAACAAGCAAGTTTAACGAACACTACATCGGAATGCCGGGCACTTTTAGGACTTTAAGTGTAGACTAATAAATGGTTTATTTTTGATAAATTGTATAGGGAAAATACGGCGTGGGTAACTTTTACTCTGTGTCAAACACTGTACATACAAAACTTCTTGATATTTCTTCCAAAAGTAATTTGACGACTAATCTTTTGGTAAAAAATCAAGAACCATTGAAAAAAAAAACATAAATCATGAACAGTTAGCTGTAATATGATAAGATAAAATAAAATGAAAATCATACTCTAATAACCTTTTTATTCATTCCAAACTCATCCTAATAAAATAAATATCTAGTGTTTATTTTCCAAAAAAGGTAAGTACAAATGAGCTAAAACTTAACTCAATCTAAATACGAATCGTACTTGCTAAATATTTTTTTGACGAATTTGCCAATACAATATTTTATTTTCTTCGCAATCTTCACCATATTAGCCCGTTTTTTGATGTGACAACGTCTAATAAATCGATGAACGCCGGCTGCACGCACGAAAAAGTATGACTCATTATTGCCCCGTTACGTTCATTGTCCCATTACATCATCATCATCATCATTTCATCAATGTTTTGTTATGACGTTGTCACGTTAAACTATCGTCCGTAAACCGACTTTACAGACAACCATTTTTTTTAATAGACACTAATCTACAGTCAAAGTTCTAAACGATCCCGGCATGCCCATGTATTCTTCATTGAACTTGGCTGTTTGCCTCTTTGACTCATCGCTGACCAATTTGTCTGTTTCCCTAATTATCCTCGTCGCTTCTTCACCTTTCAATGTTTCCATCCAACGTTCTGAAAAATAACGCCAATATTAAAATTAATTGTTATTAAACGCCTGTTCTAAAATAATTATAGGTAAGACAGTAATAAAATCTGAACCGATTTTTTGTAGGCAATTAGAATAGCGAAGAGACTTTCAAATATTAATTAGAGATTATAGTTTTATTCCAATGAAATAACACATATCACTTGTGTGCAAAAAGCATAAAGTACGAGCAGATCTTCGCCATATTGTATATATCACATAGTATGTAGTATATAGGTAACCCTCATTTACACTCAGCCCATTCCACTCCACCTGCCGCTGCCGTGGATTGTCGGCAATAAATAATATTATCTCATCCATCCAGCAGAATCAACGCAAGTAATTTGTTTAAATGCTCGCGCTGCCCACTGGGAAATGGGCAGCGCGCGCGTGTCCACAGGAGCAGAGTGTAAACGAGTAGTAAAGTGTTTCTTCGAGCTTAAGTATTCCTTCTGATTTATCTGGCAGGTTTGCTTCCATCATACTAAGATAATACTACGTTTAAAGGAAACCGTACCAGAAAAATATCGATCCACATTCTTGTTGCGTAGTGCACAAGAATTCTTTGCCGCCATCTCTGTTTCCTGAGACCTACAATTTTGGAATTTTCAAGGCTAGAGTGAATAGATATCTTCTAGATCGACGAGCTCCATCCTCGGCCACACCGTCGCTTAACATCGACGACGGCGAGTTGGTGGTCAATCGTAGAACTATCTTCTATTAAAAAAAAAAAAAAAAAACGAAAATCCGACAAAGCACTCCTCTGTTATGGTTCTTAAATCATTTAATTTTATTACGAAGGAAGGAAACTTGAACTCGAATAAATACCTTAATTTAAAAAAATAAATTAATTGTATCAGCTCAGTGACTAAAACTTACCACTCAACTTTTCACATGATACCTCATCGCCGCCATACTCCTTAGGCAGGATTTCTTTCGGTATATGTTTATGTAGGTCTTCAAAGGTATTGTGAACGTGGACTCTACTGGCGACCTTCTCTCTCAGTGCTTGCTTCAGAATGAAAATCAGCTTGTCAACGAACGCCGGAGCATTCAAAATATGGATGCCTTTTATTTTCGTGCCAAAACCCTCCTGAAAATTGAAAGAAACAGTCATTAGAAAATGAGAAGTGCGAAAGTTTTATTAAAAATATACCTAATTATATCATTATTACTAATTAGAAGTACTACACAAAAAGTAATGGGATTACGTCAGATCGTTGAAGGTCTGAAGGTAATCCAAATGCTCAAACCCACAGAATATATAATTGTACAGGTACAGAAAATTCACTTCACGCAAATTCGAATAGTGACTCTTGCTAAGATGCAATAAACTAACTAAAAATTAATTTGTAAGAGCACTAAGTTTTAAGTCTACAGACACTTACAGAGTGTATCTTGTTATAACAAATAGCTCTTATCTCTTTTGGCTTGTTGCAAAATACTGAAGTGTCTGGTTGAGGCGGCAAGTTGTATGTACTTGTAGCATTATAAGTACATAAATTGCAGAGTGCGTTTGACCTACTATGCATAGATGGCATACGCAGCATGCCAGCTGAAAGATAGATACATAGATAGATAAACTCTTTATTGCTTACACAACTATACTAAAACACTAATAAACAAGAGAGAGCTTACACACTAGCGAAAATAACAGGCGGCCTTATCGCTAAAAGCGATCTCTTCCAGGCAACCTTGTGATGGAGATTCCAAACAATAGAAATGATTGACGGGGTGTGCAACAAAGAAAGAAAAAAAGAGAAGAAAAAAACCTAATAAAATTAAGACAATAAATAAAACGGATACGAATATAATATACCTACTTAGAGATAAAAAAATACATAAATTCTAATATAAATTACTGAAAGGCAGTGCTTATGCGCAAAACATTGGAGATTTTTAATGAGCCTGAATTCTATATTTATCTTTATGTTATTTGCCAAATGTTTGTGTTTCATAACAGCTCCAACATTTTTTGTAAAGAAAGTGTAACATACCTATGATATGAAATACGTTTGTTTGAATCTTAATTGCCCGAATCCCGTTTCATAGAAATGTCTTATTTCAAATATTTACTTGACACTAGCTTCTATATCTATAATTCCATAAGTTTGTTAGCCATAAGTTTTATTGTCCCGAACAATAATTATTAAGTTAGGTTAACATTTCGAAATTTAGTCAGCTGTTAACCTTTTTAGGGTTGAACCTGTCCAAATTTACATTAAAGTTTGGCATTTAATAACTCGCGATATTAAAGAGTGAGGAGCAAAATACTTCTCGGAAGGACTTCTTGACTAGTCTACGTATGTGATGTTTAAATGTTGTTGGGCCTCACTCGGACACATTGTATAGAAAAACCCTTAATACTTCTAAAGAGTCAGTTATTATATGTAAATATATCAATTAGGTTAGGTTAGGTTTTAGGTTTATGTTTATTATGAAGACTTTCGTTGTTAATATGAATTCGATTCGGTTATTTATCAGACCTTTTGGGATTTTAATATACCTAGTGTCTATTGAAAAAATATATTTGGTTTTCGGAGTAATTCGATATTTAGTAATTCGGATCGTATATGGGTAAGTAACTAAAATAACTTATCAAATGTACTCACTGTACATAACACTTCAGCTTTTTTCACAACAACTGGGTTAATTTTGCTAAGCAATCCAACGTGAATATTCTTCATGTCAATTATGTATCTCTCCGCCGCGCTATAGTCAAAATTAATTCTGTATTCGCCGATCTGAAAAAAAAAACGTAGAACGTGGTCGTAAAAATAATCACGATTATAATAAATAAATAATAAATAAATATTTGTGGACATTTCACACAACCATCTAGCCCAAATTAAGCAAAGCTTGTACTATGGAACTAGATGGCTGATAGAATAAATATATACTTTTTTTTGTAAATATATACATATGATACATAGAAACACCCAGACACAGAACAAACATCCACGCTCATCACACAAATGTTTGCCCTGGGTGGGATCAAACCCACGACCTTACAGTTCAGCAGGTAGACGTAAACACACTACCAACTGAGCCACAAGGCCAGTCAATATAATGCATAAAAGCATGTTTTGTAGAGAAATTCTTACGGTTCATAATTATGATTTTTATTTAGCCTATCTGGACCTCGCGATGTCACCCGCGTAAGGATAAAAAATGGTGATGATGATGATGACAAAATATAACCTATGTCCTTTTACTGGTCCTAAAGAATCTCTGTGCCAAATTGTATAACAATTGGTTCAGCTAATAATTGATAGTTTTGAGTGTTTTATATGTTTAAGACAAAGTTATAAAGTTGTAACATAAAATCTTGGAAAAAAAATAGGGTAGATAGTAATCTGGTAGGTACATACAGTCTGTTGAAATGATATTACAACAAGCTTAGTACTCACCATAAAGCAGTACCTGAAGTAAGACAGTAGACTGAAAGGCTCCAACTTGTCGGTTAGGAACTGGGTCACCATCACTCTAGACAGGTCTACTGGATGCAGCTTGGGTAAAGGCACGTATCGACTGGAAATATTAACAATAATAAACAGATAGTTTGCCTTGTAGTCCAAGAGCCCAGGGAAGCCAGAAGTTACTTATTTAGTGACGAACGAAATGTGGCTTACTGAGTAGTACTCGTGTAGACTACGAATGTATAATCTATTCGAATTGTGGGCCAATTTTGAAATATTACCCACCAAAGTGGAAAAAAATATAACTAACTTTTTTGTGTATTTAAATTGGACTCGCTTAAAGCATTTGCCAGTCTGAGTGTCAAGTATTAAGATTTCTTCAAGTTACTTGAATAAAACAAGTTCTAAATGTTCTAGTTGCAATCTAAGTCACTTAGACAGTCATTTTCAAATTCGAGTCATACTTCAGTAAAGTGATGGCGACATTACTAGCTACTATGGAGTTTTGCCGAAAATCTGAAAAGATACGTTTCGCTGCTTTATTTCACTTGCCCACACTCACGCACTTGATCTAACGCTTAATGAATAAAACACCATTTTTTTGCATTAATATTTAAAATAATACAAGTTTAGGAACACAATGAGAAGATGGCCCGTTCCCAGCAGTGGGACAGTTTGTACAAACAGGGCTGATAAAAAAAAAAGTTTAGGAAAATAAAATAAAACGACAACATGTTTTCATGACGTACCCGCCAAAACTCCATATCTAATTTTACTTATTTAGTGACGGCTGAGTTTTATCTATGGTATTCAGGCAACACATTTATAGCTATTTGAAGATAGTAGCACGCTTTCAGCACAGCCAACCTTTGTGACATTTTCATTCTTTCTTTAATACAATAATTAATTTGACACCCTAATGTAGATTATATTTAATTTATATAACTATTGTGATTAAATTTAGTAATTATTTTATTTGTAAAAATGATTCAAATGACATTGTATCATTGAATGCCCGATGAGGGTAGACTGATATATGCCAAGCAACCAATTTTTGACATAAACCGAAATCATTTGGCCGCTAGCACACGGCGTAATTTAAACGCGCGTTTCAGGAATGCGCGTCGTCTGCGCGTTTCAGCGCCGTAGATGCTAATATTTGCGTTTTTATAGATTCGAACGCGCGTAAAACGCGATACAAACGTGCATGTGAAGCGCGTTCGAAACTCGTTTGATGCACGTACAAAGGGGCGGAGGAGGGGTACAAGAGGGGCGCGCGCTCACGCCACGGCACCGTTCGAGCCGCAGTTATAGCGCGTCTGTATCGCTGTACTTATCTGCGCTTATAGGTGCAGTAGACGCACGTTTCACGATCACCCCGTGTGCTTAGGTTACAAGGTTGCATTCAAATCTCGTTTGAAGCGCGTATACGTGCGTTAGCAGCGCGTCGTCTGCGCGTTTAAAATACGCCGTGTGCTAGCGGCCTTTAAGAAGTAATTAAAAATACTAACGCTACATCAGTTTGTGATTCGAATTCCTCCATAGATCTATGCAAGCTTAGATCTGGCATCATTCCACGGCACGTCAGAAACTTCTCCAGGCGGTTCTTTGTTCCTTCCACAGATCCTTTTGCTATAATAAAAACTCTTTCTAACATTGCGCGACCTGTAAGTAAAAAAATTGCATAACAATATTGATGCTATTTCTTCATTTTATTCTTCTATTCTCTAATTTTCGTCAAAAGAGTCCTAGTCATAGTCAATGTCAAGTAAAAGGAGTCATGGTCAAAGCGGCGTCACCTTTCAGTATAGTGGTTAGTGATTTTATTTGAAGCTGCTATAGATTTTTTACCAACAACATGAAAAATCACATTTTTTAATGTAGAAATAGGTTTTCACTTGACCACCAACTCTCCTTATGTTAAGCGACATTGCGGTCTACAATTAAGCGCGCTTATCTAGAAAAAATCTATTCGCGATTTAAAGACACCCAGATTATATATACCGGGGAAGACCTACTCAGGAAGCGTATTCCATAATCTAACAGTCCGCACAATGAAAGTGGACCAACAAACACCTACATTTCACGGCGCTGTTTCACTTCTATGGGACTAATTAAAACTTATCCTCCTAAATAAAAACAAAAAATCGGTTTATAAACAACGGAGTATAGCAATAACAAACATATAAAAAAATACGACTGCCATCTCCACTTTTAGAAGTCGGTTAATAGGAGGAAAAATGTCTACTCTTCTAAAAACGAATATAAGGACTTTTTTAAACTATCACGGCCATTCATTAAAGCATATTATTAACGGGATATTTACCGTGGTTTGCGTTAATTTTGAGCTCCCGATATTTCGGCACAGTTACATGCACCATGTTCACGGGCGACTGAAGAATCCACGTGGATGATACGGTTAAGAGCAGTCATATCTGTCTACCCTCTTTCTTTGTCTTTTACTCTTTTAGTCGCCCGTGAACATGGTGCATGTAACTGTACCGAAATATCGGGAGCTCAAAATTAACGCGAACCACGGCAAATATCCCGTTAATCATAATACTATTATATGGATTTCTAAACTTACTGATATATTGTGCGGCTTGAGAGAGATGTGGCTGCTTCTTTAGCCAGTCGTCGATGATGTCGAGGCTTTCCCTTATTCTTTTTACATCTTCTATTCCACACAACTGTCTCACTTTCTTTACCGAGTCTTCTGTCACGCTGATCAAAGGGTGGTGCGGTACAACCTCCATCATATAAAATCTAGAACAAAACGAACTCAAATTAGAAAATAAGTTAGATAAATAAATATAAATATAAATATTTGTGGACATTTCACACAACACCATCTAGCCCAAACTAAGCAAAGCTTGTACTATGGAACTAGATGGCTGATAGAATACATATATACTTTTTTTTTGTAAATATATACATATGATACATAGAAACACCCAGACACAGAACAAACATCCATGCTCATCACACAAATGTTTGCCCTGGGTGGGGATTGAACCCACGACCTTTCAGTTCAGCAGGTAGACGTAAACACACTACCAACTGAGCCACAAGGCCAGTCATAGATAGAACGTATTGGGACCGAGAATGAAGTGCTTTTTGTAAAGAAATGCGAAAGGCTATAAAATCCGTTATTTTTAGTTAAAATATTTTATTTTTTTCAGAAAAAAATAATTACATATAATCATTTTTTTGTCACAATTTTTACACTACTATGTATTTTCAAATAGCTTTGAAACTCACGTTTTTTTTTTATTTCCTAACTTTTGTCACAACACAATTTCTTGCCTATGTATTTCACTAGAAGATGGGATATAAACTAAAAAGTTTTTCCTTATTCCATTCCATATAAGCACAGAATAATTCACTTTGACCTAAACGTTACCATGTCGCATGCTATTATAGTCGGAGATCTAGTGACATTAAAAAAATGGGTGTATGTAAAGTCGGTTTACGGACGATAGTTTAACGTGACAATGTCATAACAAAACATTGATGAAATGATGATGATGTAACGGGACAATGAGCGTAACGAGACAATGAGTCATACTTTTTTGTGCGTGCAGCCGGCGTTCATCGATTTATTAGACGTTGTCACGTCAATAAATATGTACCTGTTTATTATACATATTATTAATATGTATAATAAATAATTCTTATTTGAAACACTAAGTAAACTAATTTCAATCTGTATAAATGAAAAAAAAATACAGCTGAATAGATCAATTAAATCAAGGCTAAGAACAATATTATCAAATCATCTTTTAAACCGACTACGCAAGAAAGAAGGTAATATTTTACAAACGTATGTACCTATGTAGATACCTCTGTATGTACATTATGTATCTGTGACAGTATATATGTGGATATTATGCTTCTATATTACCGATATCAGCCTGTACTACGCTTAGGTACAGCCGCTTACGACTTGACCATTTTTTTATGTGCAAGATGTCTTTAGATTAATGTCATAGTCTACATTTTTATATAAATACATTTAGAAATACAATAACGAAACACTCGAAAATATAAAAATTGAACCTTTACATTGACTCCTGTAACAAATATAACTGATTCCATGAAAATAATTCGAAATAATACTTCTTTAAAGATATTTTACAGTTTCGATATCAAAAACACGTACCTACTTGACATTATAAAAATATCATGAATTTTTATTCACGCATTTTATGCCAGAGCAATATTTTTTGGAAAAAAATCTGCGCATTTTGTTTAATAACAGCACGAAAATAGTGATCTATCTAGCATAAAATGTGACTGCGTAGTCAGATATTTTATTGTAAGAATGGTTTAACTAGTTATTAAATATCATCATCATCATCATCATCTCAGCCATAAGAAGTCCACTGCTGGACATAGGCCTCCCCCACGGATTTCCAAAATGACCGATTGAAAGCGGCTTGCATCCAGCGTCTTCCCGCCACTTGTATGAGGTCATCTGTCCATCTCGTGGCTGGTCTTCCTACGCTGCGCTTGCCGGTACGTGGTCTCCACTCGAGAACCTTTCGGCCCCATCGGCCATCAGTTCTACGTGCTATGTGCCCTGCCCACTGCCACTTCAACTTACTAATCCGCTGTGCTATATCGGTGACTTTTGTACGTCTACGTATCTCTTCATTTCATTTGTTATTAAATATAGTTTAAATAAAAACCGGCCAAGTGCGAGTCGGACTCGCGCACGAAGGGTTCCGTACCATTATCTATAAAAACAGCAAAAAAAACACGTTTGTTGTATGGGAGCCCCCTTAAATACGTATTTTATTCTGTTTTTTAGTATTTGTTTTTATAGCGGCAACAGAAACACATCATCTGTGAAAATTACAACTGTCTAACTATCACGGTTCATGAGATACAGCCTGGTGACAGACGGACGGACGGACGGACGGACGGACGGACGGACAGACAGCGGAGTCTCAGTAATAGGGTCCCGTTTTTACCCTTTGGGTACGGAACCCTAAAAACTGAAACAACCGACCACTCAATGCGCAGTTTTCTTTTAAAAACTGAACTATGGACCGATTTTGATGAAATTTCTATGAGACAATCTGCAAATATATTCTTTCTAACAAAAAAAAAATTTTATAAATGACGGTAACAAACATAAAAAATACAGCCGAATTGTTAACCTCCTTCTTTTGGAAGTCAGTAAAAAATAGCACCTTAGACTTATTGAACGCTGACTCTTAAACTATGCCGACACTGAATACGTGAGTAGGTTTAAATTACGGGGTCACACCGTGTACAGGACATTATACCTACTAGTAGTGCTAGTTAGCCTCGCTTTAATTATTATTGCTGTAGTTCTCGTATTGTCATATTATTTACAAGACATTTATTTACTAGATTTGAAGATAAATAATAATTACACGGTGTATGTATAATAACTGTATTAATAATAAGCTAGGCATTGATATTTTTACTCCTAAACTCTCATTCTATGCTAAATCAGTGAAGGATATCCTCTATACCAATCCATAAAATAGATTGTAAAATAAAATCAATTGCAAAATGAATAAAATTTAGATTTGCTTACACATATTCACCTATGTAAAGTTACAAAATATGCATAGCCTCTATTTCTCTGTTTTCCCCTTTGTTTCAATATAATACCTAAAATGTGTTTGCTCAAATGATGTATACATGCTTTGGAGTATAGTCTGGTTCTGCTCGATTGTCACATGTTATCTTATATTATGTTAGGCTATATTCTGTTTTGTATACTTAAATAAATAAATAACTAAGTATGTAACAACTAGGTTTAATTTTCTTGATCCTTTGTCATAATATTCTCATAATTTTATTGGCTGACATAATTTGATAGTTTATGATTGTGAACGGGAGGATTTATTGTTTTGCATATATTTACTGATATTACAATTTGAGAGTGTGTCTTTATGAATGAATGATCCCGATTTCGTACGAGAGATTGTCCATATTTTTTAAGGAATAAATAATGTAGGTATTTAAATAAAAACTATGGGTAACTCACGTTTGTTTTGAGTCGAAATATCTGACTATAGTTTCAATCGCATTCGTTGGTCTTTTTCAAAGGAGCAACGTAAACGTCACTCTGGGTCGGTGACGGTGACGCGCCTCGCACTAATTTCTCAGTTGGTGCGAGACGCGTCAACGGCCGATTGACGAATGCGGTTGAAACTATAGTCTGATATTTCTACTCAAAACAGACGTGAGTGACCAAGTCTTTATTTAAAAATGTGTGTAAACCAAGTTGGTTTCCATAGTAAAATAAAGAATGTATTGTTGTTATTGTCGCGTCGCGCCGTTGTTTTCCATCAGTACTCTTTCGTACGAATAATTTGCCCGTCTACTGCAAGTTTAGTTCTCCCAGATTTTTTTATTCATGTCTATGTCGCGGAATCAAGCTAATTTTTTATTTGTTTTTATTTGACAAAATCAACCTCCACAGACAGACTCCGGCGTCCGTGCCTTTTACAAACCAATATATTATGTATTTTTAGCTAAGTACTTACACCTTTTTTTTATGCAAGAGGAAGACAAAATCAAGCTATCTAGGTTACTTTTCATCTTTAATTTTTTAATTTTTTGCGCGCTTGCTTGGAACCGATTCACTTCCAATTTAAAAACACACAGATTATATCCAAAACGTTCTAGAGTAGAGACCACGCACCGGCAAGCGCAGCGTATGAAAACCAGCCACGAGATGGACAGATGACGTCATACAAGTGGCGGGAAGAGCAATGCAAGCCTACTCCAATCGGTATTTTTGGAAATCCATGGAAAGGCCTATGTCCAGTTGTCGACTAAGGCTGAGATGATGATGATGATGAGAGAAAGATCCATTGTTGAACTCTGTTATCCCATATATTCTCATTACCGATTTGATCATACAGTAAAACTGTTCCAACTGTCTTCATCGGCAGTATACTTGGGGCATTCACGTCTCAGCGCCATAAGTCATTTCTGGTATCACATACTTCTTTACTATTAAGGCCTTACCGAAAAACTTACTTAACTTTAACCATCGTCTTAAATTATCTGTCTTCTTTCCACAAGTGTCATTACGTGTAAGCGAGAAGTTGACAAAATATGTTAAGTATTGCTTAAAGTTAAGTAACGTTTTTCGGTAAGGCCATATGTATCCTTGTGCAATTTTTAAAGTTAATCTTAACCTTGATGTAAGCCTAAGTTGCGAGAACGTGTTAATGTTTTTACCTCAAACATACTCTTGTTGTTTTACATAAAAGAATCTTCTCAGAAAATGTTCATCGAAACAGTCTGACGCTGGTAAGTAATAAAAAAATAAATGGCCAAAGGCCAAGCTTCCTGAATGGGTCTTTCCGTAACTGTTGCTTAACACCAGGTGAGTTGACGGTCAAGCGCAAGCCTATTTTCGAATTAAAAAAGTGCGTGCTGTGCCACGCGCAATGTAGGGTTCCGTAGTTGTACATTATAGTTTATATGAACTTAAAACAAGGTCTATTATTTGATACTATTAACATGTGAGTAAAGTTATGTCAGTTTAAATTAAATTTTCATTTCTTACTTCAGTAAATACATTTTTATAAGTTGATCAACTTCATCATCGTCATCTCAGCCATAGGAAGTCCACTGCTAGACAAAGCCTTCCCCCTGGATTTCCAGAAAGACCGGGTGGAAGCGGCTTGCATCCAGCGTCTTCCTGCCACTTGTATGATACTCGTATCTTCTGTCCACCTTGTGGCTGGTCTTCCTACGCTACGCTTGCCGGTTCGTGGTCTCCATTGTTGATCGACTATTACTCGTTAACTTGTAAAGTTACTTAGTCTTAGTTTTACATTTAATTTCATCATATATGCTACGCTACTAGCTTGATTTTTTCCCCATTTCCTAAGTCAATCGTTTAGCCGATAGAAAGGGAGTCCCCCTTTTGACTTACTATGTAGGTATGTCAATGCCAAATTATAGCTTTCTAGTACTTACTAACTGTCTTTGAATGATGCCGCGCACAGACACACAAACAGACAGACTCGGCGAAACTTATATGCCTTGTTTACTACGGAACCCTAAAACATGAAATTCCAACTTGAAAATCACACTCAGTACAATCTGTGTCTCGGTAGATTCTGTAGAATCATCGAGGTACTATACTGTACAATACAAAGATAGTTGAAAGAGAAGACTATAATGCCTCTATGACAAATATGCGTTCTTGGCAAAACAATAAAGTTGTTAATCTCGGTGATTTATCGTGAAGTAAAGAGTTTTCCGTTGTTGATACGTTTGTAGTGCGACATCCACGGGACTAGATAATTTGAACATGGACATCAACTTTTTTTATTAGACATAGACATAGACATGTATTTTATTGTGATAAAAAACATACAAAAGAAAAGAAAAACAAATAGTGCTACAACATAAGTTTTTTTTTTTGTCATAACCCGGCCCTAACTCAGCATGATACTAAAGTACCCAACACAGAATTCGCCCTATTTACAGTAAGTCTTTGGTACCCAACTCAGCATAAAAGTCGTATTATTATTACAAAAAAATAGCCTATGATACACACATACATTACATACAAACACTCGAAAAACATAAGCCTTCTTTTTGCGCAGTCGGTTAAAAATAATTATAGTTTAAAAAACTGAAGCAACCGACTTCTCATGGATGCCATTGTCAGAACTGGACCAAAATTTCAAATAAATAAAGAATCATCAAAATCGGTTCACCCAGTCGAAAGTTCTGAGGTAACAAACATAAAAATATACAGTTGAATTTGAACCTCCTCCTTTTTTGAAGTCGGTTGAAAATAGAAACGTATCAAGTTCAAAGTCCCTCTAAAGTAGTTACCTGTTTGCTTTACACTTGATGAACAATAAATAAACTTCGTAGCCCTGAAACTTGTGTATTTTACTTAAGTAATGGTTATGTCAACATTACCTTTGGTTCCGAACTAAAGAAGTTAGTACCCGTCAAGTTAGACGTAGCGTTAACGTATTGGAGTTACAAATAAGAATTGCAAATAATGAACTTCGGTGTATAATGACGATTTTATCACTTCGCTATATTTTTTATCACTTCGCTATTTGTGGCAGGACTTGTTTTATTTACTCGACTGCGCAAGAAGGAGGAAATGTTTTCGGGTATATATGAGTCGTAAGGGTGTAGGATATGTGTGTACATTATATTATTATATTCCATCCTACAGACTAAAACTGAAATTCAGGCTTGAAAAAATTTGATACTTTAAAAACTGAAGCAACCGACTTCTCATGGATGCCATTGTCAGAACTGGACCAAATAGGGAAGATGCAGTTAGAATATTTATGAAAATTGTATGATTAAAATGTTAAAAAAATATAAAAGAGAGGCCACTGCAACGTTTTTATTTTACATAATGTTGATTTTTAACAATAATTACGAATTAAAAATAACTTTAAACAAAACGTATTTCAAAACACCAATCAGCGTTTAGTGATGTCACTCCTGTTATGACAACTTATTTTCAGGTTATGGTTGTGTGGTCATTTGGGTGAATATTATTTTATGTGAATATTAATTGCGTTTTTTTTTAATAAAAATGGAAGTTGAGTTTATCAAAGCAGGACTCCAGGAATTTACAAAGAGTTATTGTTGACATGGTTGTAACTATTTTAGTCGAAAGTGCAGTTTTCAAGTGTAGAAATGAAAGGAGCTAAATTACTACGGTATGTTTAAATCATAGTTGTTTTTGTATTTTATTCAGCGGCTTCTACACATAGCAGTTATTTCAGCTCAACAAGAGAATCTTACGGCGATAACGCAATCGGCTATATCCAAAATAAAAGAGATAAAAAAGTTAAAAGATTAAATATTTACTTCTATTGCGATGGATAGAGGGATAAACTAAAAAAGAAGTTCTCAAATTAGTGAGCAAAAAATAAAAGGTAACTTCATTAATTTTTCTGTTGTTTAAATATTTCGAATAAAAGAATTTTTAATGTTTGGTTCAAGGCTTTGTACTAATTAATATTATTGTGACTGCGTTTCAGATTAAAATTGGAGCTAGACTTCTTCATTAATGTCGAGTATCCTATGTTTGGTGCAACACCTGACAAGCTTACTGAAAATTAAACAGTAAAGGAGAAATGTCCTTCAACAGAAGCTACAATACTTATGTAAAAGACAATAAAATAACACCGAAATGTCGGACACAAGTACAGCTTTAAATGTTTTTTAGCGAAAGGAAAATGGCACTTTTCTGTATAGCTTACCCAAAACTTTGAAAAATCAAAAGAAGAAGTAGGTAGATATTTATAATGTGCCATATGATAACAGCATTGTGTCTGCTATGAATGCTGCAAAGAAATTCTGGATAGATGCTGTATTTTAAAAATTAAAAGATATGTATAATATTAAAAAAAAAAACCTAAAACTTTTTTGTAAATTTATAAAATAAAATTCTATGCTTTGTAAATACTATTTTTTTATTCAATTTTAATTTAAGGTGATTGTAAATTGACAAGCGCACAACAAATGAATATGCTAGAAGTCTAAATAGGGAATTAGAAAATGATCAACACAGGCATGTGGCTTTAGAAAAGCAAATTCGCGCAGTCTTCTAATCACTCTTTCAATATTCCGTATGAATGAAAGCCAGCGACGAACAAGTACGACCAGTGACAGACAGGAATGACGTCATCTGAACTGAGGTCCGTTTTCGCGAGAAAATTTAAACTGCCAATTTAAAACCGCATTTTTTCCGATAAAATACAATGTTTTGATTTTTTATACATTTGTGATCTATTCTACATGAAATTCTTTAAAATGAAAACAAAACCAAAAATATTGCATGTTCCCTATTGAAATGGGACCACACGGGAAGCACCAGCTTTCAAATAAAAAATAATCATCAAAATCGGTTCGCCCAGTCGAAAGTAATGAGGTAACAAGCATTTAAAAAACATAACCCTCCTTCTTCCGCAGTCGGGTAAAAATACAGTCGAATTGAGAACCTCCTCCTTTTTTGAAGTCGGTTGAAAACGAACGTAATTCCCATACAGTTTTTGGTCCTTTTTAAATTTAGTGAGTTTAAGTATTTTAATAAAATTCATAGTGGTGCCTTCAGATATGAGCATATTGTCATATATACGTTACCGGCCAAACCCGATTTCAGGACAAACTAGTTTGGCCTAGGCTAAACTAGTTCATCCTGATATAAATACGCACACTCATAACTGGTATGGCTTAGTCTTATTTTTGCAATTACGGAGTATTTTATTCAGTTATCTATGTATTTTGATTTGATGTTTGTCCAGTCAAGTCAAAGTAAATATCATATTAAGATGGTGATAGGTATAAGCAATAATTTCTTCAGAGATTAGGTTATGTGTTTTTTTAATACAAATTTATAGATAATTTACAAATACAGATAATATACACTTTAAGTTTGAAGCTGCAAAGAAATTTTCTGCGACAGCGCTAAGGGGGAAAACGATGAAAGTCCCAAGAGCAAGCCGGAAATAAATTTGTATAAAAAAAAAACCATAACCTAATCTCTGAAGAAATTATTGCTTATACCTATACCAGGATCAACTAGTTTGGCCTAGGCTAAACTGGTCTGTCCTATCGGGCTTAGGACAAATTATTTTGGACTAGCCTAAACTAGTTCATCCTATCGGGCTTAGGACAAACTAGTTTTGCCTAGGCTATACTAGTTTGTCCTAAACCCGATAGGATGAATTAGTTTAGCCTAGGCCAAACTAGTTTGTCCTGAAATCGGGTTTGGCCGGTAACATATACATATATGTCATTAACTTGAAATATTAAACAATCAGAGATTATAATTATAGAAATGTGTTTTTGATCTCTTGTTGGTGTTAAATTATAGAACAATGGTCTTTAAAAATGTGTGTAACATAACTGTTTTTCATTTTACAGCTACTCTTATTTATTTTCAAATAATTGTTGGTATTATTATATTATTTATTTTATATACTTTGCAAAAGTAGCCTGAGCCATGGATAGTACGATTGTAAAGAAGTATAGCTGCGCCCCACGGCATTACCCGCGTAGTGATGAAAAACAATGACAACGATAGTTTGGACGCTTTGGAAAATATTAAGGAAATATTACTTGTCGATACGGAACACAGTAATGCTTGCACACTACTGCCTGTCGGTTAAATAACTGGCAAAGGTACTTTTGATTGAATTTGAAAAAGAGTCTTTAATATTAGAGTTTTGGAATTGAGAACTAAGGTGGCGTTGAGGGCGCTGCTGTTTTATTTCATTATTTTGTTCAATTTAGACGGTAGTTCTCATTTTTTGCTACGATTGATCTCTATCCAGACTGATAATTAGATTTACTCACCAATTTAAAAGTAAATCACAGATCTATCTTCACAGACAATTGACACAATACTGGCAAAGCGAACATCTGAGCAAATTTGACGCCACTTGCGAGAAGTCTCATTTCTGCGTCATATGCGGTCAAAGATTAATATACCATATAGATAGAATAGGCAAATGTTAAAAAACATCGCACGATCTCCCATAAAAGTAGAGGAAAACTATTTCTATCTATACATATACATTAACCGATTGTAGTGTTTATTTTTTGTTGTGATTTAAATCATTTTCTATGCTTCTAGCATTTGCTTTTTCAAATTTCGTTATTGTTCCGAAGATAAATAAGTTTAGAAAACTCAAAAAACCCCAGAAAAAAAACAGTTGAACCGATTTTGATCAAATGTAGCTAGCACTCTCGATGAAATTCTCTTTCAAACAAAAAAACTAGATCAAAATCGGTCCATCCGTTTGAGAGGTACGATGATACAGACAGACACACATATACATACACATATCAACCGATACACAGATACACACGTCAAACGTATAATACGTCTTTTTGGGTCGGGGGTTACAAAAATAGAACTAGACTTAATATACCTAGCTAGACTGTTACTTACTATTTATCTTCTAAAAATCACTGAAAATTTTATGGGATTATTCTAATAAAAAAAATATCAATTAACACTGTGCATAAATGGCGAAGAAATTACGGTAAGTACTTAAATCTATAAAAAATGTAGTCAACCTCCTTTTTTCGAACTCGGTTATAGTTATATAGGTACGATTATACCGTTAACACACGAATGACTGATCTAAACAAGTTGTAACTTAATATTCTATGACAATTAGCATTTATACGCCACCAAAGCAAACGTTTAAATAGGTAAAGTAAATAGACGTAAGCTACGGTCAATATTTATAGTATTTTTCCGGTTTCAATGAAAAAAAAAAACTTGATACGTTTATTTATAGCATCATTTTTTTTAGTTACAGAGCATGAAAATATTAATAAATTTAATGACGAGATCCATAGACATACCAAAGTCACCGACGCGTTGGTAACTTTGATACGTCTAATCAGCTAACGTCGCAACGTTGGCTGCATGAATAAAATAAGCAAATATGACAGTAAGCAGGGCAAATAGCACGCAGAACTGAAGGCCAGTGTGGAGACCACGCACTGGCAAGCGCAGCGTAGGAAGACCAGCCACAAAATAGAAAGACGATTTTATACAAGTGGCAAGAAGATGCAAACCATCAGGTATTTTTGGAAATCCATAGTCGAGGCCTATACCTACCAGTGAGTTTCTTGTGGCTGACAATGATTTTGCTGAAAAAGATATTTCCTCATATGAAGAAAGAAAAAGTTCATGACACTAGTTCACATTTTTTTCTTGAAATAATAAAAATACACCACTCACAATAATTCAAAATTGCACATTCAAATTATATGAGGCAGGCAGAAATGTCTGCCTCATATAATTTTAATTAATTTGTAGTAATTTTAAGTAATTTAAGTAATTTTAGGAAAATAATTTTTATTAAGTACATTTATAGCCACTTTAGTAATACTTTATCTCGAAAGCGTACTCAACTATCTCACCGTACGCGAGGCGTAAGCGTACGTTATATTACGAATAACACTTTTATGCTGTCGGTTAATCTCTCCCTTGTTTGTACCCACGGTCAATATAAAAAAAAAACAATGTATAAAAGGCATGGTTGAGATATTTTTTTTATATTTAACGTGGGTTGAAAAGCCCGGAAAAGCATTTGTGCAAAGTATTTTTTCTATTCTATCAGTTACTTAGGTACATATCTGTTTTATTTTTATAAATACAAGATAAGTTTGCCCTTGATGAAAGACGAGATTTATCTACTGTTCATATACTGTTTTTTTTATGAAAGTAGATCTACGATTGACCACCAACTCGCCTGATGTTAAGCGACGGTGTGGCCGAAGATGGAGCTCGTCGATCTAGAAGATATCTATTCACTCTAGCCTTGAAAATTCCAAGATAGAGGTCTCAAGAAACAGAGATAGCGGCAAAGAATTCCATTCCTATTGCAAACTTAATTTTAAATAGGAATGAAACTATCCAAAAATATACAATCATATATTGTAACTAAGCTATAATAATTGTAAAAGATTACAAAGTTGGCAACAACACAGTCACGGTTATTCTTTTCATTATCGTGTCAATCTTTTTATCAATAAATGCACCTTGGTATTTACGTAAGAAGATATTCATATTTATTTAATTACTTTAAACATGTTTATAGATACCTATGCAATCAGCTTAGATGTATTTAAAACGTATTCTTTATACACATAAACAATAAAATAATCCCTACCCCTAAGCCCTACCCAGAGTAAACTTACAAATTGCGTCAAAATACATGACAGTCAACGTCCTTAGAACAAACCCTAGACTTGTCGAGTTGACGCGAACAAAGTTTCAGATTAATGACTTGTAGCCTAGACTTGTAAAGATTTCAGCTATGATAAATTATTCTAAGCTAATGTAAGGGTTAAATTAATAAAGTAGAATTAGATCATCTAACTAAGATATAAGTTAAGATATAGATTGTTATTTATAACTGTAAATTTTATAATCCAGGATATTAATTACCTTTACAATATACCTATTTACCTTTTTGATGGATCAGCCAAGTATCAGCTGGAAGCTTTAGAATCAGTGGACCGGCGAGCTGTGAGGTTAATCGGTGACGATAAACTAACTGCCAAGAAGCTACTTAGTCTCGAGCACCGCCGTAAAGTAGCATGTCTGTCTATTTTCTACAGGATTCATTTCGGGAAATGTGCGCAAGAGCTTCACGACCTAATTCCACCCTCCCCATTTCACTACAGTACTAGCAGAAAGTCGGCGAATTACCACCCATTTCTCGTTGAAATGCCAAAAATCCGTACTCAGCGATATCGATCCGCTTTCCTGTTGCGTACTGCACAAGAATGGAATTCGTTACCGCCATCTCTGTTTCCTGAGACCTACAATCTTGGAATGTTCAAGGCTAGAGTGAATAGATATCTTCTAGATCGACGAGCTCCATCCTCGGCCACACCGTCGCTTAACATCAGGCGAGTTGGTGGTCAATCGTAGATCTATCTCCTATAAAAAAAAAAAAAAACTAAATAATAATAAAATAAATAAATATATAAAGCAACTAGACTTCAAATTACGCTTTTTAGTTTACTTGGATGACATTTTTTTCCAGTTATTTTGGTGTAAAATCAATTTAGTTTTGGTTTAGCTACTCAAACGATTTTGATGAAATTTCCAAAGGATCAATCTGAAAATAATATATCCTTTCAAATAAAAATCAATTTTCTAAATCGGCTTATACATGATGGAGTTATAAGCAAACCTCTCCAGCCTCTTCGTCTCTGTTTTCTTACAAAATTATCTCAACCTAAAATATTGCTTCCGTTTTTTTTTCTATTCGTCTTAACATTCAACGCTTCATACTAACATTGTGAAAGTTACATTGTTCTAACCAAAAGGACTGGAATTTGAAGCAAAATATTTTACAACCAACGGTACGATATTTTTCACACAAACCTTACAAAACAACAACGCAGCTGTTAAATTTGTCTGATACACGTGACGAGACCATGAGAAAATTTTAAAAGATCAAAAAAAATCTTATGAAAAATGACTACTTCATTAATATTTTTGAGAAACGTTTGCCGTGCAATCGAAAATATACAAGAAGAAATCTAATTTCTACTCCTAAGTTTTATCTGATTTCTATGGTTCTTTTTTTATGCCTCATATATTATTTTCATATTATTTATTTATAATTTCGAAATAAAATTCATCATCATCATTCATCATTCATCTTAGCCATAAAAAGTCCACTGCTGGACATAGGCCTCCCCTATGGATTTCCAAAAAGACCGATTGGAAGCGGCTTGCATCCAGCGTCTTCCTGCCACAAAAGAAAAAAAAATGAAAAATAAAATAAAATTATTAGTTTGAAAAAAAAATCAAAACAAAAATGCCTTTAATGGTCCTAAACACTTAAAAATGACCGAAATCGGAAATGACACCTTACTTAGTAATTTCAAAAATATTCAGAATGGAGACATAAATGCCATAATGCAACATGAATTTATTTTAGCATAATGCCAGTTAAAAGTTTTTTGGACGGCCACCTGATAAAGAAATACTGTTCTGTTTTATTTTCCTTTTGTGTTATTTCAAATAAAGGTGAAGTAAAAGTGGTGGTTTTTTATTTGATTAGTTTTCGTTTACGTCCATGAGTATGAAATAGAATAGTAAAATGTGATTTTTCATGTTATCGACAAAACTCCATTGAAGTTTCCAATAAAGTCCACTTTACTGAAGCATAACGAACTTAAAAGTATCTTACTTGACTTTGATTGCGACTAGATCTTATATGACATTATTCCTAAAACTTGAACAAGTCTCAATATTTGACTTTGGCAAATGTGCTAATCACACGGGTCCAATTTTGTATTGCAGATAAATAATATCAGTTAAATTGACATAGACATAACATAAGTCGTTACAAAAACAACTAGAACACACAGTAAAAAAATACACCATTGATCCACGGCGTCGCAATCGTGTCGTCGACTGTAAACAGGAGCTAGTACCCTTGTGGTTTGTATAAATGAATATAAAAACAGGCCCGAAGCGCTCCAGATTGAATTACTGTGTAGTTCCCAGTAAATAATGTTCAGAGATGAAAATTGTTAGTTTTTCTCAGGATTGCCTATTTTTATTAACTCTCTCTGGGATACCGAAACAAAAATTGTTGTTATAGACTATTTTATTATGAACTACATTTATATGTAGTTCATAATAAAAGGAAATGCTCATCTTATGATGAGACCAGCAGCTGTTGTTCTACTCAGCAACCTTTAACCCGGACTAATAATGTCTATATTATAAGTACATACGACCTGCCGGTTCGACCGGACTTTGCTGGGTACCAGAAGGAAGAGATAGAACGAGATTTATTAAATGTCTATAATTATCGCGTGTTTATATTGCTATTGCGCTCGCACAGGTGCAACGACCGGCACCTGTACGAGCGCGATAGCAATATAATCACGCGGGAGTGACAGAGATAGGTAATCATAGGTCAATGTACGAAATTCTTCCTGCTCGGCGTCCGTACTTTAGCAAAAAGCTAGTCTTTGGCTGAAAACGTCGATTCTGGTAGTGCAGTTGTCTACTATCTCGCACTCAACACAATTTAAAAAAGGAGGAAGTTATCAATTCGACTGTATGTTTGTTAGCGCATAACTACGTCATTTATTAAACTATTTGAAAAATATTAAATTTATTAAATATTTTTGTTTTGTTTGGTAGTATATTATATACTTTTAGATTGGTTCCATAGAAATTTTATCAAAATCAGTGCATTACTTTGGTTTTTAAAACAAATCTGCACATTTTAAAGTCGGTTTTCAGTATTTAAACTATAATAAACATCCGAATATTATAAAAAAAATCTGCGCAAACCTGTTATGTATAAAAAACCCATCACATTTAGAAACATAATTATACACATACTCGAAAATACACCCTTCTTCTTCCGCAGTGGAGTAAAAAAATATAGAAACACTTCGTTTCTATGGGGCCTTATATCTTCGCCCTGGCCACTGTTGAGTCCGCCCCTGCGTTTCGTAAGTACTTTTACGAAACGCATTGACTTTACAGAGGTCGCGTGCAATGCCCAATTGCCTCGTCAGCAGATACGTATTATAATAATTGAAACCGAAGTCGGTTTGCCTCGCATTAGGGTCGACACACACCACAGATTTTAACCAGCTTCAAGATCTTCAGAGGATAACAATTCAAGTTTTATTTTACGTGATAACGATGCGTCACAAGCCGAACGATAAGGCCGATCGTGCCTCTCTATCGCTTGTCCCGCGCTCTCGCTTGCACGCTCGGCTCAGGCGCAACGTGACAATGAGTCATGCTTTTTCGTGCGTGCAGCCGGCGTTCAACGATTTATAAGACGTTATCACGTCAAAATGTTGTGATGCGCGAGAGAGATAGCTGCGCGCGTTGATCGTGTCCTTAAAATACGCGTTGTTTCGTATAGTCAGTGAGTATTAACCCTTATGGGCCATTCAGAGATTCGTTCGAGCTTGCATTCTCAAGCATGCAACAGTCCCGAGAGATTGTCTGGAGTCAAGGCAGAGCGGTCGACTTCATTCTGCTACTTAGATACTGGAATGAACATAATATTTTATTTCTATATAGGTAGAAATAGGTCGCTTATGACTGGTTAGGTGAGTATCTGTACATCAGACTGATTCCTCTAGAGGACCATGGCTATGATAATATTGTATTATTTTTACCGACTTAAAAAAATAAGCCTTTTAATTCATATTTTTTAATGTTTGCGTTACCTACCGTATAACATCGTCGCTTATAAACCGATTTGGAATTTTTTTGTTTAGTTTGACAGGATATATTCTTTCAGACTATTCAGAAATTTTATGAAAATCGGTTCTGGAGGTTCAGGCTTTTAAAATAAAATTGTGGATTTTTAAAGACGCCGCAAGAAGCTTTTTAGTGAGCGTGAGTGCTTTCGGTATACACGCTTTCCTATTATTATTTAAAACAACAAATTTACTATTGGAATTATTAAAACACCTGATTGAAACACCATATAACTTCAAAATAAGTCCAAACATTTTTTGTATTGATGAATTTAATTTTTTTTTACTACTTGCGTTTACGGGGCCATTCATTTTAACGAACAACCCGTTGACTTATAAATAAACCAAAAATCTCGTGAAAAGCAGAAACGGCATTATGCGAGACCCAGTCGTGAGTAAATAAAAATCCTGCTGATCGAAAAGGTCGATTCAGGCGGCGCTGGTCGCGCGCACTGAATCCTCAGGTGGCGTTACTATTGAAATTTTAATAAAACCGGCCAAGTGCGCGTCGGACTCGCGCAGGATCAATAAAAACGGCAAAAAAAAACACGTTTGTTGTATAGGTGCCCTTAAATATTAATTTTATTTTAATTTAATTATTTATTTTAAAGTTAATATTCAATTGTTGTATGGAAGCCCCCTGAAATATTTATTTAATTCTATTTTTTTTTTGTATTTGTTGTTATAGCGCCAACAGAATTACATCATCTGTGAAAATTTCATCTCTCTAACTATCACGGTTCATGAGATACAGCCTGGTGACAGACGGACGGACGGACGGACGGACAGACAGCGAAGTCTCAGTAATAGGGTCCCGTTTTACCCTTTGGGTACCCTTTGGTTTATTTTATGGAAACTTCAATCATTTCTAATTTGTTTTAAAATATGTTAATAGGCACACGATAGTCCACAAATAACTTGCACAACATATTTTGTTGCAGTTTTGTGACTAATTGTTTAGGTTCTAGCATCCGTAAAATCAGAATAAGTAGTTTTGCAGAATCCGATGTCAAGTCAGTGGTCTATATCTAACTTTTTCGAGGTTGAAGCGCAATAATAATGAAGTTTCTATGTGTAAAGAGAGATTTCATATTTATTTACGAGCGCATTAAGTGCATTATGTGTTTACCTTACACACCTTTGAATCAATGACTTTGGATCGTTAAAGCTCCAAGTTCTGTTCTAGTTCAATATCAGGTAAGCGATGAACTCATGGACTTTTCAGCTCAATTGACCATCAATCCTCGGAATGACCCACTGCCACTTGTCACCAACCCAATTTTTGAGATACTGGAAGTTACAATAGTTCTGCGGAATCAAACATTGACACTGCGAACATAACCCAGTATGGTATCATCACCATCTCAGCAAAAAAAAACTATGCTGCTGAACGTAAGTCTCCCCCATGGAATTCTACCTGGCTGGTCTTCCTACGCTGCGCTTGCCGGTGCATGGTCTACACTCAAAAATCTTTGGCACCTTCGGCTATTATTTTTGTCTATGCCTTGCCTACTGCCATTGCGTGCTAAGTGATAATCCACTGTGCTGTGTTGTTGCCTTTCGTTCGTTTATGGATCTCCTCATCTCTAATTTAATATTGCAGACAGATTCCAAACCTAGCTATCGCTCTTGTATGTATTTGAGCTTCCCTATAATGAGTAACTAAGTACCTACAAACTCGAAACTCCTTAATCGACAACTCGTAGTAGGATCCCACTAAATATGAGCGTCGTTGACAGGTGCCGCATCGAAGCGGATTCAATTTGCGAATAATATTCAATTTGGCCCGTGTCAACTCGTCACGAGAGCTGCCCAAACATATTGACTATCAGGAGCAGTGCGTTCTGCCTATAGCTGATGAATTTTACATGAGACAATAATAACGCTTTTGAGGAGTTTAGCCCATCAATATATAGAGGTTCTAGAAGCTGGAGCTTGCTAGCGCACCAATAGCATAAAACACTTGGTATTACATTTACAGAAAACATAACAATATGTAAGTACTCCGTGAACATGTTAATATTTAATTGGATAGCGACTTTGTTCTATAGCTCAAGTCGGCTTGCACAGGAAATAAGTGCTTACCTTTTTTTTATCTGAACGAGTCGGACGGTCGTATGTCTTCATAGCATTTATGTAGCATCACTCCTAAATTGCAGAGAGTTTTTTGGCCTAGTATAGCAGGTTAAAACATTTACCTAAACACACTAAATTTCCCTTGAAGAGTAGAGTAATAAATTATAGTTTAAAAAACTGAAAAACCCCACTTTGAAATACGTAATATAAGCACATACGCGACTTGCTGGTCACTTTTCTACAGGCACTCGGATGATATTTTACTAGTTATTTTATTATAAAACCCAAAGTACTGCATCGATTTTGTTAAGATTTGGATGGGACTACCTCTGAAGTATGATTTACCAAATACACAAATAATCATCATAATCAATGCACAATTAGCTGAGTAGTAATCGGTTAACAAACACAAAAAAACATACAGACCGAATTGATAACCTCCTTCGATTTGGAAGACGGTTCAAAAAAATAAACACAAAAACAGTTTGTACAAACAGGGCTGATTTTGGAAGTCGGTTAAAAATGGGTAAATATTATAAATTCCCCAGATAAAACTTCAACATCGCAACATCTCAAAGATACAACTCAAATAAATGTAGCGCGTAACTCATAAAAGTTTACAAAAAAATAAGAATTAATGAGTTAACTTTAGTCATTTTCGTTTCGGAAAAGTTAATTGGAGCATTAATACCTTGAGTCGACAATAGGAGGCGGGAAAATAAAAAAAAGTTTTATCTAAAAGTTAAATTGCGTAGGTTCACGGGAAGATGATAATCTTTCGGCCAACAATAGAGCTTTTGACAGTTTATTTCATGTTTTCACTTTTATGTTATGCTATATAAGTGTTTTGATTTCGCCTGCTCTCTTATTTGACAGGCCTTATGGCTCAGTGGTAATACGACTGCGTCTTGAGCTGTAGGTCGTGGGTGCGATCCCCATCCAGGGCAAACATTTGTGTGATGATGAGCATGGATGTTTGTTCTGTTCTGTATCTGGGGGTTTCTATGTATCATAAGTATGTATTTACAAAAAAAAGTATATATGTATTCTATCGACCATCTAGTTTCCATAGTACAAGCTTTCCTTAGTTTGGGCTAGATGGTGTTGTGTGAAATGTCCACCAATATTTATTTATTCAAAATAAAAAAGGTTATTTTTTTTCTTATATGTTATACTTTCCTTCCTTTTCTACGGATAATGAAAACATTTATGAAGGGTGACCTTACAATACCTCTAAAAAGAAACAATGAATATGTATATTCTTACCATACTGACTTGTACAACTTTGTTGTTGACTAAAGTCTAGAAAAATAAACTCAAATTTTGATGGAGAGCCACGGACTGCAGCATTCTTGGCGTCAGATTTTTTGTTGTTGTTGACTATTTATTGTCCCCGATGCAGGGCTTTTATCTGTTTGTATTGCTTTAGTTTCATTCTGTTTTTTTATTGGTGTCAGGTTAGTTTACCTCATAGACAATACGGAACTGCCCTGAAGCTCTCAAAGGTGTCAAGCTAAAGGGACTGAACCTATCATGTTGGCCGGAATTAAATTAGGCTAATATAAACAACACAATAAGCGTCTTTTCGTCTAATATAACTCAATGCTTCAAGTCGACAGCTTACGATCAGTTATATGCAAATAAATAAATGTTGTATGCAAATAAATAATCTTATCTTAGTGATTATCTTAGTTACTAAAACGTGGTCACGTACTATGGACCTTATATATTAGCTCAAATAAATAATTGATAAATGCAAATAAATAATCCTATCTTGTCTTATCTTAGTCACTAAAACGTGGTCACGTACTATGGACCTTCTATGTTAGCTCAAGATCTCGAAGGAGCTAAGGGATCGCTGCTCGCTGTCTCTCTGCGAAATAGATTCAGAATTGAAGAGATCCCCAACACGAGAATTGAAGAGATCGTCTACACGAAAGAAAACCACTGACATAGCACAGCGGACTAGCAAATTGAAGTGGCACATATACACACACACACACACACATAACACGTAGGGCCCATGATGGGGCCGAAAAGTTCTCAAGTGGAGACCACGCACCGGCAAGCGCAGCGTAAGAACATCAGCCACGAGATGGACAGATGACCTCATACAAGTGGGAAGACGCTCTGGATGCAGGCCGCTTCTAATCGTTTTTTTAGAAAATGTATGGGGGAGACATATGCCCAGTAGTGGACTTCTTACGGCCGAGATGATGATGATGATCGATATCACAACAAAGTGAAGTCCCAGCTTGGTTCGGCTACTCGGCAAGCATCGTAAGTGATGGAATGAAGAACTTGATAATTTTACGCCCATAACCGGCAAGCGCTAACACCAAGCAACGGTCCCTCCCGTGCAATACGCATCAAGAATCGGAATCTAAAATATCGTTGTGTATCTGTTGTGTATCTAGTATGTAGCTCAATGTGTATCTACAGGTTTTTGGTAGTATGCCGATTATTCATTTTTCCTGTGTAGAGGAATTATAGTATAATAATAATTATATAATAATTATTATTATAATAATAATTATATTATAATAATTATAATATAATTAAAGTATACAAGTTTCAGTATAAATGTTTCTTGTTCGATAATTTTTAGTCTAAATTTATCCATTTTACAAATTATGTGACATTCAATTTTGTCAACAGCACAGATTTACCAACACAGTATTCAGTTTGAATCTTATCTTTGTTTTATATCTTGAACTTTATATTAAATTCTGGACGTTTTATATTTGTCCACTTACATTTCAAAACTTTGTATATTTCCCAGTCAGCAACTTAATATTTTATTTAGTAACTTCAGAACCTCTGACACCAAAACCAACCAGATGTTAACGAATTCTAAACAAAGCATTGTAAGTTTCAACATTTTTCAAATATATAAGTACAAAAATTCAATAGAAAACAAAGGCATTAAAGCAGGTACGGATTTTTTTATATCTGTAGTAGAATTAATACGATTGAATAAGAATTCCGTTGTACATCGAGGAGCCCTTATTTTCTCTTCTTGTGCGTTTCTATATTACGAACCGCTAGATATATGTCGTTGTAGTAAATTGCAATAAATAAGTATTACGTGTACATTATACAATATTATCCATCTTGTTCTTTATTTGAATCATAATATCACGTTTCACTATTTCAGAAATACCGACAAAGAAAAACAATTGATTATTTAAGTAGCAATAGCAAAAAAAACTTAGACTAGCAAACATTACAAGTATAGGTAAGTTAAGAAAACTCAAAACTCCCGACAAAAAGACGGCTGAACCGATTTGATGAATCATAGCTAAGAACACTCTCTATAAATTAATTTTTCAAAGAAAAAAAAATAGATCAAAATCGATACATCCGTTTGAGAACTATGATTCTACAGACAGACACACACGTCAAACCTGCCAGCTCCATTCTCGGCCACACCGTCGCTTAATATTAGGCGAATTGGTTTTCAATAGATCTACCTATCTTGCGTAAAAAAATACTTATAATACTCCTTTTTTTAGGTCGTAGGTAAGAAAATAAAAATTATAACAAGGGAAATTGTTGTATATGCGGGCTGTGTATCACTGCAGGCCAACATTATACCCTACCCTTATATTTTGTTGTGTACTGTTTGTTGATCTTAATAAACAATAAAAAAAACTTAAATCTCACCCTCCAATACATCCTAACCCTCTAATACCCTCTCCTTCCCATGTAACCCTCATACCACGGTCAAATGTGGCATCACACGACCATGGTCATTGATGCTCTGCCTACCCCGTACTCTGACATAGTAAAGAAGGTTTTTTTAAATTGCTCTGTGACCCCGTAAGGGAAAAATGGCGTGATTATGTAAAATGTGTGTAAAACACTGGGATCAACTCAAAAACTCAAATCTAAACTTATATATCTAGTGTGTTTCCGCTTCGAGGTCTTCAAGCTGGTACTCTTGTCTACTTCGAAGACTTCAAGCTGGTACTCTTCTGCTTCGGTGTCTTCTAGCTGGTACTCTTGACGGCTTCGATGTCTTCAAGCTGGTACTCTGTCGACACGTGTTTCACCTCTTCACGAGGCATCTTCAGGACGTCTTGACTCTTTGAGCTCTTGCCCGAGAACATCAACAACAACAACAGCAGGGATCAAGTTATGAAAATTAGTATCGAAATTATCCCAAGTTATTAGTTTATCCTTAATCCAAATGTTAATTCAAACAAGGACCTTAACTATACAAATAGGTATAACTATTCCTAGACCGCACATTCATTAAGGTAGCTGACAGAGGGGCGCGAGCCCGAAACCGACGCAAATAAATATCTGGCGACGATAAAAAATGGAACTGCGTAATTCGGATCGGGTGGATCCCAACTCTTTCAAGAACAAGTTATAGAAACTTCAACCCTATTCCTTTGTTTTAACAAGGGTTTATGCTAAACGCGGGGTGCTTGAACCAGTCTTTTTGATGTGGTGGAACCCCTTCACATTTCTGGTCACTTTTCTTTAAATATGGATTATTTTACAAAATTAAGAGAGTAGAATAATGTTAAACAACCATTGAATGCAAAAGCTTTTATATGGGTACACCCAAAATAAATGACTCGTTCAATACATGCAATAGGCAGCCCAAAACATATCTCTGGCCATACAACGAAGTAATGCAGGCAGCCTAATGGGCACGTTTGGGCGGGGAGATACCCCGTCTTAGGTTTTAACGTCAAATTGTTTATTTTTAAATTGTTTTAATTTTTAGTAATGTTATTAATTTTTAAGCAGTTTAGCGTTTAATATGTTAAATACGGTCTTATCAGCAATAGTGTTCTCATTCACAAACTGGTAGTAACATAAGAAAACACAGTGTCTCTGATGATAAACATAATCGGACTTACCGAAAAACGTTACTTTAACTTTAAGCAATGCTTAACATATTTTATCAACTTCTCGCTGGCACGTAATGACTTATTGCGGATAGAAGACAGAGAATTTAAGACGTTGTTTAAAGTTAAGTAACGTTTTTCGGTAAAGCCCAATATATTTTGCTACTTACTCTTACTCCCTTTTAATTCATTAAGTTTAATAACAAGATAGTCTAAAAATACTTTTTAACTGACATCCAAAAAGAAGGAGGTTATCAATTCGACTGTATGGTTTTTTGTGTTTGTTCACCGATTACTCCCCAATTGTGCATTGATTTTGATGATTTTTTTGTTTGGTGTTATTTTCAGAGGTAGTCCCATATAAATTTTACAAAAATCGGTGTTGTACTTTGGTCTTTATAACAAAATAACTGGTAAAAACAATGAAAACAATATTATAAAATATCTACACATACTAAATAGATTAACATCACGCTCGCAGCGTTACCGCGCTGAATGGACAAGGAAAAAAAAAAGACGTGTGGCACTCGGAGACTGCCGCGGTAAAGCTATTGCATAGCATTTTTTATTAACTTATGTAATTATAATTATTTATTTATTTTATTTATGCAGTATTCCTAACACCCCCACTCCGACCGGCACAGCGGTGATACTTTTTAGTTTTAAGTTTTGCCATCTATCGATGAATAGCAGAACTTTTAATGACTTTTTGAAATATCACGCTTGTCTCTTTAGTTCTGCAAATCGCCTCTAGGTGGCATTGGCTGTATTTGCGTTACTGCGTTAGGTTATTTTCGTTGCGGAATTTCTGGATTCGGTCTCCACGCTCAAGGCCCGCGATAGAAGCTACGCAATAGCCTAAAACTGGTAAAATGAATTTGAGGTACGGAACCCTGAAAAGAGGTTCAACGACTAAAACAAATTAAAATAAAGGTGAACGTTCTAGTTATTAAGCATATTAACATGAAATAACTTCAAAACACGAACGCCTGAGACACCGTAAGTATGTAAACTTTGAAGTGGTGCCGACACCATTACGAACTTTCGCAGACAAAAGTCGTTACAAACCCTTACTTTTAACGCTTATTACCATCAAAATGTTACACTTTCCTGATATGGAACTGCGTTGCAGAAGAGAAAGTACTTAGGCACTAAGCAAGACACTGGGAAATGTGATCATGTTGTTTCTTTTGAATTTTCACCTGACTTCATAAAAGGAGGAGGTTCTCAATTCGACTATATTTAAAAAAAAAATGTTTTCTCAGAACTTTCTTGTGTTTTTTGGTGTTTTCATTTTATTCGAAGTCTGGTGCTTCCCGTTTGGTCCCATTTCAATTTGGTACAGTTCTGACAATGGCATCCAAGAGAAGTCGGTTGCTTTAGGTTTTTAAACTACAATTATATTTAGAAAGGAAAGGGAAAAAGTAATCCTATAGAATCACTTTTTTGTAACGTAACTTATTTTACTTGATTCACTGTGGCTACAATGACTAATAAATATTCGTTAATACTTAAAAATTACAAATGTAAAAACCGCGCTAGTCCAATATCTGACATAAAAGAAGAGTAAAAAACATCAGCGAAAACTTGTGAAATTCCAGTCCAATTCATCAAAATCAAAAACTGTTTCTCAATTGAGCTAGACACTGAAGCAACGTTTTACTAAAACTACAAGACAATCTGTGGCTCGCTTACCTTCACAGGTGCTCCTACCCTTTTATTAATTTTAAAATCCCCGTTAAATCTTCGAGAACCGAGAAACTCTTCAAATTGGAATTTCTGGGGAATACCGTCTAGTTTTAATAATTAATTTTAATATATGATAATGAGGGTAGATTTCTGTTCGAATTGAATGGACGCCATCTGTAGAGTATTGTTAGGCCAGCCGGTTACAATTTTCGAGTCAGGTATGGTGAAGAATACTAAATAGGTTCTGAGAGAAACGGAAATGTTAGGAAGTTTTAGAAACTGAAATAATAATAGGTTAAGGGTGGATTTTGAATCCACAGATAAACAGAAATTTGTATTTAATATACATTTATTTATTTATTTTAAAAACACCAACAGTATACATATAACATTGACTTAGAAGGTAATCTCTAATATAGGTACTGATATTTAACAGGCGTCTACATCATTCTTTAACTAAAACTATATTAATTTAAAACTAAAACCTATAAAATAATATAACAGTGATATTATAATCTATTGCGTTCAGTAAAAAAAGTAATAACATAAACTTGAATGCGTTAAATTTGTCGTGAAATAAATCGAAATCATTTAGCAAAACATTAATTTCATTGTATGTACGACATAGTCTTGGTAGAGGAGAATTATATGATACGTTAGTTTTAGAGTATTTAACATGGAGAATCTTTGAGATTCTGTGACGCGGGTAGTGACATGGTACCTACTGATACGGAAAACTGCATCAAAATTGAGGGACAGTCAATAAAGCTGTGAACAACTTTGTAAAGAAAAGAAAGGTCACGGTCAAAGGTTTTTCCCCTCCTTTTTTTTTTTTTTTTGCTAATATGTACATAAAGAAAGAATTTTTATTTTTCAATAGTCACATCACATCATCAGTCACCCCAGGCCTTATTGGATGAATAATTCCTCTGTTAGATCGCTGATACGGCCTGATCCTCCTCATTATTTTGCGATGCCTCCAGAAAAATATTGCGCGTCAGCACGCGTCTAATCTAAAACGTGTCATGTTACGTTATAATACAATTATAATACACAGAGGAGAACAAGTTAAAATAGCAACAGGAAGGGCATATATCACGTAGAGCTGATGGCCACTGGGGCAGAAAAGTTATCCAGTGGAGAGCATGCATCGGCGTAAGGAGTAAAAAGTCCAGCCATATTGCAAGGTGGACAGAGGAACTCATATAAATGGCAGAAATACACTAAGGCCGCTTCCAGACAGTTTGTTGGGCACATAGCACTAATCAGATAGATAGATAAAAGTCATAAAATTGTCATAGATGGCCGATGTGGCCGAAAAGTTATTTAATAGAGTGCTTGCCGAAAGTTATCTTGTAGAGAGCATGCATCGGCGCAAAGAGTGTAGGACAACAATCCACAAATCGAGGAAGACAGACGAGACCATATTAATAGTCACTTCCAACTTTTCTTTTTGGAAATCCATGGGACAGATTTATATCCCGCAATGAACTTCTTGGAAGACTATGCTCGGAGTCTCTGTGCAAGGTCGATTCAGAAATAAAGAGATCCGTAAACGCACGAAATTCACCAATATAGCACAGCGGATTAACAAGTTGAAGTGGTAGTGAGCAGCACATAGCACGTAGAACTGATGAATGATGTGGCAGATAAGTTCAAACCGGTTCCAATCGATCTTTTTGGAAATACACGGTAGAAGCCTATGGCCAGCAGTGGACTTATTGCTGAGATGATGATGATGATGAAAATACGTTTTAGGACTAAGGTCATTATCATGAAAAAAATAGGCAAAGAGTTTATTAAGACACAGAGTCACAATTTCTTAGATACGAGGTAATAAAGCAATTTATGTGCATAATAACCAGATATTAAATTTTCTACTCATGTTCATCAAAATCTTGTAATCTAGGCATTATTAATTGGCGTCCTTAATATTCTGGAGCATGTCTCTAAATCTAGGGCCTAGGCATATGATTGTAAAGCTCCTCACGTGTCTTGTAAAATATGCCATATTAACGGCATAAGTAATTTATCTGTTAAAACTACGAGTCTCTACTATTAAGACAATACTACTTATCTACTTACCAGCAGAGGCATAAAATACGATAGAGTGGGACCAATTCCGTCTTACTTTCATTTTACTAAATTTTTGCAGGGCTACAAGTGGTACCGTACTTTTTAGGGTTCCGTACCCAAAGACCCTATTACTGAGACACCGCTGTCCGTCCGTCCGTCCGTCCACCCGTCCGTCTGTCACCAGGCTATCGGTATCTCAGGTATCTCATGAACTTATACAGTTGAAATTTTCACAGATGTATTTCTGTTGCCGCTATAACAACAAATACTAGAAAACAGAATAAAATAAATATGCTCCCATACAACAAACGTGATTTTTATGGTTCAGTACCTCAAAAGGAGAAAAGCGGAACCCTTATAGGATCACTTTGTTGTCCGTCTGTCCGTCTGTCTATCTGTCTGTCCATCTGTCCGGGTGTCAAGACCTGTATCTCGGGAATGCGTTAAGGTATCGCGTTGAAATTAATGCCATATACGCAGATCCATAGTCTCTTGCTGCAGAAAGAAAAATAACATTTCTCAGATTTCGTAAAAAAAAGTTACAGCCGAATAAGTCGTAAAAAACTCACATTTCTTTTGCCGTTTTTATAGATAATGGTACGGAACCCTTCGTGCGCGAGTCCGACTCGCACTTGGCCGGTTTTATTATTATTACCAATAGTTAGAAAAGGTTGGCGTGTGTTTTAGTTCTGTCATCATCATGGCTACCCCAAAAAGGCTACTGCTGGACATGGGTTTCCCTCATGTATTTCCAAAAAGACCTAATGAAAGCGGGTTGCATCCGACGTCTCCCTTTTACTTATAGTTCCGTCACTGAGGCTTATACACGCAAGAGATAATTGAATTCTAATTATATAGGCATGTACACTTTGACTTTTGCACTATTTCATTCTTTTGTGTGAGTATAATCCGTTAACAAATAACGAAATCATTTAAATTTTCTTTATGTCATGTTATTTAGATTTCTGGGCTGTAATCAAGGTCGACTGAATCTTGATTTAAGTCTAACTTCATCTTCACATTGATTTATTTGGGTTAAAAAAAATGTAGACCAAAGGTAATAAGTACACGATAAAAGCAACCTTTCAGGTAAATAAAGGTATCGAATGTTCATAGAGGGGCAATATTTCTTTTAGACGTCGTCGCCCTGTCAAAGATAGGTACTCCCTTCCTGGGGAGGATTTATACCAGACATGTTAGAGGTCAAAGTTTCTACAGACCGTAAACATTCTGAAGGAAAAACTCCGTAGAAAGTGCTAGAAAATGGATTGCTTTTTATGCGATACGATAGAGATAATTTATTTATAATCCTAGCAAAGACCTAGTAGAGTTGTAACTTATTAATTTGTAATGTACTTTATTCCTTATATGTACTTTATTTAAATATTACAATTGAGAAACTGACAGACATTTTGATTTAGCTGTTATTAAAATATCGATATTATTTCTGTGCAACTCGGAACTATTTCGTAAAAAGTTAAATGAGTACTAATAAAAACTATTATTTAATAAAATTATGAGACAACTAAAATGATAACACTCAACTCAAATGTGGATAATTATTGTAAAATTATTATTAAATGTTTTGTATTAATTTAGCTTAAAAAGAGAAACAGCCTTATAATGTTTTTTACCAGTATAGTATTGGAAATCAATTATTACTACGAAAGACTGGCTGAATGGGATTATTATCAAGCCCAATCAGAATCCTCTTTTGAAAAAAAAAGCACTTTAAAGTTTTTTTTTCTTCTTGTGCATATTGAACTCGCGCGGTTAGCGCATGTGCCAAGAGGACTACATTTCTGTTTTATTTCATAATTTATGCAATACTTAATAACTTTATTTTTTTCATCTATATAGACCCTATAATTTAAAAAAAACATGATTTTATCAAAAATAATACATGTTAAGCGTATAACAAACTAAGGTATATCATGATACCAGGAAGGTAAAATATGGAATACTCAAAACCAGATAGCAAACCTGCAAAATATTCATTTTACCACCTCGGAAATATTCATTTAGACCGAGATAAATAAGTCATGTCGTCAAAATGGGGTTACACAATATTTTAGAGGCATGAATAAACCATGGTTTAGCCTCGCGCGCTAAAGGGACGTTCGCTTCATCCGAAAACTGTACATTTGTACTAATCGGTCTACTTAACCCTGCCTTTACGAGTGGTCGTACTGTACGCGTGAAAACGTATTGTGAGATATTTTTATTGCGAAATTATCTTTAAAATACAACATTAAATTTTACAAATTTCTTATTTTAATAATAAAATGTATTAAAAACAATATATAAATACATACGAATACCTACATACATACACACACTCGAAAAACATAACCTCCTTCTTACGCAGTCGGGTAATAATTTGTAAAATAAAATCTCTGATTGATCTACACCGCCAGTTCACCATTGTTGCTTTTATTATAAAATATTATGTCAGAGAATATAGACATTGTGTAGATTCCTCCATAGTATCTGGCACAACACAGATTTGTGGAACAAAAATACAACATACAAAATATTTTATTTCCAAAACATTATAATGTTACCATAAAACTTAAAAATCAGAGATATGTACAAGATTGAGTTACACAGTTGAGTTATTGTACAATATTCTAATAAAAAGTAAATATCGTTATAATTAATAATCATCATCATCATCATCTCAACCATAAGAAGTCCACTGCTGGACATAGGCCTCCCCCATGGATTTCCAAAAAGACCGATTGGAAGCGGCTTGCACCCAGCGTCTTCCCGCCACTTGTATGAGGTCATCTGTCCATCTCGTGGCTGGTCTTCCTAAAATTGCGTATGTATAAGTAATTATCAGTTTACGCAACGAAAGTTTGATAATTCAGGTTTATTCTAATTTTTCCCATTCCGCTCCCCGCTCACAGTATACTCACGCGCACATTAAAGTCTGCGACCATTACTCATGCATTAAGTCTGTTAAATAGTCACCGTGCAGTCCCAAAGGGTTAAACATCTGTGGTTTCACATCTTTGACCCGCTGTTTTTACTGCCGGGGGATTCCGTACGCTAAATGTTTTATACGAGCCCTTTTAGGATAAAGCCCTTTTTGCTTAGTAACCTTATAGATAGTTGGTCTGTTTACTAATTCGACACCGCTTATTTATAGATAAACCAGCGTAGTAAAATTAATATTAGGTACTCGATTTTCTAGCTTTAGCCTTGCAATTTCTAGCACATAAAAACATAATACTTGTTTTTTTTTGTAGTTTAAAAACTGAAACAACCGACTTCAAAGTACGCTGTTTCGTTTACTTGTAATATTAGTAAGGATTAGGATACATAGAGTTCATACACGTATCATCATGCTCAATCGGGTAATAATTAAACAAGGCGCTCAAGCGTTGAAGTTAACTATTTCTATTTTTACACATTGGATGAGGAGTAAGAAGGTTTTACTTTTTAAGCTTACTAAATCCTTCACGAATGTAAACTTTTTAAAGAGACCTCTCTTCACCCGCTCGTTTTTTGTAAAGAATGAGATTTGTCATTGAATGTCAAATGCTTCGTCTTCGAAGATTAGTAAATGTGCAGATGTTTTTGTTTATACGATAATCCTCAAACATTTGACACTTTTGCAAAGAAAAACGTGTGAGGGCCCGGCCCCATGTCATCCGGTACGACGCCGTGCCATGAAATTTTACGGCTCGGCACCGGAATCCAACGTTTTTTAGTAGGCGAAAACATCGGAAAATTTCATGGCACGACGTCGTGCCGGATGACATGGGGCGAGATATAGCGATACATATATAAAACACTTAAATAATGTACTGAGGTCACTGGCCTTTTCGCAAAGTAGTCTAAACCAAAAATTCTCGACAAGTTTTCTTTTAAATTACAGAATTAGCTATGGAACCCTACTATACGCATGTTTGGACACGGTCTTGGCCACTTATTTCAGTTCTGTTTTTGTCTATTTTATTTGTGTTCATCAAATCTTAATTAAGACTAAACAAACCAAAGAAAAAATAATTTAGCAAACAAAATGATGAGACAAATTATTTACACAAGCCCTGGGGCTTCCGTAACAGGACTTGTTTTATTTCATTCCACTTAAAAACGACAAAAGACTATTAATAATTCCACTCGCCCTTCACGAGCTTTTAATTTTTTACAAGAAAATTGTACCCAAACGAGGTTCTTAATATTCTAGAGCACGAATTATTTATTTTACCACCAAGGTTTTTGAAAGTGACTGAAAATGAATCTGCGGTCTTATTACGGAAACTTGGTCACTCGCTATTGCTATCAGAAAGGTTATCAAATCAGTAATGTATTATCGATTCATTTCATTTGTTTATTTATTTAAGTCCATCAACATTGTGTACAATAACAATATTCGCAATAGTTTTATATTTTAATAAAATAATTACAATTGCCACAATAATTAAAGATGGAGGCAGCATTAATGGAGCGAACAAATAAATTATAAAATATTGTACGTCAAAAAATAATATATAAAAATAATCTAATATTGGTCAATAAAATAACATAAACTAAAATTGGTCAACTTAATTAAAAATACTGGATTGGTCAGAATTAAATTAAAGATTCTAACAATAATAATAAGATTCTAGATTTTTTAAGATTCTTTCGACGAGTATACGCAGTCTTCTTGGCCTAATTCCATCTTCCCTTTTCCATTACGAGGCAAGAAGAAAGTAGGCACACTATCACTATTTTTTTAAATATAAATGTCAAAACTCTGTACATAACAAATTGAATTCCTGAGAAATACAGTTTTATAAAATGCATAATATAATAAATGGTCCTTCCTATGTAATAGGGCGAATTCTGTGATAAATAGAATGCCTACTACATAATAGAATCTAAATTGCACACATATCTAATAGATATATGAAGCTGGACTCTTATAGCTCACGGCATTTGAATTGCAAGTATCTATATTAAAAGAAAAACAAAATACCCGACTGCAGAAAAGAGGTTTTTGCAGTTTATG
Organism: Lycia hirtaria; assembly: GCA_947563715.1. NCBI lineage: Eukaryota > Metazoa > Arthropoda > Insecta > Lepidoptera > Geometridae > Lycia > Lycia hirtaria. The sequence goes on from OX387378.1 coordinate 11,258,059, forward strand.
ATTTCGTTACGCTTGATACGTTGTTTGTACGTTTTTTTGTGAGATAAGATACGTAAAATAGCTGTAAAAGATTATATTATAAATGCGCATTCTTTACAATCATTTTAGTAAAATCATTTGTTTTTACGAAAAAGTTCATTGGAGGTTACGAAATAAACGCATTTATTTTTATTTTTGCGAGAGATGTATTATTTTTAACCCCCGACTGCAAAAACTACGGGGTATTATAATTTTGACGTGTATGTGTGTATGTCTATGGTATCGTAGCTCCCGAACGGATGAACCGATTTTGATTTTGTTTTTTTTTTCGTTTGAAAGGCGAATTAGTCGTGAGTGTTCTCAGCTATGATTCATCAAAATCGGTCCAGCAGTTTTTTGTCAGGGGTTTTGAGTTTGTAGCTTATACTTATTATTAAATAAAATAGCTTACAGCTTTACAATACATACGTGCATATGTACATATGTATCACCAAAATCTGGAATACTGTATAATGTACACAGTATTCCAGATTTTGGCGGTACATATAATAAAATTAAAGCTAAAAAGCTTCGTAGCTTCGAGTATTTGGATGTCGATTTTTTGGACTTCTAGCCGTCTGACAGAAAAAAGAGAGAATAAGCACGATTATTTATGCGGTAAGTATGACTTTTTTCTCCTCCTCCTTCCTCCTTCTTTAGTGAAAATATCACTTTAATCCGAACATGGGCAGCCATAGTGAGTAACTTATCTGTAATAAGGCCACTGCACTTCACTGACGATAATATCGGTATTCACGTGTAAATTTTCTGTTAGAATTTGTTTATTTCTGGATTTTCCGTAGAGATTTTAAGAAAGTGTATTTATTGATGTTTTTTTTTTTTAATCTAATACCGGTAACTAGTAAATAAACCTCACTCTTGGCGAGCAAGTCTTACTGCTCGAAGAGCCTAAACATTAATCTCCATTCGAGTTATATAAGCGATTAACAAGACAGTGATTTATTCCGACATTTTCTTCCAAGAAATAGCCGACCTAAGAACATTTCCAACATATTTTGTAAAGAATTTTAAATAGAACATCAACAATCGGAGGGCATTTACTTTACAAGCAAACTCTAAGCTACAACAAATTAAAGAAGACGAGGTGGCTGATTTGTCTACTTTAATTTGAGACCGACCCATTTCATAATTTAGGAAAATGACAGAACAGAAGAAAAACCTTTTTATGTCTGAGAGATTTGGTTGTAAATACTATGGTGGCTCCATCATTCTTATCTAGAAACGAATTGGTCAAACTAATACTTGGCTATGGAACAGTGAAAGAATAACTGCACATGCGTGAAGATTCCAGCGCGCATGCGCAGTAAAACCTTTGAGAAACAAACATGGCTGCCAACGCCGAACCCCTACACCCTATTGTTGTGTAAAAATCTACTATCCATTTAAATAAATACTGCTCAAAACAACCAATAATCCAATTCAAAATAAAAACAAACGTAATGTACTAAAAAAATAGTAACATATTTTGGAAATAGTACAGTTTGATCAATGTGAAGATAAGTGTTGACAGCTCAGTGGTAATCGAAATGAGAGACGGTGTTTTTTTACATTTTCTTGGATTGTTTTTACGGTTTTATTGTTAGTGGTTGTGTTAAGTTTAAAGAAGAAATCGGAGGCTTCATACTCTAAGTTTGTAGAAGGAAAACTATAAACTATTTAGTGCCAAAGAGAATTAATTCGGAAGTTATTATTTAAGGTAAGCTCCATCAAAGCGTGATGCTTTATCTATTGCAACTATTCTTTTGTTTCTTTTTTAGCTATTATCACGTTATACCTATTTATTATATCATGTTATTCAAGCATAGTATGAAGTATGTTTATTCTTATTACTTAAAGCTAAGTTAACTTGACTTTGGATTCTCTGAAATAAGCAAAACGTACATGCTTGCATATGAAGGGCATTTTTAGTGGTCGGGAAATAGCTATTTACTAAATAAATTTAGTTTCCGGCAGCCTAGGAGTTTCCGGCAGCCTAGGAGTTTCCGGCAGCCTAGTGGTGAGACCGTCTGACTTGCGATTCGCAGGTCCTGGGTTCGAATCCCACGGCACGGACCTCTGTCTTTTCGAAGTTGCGTATTGTTGATTGCCGCCAACTTATAGCGGTGAAGGAAAACATCGTGAGGAAACCTACATGTCTGAGAGTTCTCAATGATCTTGAAGATGTGTGAAATCTGCCAATCCGCACTTGGCCAGCGTGGCAGACTATGGCCTAACCCTTCTCACAATGAGAAGATGGCCCGTTCCCAGCAGTGGGACAGTTTGTACAAACAGGGCAGATTAAAAAAAAAAAAAAAAAAAAAAAAAACCTAAGTTCAATGGGTAGGTAATAAATATAATCGTCACCGTTATTTGTCTTGCATATTTATTAGATTGCCTTTTAGCCCCCGACTCAAAAAGAGAGGTGTTATAAGTTTGACATGTGTAGCATCGTAGTTCACAAACGGATGTCCCGATTTTGATCTAGTCTATTTTGTATGAAAAAGGATTTCATCGAGAGTGTTAGCTGTTAATTTTTTTTTTCCGGGGTATTTGAGTTTTCTAAACTTATACTTACTTATAGTATAATTATTTCCTTTTAAATATTCATATAATTAGGTATATAAAGTATCTAGTATTTACCAATATATTTATGTAGATACAAAAATCCACTCAAAAAATTTTTATTTTTGGTTTTTCTCGAATATTCGTTTTCGATTTCGTTACGCTTGATACGATATTGAGTGTACGTTTTTGGTGAGAAAGTGTGTGTTAAATCGCCGTAGACGATTATAAATCCACAATTTTTTGAATACCTGTTTCTAATCAAATCACTTGTTTATTACGAAAAAGTTTATTGGAAGTTACGAAAAGTTACGTTTAATTTAATGAATTGAATATGAATATTATTATGAAAAAGTATAGCCTCTGACACTCGGGAAGTGAAGTCGCATCTAACAACACCTTGCACATCAAAATCGGTCAAGCCGCTGAGGCTTTAGTCGATCTTAAAGAAACACACATACTATATACACACCCACATGCATGCATACATACACTCGAAAAACATAAACCTCCTTACGCAGTCGGGTAATAACCAGCCAATTACAAGTTTGAGTAGTACATTGAGACTTTCGTTCTACTCGGGCTGGACTCAATGCTGCCATCGTGGCTACTGGCAATGTTCGATTTACCCGTCTGTGCAAAAGACAGAGTAAAGTTTTTGAAAGTATACATGAATTAATATGGTTACGTATTATGTATGTATATGTAGTAGTACTATATTAATTCTTCCTCTTAATACGCCTAATTAATGGTTTCACGATTTTGATGTGCTAAATACCATTAGATTTATATTTATAAGTGTAATTAAGTATGTTAAATTAAATTAAATTTATTATTGAGCTTAATAAGAATCTCAAGATCTAAGCTATTTTTTTTTTTTGAAAAAAAATCGGTAGACTCATAGAGACGGTACCTAACAAAAATATAGGAATAGTAAGTTTATTTATTAAAAACAACTCTGAAATAAATATTCTGTTGAAAATCAAGAGTACTTTTCATCACATAAAACATGCTTTTTCACACAAAAACAAAGTAGATATTTATTTTTTGGATCCCACAATGCCACAGACAGACACACAGATCACGTCGAACTCATAACACCCCTCTTTTTTCAACGCGGGTTAAAACCGTAAAGTGCGATTTGTTACAGCATATCGGCAACAAGCCTGCCCAATTTTACAAGTTTTATGTGAAACATTTATTTCGTGTCCCAGCAACTCGTATTGCACTATTTGTACCCATCAGTAAGTCACGCTAACCTGGCTGCGCGATGCATACAAATATTTGTCAAAAGTGTGGTTGCTTGCCAACCTGGCTTAGTCCAGTAAAAATAAACTGAACCGCTATAGCAAAAAATACAAAAAAATAGAATAAAATAAATATTTAAGGGGGCTCCCATAAAACAAACGTCATTTTTTTGCCGTTTTTATAGATACTGGTACGGAACCCTTCGTGCGTGAGTCCGAGTCGCACTTAGCCGGTTTTTTATAACGTATTAATTCCTGAGTCCAAACACGAAATGTGAAACATAATTGTGTGCACCCAATTATGTTTCGCATTCCCCTTCAAAACCTCACAAAAGTTATGAAAGTGCCATCTAAAAATTTCACTTCACTCTGAAATCAATTAAAATATATCACCCGAAGGCAGCGACAAGGAGAGGACAGTTTTTAGAAGAGAAGTTTGCGAGAACAAGGCGATATTATCAATTCTGAGCCAAGAACATCACCTTATAACGCTGTAAGCTGAGGAAATGGGCCGAATTGATAATAAAATTAATTTACTCCTAAGCGAGCAGCGTACACGGTTATCCGATCAGTACGTAAGGTTTGCTGAAGTGAAACGAGAGATCTGATGGATTAGATTTGAGATATTCGAGACTCCATGATTTGATTTCGGAAAAGGTATCGCGTTGCCTTACGTTGTTGAGTATCTGTGTAGCATTAGTGTACATGAACGTGGCGTTAGTGTACATGAACGTGGCGTTAGGGTACATAAACGTGGCGTTAGTGTACATGAACGTGGCGTTAGTGTACATGAACGTGGCGTTAGTGTACATGAACGTTGCGTTAGTGTACATGAACGTGGCGTTAGTGTACATGAACGTGGCGTTAGTGTACATGAACGTTGCGTTAGTGTATGTGGCTGGCGGAACAAGCTCAAGTAGGAAAAAATATGTACTATCGATTAGTGATATTATAAACTATTTTTCGTCTGTAAAAAAGAAAATAAGGACGGTAAACTATGACCTAAGCATCAAACGATTATTACGCGAGATATTACGTATTGTATATATATAAACGGTAACTTATGTATATATTTATATACATAAGTTTCCGGTAGCCTAGTGGTGAGACCGTCTGACTTGCGATCCGCAGGTCCTGGGTTCGAATCCCACGGCACGCACCTCTGTCTTTTCGAAGTTATGTGCGTATTGTTGATTGCCGCCAACTTCAAACGGTGAAGGAAAACATCGTGAGGAAACCTACATGTCTGAGAGTTCTCAATGATCTTGAAGATGTGTGAAATCTGCCAACCCGCATTTGGCCAGCGTGGCAGACTATGGCCTATCGACTGTGACGTCACACAAACAATTTTGTGATGGAATGTTCCATCCGCACAAAATCTATTCAACCCAATGCCTTCGCCGCGCTTGTACGCTAGTAACTAGTTGACGAAATATCGAATCAGAAGTATAAATCACATGAAATTAAATAATTTTACGTCGTCAACTGCGATTTTTTATCATACTATATTATCTATATAACAACAATAAAGGTACAATAAACAATAAACAAACAACAGGTAACAATAAAGGTACTTTAGGTTACTAGTTTTTTTTTCTTACCTGTCCGGGCGCATAGGCCTGGCCCGCGAGCTAGTTTTCCTAACAAAGGTCAAGGGTAAGAGGAGCTGGGGTTCTTTATTTGCATCTTCTTATTTTTATTTGTTAAATTAATACATTTTTATTGGTTACAAAATACTTCTTGCTTAGTTACGACTAGTTAGGATGTACGAGTTAGTGAAGTTTCACAACTGTTTTATAGTAATTTCTTACAGCCACTACGAACAAGGAATTTATCCGTCTTTATGCCGGCAGCGGCACAAAAGCTTTTGTTGCGTTAGGCCATTGTAATACCGAGCCTGTAGGTAACTTTATAGCTTAATAACAGCCGTTATTTTGATGGTGAACATCAGATTCTGACTTACAAGGCTTTCTTAATTAAATTAGTAATTAATTTGGTAAAATCTCAATGGCGTTTGCAGCGGAAATTGTAAAATATTTAATTAATTATGATATTAAAAATTCTAACCGATTTCATACATTTCAATTTATATTTTTAGTGAATACAATATTTGCTACTGTTCCAAAAGGGTTTTTATGACTATTCATGATTAGCTTCACTACATGGAACAAATCAAATTAGTTATAGGCCTTTAATTTTAGGATGATTTGAATTTTAAATAGTAGTGTTTATAAGTTACAATAACGAGCGTAGTGGAAAGCTACGGCAGTCTTGTAGAGAAGTTACGAAAGCCATGTAGAACAGCTACGACACCCTGTTAGAAAGCTACGGCAGCCTTGTTGGAGAGCTACGATAGCTTTGTTGGGAAGCTACGACGGCCTTGTTGGAGAGCTACGATAGCCTTGTTGGGAAGTTACGAAAGCCATGTAGAACAGCTACGACACCCTGTTGGAAAGCTACCACAGCCTTGTTGGAGAGCTACAACGGCCTTGTTGGAAAGCTACGTCAGCCACAAAAATCGTGACTCCCCTGCATTTCTAAACTAATAGACCGTATCAACAGTATCGTTCGACGAAAAAGACTTTAAATACTTTGCGATTACAATTTTTCGAGATACGGCGATATATATAAAACACTTAAGCCAACAGAATACAACACAATACAATATACAAATGTTCGCTATTATAACATTAGATACAAACATATGCTATATGCGTTTCTCGACACGGTCTTGGCTACTTATTTTAATTCATAGATAGGATTGTGCTCAAGGGCGGATCCAGCTTTGGCGCCAGGGGGGGTCACCAAGGCCGTAGCCAGGAATTCATTGGGGGGGGGGGGGGGAGTCAGCAATGGAACATGGGTATATGAGTTTTTTCATAGCAGGGTAGTGGGGGGGGGGGGGAGTGTTTGGCCCCAGTAAATAAACATAGGTAATTATATGCGCGAGTGAAGCGAGCACGAAATTTTAAATAGGGTTTCCGTTTAGGTTTGCCTCCTTACGTAGTCGGGTAAAAATAATAGGAAATAATTAGGCGCGAGCAAAGCGAGCGCGAATTTTTTTTTTACCTTTTAATAAATTTTTAGTAGTATTTAGAAGGTTTTTTGTGGCCCAGAAGAACCAAACAATTATCTGTGTGTTAAGAGAAAAATGAAATATCCGACAGGATAAGAACGACTTTTACGTTATCAAAAATTATAAATACAACCATTTGAATGCATTGATTGCAAGACTAGATGCGCATCACATTCTAATGAAATCACTTATTTATTACGAAAAAGCTCATTGGAGTTCCGACAAATCTAACGACACCTCGCACATCAAAATCGGTCAAGCCGTTTAGGCTTGTAGGCAATCATATAGAAACATACCCACACACATATATACATATACTCAAAAAACATAACCCTCCTTCATACGCAGTCTGGTTAAAAGTAATAGGAAATAATCAGGCACGAGCGAAGCGAGCGCGAAAATTTTTGAAACTTTTTATCAAATTTTAGGTATTCTTATGCTAATTTGCAAATTTGCAAACATTAACAAATGTTGTCACAGTACAGACAAGGCTCAAAAATACAAAAGATCCAGACCAGGGGACCTGTATCCGCCCTTGATTGTGCTTGACATATGTCTTGCCTGGTGTTGAGAAACCAATTCAGTCGTAGATTAAATCTATTGGAGCAGCTACTCAGGAAGCATAATCCAAATTTATATATTTTAGACAGGGCCCTTTTTGTAAAAACAAACCGGGAGCGATTCCCACACTATCTGTAACCACGTACTTACGTACGTACTACTGTAAGAAATAGGCGCGACCAAGACAAACGGCGCGTACATGCAGGAAAGACACCCCTAATGCAAAATAACATTGTGTGTATGGGTCCTAAAATCTACAATAAGATTCCTAAGACAATACGAGGCCAGAATAGTAATTTATTTAGAAAAAAAATTAAGGCATTGTTATTGCAGAAGTGTTATTATTCTATCAATGTTTTTTTTAATGACAAATTTTAATTTTATTGACATTATGTATCTTTTATTGCTTCTGCTTTAGTTATATTTTATATATTTATTTTTATGTTTTAATTTATCAAATGATTTTTCTTTAATTTTTCGCTTGTGCATGATGCTGTCTACCTGACATTTGCACGCCTAATCGGCACAACATGATTTTAAGCGACTAACTTTATTGTAACATCTTTTGTGCACTTTTTGTATAAAATTCCGGTTTGTATGCAAATAAATTATCTTTATGATCTTAAGGACTTGACTGATCCGAAAAACATGGTATACAATACAATGCTACTTATAATTTTATTTTTTTGAAAAAAAAACTGCTTCAGCGGGAAAACGCTTTATCATACACCGCGCACTTTTAATGCTGTAAATTCATATTTTACTTTTAAAATGCGTGCCATAGTCGTAAAATCATATCTGGTGCTGCCCATAAACAATATTTTAAACAGAACTGGTTTTGCATGCGTTTTGCATGGTTACACCTGAATGCCGTGTAAAATGTTTGTTTGCGAAAATATGTTTCGCAAATTTTAACGTGGTCTGCAAATCCGTCGGGGTTATGTTTTCGCGGATTTTCGTGCATAGATTTTAACGTGCTGTTAATCTTTTGTTTGATTTTTAGTGAGAATGTGCATTTTATTGTGTACTTTGTTGTATATTTTTTTTGTACGGATAATAAATAAATAAATATTGGGGGACATTTTCATATAACACCATCTAGTTCCAAACTAAGCAAAGCTTGTACTATGGCAACTAGATGGCTGATAGAATACATATATACTTTTTTGTAAATACATACATATGATACATATAAAGACCCAGACACAGAAGAAACACCCACGTGCAGCTGAAATATTTGCCCTGGGTTGGGATCGAACCCACAATCTTCTGCTCAGAAGGCAGACGTACTACCACTAAGCCATGAGGCTTGTCGAATGATGACGGATGACAGGCTACATATTTGACACCAGCTCACCAGATGTTAATCGTTATTGGTCCCAAGGTGGTATAATATACAACCAGCGGCCTTATCGGTTAGCTGAGTCTGACAATGAACTTCATTGCCAAACCAGAAATTTAATAACTAACTATTGGTGAAATTCATTTCGATATCTAGAAAACAACGGATATTGATGCCAATAGTGAAGATTTTGGTATTCAACGCCAGAAACAGGTGACCACTCCGTTAAATTGTAATAGAAACTTTCTTTCTAGTAAGCGCGCCCAGCAGTGGGACAGTTTGTACAAACAGGGCTGCCAAAAAAAGGGCACCGAAACATAGTTAAATCTTTAGGTATTAGCAAACTAAATTTTTTTTTTTTTTTTTTGTAGCCGGGCAATAGCTCTTTACCACTATGCTGTGATTTTCTCACATAGGCTTGAAAAAAATATCTATGTTTAAATAATAATACTAAGCGTGGAAGTGAAAAATCTTTTTTAAAGGTAACACACGAGTAACTGTAGAAAATTTATCTTTCTATTTCCTCTTCCTTTTATCTTCTTACTTATATCACTGAAAGGTTTATAGGTAGGTTTCGGTAAGAATTCTCGTGGACCGAGTGAGCGAAGCAAACAAAGGTCTCTGTATCAATTTTTTTTTTGTCGTCTGATTTTGTTAATATTTAGCAGAAGCATTCAATACTCAATTCTGAATAATAATTTAGAATATGAGCTGTAGCATTTTTTGTTTTGTTGCGTGTAGGTTTTTTGCAAATTATGTCCCATTTTTTTTTTTTGCGATGTCTTCTGTTAGGATGACTACTATTCGGTTTATTTTCACTCTGCTGTAAACAAACTACGAGTTAGTTAAAGACATTTGAAGCGTTTAGCTAGAAAAAAAAATTAAGAATAAAATCAAGTACATAAAAATCGCGACGGTGGCATGACTCCACTAATGTACCTATAACATTGATGTATTTAAAAGTATTAATGTGTCGAGGAGTAACGTCAAGACAAACCACGGCGAGGTTTTTGGTGTTACTTTTGAAATGAAACACCTTCTCCTTGCAACTATTTCACCGTTTATTCACTTCACTTGCTTAAACACTAATGCCCGGTTTCGGAGCTGCACGTGGAATGACTGCCGAGTCCGTTCCCCCGGTCCGAAACCCTCGATTCAAAAGTGCCCTGATTGGCTACCCTATTTTTCTCCAAAGAAGGCTCTGATTGGCCCAGGGAAAAATGCGCGCCGAAAACTACTTTTGAAATGGCCAATCAGGGACAACTCTGTGTTGCCATTTTTTTTAAATCTCAATAATACCACGAACGCGTATCATAGTTGGTGTTGCCAATTTAATATTCTAAAATATTGCTAAAAATAATGACAAAAATTGTCTCTATTGGCGAAAATCACCACACTATATTTATTGTATATTAATGTTTATTTGAGTAATAAAATAAAATAAATAAACAAATATCTAGATCAACGTGTTCCACCCTCGACCGCACTGTCATACGAGACGAGTCGTTAAGCGTGCATTTTTTCAAAAAAAAATGCTTCACTATTTTTTTTAATTTTTTGCTTTTTTAATTTCCAGTACGTACTGCAGACAAGTGCTTCAAACAGGATTAGCACGTACACAGTGGAGTCACGTCTCGTCTCTTATGCGGCGCGCCCCGAGCCAAACGAATCTCATAACTAAGAGTGCGAAAGATTAATTTTCAAGCAAGAAACAGAAATAGTCATTCTACACGATAATTGGCACAAAAATGGTGGTGGTAGCCGAAGATAAAATATAATGCTACGTTTTATAGGCGCTTGCGCTATACGAAGTTTTTATCCTCCGATCCAAAAAGAGGGGTTTCATAAGTTTGATGTCGGTATATGCATATCTTTATATAAGTATATGTCTGCATTGGATGGGGATCAAAACCCCACCTACCCTACCTGACCTTACAGCTCAGGGGGGCAATTCAGTTATTCAAAACCGATCCGTAGCTGAACCTTGTGCGAAGCATTTCCTATCAGCTGCAATATTTTTTTGATTTAGTAACGAGGGAAGGACGTGTTACGTTTCATCAATGTCAATTGCATGTCATAAAAGTGACTGAATCAAAAAAACTATGGCGGCCGACGGGCCGCTCCACATATAGTTCGGCTATGGAGCGGTCTTGAATAACTGAATTGGGCCCCAGGAGGCAGTCGTACTACCACTGAGCCATGAGGCCTGTCAATAATAGGTAGGTAAACTTATAACCCCCATCTTTTTCGGTCGGCGGTTAAAAATACGTGTTCGGCTGGTACTATCCTCTTAATTGAATACTAAACATATAATAAAGCAGTATTACTGCGTCATGAAATTTTCATGAACTATCTAGTTTACAGTCGATTCAGTTTGAATAAGCCGATGTCTTTACATTAGACCAATATAACGTTTAACTGTCGCGATACTACGACCGATAAAAGTAGGTATTTATTGTGGATAATACTATTTAACATAATATGTACCTACATATATTATATTATATGCTCTTAATATAGAAATTAACGTGGTTTTCATACATTTTTAAATAGAAACTACGTATCACTCACGTCTTTTTTGAGTCGAAAAATACGGCTATAGTTTCAATCTCATTCGGCGTCTCGCACTGGCCGAGCGAGATCGAGAGTGACGTTTGCGCTGCTCCTTTGAAAAAGACCGCCGAATGCAGTTGAAACTATAGGATTTTTCGACTCAAAATAAACGTTGAGTGACCCGTAGTTTGTATTTCTTATTTAAAAATACATATTATATGCTGGTTATGTATTTATTTGAAACATCTACATGCCAAATTTTGTTTATGAAGGGTTTCTGAGTAAAATGACTGATATACGGACAGACATGGCGAAATTATAAGGGTTCCTTGTAGTTAATAAAGAACCCTAAAAACCATCACTACATCGATAACTGACTGTTATTTTACCCGACTGATAAAGATAATAGAACGCTATGTGATCTCTAAAATGAAAATAACTAGAAATCATACCCTATACCTATGGTACAAGCTTTGCTTAGTTTGGGGCTAGATCGTGTTGTGTGCCAAAATGTCCTGCAACATTTATTAATTTTATTATTAATTTTTTTATTATATTCTACAGAACATAAAGTTATAAAGTCGAGATTCCCAAGTTTAGTTACTTAAGAAAATTCTGTGTACCAATGATTGGAAACAATAGTTTATTTTCTTCGTGGGCCAAAAAGCTAGTTTATAAAAATCATAGTGGAATTGCAAAGCTAGAGAACGTCGTGAAGTGGCACATCGGAACTGGCATTGTGTTTGTGCCTTGAATGCATAATACACGTTCCATGCACAGTGTGCCCATCCAGTGAACATAGCTCTTGGTAGCCGCGTTGAGGCGAATTTACAATGTAGATTCACGATTTTATTTTATAGGGCATTTTGTAGACTTCTAGCGCCTCGCATTGTTAGTTTTTACCCGGGTACAGCGAAACGAAAATAAGGATTGTAATTTTGTCATTATAAGTAAGTATGTAAGGGTGTATTTTTACCCGACTGCGTAAGAAGGAGGGTTATGTTTTTCGAGTGTGTATATTTTTTTATGTATGTATGTTTCTATACGAAAGCGTAGAGCCTAAACGGCTTGACTGATTTTGATGTGCAAGTGTGTCGTTAGATTCGTCTTCAATTCCTGAGTGTCATAGGCTAAATTTTTTTGTAACAATAATAAAATTTATCTCTTGAAAAAATAAATAAAACCAGCCAAGAGCGAGTCGGACTCGCGCACGAAGGGTTCCGTATCATTATCTATAAAAACAGCTAAAAAAACATGTCTGTTGTGTGGGAGCCTCCCTTAAATATTTATTTTATTTTAATTTAATTATTTATTTTTAAAGAGAATAATATAACTCAATATTCTGTGAATATTTCAAGCATCTACCTATTGCCGTTATCTATATCGAGAAAAAACGAGCAAAAAAAACACGTTTGTTGTATAGGAGCCCCCTTAAATATTTATTTTATTCTATTTTTTTGTATTTGTTGTTATAACGGCAACAGAAATACATCATCTGTGAAAATTTTAACTGTCTAAATATCAGGGTTCTTGAGATACAGCCGGGTGAAAGACGGACGGACGGACGGACGGACGGGAGGACGGACGGATAGACAGCGAAGTCTCAGTAATAGGGTCCCGTTTTACCCTTTAGGTACGGAACCCTAAAATACGTTTTTTTTCGTAACCTCCTACGAACTATTCCGTAACAAACAAGTGATTTTACTAGAATTATTCTAAAGAATGCGCATTGCAAGTTAGATGCAGATGCAAGTTAAATTGCACAAACTGCTTTCCAGCATTCGGTTGTTTCTTTTTTCTTTTAATAAACATATTTATTAGTATTCCGTACTAATGGTGCGGGAGCATATTCATGAGCCAACGTTGTCTGTCTGTCTGTCGGTCTTACCCTTAAACGGTTGTTATCTTTGGATCATAATAGGTAGGAAGTTGAAATTCTCACAGAATTTATGTCATCACGGCGGATTTATCAACAAATAATAGCAAGGGGATACCCCCTTATACATCAAACGTTTATTTTCCTATGTTTTTATTCTTTGACTCAACTAGCACTAGCAAAATTGTAATGGATACCTACAAGCGTCTGTGGATACAAGTTTTAAAATTTGCAAGATTATAGTTTTACATCGAGAGTAAACCAACAAAAAGGTACGAAAAAAAAAAAACGCAACCTTGATTTGCACTGGACCTCCAGTGCAAATCAAGGTTGCGAAATTATTATTTTTTCGTTTTTATGGTTCCGTACCCAAAGGGTAAAACGGGACCCTATTACTAAGACTCCGCTGTATGTATGTCTGTCCGTCTGTCACCAGGCTGTATGTCATGAGCCGTGATAGTTAGATAGTTGATGTATTTCTGTTGCCGGTATAACAACAAATAAACAACAGAACAAAATAAATATTTAAGGGGGCTCCCATACAACAAACGTGATTTTTTTCCAATTGTTTTAGATAATGGTACGGAACCCTTCGTGCGTGAGTTCGACTCGGACATGGCCGGTTTTTTTAAAGATGTTCATAATTCGATTCTAGTTTTTTGATATACAGTTTGCGTCCAATGATCTATTTTTAAATATGTTACTTCACAATCCAATGTAATGATTGTGTAGAGATACAAAAATGTAATTGTTTTAAAATACCTAAATAAATAACATTAAGTATATCAATAATTAATAATTCATACTATCCTAATAAAATAGAGAATTTGCATGATTTATTTTTATTTGGTAATAAAAAGTTAACCGCAAATAGATCCATTCCACAAAAACAAAATTAAAATACCTTCAAATATGAGAAAGTTACAAGCATTTTAATTTCGTGTTAGACAGAGAGCACACGATAGAGAATCATGACGTCATGGTTCGTGTTCGCCGTACAAATTCAATACAAACTGTTGTTCCGGGAGAAAGAGACATAACATCCCCACCCTAAAACTTTAAATGTTTATATCTCGGAAGTTTATTGACCGATTGAAATATTTTTTTTAGTACCTATATAATCTATTTATGTTACATTTTAGCATGTTATCAATTAAAACTATTATTCCTATGAAATGAAATTCATGCATATTCCCTACAGACTGCTTAGGTTCCACACTGTTGAACATTATTATGCTAGGAAACTGCTATTGCTAGTATTGGTATATACTCTTCAATTAAATACGGGGCCTGCACAAATCTATAGCCGAAAGTAAGGAGCTGTTGGTCATTTTAATTACAATCCGTAGTCTATTAATATACACTCCATATTCATTCATAACCATCAAAGAGTCATAATTGATTTTAAGAGAATTATAGCAAATGAAAATATCATAAACAGCTTACCTCTAGAAAAAGTCATTATTAAATTGAATTGTTCTTTTTTTTGCACTCGCTTTCCACCTTTTTCTCCTTCTCCTCTCACGCGCATATTAATTTTTGATATAAATTTGGACTTCAAACACAGGAGTTACTGCTTTATCTGTGGTCTATTAACTTATACCCAAATTTTAATTCGCATATTCGGCCATTTGTATCTCAGATATGTCTCATTTCAAAATATAAGCTAAGTATACCAGCGTATTAAACCCGTAGCAAAAATGTGCACCAGCTGTGAGACTAGCTCTTGTATCGTGCATACAAGCATTCTGCACCGTAGGACGTTGGTATTTTGGGTATTGCAGTAAGCTCGCTCTTGGTCCAATGTGAAGCGCTCTCGAGCTTGAGGCTTAGTGGTTTTACTTAATTTTATTCTAGCTTCATTTTGGAGACTTTTGGGAGACACATTAAAATGTTTGTAAAATGCAGAATAATGTGGACATGGACACTACCATGTCTTTTATTAAGTCGAATTATACGTTGTCGCTATATAGTGCAATTCGTCTTGAAAATTTTTGGTGACATTATCAGTACTTTTTTTATATAATAAAAGGTGAAGCAAAAAGTAGGTACTTAAAACAATTGAATATTTTAATGCCATAAATTTTGCTTCCTGTAGCATGATTATAGGTACCTAGGCTTAAAGATTGCTCATTGTTCACGCTACTCATTTATTCAATACCAACATCTAAGCCTTAGAGATATTGGTGAGTGAAATGCTTACGTGTGTTAAGTGTGGTTAACGCCATCTAGTGACAAATTGAGACATTTCGCTAACACTCATGATATCGACAGATTTCATCCCGTATATTGCGATTACAGCGCTGTCTGAAGGGAACAATATCTGAACGGACTTATCTACATTGTGGTTGACGAAAGCTAGCATATTTTACGAATAGCTGTCAACTTGTGAAGTTGCGGCGAGAGAATGTTCGCGACTACAGCACTTTGAAATGATATTCGCGGCCGAGTTCGGTTTACCGTCTCGAAGTTGAAGGCGTTCAACTAACTTGTAAGTGAATGATAAGGTTTCAATTTATTTTGTTTGCGTTGAATTTGTAAGATTATGTACTTTGGAGAACGAAATGTTTGTTGCGTGTCTTTATTTACTTTACGCATGGACGCACTTGATAGGACAGTTGCATGTGTGCGTAATTGTCGACTGTCTATCGCGTATTTTCCCATACATAAGGGGAAAACAGTATACCATACTGACTTAAGTGTTTTACATAATATACATACCTACATCGATATTTTGATAATTTTCATTGTTTTTTTTTTACCATAGTCTACTACTATGGTTAACACACGTGATGTGTGTGTTATTATTTATTTTATTGACACCACATAAAGAAATAAGACAATACCAAACCAAGTACCTAAATTTTGCATATTTTGAAGCCGGTTTTATTTTATTTTAACCCATAATTATTATAATATTAGTAGCCCGGAAGAGAAAAATATATAAAAAACCTACTTTTTAGTTTATTTTTCAATTAATTTTAACTAAAATGTATCTAGAAAGTTACCTCTAAAATAACATCTTCACTGCGCATAATATAGCAACTCCATTTTGAACATTAGGGATGGGGTACTAATACCCCAATACGATAATATTGGATTATATCACTGATTTATGCAAAATCTTTATCTCGGCAGACACCTGAAATTGAATTTCGGCACGGCGCATTACTTTTGCTCGAACACGGCGGGGACGAATATTTTGGGAATATATTCTCTTTTGAATATCTAGGTATTGGTAGAGTTGTATGAAATTTAAAGCTATTTACGCATATTTGCAATATCTAGGTATTGGTAGAGTTGTATGAAATTTAAAGCTATTTACGCGTATTTGCATTTAATGATTTAATTATAGATAGTGTCGTTGTAGTTGTCGAATCTTTTCAACAATTGAGTTTTAGGGTTACGTAGTAACTATGAGGAATTCTTATAAATTTACATTGACCGTCTCTCTGTCTGTCTGTATGTAACAGCCATTTTACTCAGAGACTATCCGACAAAATCCGATAAGACAAAATTTAGGAAATTTGTACAACAGAGGTGGGACTCCATACATGCAGAAAAAAGGATGAACATTTTTTCAACCCCATCCTATGGTATGGTACGGTATGAGGTATTTTTGAATAGGTCTTTTAAATTAAGACTTTTACATACATCATTTTCTTCACAAAGTTTGAGAAGAAAAGTTGTCTCAGTGCTTCTTTGCCGTATCTACCATTGGTAAAATTTCACAGAAGAAGACTTTAATGCTTTATTATTTTGAAAAAGCTATATTTGTAAGGCTTGAAAGACTTTTTTATGCATGAGTATATATAACTCGTGTATAAAAAAAGACTTTCAAGCCTTACAAATATAGCATTTTCAAAAAAAAATGCAAAAATCTCTTCTCCTGTGAAATTTTACCAATGGTAGATATGGCAAACAAGAACTGAGGCAACGAGATATGAGTGAGACATATCCCGACAAAAATAAAAAAGACCTAAAAATTCATAATTAACCATAGTAGTAGACTATAGTAGTAGACTATGTCTATAGTAGTAACCATAGTAGTAGACTATGACTATAGTAGTAACCATAGTAGTAGACTATGGTTAATTATAAATTTTTAGGTCTTTTTTATTTTTGTCGGGATATGTCTCACTCATATCTCGTTGCCTCAGTTCTTGTTTGCCATATCTACCATTGGTAAAATTTCACAGGAGAAGAGATTTTACATTTTTTTATTTAAAATAATATTGATTGATTGAATAACAAATTTTTCGGTTATTTCGTTATCAAAATCAAATTAAGTAATAATAATGAATAGTTTGATAAAATTTATAATCGCCTTCGACGTACAAAACAAAAAAGAATCATCAAAATCAGTTCATAGTTAAAGTAACCGCTGAACAAACATACAAAAAAGCATACCTACAGCCGAATTGAGAACTTCCTCCTTTTTGGAAGTCGGTTAAAAATCAGTGGCCTCTAAATCAAGAGAGATGTGTGTTCCATGTTTCAAATCTGCCAGGCGTCTTGCGACGGCATTTTTTTTTTAATAGTCCATCCAATAGGTAGGTATTTTCCTAATCAGGCAACACCAAAAGGTCGGATTCTCGTTTCAAATGACTTATTTCTATTACATCTGCGTGCGATGGCGCGGGTCGATCCGGGTAGGGTATAAATATCGAAATTGACAATAAAATTTTATCATACATTTGTCACTGTATTATGGGACCCTGGAAAGACCCACGGGGACTTCCCACACGATGACGGGAATCCTATGGTGAAATCAAACGAGTGTGTAATATATATTTTTCATGTGACATATTCACATTAGCCTTATGTTATACTTAATTTAAAAAATAAATGCTTTTAAAAATAATTACCCAGCAGTAGTAGTAATATTTTCGTTCCCAGCAGTGGGACAGTTTTTACAAACAGGGCTGATAAAAAAATATATACTTATATATTTACGAAAATAGATAAAAATACAATCCCTCGCCTCGCTCTCGTATTTCTGTGGCTACTTCTCAAATTTCATTCGCACACCGAGCTTTCGAAACTCCGAATAGCCTGAAATTCAGGGTTGTTTTAGTATTTTTTATTTACATCAAAGTAAACCCTACAATCTTGCCAATTTTGAGATTTGTATCACCGTTATCACCGTTCAAAAGATACAGCCATTTATGTGTAGGATAGACAGACACCGTAGCCTCAAAAAAAAAATTTTTTTTGGTTCTAGTGCACGGTCGTGGCCCCGCCATGTGAGCCAGCAGGTACGGCCGGGACTACTTATCTTTTCTCGAAGCGATTCGTCGGATTTTAGACCCTTATAGCTTCGGCCTCGATAACACTAGAGAGTTCAAATTTTCAGAATTTAATGAATTACAAAGACTAAAATTTCTGATAAACAAATTTTCTAAATTTAATTTAAAAATGTTCAAAAATTTTAGGGATTTCATTTTTATTTCTTTTATCTATAATTTTAAGTTACTAAATTCAACTAATTAATATTAAGATCAATGTTTACAACTTTGAAGTAGCAGAAGCACCCTTAGAAAACTTCAAAAAGTGATACTTAGCGGTCTCATTCAATATTCAAACTTTAAAAGCATCAAAATTTTCCCGTAAAAATGCAAGGGTAACTAAAAAGGACATAACTTTACTCGTGAGCAGACGAGTTTTAGAGAAAATTAAATTTTAGAGAATTAATTTTAAGGCTCTTAGGAAATTTAAATTGAAAGTTATTTCTTCTGACGCTGCATTTCTGCGAAACACTTCTGCTCGTTAATTTTATCAAAAGTTTTCGCTTGGGATGTACTAATAATGTGGTATATATTATGTGGTCTGCTACTCTATCTACACATCTTATGATTGTTTAAAGAGGTAAATTATGTAAATTTGTTTGTTCGTGGTAACTTTGGAACGTTTATAACATTTTTGTTAATTCGTGTTAAGGTAAACACGAATTAACTAAAATGTTACCAACTGGTCTGCTCATGGTATACACACAATATAGTATTAAGTTAAAAAGAAACATTTTGTCTTCCCGTAACAATGTATGTATATTAGCAATTGCGGACCGACCTCTTTTTATAATTTTCTTTTTAGTACTGGTTGTTTTTCTATATTTTAAATTTAGATTTATATTCTTATATTTTGATGTTCTATAATCCAGTATTGTGTATGCTTTTGTCGAGAACGCTGAGTCTTACCAGTTTATCCCAGAGTGTGCGTATTTATATCAGGATCAACTAGTTTGGCCTAGGCTAAACTGGTTCATCCTATCGGGCTTAGGACAAACTAGTTTTGCCTAGGCTATACTATTTAATCCTATCGCGTATAGGAAGAACTAGTTTAGCCTAGGCCAAACTAGTTTGTCCTGAAATCGGGTTTGGCCGGTAACATATATATTAAATTGAAAATGAAAGTATTGTTTTTGCTTTCGTCGTGAACAGCAATATTTAGCAAAATTGACAAAGGTCACGGACCCAGGTGTCTGTGGAGCTAAAAAAAATTTTAACAAAAATGTAGCCGAAAGAAACGCTTCAATTCAATTTATATCAAATGTAGGTACTAAGAAAAATAATATGAAATAAATACGCTTTCTTGGTGGGTCTATCCCCATCGTCTTTATCGAGGTGTCAATATTATCCAGTTTCTACTAGATATATGCACCCCATCGGTACCATTTGCAGTACGCGCAATCACAGTAATCATAAAACGTTTCGTTCGTTTTTTTTTGGAATAACCATCCATCCACCACGAAAAGAATACGTTTTTTCGTGTTATATCTATCCCGCAGTAAAAAAGACAAGAGTTATGAAATTAATAACATTTTTTTTTTTTTTATCAGCCCTATTTGTACAAACTGTCCCACTGCTAGGCGCGGGTCATCTTCTCATTATGAGAAGGGTAAGCCCATAGTCTACCACGCTGGCCAAGTGCGGGTTGGCAGACTTCACACATCTTCAAGAACATGGAGAACTCTCAAATATGTAGGTTTCCTCGCGATGTTTTCCTTCACCGTTTGAAGTTGGCGGCAATCAACAATACGCACATAACTTCGAAAAGACATAGTTGCGTGCCGCGGGATTCGAACCCAGGACCTGCGGATCGCAAGTCAGACGGTCTCCCGACTAGGCTGCCGGAAACTTCGAATAATAATATATACAAGTATGTATAAGCACATCAATTCTAGTTTACACCTAAACATGAACAGTACTTCAACCTCTTGAAACTTGTCAACCGACCGGCAACTTGGGATAAGTTACCGTAAGTTACGCGTGCAACGTGTTTTTACTCCAAACTTAGTTTGCATTAGTGCTGAAACTAATCGGGGCGAACTTAGCAGGTCTCGAACTTCACGATATTGGGGGCAGCCATCTGTCTCGGGCACGGATGGGGCAAAAAATAATACTCCCCGACTTGGAGAGATCGCCTAAAAACTTCGACACGATCTGGCCATTACTGGATGGCCAGGATTTTCCGATTTACCCTGTCGTAATATATCAGTAAAATAATGAGTGGTTTTATATGACAAGTAATAGTTTAAAAAACTATAAAAAAGACTTCTACGCAATTCGTTTACTTGGATGACATATTTTTTTTCAGTTATTTTAATAAAAACCAAAATACTGAACTGATTTTGATAAAATTTCTATGAGACCACCTGGAAAGTATACCTTTCAAACAAAAAATATTTTTCAAATCGGTCCAGGGGTCTTCGAGTAATCGGGGAACACATAAAAATAAAAAAGATTCCGACGAATTGAGCACCTCCTTTTTTTCGGAAGTCTAACCGACAACCGGCCCAGTGCGTGTGTAGATTATGTTTATTTATTTATTTATCAATGGTAACTACATCATATAAACACCTAACATTCCTACATATTAACTAAATATGTTACCTTTCAAAGGAAGCACAGCATGCAAATTTTATAATGTTCTTAAAACCACTATGTTCATTAAACCACTACAAAAAGCTGTAGTAAAATTTAGAGTGGTGTAAAGTCGTTCTAATAATACTCGCTACGGAATCCTACTACGAGTATATGTCTCGTCAAGGGCGTCGCCCTTGACGAGACATATACTTCAAGGGGCAGCATATACTTTAAGGGGCAGCTTTCCCTACTATCTATTACTTTATTACTATTTTCTATTATCTATTACTCAGCCAATCGTGCATTGATTTTAATGATTCTTTTGTATTTGGTAGATCATACTTCAGAGGTGGCCCCATATAAATTTTATCAAAATCGATGTATTACTTTGGTTTTTATAACAAAATAACTGTTATAGTATCATCAAAACAACTGTAGAAAAGTGAATAGCAAAGTCGCGTATATGCGTGCATTCACTTTTTTGCAGGCGTTATACATATTGCGTATTTTGAAGTCAGTTTTTTCAGTTTTTTAAACTATAATTATTTTATGTATGTTCTCTGATTACTTGAAGACACCTAGACTGATTTGTTTTTTTTTTAAAGAGTATCCTTCCCAGTTGGTCCTATAGAAATGTTATGAAAATCGATTAATTATTTTTGTCTATAACAAAATAGATAATTGGAAAAAATATGTCTTCCATGTAAACGAATTGCGTATTTTTGATTAGTTTTTTAAACGATTCTTGTAATTTAGTTATTATATGCTAATGTCATGATTTTATTCAACACTAAACTATAAATTATACTAGAAGTTGATATTATCTTCTAGGTTTCTACTAGGCAAGCGTGCTCCATCGTAGACAGTAACTGTCGCTTAACATCAGGTGGGTTGACGGTCAAGCGCAAGCCTATCGTCGAATAAAAAAAATCGTACTTTGTATATTTTGTTTATTTTCTTCCATCCTTGACCTGAAATCCATGTTCTTACCCATCGTAGGTATATCTATGTCACTTACCCATGGTTTTCCCAAAAGCGATCTATTGTGTTTCACAAAGAAATAACTCAAAACTTGGCTAATCATCGCTTTCGTTGTTTACCTCCGTCGGGCGTTTCCACCACTAACTGTATAAATTATTGGAAAACTTGAACCATTGATATTGATACCGATGCCCAGCGGGGCCGTTGTCTCGTTCATTCCAGTACATTACTTGATGTGTACAGATAATGAGGGGAATTTGTTTATTGTACTTTAATGAGGCTTTGTCTTCTAATGATAGAGAATAATATTTATACTTATTACTTTTTCTTGATAAATGTTGTATATGCCGTATGTTTTCTCGATCTTGTAGTGTACTAGTTAAATTATACAATTTCATTAACTTATTGCTTATAAATTTTACAATTTTATTGTCTAGTCTAGTAGTCTTACGAATTATACAATGATATTATTCAGTTGTTTTTTATAGTCACTTGTCATGTACATATTTTTAATGTTTTTTTTTAGTTTATTATTTATTTAATTATCCAATAGGTATATTGTTTTAGCACAGACTAGTTATAAAACGTTTTTTTCTTGATTACATGTTTTATAAGGCATCGTTTTTACATTCTTGTAGGTACTAGACTAGTATGTTAAGGTCCCTAAAACAATGACTAAAAGTGTGTATTTTCAACCAACTTCAAAAAAGGAGGAGGTTCTTAATGCGACTGTATTATGTTTGTTACCTCATAACTTGCGACTGGGTGAACCGATTTTGATGATTCTTTTTTATTTGAAAGCTGGTGCTTCCCGTGTGGTTTCATTTCAATTTGGTTTAGTTCTGACAATGGCATCCATGACATGAACATCAGTTCTTCAGTTTTTTAAACTATAATTATTAATTTTGCGCAGATGCAATTCAACTTCAAACTACCCCCATTTTTATGTCGTTTTTGAGTGAGATACAAAACTAAAGCAGGTATTATTTCCAATATTAAGTCCATATCAGGAACATTCTTAATATTATTGTTAGGAGTGTAACTGTGTAACAATAAAATATACTTAGTCTATTCTTCTATTCTATCATAATTTAATTCATTATCAGCAGTTTGGATTTCTCTAACGGGACTTGAAGGAAATTTTACTTTTTTTTGTTTTTTTTACAGCCGCGCTGTAATAAAACATCATAGCCAATGTCGCTCTCACAACTGGACAAATCTTACGACACCTTAAATTTTAAAATCCGTGAAATTTTGTCCTATTAAGAAAGTTAACTTTCTTTTTTTTTTTTTTTTTTGCCCTATGCCACTCCCATAATAAGTAAGTAAGTAAGTTCGTATAGACTGAGTGGCCAGCCCTATTGTCAGAGTTATTAAGCCGCCGAAAGGCCTCTGACTTATTATGTCCCATAATTATGTCCCATAATTATGGGACATAATAAGACGATTCAATTCCGAAATCTCTCAAACAATTTAGATTGCAGGGTATGCAAAAAATACCCTCATTCTTGAATGCATACACATGAATAACATAATTCTTCTTCTAGCGCAGTCGAGTAAAAATTAAAATAAAAGGACAATAACGGTTTAAACGTTCTCGAATACGGTGCTCTAGCTTTACTGTTGTACTTATCTCGTAAAAGGATCGTATGCTAATTTGTTTACATTATCTATCCACCCAGCTATTTGCCTTTCTTTTCCCCGCCTATTCAAAGTTAGATCTCCCTACTTGCCAAATAAGCAACCGCATAAATATTTGAATCTCTCAAACTCAATAAAGACGCAACTCGAAAACATTGAATTAATTTTACGATTTTTGTTTCAGATGGATCGTGAATGTTCGAAAATAAAAATATTCTCTGAAATTTCGTTAACAAGAGATTCTAGTCATGCCGCTTAAAAATTGCCCCTAAAAACAAATATGGACAAGAATAAGAAAAAGAATCACGCGAATGGTAAATATAATAAGAACAGCAAATCTGAAGCATATAGAATTGAAGATGATGTTGCAACTTGTTGTTTTTGTATTAAAACTGAAGCGAGTAAGAAGCAGACGCTTGTAACTGGATGCGCGACAAATGCTGGAATATTTGTTTTATTACTCGGGTATACTTTGATAGGAGCTTTCATATTTCTGGCAATAGAAGGTAGCGCTGCAAAAGTCCATCAAAAGACACTCGCGGCAACTTCGTACCAAGCTAATGAAAAGACAGTTCCTCTATCAAAGCTGAATGGCACAATATCGCAAGCCAGCGCAGAGCTTCGTTCACAGACCGTTGAGAGCATATGGGAGATTACCGTGTCATTAAACATTTTGTACAAGGAGAACTGGACGAGACTAGCAGCTCAAGAGATCGCCAGGTTTCAAGAGAAACTGGTTGCAAGGGTAGCGGCTGATGTGTCTGCACAGTATGGAGCGAGGGCCTTAGAATCGGCTCCTGCGTTGGTGGTTGACGATTATGAGTGGAACTTTGCAAAGGCTTTTCTATATTCTCTGACAGTACTCACAACTATTGGTAAGTTTTTTTTAAAGAATTTAGAAAGAAGTTGCTCAGCGTCAAGATTGCTGCTAAACTACTCAAAACTTTGAACTGTGTCAGTTTAGTCTAGTAAAAATAAATCCGTTTGTATGTAGCTGATCACATTAAATGCACTTTGAGGGATTTTTTTTAATTACAATTGGAAAATACCTAAAAAACATAAATTCCAAATAATCCCCGATTTATAAACTAGCTGCGATCCGCGGTTTCACCCGCATAGTTATGAAAAACGTGATGATGATGATAAGTAGCGTATGTCCGTCTCCAGGTTCACAGCTATCTTTATACTAAATATCATAACGATCGGTTCAGCCGTTTGAGCGTGTAAAGGTAACAAAGTTTGATTTAATAATATCATTTTGAAATTGTTTCAAATGTATTACAAAACACCAGTACATTCATTGAAATAACAATATTCTTAGTTGTCTTTTATGAAGTCACAAATCTTATTTTTACTAGACTAGTTCGAAAATCTTATGCGACAATGCAGTGCACTTGTTACTTGTGATATAAATAAAACGTTAATTTTATTCTAAAAAGAAAAACGTCGTTCTATCCGATGTATAATATTGTTTACAAGCTAGGTGTGCAGGTGTGTATGTATGTATAGTGTGTATGTATGTATTTGGTCAATTTGTATTGTTTTTAAATTATATTGCCAATTGCATACTGCGAGAACAGTTCATCTATATAAGCCCGATCTAGGTTTTTAGATGATTTTAAAACTCTTTTTTTAATACATACATACTAGACATATACACCAGACCCAGACACAGAACAAACATACATGTTTAGCAGAAATATTTGCCCTGAGTGAGGATCGTACCCACGACCTACAGCTCAGAAGGCAGACGTATTACCACTGAGCCATAATCCCTGTCAAACTGTAACTGATGTATAAATAAATAATCCATGTCAAATTGAAAGTAGCCCGCGTAAGAGTCCTTTTACTATAAAAAAGAATATATAAACATTTTCAAGCTCACCATTTTTTTAATTTAATAAGAAAAAAAGCTTCAAAAAGTTATTTATGAAACCAAACTTTATCAAAAACTTTAAACGATATTATAACAACCGAACTTTTTTGTTTAGGTTACGGCAGTGTGGCGCCAAGAACTGCGCTGGGCAAGGCGGTAACCATAGGCTATGCCGTCATAGGTATACCTCTTACTCTTCTGTACTTATCCGTCGTTGGAGCTCTACTATCTAGGCTCGCTCGAAGTGTCTTCAGTCGAGCATTATGCTGCTGCCTGTGTACTAAATGCGGATACTGCTGCCTCGACGAACGTACCATGACAAACAAGGAACATAAGGAAAAAGTGAGACGTCAAGATGATTTCAGAAGTCAAACATTACACCTTCAAGAACCATACTACGTCAGGTCACCTTCTGGCACCATCATTTCAGCATCGCAAGCCCACAATGCCAGCACGAATCCCGTCAAAGACAAGTCACAAAGTTTGAATTTTCTAAGAGATTGTGACTCCACTAGCTGCACTGATACTGACTCCAAGCTTTCGTTGCGTGGCTTCTCTATCTTGGCACCAGTTGCTTTATGTCTCGCTGCAATCTTTGTCTATATATTTTTCGGTGCACTGGTTTTGTACCAGCTCGAAGGCTGGAGTCCAATTGACGGTGTGTACTTCTGTTTTATGAGCCTCAGTACTATTGGATTTGGACATTTGGCACCAGGAGCGACCCATAACAACGGTGCTTCCACTGGAACTATATGGTTCTGCTCCGTCTATATTATGACCGGCTTAGCTCTCACTGCTATGTGCTTCAACGTACTCCACGATGAGATCGTCCACCGACTCAGGCATCATGAGAAAGTGTTAAAAACTACGCAAAAGGTGATGACATCAGAGTTCCTGCATAGAATGTCTTGACGAGACGAAAGCGGGAACTTTTCTGATGAGACGGTATTGAATTCCGAAGGTGATTCTTTGCCAGAAGTTCTTCATCACGTCTCTGGCTCCAGGTGTGAAGGCGGAGCTATCCGTAGAAGTGTATACACAGTTAGAGAAGACAAAGAACCAGATAGAGTGACCCCCATGTAACTAGACTTGTGTTTGATTTAAAGCTCAAATTATAATCGCCAAATCGTGTGTTTAAAAAAACTGTAGATATATTTAGGCGTGTATGATTGTATGAAGGTTGAAAAAAGCAAGATGTAGCTAAACAATATACAATCCAAGGTACTTAGGATTGGTCACCTGGCTGGATGTATGCTATTAAACGTAATAGAGAACGATCAGCAGTGAATGAGTGAATCGAACATTGATGAGGGCTGCCAGAATTGATGCCTCGACTTGATCATGAGCTTTATTTATCACTCGTATAAATTAATTAATTCCCGTGCAAAAACAACTGTGAAATATTTTGAGAGAGGTCTTATTTTGCGCAGTTTTTTCACATAGCTAAGTTTCGAAAACACATTCAAAATGTGTTTTGTCTCACTTAAATTTCTATTCTGTAACTTTAGCAACGTGGTAGGGAAGGTCAATAAAAAAATAACGAGAGAAATAAAAAAAACCATAAGACCCATAAGACATGCCCCATAGTTTTATCTCTTTGTATTTTCTGTGTTCGGTATATTTCTTTCTTGTTCCTTTAAATACAACTTTTCAGGTATTGCACGTAAGACAATATTAACAATAAAGACAATATACATATATATATATATATATATATATAATTATATATGTTATACGAATTTTCTTATTAGCGATTCAAAAATAGAATCCTGAATTTAATAAGCTACATCTTCCTTTTTACACCTTTTGAATGTATTATGTTCATTCGTATAGTAAACAAAGATGTAAGTATTGAAATGACTGACCATAATAACGTTAATTATTTTGTTTAGATTAAAATTAATAGGATTTCTCTAGTTGAATTGTTAAGTCCTCTAATCTTTGGTAAGTAAGGTCAAATTTAGTGTTAAATAATAAGGTGTTTTATAGAAAATTTAATTTATACTTACTCAATTATTTGAATGTTAAATAATAAAATATTATGGATGCCAAAATGCATTTATTATATAATATAAGAACACAATTATTATTATTGTATTGTATAACTTAATAACGTATCAATTTAATTACAAGTATGTATAGTGATGTTGTTAAACAACAAATAAAAACATGTTTTTTTATTGTTCAAAAGTTATTTCACCAAGTATATGTTTTTTTGTTATTTTTTGCAATTGTCATTCAGTAACTTTTAACTGCTCTATTTAGGTCGATTAACAGATCTATGTATGTAGCTTTAAAAGTTGTATATTGAGAATTTATAAATAAATCTTGATTTTGCTTATCATATAAACCTGTTTATTTTATACAATAATATTTTTAATTATGTGTAAAATTCAATTTTGTAATAGAAATACAAAAATGTTTAAAATACATTGTTGTTTTGTCCTTAGTAAGAAACTTCTAGGTGATATCTGAATATCACACTAGGCTAACATTCCTCACAACTTATTTAGATAGCCCATAAGAAGATGGCTTGACTCGCTCTAGGCAGTCACAGATTAAAACGGAGTATATCACGTGAGTACTTACTTCACGAGATATAGAGCTAACAACTGATAGAAATCCTTACTAAAACTAAAAATAAATAATTCTTCGGACGTATTACTTTTTGGCAAAAGTCATAGAACAAAAGTTGTTAGTCTTGATGTACCTAAGTCACCATTAGGTTAAGCGTTAGTACCTATAACCCTGTATAATGTCACAAAAGTCAATGCACAATATTAAGGGCCAAGGCGAAAGGATCTCAAAATATATCACTAGTACATCTCTCTCTGTCTCTGCTCATACAGGATCTGTCTAGGTACCAGGGCCACATAATCAGTGCTGACTTCAAAGATGATGATGCCTTGAGAGTGTAGGGCACTCTCAATGTCAGCAAACATGAAGGTCTTAAGCAGGTTTCAATGAAAATTGATTTGAACACGGTCACTTTATCTCGAAAAGTTATAATCAATCACAGAGTGATTACAACTTTTTGAGATACAGTGATAAATAAGTAAAACACTTAACTCATTATTGACTTTTCTGCAAAGAAGTCTAAGCAAACAATACTCGTAGTAGTTTTATTTTAGAAAGCTATATGCGTGTCTCGACACGGTCTTGGCTTTAAAGTTGGTTGAAAAGAAAACAGAGCAACAACATGATTTTTCCATGTCCCTGCCAAAACTTTTACCTTAAGTATTGTTTCATATCCTGTCATCCAAATGTGACAACGTAGCGTACTATTGATATATTATTCATGTACCCCTTCAAGCTTTTAAGAGTCCCTTTGGGGTTCATTCAGGGACTCGCGGAGCTTTTAGCGTCACGTCGCCAATGTCGCCACAGAATACTTAATAGTACACTAAGGATTCCTCAAACACATTTAATTAAATAGAGACTTAAAGCAACGATATAACGCGCAAATCAGCTTGCACAAATGCTAAATGCCTAATCCACTAGTAGTACAGACAAGCTATAGATACATAGTGCTCACGCAGTCAAATCAATTAAACGTATATATTAAGGCATGGGAGACACGATATTAGAAGGTCGAAGTCGCAGTGGACAGAAGACATAGCACGTAGAACTGATGGTCCGTGGGACCAGAAGTTCTCGAATGGAGACCACCCACCGGATCGCGCAGCGTAGGAAGTCTAAACACGAGGTGGGCAAATAGTGGCTGCAAGATGCTGGATGCAAGCCGCTTCCATCAAGTCTTTTTGACGTGATAACGTCTTATAAATCGATGAACGCCGGCTGCACGCACGAAAAAGCATGACTCATTGTCACGTTCCACCTGAGCCGAGCGTGCAAGCGAGAGCGCGGAACAAGCGATAGAGAGGCACGATCGGCCCAAGCATTCAGCTTGTGACGCATCTATCATGACGTTATCACGTAAAAATATCCGTAAACCGACTTTACAGACAACCATTATTTTTCCAAGAGAATGGCGCTCACAGACTATAAAAATTCAATCATCATCATTTTCTATCTTCCACTGCTAACTATAGACCTCTCTTCTTGTACTCCACTCGTCTCGGTGGGCCAATTTTGTCCAGGTTCGACCCGCGATCGTTAAACCGACTTTACAAACAACCATTTTTTGGAAATCCATTGATAGTGCAGACTGCAGATATAGTGGAGGCCTGTGTCTATCATATTAGCGTGTCTTGTCTGTAATTTTTTTTGTAGATTAATTAACTTACATCTAACTTAATATTTAGTTTATTTCCGCTTCGGTGTATTCAAAACTCTTGACTGTTTCGATTTCTTCAGGCTAGTATTGATGCGCGTTTCACCTCTTCACGAGGCATCTACAAAACTTTGTACTCATACATTTCTCGCAAGACCTCGAAGAGTAAAAAGTACCGAGGATAAAATGAAAAATTACGCCAAATATTCCGTAAACAGTAAAGATTGATAATAAAATTACTAAGAAACGGTAATCAATAAGCAAAGTACGACACATCTAAGAATTTGATTCTCGAAATAATTCTATTGTTGAATGTTTATAACATTGTTTTTCTGTTTTGACGTGACAAAGTCTAATAAATCGATAAACGCCGGCTGCATGCACGAAAAAGTTTGACTCGTTGTCTCGTTACAACAGTGTGCGGTGGCTGAGGAAGCGGGCGGGTGTGCGCCGCGCCCGACCGTGCGTCGCTTCAATTATTTATCATTCCTTGGAGCTCGCGCGCGGACGTATGCTGTCGCGTTAAACTATCGTCCGTAAACCGACTTTACAGACAACCAATTTTTTTTACCAACAACCGAAATCTTATAAATGAGAGTATCACTAAAGGAATAAAGTGTTTATGCGACGGAGTGACCGAGGATGGTATACGTCGATCTAGAAGATATATTCACACTAGCCTTAAAAATTCCAAGACTGCAGTTCTCAGGAAACAAAGAAGGTGGCATGCACGGACTATAATTATAATTTCTGCTTGTCCTGTATTTGTTTTTGCGCCGCTGCGGACATCTCAAGCGTCGACGTATCACGCGCCTGTCCATAAACAAAGAAAACGCGCATCGCGCTTCACTCGGCGTGTCTAAGCAAGCCCTTACAATACCAAAAGAGGCACTTACAACTGAAGCTGGTCCTTCACCGGTAATAGTCTCAGAGACCATCTCATTATGTAAAGCTTTTTATGCACGGTCACCGTGGGGGAAACACAAGCACAGTCTATATCGAGACATAACATTGACAAAAGGTTTACTTCCGTACTAAGGTTGCGAGAGCCTATTCGTGAGGCTACGGTATCTGTCTGACTGTCTATCCTACACTTAAACGGATATTACCTTTCGAACGGTGATAGACACAAGTCTCAAAATCGACTAGATTATAGTGTTTACTTTGATGTAAATCGACAAATGATAATTAAATAACAAACACAAGATATTATCAGATTTTTGTCATTTTAGAAATGAAAATTCGCTTCTTTTAAGAGGTCTATATCTAGATTGCACTTAACAAACTCATTACAAGTCATACGTGTCCTACGTAAAATAAAATTATTTTGTCAATAGATGTTGTTACAGGAGGTCAGAGTAAGGGGCTACTACGGAATGTTATGGTCGGGGCATGAAAGGTATTTTTTCTTAAAGATCTGGGCAATCTATGCTAGATGAGATAATTTATTTATGGAAAATAATATTATGAAATTGTCACAAATGTATTTCAAACACCAATACTAAACAAAAAAATATTTACTGGCACAAAATCACAATTTTACTTAAAGTTATAAATAAAACGGACCAAAACCATTACAAAAATACAAAACAATACTTAATGTAAACTAGTCAAACTACTACAATGTAACTGACAAAGCTGGTGTATAATGAGTGTTTCAGAATCCTTAGGTTGTCTGCACACGACACTCCAGAAGTACCCTGCGATGAGAATATTTTACCGATAAATATCTCTTAGACCTTTTCCCTTCTGTTTATCGCTAGGATTCCGCTGATTCCTTAAACTGTTTTCTCTTTTAAGCCGTTTTTTGCGAGACTATTGTCTTGAGATTCCGCGATAGGGCTCTTTGTTTTGCCTCGAGGAAAATAAGACACATATTAAAGCGCAACTTTAAGCGAATTGGCAAATTTAAAATTGCGCCGCGTGAAGGTAATGCTTTCTTTAAGAGAAGAAATGATGTGTTCTTTGTGAAGGTGGGTCAGAGACGGTTGCTTAACAAAATTATGAGATTTTAATATGAGGTCCCGCATTAAAATGCGAGACCGTGTTCGTCATAAGTTTGGAATATTTTCTCTATCGCAGTGATATACGCGGCGGTACGACAGTCTAGACCGAGATTATATTTTTTTGCAGCACGCATAACGTTCATGCAAGCATTATCCATAGAATATTCTAATCCAGAGTTCACGATTTGCTGCTCACTAGCTCCTGCAATCATTGACTGGAACAGTTTGGTCGGCCGCACCGATGCTTGTACGCTGGCCTTTTTCAAGGATTGCTCTACTGAATCTAAGAGCGCGGTGTTAGAGTCCTTCCAAAATTTGATACTGAGCTTTCCAAAACTAACGTGGTTAAGGTTCTTCAGGAACTCGAAATAGGACACGGTGACTCCACCTGCGTTGGTCAATAAGTCAGGAAGAACAAGAATACCCTTCTCGCGTAGAATTACGTCCGCCGCCGGCGTGATAGGGCCGTTTGCACCCTCGGCTATTAACTTGGTGTTCATGGAGCCTGCATTCGTGCTAGTGATGGTTTTCTCCTTGGCAGCTGCGACAAATATATCACACTTTAGCTGAAATACAGTATCGCGTCCCGTTTCCTTCGCACCAGGAAATCCCTTCACGCGGCCTTTATGTTTTTGCTTGTATAACATAAGTTCACAAGGATTTATACCTTCCGGGTTTTCCAAACAGACGTCGAACTCAACGATGCCTATGATCTTGCCGCCGTCCTTGTAGAGGTAAATAGCTGCGTAACTGCCGACATTTCCAAACCCTTCCACCACGATTGTTTTACCTTTGATTCCAGTCTGAAGTCCACATAGCTGGGCCCAGTATTTGTCATCAATGAAGGTGCCTATAGTAAGGTAGACGCCACGACCCGTCGCCTCCACACGCCCGTTGATCCCACCACCGTTGATGGGCTTGCCTGTCACACATGCAGCTGCGTTTAAGTCTCGATAACCCAAGGTTTTGATATAAGTATCGACGACCCATGACATTTCTCGTCCTGAAGTGTTCACATCGGGTGCCGGTACGTCAATCCCTGGTCCGATGAAGTTCTTTTTGGCCAATTCTAATGTGTACCGTCTGGTTATTCGCTGCAACTCCGCTACGCTGTATTTTCTAGGGTTAATGCAGACACCTCCTTTTGATCCTCCGAAGGGTATGCTGGAGCAGGCACATTTGAACGTCATTAGTGCCGCCAGAGCCTTCACTTCTGCGGTTTCTATTTCATCAGAAAACCGGATACCCCCCTTGCATGGCAAGCGGTGCAAGCTATGCTGAGATCGATACGCTTTTATGATTTCGTAGCAGCCGTTTTTCCTCTTTATGGGGAATTCAAACTCGATGCTTGAGTTGCATGAGCACATCACCTTCAGAATGCCAGCCACTCTCATGGCTCTCTTCTTCTCTGATAAGTAACTGTGTCTTTTCAAATATTCGATCAGCGTTGGCTCACAAACTTTCACCGCGGTATGGTAGAAGTACTCAACCATGAGGTAAAAGTTGGGATTAGGTGCTGACGCAATGTCTTTTAGCTCAGCGGGTATCTCATAGTTTCGCTTAAATATTACCGGTGCGTAACATATTTTTTGGCTGAGCACAGTTTTCAATAAAAAATATTTACTCAACATTTTACACGTGAAATCACGAACACTTCAATTTTAAACCTATTTAAAAAAAGAAGCATAATGGATTAAACAAATAACATTGTATATAAAACAGAAAATAAAATTTGAATGAAAATGTCAAAATTTTGAGTACTTTTGTTGACTTTTTCTTAAAACTTCTTTCAGGTTATAGTTGGGGTGACGAAGGTAGACAATCGAATTATTTTAAAATTAAAACTTTTTATATAGGAACTTTTACATTTGCCGACATTGGCCCATAAAATTGGTATAACAAAGGTAGAAGTACATAGAATGATTTTTAATAGTATGGGTACCGAATTGCTATCAAACTCTGTATGTATATTTCTATGTAGTATGCATGTATGTATATACATGCAAAATCACAGTTAATATGTTTCTATAATACAGCCTAAACAGCTTAACCTATGACGACTATAACCTTTGATATGCGAGGTGTCATTAGGTCCGTCTTCACTCCTTGAGTCTCATAGACTAGTCTTTTTCTACTAATAATAAAATAACTCCGGCAAAATTGAAAAAATATGCTTTTACGTAACATCCAACGAACTTTTTCGAAATAAATGAATTTACTCGAATTATTCTACAGAATGAAATTTATTAAATTTTACAGCGATTTCACGTATATTTATCCACAAATACGTGCACTCAACAGCGTATCAAATGTAATGAAATCGTAAGTTAGACTGCAAAATCCGCTTTTCGCCAGTCGGATATTTTGTTTAATTTGCTAATCCGCTGTGCTATGTCAGTGACTTTCGTTGGTTTCTTCATTTCTGGTAATCGAAACAAACAAAAAGCCATCAACAAAGTGGAATTATTGATGTGATGAAGACGCAGGATCCACGCCAATTTAAGGGGGAGACTTTTGTCCAGGAGTGGAATTCTTGTGGCTTAGATGATGATGCTGATGATTCTTTATGAACAGGATGGATTACCGCAAGATCCCAAATTGATTAATTTTAGATTAAACAATTTTAACTAAGAGCTAAATTAAATTGGTTAGTTATTATTGTGTACTCGATTCTGCAAGTTTAATCTCTACTAATATGATAAATTTGCAGGGTGTCTGTTTGTTTATTGGTTTGTTTGTTATTTTGTTTGGCTTGCCTTGTGGCTCAGTTGGCAGTATGTCTGCTCGCCGAGCTGTAGGACGTGGGTTCGATCCCCACCCAGGGCAAACATTTGTGTGATGAGCATGGATGTTTGTTCTGTGTCTGGGTTGGGGGTCTGTTTCTATGTATCATAAGTATATACATATTTACAAAAAAAAAGTATATTTGTTTTCTATCAGCCATCTAGTTGTATGGAACTAGATGGCTGATACTGTACTATGGTACAAGCTTTGCTTAGTTTGGGCTAGATGGTGTTATATGAAATGTCCACAAATATTTATTTTATTAAAATTCAAATTCAAATAATTTTATTATTTGTTTCAACACCATTTTGATGCGATCTTCGAGTTATTAGGGTTCCATAGTCTTCAAGGAACCCTATGGTTTCGTTTATGGTTTGGTCCGTTTATCTGTCCGATGTCCGGTCGCGACATAGAATCAAAAGCTTTGACTCTATGTCGTGTAAAGAGTCTAAGTTTTAGAAAGCTTTTTTTGGTTCAAGTACTATGCATATTAAAATCACGCCGAAAAAGCAGTAGAATAAAATATTGCTGACTTCAAAAAAGAAGGAGGTTCTCAATTCGGTTGTATTTTTATTAATGTTTATATAACTCCGTCATTTATACATAAATCAATCCGAAAAAGTATGTTCTTACCGAAAAAGTATGTAAAACTCTATCCCTTCAGAGTTTTCGATTGGTCTTATAGCAATTTCATCAAAATTGGTTCAATACTTTGATAAAAAAACATGTCATCCCACTAAATTAAATTACTTATTTTGTATTCGGTTGTTTCAGTTTTTAATCGACTACAAAAAAGTAGGTTCTCAATTCGGTTGTGATTTCAACCAACTTTAAAAAGAAGGAGGACAACAATGCGCTTGTATGTTTTTATGTTTGTTGCACATAACTCCTTCATTTATAAAACATTTGAAACCGATTTGAATAATTTTTTTTCAAAATTTTAGATAATTTTATCAAAATCGGTTCAATAGTTTAGTTTTCAAAATGCGCAATTTGAAGTCGATCGGTTCAGGATTTTAAACTAAAATTATCTAAACTATAATAATTATTTATCCACAGGAATACTTACAATTTAAAAATAAATTGAAATAAACTTATAGAGCTTACATTAAAAAAAAAATACAAAACACAGCAATACAAAAATTCCATCCAAAACTCCGTCAGGCAAGGTTCCCAGGATGGTGGAAAAAGAAATTTAATTATAAATTATACATATATTTTGTAATCATACGATCGGCCAGCTATTCCAAAAATTGATATTGATATTTACGAATGGAGCCAGGGGATGCAACTAGTACAAAATAATAATTACTAAGCCACGATAATATTAGCGCTGGGAATGTAATAATCCTTCCTGTTTACATTAATATTAATATAATCTCAGCAGTAGCTACTTGTTTTGTTTCGTAGCTTTTACGGCAATTAGATACCTACTAGAACTGTATGCCTTTTCTTCCTTTTTGTCCTTTAAACCCAAAGAGAAGGGTGCTAATGAGTTTTTGGCGGGAACGTCATAGTAACGTGTTGCTGTTTTGTTTTATTTTCCTAAACTTGTGTTATTTTGAACATTAATGCTATAAAAATGGTGGTGTTTTTTTCGATAAAGTGCGTGAGTGTAGGCAAGTAAAATAAAGCAGTAAAACGTGTGATTTTACGTTGTCGGCAAAACTCTATAGAAGCTTCTAGTAAAGTCGCCACCACTTTACTGAAGCAGGACTCGACTTAAATTGACTTGACTGTATACATGACTTAGATTGTGACTAGGACATTTAGAACTTGTTTTATTAAAGAAACTTGAAAATATCTTAATACTTACTTGACACTGGCAAATGCTTAAATGCGGGTCCAATACAAAAAAGAAGAAGAAGAAGGGTGCTAAAAGTTTGACGTATGTACCATTTGATTGTATATCTGTATGTGGAATAGTAAGCTCTCAAACGGATGGGCCGATTTTAATCCAGTTTTGTTTTTATGTTGAAAGAAGTATTTTTGAATTGATGTTAAGGTAAGTTTCATCAAAATAAATCGATTAGATAGATAGATAAACTCTTTATTGTACACTATTAGGCAAAAAACAAAACAGAGAAACTTACAAAACTAGTGTGACAACCGGCGGCCTTATCGCTAAAAGCGATCTCTTCCAGGCAACCGTGTTATGGAGATCAATTCATAGAAAAAGTAAAGCGGGTGTGCAATAGCAGAGACACTGGATATAGCTATAATATAATCATAACAAACAATCTAATAAAATTAAACACTAAATACTTAAATAAAAATAATAATATACACTAATAAATATAATACAATAAATACTAATATTTCAAACATATACAGAAAATCCATTAGATTAGCCATTTTTCGTGTCGGTTTTTTTTTAATCAGCCCTGTTTATACAAACTGCTGGGCGCGGGCCATCTTCTCATAGTGAGAAGGGTAAGGTCAAAGTCGATTTCGAGATTTTTTAGTTTCCTAAAATTACTTGTATATTGTTCATAGATTTTTTTTCCCTACCTTTGTGTTATTTGTAATGATAATTTTATAAAAATGATGGTATTTTATTCATTAAATATTTAATCAAGATCATGAGAGTAGGCAAGTGAAATAAATCGGTGAAACGTGTATTTTTTTTCATGTTTCAGCAAAACTACTTACAAGTATCCAGTAAAGTGACCACCACTTTACTGAAAAGCGACAATTATTTGATCGTGACTTCATTTACTTCCTTTCCTTATAAGGAAAAAAATAACAACAGAAAAAAACCTGCATGGAGTTTTTGGCGGGAAAGTCCTCGAGACATGTTATTGTTCTGTTATATTTTCCTCAACTTGTGTTATTTCGAATATTAATGCGATAAAAATGGTGGTGTTTTATTCATTAGTGATCGATCAAGTGCGTGAGTGTGGGCAAGTGAAATGAAACAGTGAAACGTGTCTTTTCACGTTGTCGGCAAAACTCCATAGAAGCTTTCAGTAAAGCCGCCACCGCTTCACTGAAGCACGGCTCGAATTTGAAAATAACTGTATACGTGACTTTGATTGCATTTATAACTTGTTTTATTCCAGAAACTTGAAGAAATATTAATTATACTTGACACTGGCAAATGCTTTAAGCGGGTCCAAATTCAATTTAAAAAAAAACCTGCATGTCGCAGAACAGTAGGTACACCTAAGTACGGATAAATAAACAAATTGCTGTTTATGCTATCTACACTGCGATCGTGTATTCCCGGGACACCAACTGACAAAGTTGCCCCGGAAATGATTTACGACACAGAATTTATGGCAAAGATTATTTTAAAACGTTCAGAAGTATTTTTACATTGCACGACTGCACTTAAATGGATTTATTTTTGTACGGACTAAATTTATGTTTGACCATCAACTCGTCTGATAGTAAGCATTACACCTGTTCCATCTTCAACCACACTTTTGGTTGAAGATAGAAAGGTAAATTGATCTAGAACATTCTACTCACTCTAATCATGAGATATTTTGCAAACAAAAAATATTTTTTCAAATCGTTTTTTAAATGTCACAGTTATGCTGTAACAAACATACAAATAATACAACTTAAAGTCGAATTGAAACCTCCTCATTTTTGAAGTCGGTTAATAAGGCTAAAGTATCAAATCATTTTTTTAGATGTAATGTGTGCGAGCTATAGTTTTCCAAAGGTGAAAAAATTGTGTGTGTGACATTTTTAACTTTCATATTTTAAATTCAACTTTAATAGTAGATTATGCACCAAGGGGATAAAGTAGTGTTTTATGTAACGGACGACATATTGAATCCCGAGTGTAACGTAGGTAGGATTCTAGGGTTAACGCCTGAGCGTAGCGAGGGTGTTAAAGAGTTAAATCCCGAGCGAAGCAAAGGATTTAAGACTAGAATCCGAAGTGTAACGAGGGATTCAAGGTCACCCAAGACAAAAACAACTTTATCCCCGAGGTACATATTCTACTTTTCACACCTACTGCGTGATAATAAAAAGAAATGGTTTCGAATCTACATTATTTAACCAAACAGAGCGCTTTGTTGTTATTTTTAACGTACGAACTTCAAAAATTGCAGCATACCTAGCCCTAGCTACCTGAATAGATTTGACATTATTATACCTACATTATGCATCAGAACGTCACAATCGCAAGTAAAATAGAGCTATTCTAGACAAACACGCTCCATCGTAGACCGTAAATGTCGTCAAAACTAGCGGGATCGGTGGTGAAGCTAAAGTTTCCAATAATAAAAATATAAAAACAACCGTAGTACAATATCAAAAAATCAACACATGTTTCAGTTGTAGTATATTATTATTTACTTCTCTTTGGTTGAAGTATTCGTGCCTGCTTTTTTTTCTTTTTTATGTTCTATTCTCGGTTTCCAGTTAGTTTTTCGAGTGAATTATTTTTGTTATGGGCCGTTATGGTAGAAGTATTCATCTCTGATCGGACTCTGACAATCTAGTAGGCTAAGGTACTAATTTCAAATCACATTATATCACAGTGTAATATAATGAAATCTCATACAACATTACAGCTCAAGGGCGTAAATGTAGTACTTTGGACCTTCTGTACATGATATAAAAAAGAACATTATTGGGCAGGTGGTGTGAAAAATTTATAACGAAATACTAAAAAGCATATTATAGAATAATAGTATCTATGTTTTTTTTATAGAAGATAGATCTACGATTGACCACCAACTCGCCTGATGTTAAGCGACGGTGTGGCCGAGGATGGAGCTCGTCGAATGTAGGTCGAATTTTTATCGCGGATGAAAGAGTGACTTCGGTACTCATTTTAAGTTCAATTTTTATTTTCAATTTTAACTTTACTTTTTCGTATTAACTTTGTCTGTAACGCTTTCGTTTTAATGGAGAACAGAATAAAACAACAACTAAAAAAATTAAAACAATTTAGGAATTAAAATGTCAAAATATTCATTTATGTGCCGTCCTTTCTGTTTTTATAATCTATGACAAGCTCTCAGTTCATCGGGTGTTGTGTGTATTATCGTACAATGTTGCTGATAAATTGATATCGTCATCAATGTGACATTTTTATGTAGCTTAAGTAAAAAAAAAAACTAGAAATGGAACGCAGTCCAGCTGTCCAGAGATGGGTCGACGATATTATGAAAATCTCAAATCTCAAACTGACTCATGTGAATATTTTTGTCGTTGTAGTGAATATTTTTGTCGCTGTATAGAATATTTGTGTAGTACTACTACTACATGTTTATTTGCTACCCAGCTACATTTTTACTACAAAATATGTGTCAGAAATTCTGACACATAAAAACATGAAAAATATTCTGTTTTTTTTTTTTTTTTTTTTTGTAACCACAATATTCTGGTTTGCTTCTTAACATTTCACTACGAAACGACCAGATTAGGTAGTTTTGAAACTGTTTCAATGACCGAGATATATCCTCCCTATGGCTCGCTGCGTAATTTTGGGCTTCCAAAGTCACATAGTGAGTGACCACGTTTCTAAGGCTAAGTTTCGTCAAAATCGGTTCAGCCATTTTTTATGTCAGGGGTTTTTCGTTTTCTAAACTTACTTGTGTTTACTTACTTGTGATTGGTTAAGTATAATATAATATAATATTGCCTACAAAGAGTAATTTCAGAAACATTATTGCAATAATATTTAAACAAGTTTTGGTGAAATTGACAAGTTATATCTATTATACTTATAAATAAGTTATACTTATATCTATAACTTTATAACTATATATCGATTATTATAACTATCGATTAATAACGTGTGCAAGATAAGTTTTATTTCATCCCTCCCATAAGTCGACCCCATACGTACATTTCCGCAAAGTTATCATATATAATAAAACTAGAACGTCTTGTTTCTTCTCCTTTAAAAGTACTCTTGTAATATATTGCTTTTATTCCTAAGCAATTAGAGTTGTGACATTTTCTATATTATAGTAATATCGATTACTTTAACCACATGAGTACCTTAATGTTTTATTTTTTATAAATTTGTAAATATATTTTCATTTCTCATATTCAGGAAGTAAGTATTGGACCATTGCCGAAATTTTTTTCTTCTTCTTTTTTCCTTCACCGGGATGTGGGCTCACGCGGTCAGTGCACTTGCCATTTACAAATTGTGTCTTGAATCTTAGGTATCGAGTCCCGAGCCCCAAATCCCGTATCTCGAGTCCTGAGTCTTGAATATTGTCTTGACAATACAATATTCAAGACCAAGACTCAGGACTCTAGACAAGTTGTCTACCATCCTCATATTTGAAATGAAATTCAGAGTGAGCACTCGAACTATAGCAAACTCTCTCATGCCTAAATAGGTTACTTTTGACCCTTGTATAACAATATATTATTAATGTTTTATGTTCTATGCTCGGAGTCTCTCTACAAGATCGAATCAGAAATGAAGAGATAAGTAGACGTCCAGGAGTCACTGATATAGCATAGCGGATTAGCAAGTTGAAGTGGCAGTGGGCAGGGCACATAGCACGTAGAACTGATGGCCGATGGGGCTGAAAGGTTCTCGAGTGGAGACCACGTACCGGCAAGCACGTACAGCAGCGTAGGAAGACCAGCCACGAGATGGACAGATGACGTCATAGAAGTGGCGGGAAGACGCTGGATGCAAGGCGCTTCCAATCGGTCTTTTTGGAAATCCATGGGGGAGGCCTATGTCCAGCAGTGGACTTCTTATGGCTGAGATGATGATGATGATTAATGTTTTTACCCGACAACGCAAGGGGGAAGGTAATGGAATAACAAGTATGTTTATTACATACGTGTTTACCGGTTATAACGTGTGAGGGGTCATTAGATCTGTCCTTAACTTTCTAAGAATCATACGTTACATTTGACTTTGGCTTTTTCTGTCAGTAAGTTAGTTTATAGCAAAAAAAAACTCAAATCTCTAGATTATCATCTATATTACCAAGTATTTATATTAAAAGAAAACAACGAAATAAAACAACAATTTCTCACGAAAATGTACACACATTATCATATTACAAGCACCAGTTACAAAAAGAAAATCGCTCTTTTTCGTTCAGTTTTTTGTTTTCCTTTAAATACACATATTTTAAAAAAAACATTATATTTTATAAAGTGTTATTGATTGATTGATATTTTGTAAATAAAATGTATTAGATTTATCGATAAATATGTATGTAGCACATCCCTACGTATATCGGTGTTATTTCCACACTATAAATATTTATTGTACGGACCTTCCCATTGTTTATTGTCGGCGATAAGATACGGCATTTGGAGTTACTTTGTTGAAGTATAGACGCTTGGAAAACTAAGCTATAACTTACTATGGTTCTGGACATAAAACCTGTTTATGAGTTTTATATTGTTATTTGACGAGCTAGTACATTTAATTATATATTAGTTGTAACACATATTTGTATTTAAAAAAAAATGATATGGTGTTTAATATAAATAGATGAGCATTCTTGAAAATAATTCTTATAAATCGCTTTCGCTTCTATCAGGTGCAAATACTGCTTTTCTGCAGTCGGTTATTTGTTTTCTTTTAATATATATGTCATATAGTTATATATAGAGATATATGTCGTTTATTATGTCCTACAACCTCAACAACCTAAATGGCCAGTGTTATATTACAAGTAATTGGCTACCTATATTTTGTTCTAGTACCTACTATAAATAACATTTTCGCAACTGTTTGTCTATCTCTCTGTACGGGATACTTGATGTGTAGAAGGACCTCGCATACTTTTTATAAAAAAAATGTTAAAGAATATTAATGAAGTTTATTTGAAATCAAAAGAACTTACCTAGTGAAGTTCGGTGAATCTGTTTTGTAGGATCACGCAGCACGCTCAAATAAAATCACGGGTGTCTTAAAATCCTCTTTCAAATAAAATAAAAAACGGGCAAGTGCGAGTCAGATTCGCCCACCTAGGATACAAATTAGTAGATAAAATTATATATATTTTTTTATATTTTCCTTCATAAACCGAAAAATATACATCGTAAAAATTTCAACTCGATATCTTCACGCGTTCCCAATATACAGGTCTTGACAGACGGACAGTCGGACAGACGGACAACAAAGTGATCCAATAAGGGTTCCGTTTTTTTCCTTTTGAGGTAAGGAACCCTAAAAAAGATATAAATCGGTCCATCCGCTTGCGAGCTACGATGTCACAGATAGATACACAGATACATACGACAAACTTCTAACACTCCTCTTTTGGTTTGAGGTTTAAAAATAAAAGGGTTCCTCTTATTCCACATCGCCATAAAAACGTTTTCTTTTTTTACCGCTGAAAAAAAATACAAATTAAATATTGTTTGTTAGGTAGGTACTTGTTTTTAATCAAACAAGAAAAAAATTACGAGCAAATATAATATAATATTTCACAATTAAAAAGATAACCTACCTTCAATCCAATCCTTTGCCTCTGAACTCTATCTCAAGGTGTTAGTTTCTCAGTTCTCAGTTCAATTATAAGAATTTATTACCCCCCAGGGGTGTCCCGCAGACATGCCTCAGGGTTGGCACGTAAATTATACCTGCTCTCTGCAAAGAAATCTTAGAGCATATAACCAGCAAGAGTAGCCGTGATCCAAATGTATTAGCATAGCACTCCAAGATTTCGAGCTGCTTCGCGCTGTCTTCTACACCATTTTAACTAAAAAATCGCGTAAATACTTATTTCATTTTGCATGTAAAAGGAAAGGCGTTTACTGTTTGTATTATATTTTTACTTTCATTTTTATGGGCAAGTGCCTTTAATAACTATAACAAAACAGCATACAAAATATACATACTTAACTAAACCACTAAACAAAAAGCAAATAGA
Organism: Lycia hirtaria; assembly: GCA_947563715.1. Taxonomy (NCBI): domain Eukaryota; kingdom Metazoa; phylum Arthropoda; class Insecta; order Lepidoptera; family Geometridae; genus Lycia; species Lycia hirtaria. Next base: position 11,301,515 of record OX387378.1, read on the forward strand.
ATTATCCCAGACCGATAACAGTCTAGTAAAAATAAGATTTGTGACAACATAAAAGATACCTAAGTATATTGTTATTGTTGTTATTGTTATTTAAATGAATGTACTGGAGTTTTGAAATACATTTGACACAATAATTTTATATCATTATAAATCATCATCATCATTCATCATCATTATAATATCATTATTATAAAAGCTAATTTTGTTACCTATACACGCTCAAACGGCTGAACCGATCGTTATGAAAACTAGTATAGAGATTTGGACCTGGAGACGGACATAAGCTATCTATGATATATTATCATCATCATAATCATCACCGTTTTTCATAACTACGCGAGTGAAACCTCGGAACGCAGCTAGTCTATAAATCGGGGATTATTATTGATCTATGATTTTTAGTTATTTTCCTATCATAATTTCGAAGAATCCAGTTGCAAATACTGCGATCTGCTCCATACAAACGGATTTATTTTTACTAGACTTTAGAGTCTAAAGATAATCCAATTGCTCAAACTTACCAGTTGGCAGCGTCCCTGCCAATATGCGTTGAGCCAGATAGGCCAGATTGATATCCAAATAGCCATTTTGGTCACTCGTTACTTCGAACAGGCAACATAAATTATTTAAAAAAATGCGGTCTTCGGCAGATAAACCGTTCTTCTCTCGGTGTTATATACTCAATGAAGAAAGCTAACATTTTAAGTTAATTTACTTAACTGATTTTAGAAAAGTAAAACACTAAATTCAGTTTAATAAACGAGATAACACGATCGCTAACTAAAGTGAAGATGGATGCAGGGATTAAAATACTCATTATAATTATCCACAGTTGACATATGATAAATGGCAAATAAGGAGGCTGGTTTAGTTTTTTTTATGTAAGATAGATCTACGATTGACCACCAACTCGCCTGATATTAAGCGACGGTGTGGCCGAGGGTGGAGCTCGTCGATCTAGAAAATATCCATTCACTCTAGCCTTGAAAATTCCAAGATTGTACGTCTCAGGAAACAGAGATAGCGGCAAAGAATTCCATTCCTGTGCAGTACGCATCAAGAATGTGGATCGATATCGCTGGGTGAGTATAAACTAAAAATCTAAATATTTAGTAGATAACTTATCTTTGTAGGTACACCCAGCGCTTGTCTAAAATTGAAATTGCCGACAAAACGCTTGGTGCTTGAAGCTTATCAATCAATCAATATCAATAATAATTTATTTCAGACTCAGAGATCCATATAACAAGTGAGATCCATAAAACAAGTCTTACTTTTGGTGAGAATATTTTAAAAGTACTATGCATACTAAATGAGGGTATGATTTTAACAGTATGTATGTACGTACGTAATGTGTATTTTTTTATCAGCCCTGTTTTGTACAAACTGTCCCACTGCTGGGCGCAGGCCATCTTCTCATTGTGAGACCCCTCTCGGCTAGCGTGGTAGACTATAGCTGTTGAGGACGCCGAGCCCTGAGCTACGGGAGGACGACCGCGGGACGCGGAACGAGGCGCGGAGGGGGTGCGGGCGAGCCGGCGCGCGGCGCCGTGATTGGAGGACGCGACCGACGCGTACCCTCGCACCTGTGCGCTAGTCGCGATAGAATAAGTTAGTTTAAATAAGCGTCCATAGAATTTGTATAGTCAGTCTGTTTTGTAACTTCGCACTGTAGACATCGACTTGGAATAAAACTACGAACGAAAAGAGAAGAACATTTTATTTATACAGTCCACTGCACAGGATTCATCGGATCGAGTCCTGAACATTTGGTCCTTCGAGCGCCGGATCGAACGTGGAGCAGCGAGCATTTGTTCCGTCGAACGCCGCATAGAACGTGAATCAGCGAGGATCGGACTCCGCACGTGTTATTTTCTTCAAGTGCCGATCGTACTTAGAAAATAATGGTGTTAACAAGGAGTCAAGCTGACGTCACTGAGCAAGCCGAACTACAGAGAATCGAAGGGGAACGAACAAGACTCAGCAGGGTTCCTCCGGCATCACCCTCGATGCCGGTGGGAGAGGAAGCTGCTGCCAGACCGGAAGCAGCACTTGCCCTCGTCAACCAACGTACGAACATGGAACGTGAACGAGCAGCCTCGCCACAGCACTCGCAAAGAACGACGAGCTCTACTTTGCAACTGCGACTGGCAGAACTGGAGGCAGCCGAGAAGCTTGCAGCAATCAAGCGAAAAGAACTGGAAATGGAAGCGGATCTCGTGAAGAAACGCCTGGCCGCGCAGATCGCAACCATCGAGGAAGCGGGCAGCGTACGGAACGAGCCGTTACATTCGAACAGAGATGAACATCGTCAGCGCGTCGATGACTGGCTGCAGGGTGCCGCCGCGGCTGAACGGGGGGAGCGCGATGACTCATTGCGCCCACGTGAAACGGAGGAACGCCGTCGGTTACGCTTCGATACCGACCGCAGAGACCGATCGTTGACACCAACACCGGGCCGGTCTCGCAGCTACGGATCCCAGATAGCTGAAGCATTGGACCGGATGGCCAGACCGCAGCGACGATATAATTGTGATTTATCTCAGTTCAGTGGTGCGGTATGTGAATGGCTACCGTTCAAAGCAGCATATCGTGAATCGACTGAGATGTTTAAAATACCACCTGCAGAAAACGTGATGCGCTTGAGATCGGCGCTGGTCGGGGAGGCGCGGGAAGCCGTGTCCGCTCATCTATACGCGGATACCAACCCCGACACGATAATGGCCACGCTAGAACAAAGTTTCGGGTCACCAGAAGTATTAGTGGACAAGATAATCGAGGACTTACGAAAAATACCACATTTGGGTGTGTCGGCCAAAGAACTGAACAGTTTAGCAGTGAAAGTGCAAAACGCGGTGTGTGTGTTGCAAGGACTTGATCGGCGTGGTTATATTTACAACCCGCAACTCACACGAGAGATAATGCTGAAGCTTACTCCGACAATCAAAAGCAAGTGGTACGACTACGCATATGCGAACAGTGACAGCAAGGACCCAGATTTTGTGACGTTGTCGCGATTTTTGATGCGTGAGGCCAACGTCGCGTTACGGTACGCATATGAAACCCCAGCACCGTATTCTACGACCACAAGAACCGAAGTAAAACCGAACGTGAATACGAACATAAGAAGAAAAGCGAGCGTCTACAGCACTGATAAGGATACCGAGTGCGAACAGATCGACCGATGCTCGCGATGCAGCAAGCCACACGAACTGTCATTGTGTGCGGATTTTCGAGCGATGAAAATCGATGACCGGTGGAATCACGTAAAAGAAAAGGGACTCTGTTTCAAGTGCATACACAAAAAACACCATCGAGCGCAGTGTAGAGAAAAGCCGTGCGGAGTGAACAAGTGCCGCCGCCCTCACCATGCCCTGCTGCATCAAGATGACAAGACCATGTCGGCGAATACAGAACCGGCCGCGCGAACCGCGGAATCAAGCAGTACAAGCCATGAGGGTGACGTGTTATCAGTAACAACCACCTCCAATGCTACTGATAAACGCGGCGGAATACTACTGAAAGTGTGTCCTATCGTGGTGTCCGGTCCCAAAGGAGAGACGCGATCATACGCTCTGTTGGATGAAGGCGCGACTATAACCCTTATCGACAGTGAATTGGCAAAGAAAGTCGGCGCCGACGGACCCAGTCAACCCCTGCGTATGACCGGCGTAAATATGTCCCAGAACGAAGCTACGAGCAAGCTTGTGACTATTCGGCTACGTGGTGCGAGCGAGACGGCATCATACACCGTTAAAGCGCGCACAGTCAACGAATTAAGACTGCGAGAACAGACTGTACCGAACGCGCTACTACAATACCAACATCTGCGAGATCTCGAAGAGCAAGTGTGCTACGAACGAACACGCCCGCTCATACTCATCGGAAGTGACTACTGGGAGCTCATTGTTTCACGAGAGTTGCGCATTGGCGGCGCAAACCAGCCTGCAGCATCCCGAACGGAGTTGGGCTGGGTGATACATGGAACCGTCCCACGCAGTCTCATCTACAGCCACGAGAGCGTCTTGCACATATACACGCCCGATCGACGTATATGCGAGAGCGAGACGCACGATATGCGCCTACAAGAACTAGTAGAGCAGCATTTCAAGATCGAATCCTTGGGTGTCGCTCTCAAACCCCGAGTTAGCGACGCGGACGAACGAGCGGTGAAGACATTTAACGAGACAGTGAAGAAAGTCGACGGCGCGTATGAAGTGGGGCTACTATGGAAACAGCCGAACGTGACTATGCCACCGAGTTACGCCGCCGCCTTAAATCGTCTAAAAGGCATCGAAAAGAAGATGGACGCTTACACCGGTTTTGCGAAGGACTACACCGCCCAGATCGGTAACCTGCTGAGCAAAGGATACGCCGTGCCGTGCGACGGGACCGAAGCACAAAGTCCCATCTGCTGGTATCTGCCACACTTTGCGGTTACCAACCCGAACAAACCGGGGAAGCGGCGCCTAGTATTTGACGCGGCGCATCGAAACAGTGGAGTGAGCCTTAATGATCGATTACTAGAAGGCCCTGATTTACTGCTGCCGCTGCCGGGAGTCATCTTCCGCTTCCGAGAGAGAGAAGTCGCTGTCACCGCCGATATTGAAGAAATGTTTTTGAGGGTGAAGATCCGTCCGGAAGACCAGCCTGCCCAGCAGTTTCTATGGAGAGGAAGCGACCGAACAAGCCCGCCGCGCGCCTACAAGATGACCAGTATGATCTTCGGCGCGGCCAGCTCACCCTTCCTCGCCCATAGCGTGCGCAATCACAACGCGCACGCGCACGCTCAGACACACCCGAAAGCGCTAGTGGCGATAACCAATAGTCACTACATGGACGACCTGGTCGACAGTTACGACGATGAAGAGGAAGCGCGGCGCACTATCAAAGAGATACGAGAAGTGCACGCTAACGCCGGCTTCACATTGCGAGGCTGGAGTTCAAATAAACCAGGGGCATTGACCGACGTGCCCGATGATCTACGAGCGAACGAGCCTACGCGACTGGGGGGAGCCGCTAGCAACAAAATACTCGGATTATTTTGGAACGCGAGGAACGATGAGTTGGGATTCAACACTGCCATGCATCGAGTGCCAGACGACGTGCGCGCGCAGAACCGCGCGCCCACAAAGCGCGAAGCACTGAGCGCTGTAATGTCCCTTTATGATCCGCTCGGGTTGGTCAGTAACTACACCATCCGCGGAAAGATTATACTCCAAGACTTATGGAGAACGAACACAGGATGGGACGAATCAATCCCGCAGGAGAACGCCGATCGATTTGCCGTTTGGATAAGTCAGTTACAAGAAATAACGAGCCTACGACTACAACGGAGCTACGGTCTAGGACGAAGCACACCTTCCGACCATCACGAAAACGTAGAACTACATGTGATGTGTGACGCGAGCGAACAGGCCTTCGCTACGATAGCCTACTGGCGGATTATACGTCGTGATGACAAGATCGACGTATCACTTGTCGCAGCTAAAGCGAAAGTGGCGCCACGACGCACTCAGAGTATACCTCGACTCGAGTTGCAAGCGGCCGTTATCGGAGCGAGACTGGCGGACACAATCAAGCGAGAACATCGGATCAAGATAGCACGAGTCGTATACTGGACCGATTCGTCGACCGTGCTACAATGGATATACAACGACCAACGACGGTATACACCATTCGTCGCTCACCGACTCGGAGAGATCTCTGAACTGACCGACAAGAACGAGTGGAGATGGCTGCCGACGGAGCATAACGTCGCTGACGACGCGACCCGGCTGAGTGACACGTCAATCTCCGCCGACGACCGATGGTTCCGAGGGCCATCATTTCTACATGAAACAGAGGACAAGTGGCCGTCTCGGATAACCGACGAAGAAGAAGACGAGGAGGTCCTATTTACGACTGAACAGGAAGCATCTTTGTCAGAGTGTCTACCGAAGCCGACGAGATTCTCAAAGTACGAGAAGTTAGTGCGTGCGACCGCATGCGTGCTAACATTTATTGATAAATGCCGTCGACGAGCAGCACGCGTCGAGTTAGAACATATCGAGCGCGCCGAACGATTGTTGCTGCGGCACGCGCAAGAAGAGAGCTTCAGTGCCGAGTTCCACAGTTTGAGAAACGCTCACCCGCTATCAAAGACGAGTCGTTTATACAAACTGGACCCGGTGATCGAGGATGGAGCATTGCGCGTGAGAGGTCGCATTGGAGCATCGAGCGCGCCCGCTGATCTAAAGCGCCCAATAATATTGGACGGGCGGCATCATGTGACTAGACTACTAGTGATGCGAGAACACTGCAACGCCGGTCACGCAAACAGGGAGCGCGTGACGAACGATTTGAGACAACGATACTGGATCCTTCACCTGCGACCTACCGTACGAGCCGTGGAACACCGATGCAAGTTCTGTCACACAAGGAAGGCCAGACCGAACGAACCGACACGAGGGGACCTACCACGAGCCCGCTTGGACCCCTACCACCGACCATTTTCTAACTGCGGCATGGACTACTTCGGGCCTATGTTGGTGAAAGTAGGAAGAAGGAGAGAAAAACGGTGGGGCGCGCTGTACACATGTCTCAGCACACGCGCCGTGCACTTGGAGATCGTGAATTCACTTACGAGCAGCTCAGCTATCATGGCTCTACGGCGGATGGCAGCACGGCGAGGATGGCCGTCACATATGTATTCAGACAACGCCACGACCTTTCGCGGGGCAGATCGGGAGCTGAGAGAGGCCTACGAGGAGTGGGCCCCCGTCTTGCGCGAGGAGGGGTTACTCCATCGGATGAAGTGGACCTACATACCTCCCGGAGCGCCCAGACACGGAGGAGCGTGGGAAAGACTAGTACGGTCTGTGAAAGCGGCGCTAGCAGTAACGTTGCGAGAACAAGTACCAACGGAGGAGGTACTACAAACACTGCTGACCGAAGCAGAACACTCCATCAACGGGAGGCCGTTGACGTACGTGAGTGTGAGTGACAGAGACCCTGAGGCACTCACTCCGAACCATTTCCTGCTGGGTTCGTCGAGCGGCCTGCCAACAACGGGCCCCTGCAAAATGGCGGACCTACGAACTTGGCGAGCGAGCCAGGCGCTTGCCGACTCTTTCTGGCAGCGCTGGCTGAAGGAATACTTGCCCACGCTGACGCCACGAGGAGCACCGAGTGATCACTCGAAGAACATGAAGATCGACGACGTGGTCGTCGTAGTCGATCGCACGCTACCGAGGAATATATGGCCGATGGGAATCGTGACGGCTACCTACCCTGGACCGGATGGTGGCGTGCGAGTCGTCGACATAAGAACGAAGAGCGGAACCTTCAGGCGTCCAACATACAAGCTCGCCGTCCTGGAAGCTGCAGAAGAAGGCTGCGCAAGCTACGCCGGGGGGAGAGTGTTGAGGACGCCGAGCCCTGAGCTACGGGAGGACGACCGCGGGACGCGGAACGAGGCGCGGAGGGGGTGCGGGCGAGCCGGCGCGCGGCGCCGTGATTGGAGGACGCGACCGACGCGTACCCTCGCACCTGTGCGCTAGTCGCGATAGAATAAGTTAGTTTAAATAAGCGTCCATAGAATTTGTATAGTCAGTCTGTTTTGTAACTTCGCACTGTAGACATCGACTTGGAATAAAACTACGAACGAAAAGAGAAGAACATTTTATTTATACAGTCCACTGCACAGGATTCATCGGATCGAGTCCTGAACATTTGGTCCTTCGAGCGCCGGATCGAACGTGGAGCAGCGAGCATTTGTTCCGTCGAACGCCGCATAGAACGTGAATCAGCGAGGATCGGACTCCGCACGTGTTATTTTCTTCAAGTGCCGATCGTACTTAGAAAATAATGGTGTTAACAAGGAGTCAAGCTGACGTCACTGAGCAAGCCGAACTACAGAGAATCGAAGGGGAACGAACAAGACTCAGCAGGGTTCCTCCGGCATCACCCTCGATGCCGGTGGGAGAGGAAGCTGCTGCCAGACCGGAAGCAGCACTTGCCCTCGTCAACCAACGTACGAACATGGAACGTGAACGAGCAGCCTCGCCACAGCACTCGCAAAGAACGACGAGCTCTACTTTGCAACTGCGACTGGCAGAACTGGAGGCAGCCGAGAAGCTTGCAGCAATCAAGCGAAAAGAACTGGAAATGGAAGCGGATCTCGTGAAGAAACGCCTGGCCGCGCAGATCGCAACCATCGAGGAAGCGGGCAGCGTACGGAACGAGCCGTTACATTCGAACAGAGATGAACATCGTCAGCGCGTCGATGACTGGCTGCAGGGTGCCGCCGCGGCTGAACGGGGGGAGCGCGATGACTCATTGCGCCCACGTGAAACGGAGGAACGCCGTCGGTTACGCTTCGATACCGACCGCAGAGACCGATCGTTGACACCAACACCGGGCCGGTCTCGCAGCTACGGATCCCAGATAGCTGAAGCATTGGACCGGATGGCCAGACCGCAGCGACGATATAATTGTGATTTATCTCAGTTCAGTGGTGCGGTATGTGAATGGCTACCGTTCAAAGCAGCATATCGTGAATCGACTGAGATGTTTAAAATACCACCTGCAGAAAACGTGATGCGCTTGAGATCGGCGCTGGTCGGGGAGGCGCGGGAAGCCGTGTCCGCTCATCTATACGCGGATACCAACCCCGACACGATAATGGCCACGCTAGAACAAAGTTTCGGGTCACCAGAAGTATTAGTGGACAAGATAATCGAGGACTTACGAAAAATACCACATTTGGGTGTGTCGGCCAAAGAACTGAACAGTTTAGCAGTGAAAGTGCAAAACGCGGTGTGTGTGTTGCAAGGACTTGATCGGCGTGGTTATATTTACAACCCGCAACTCACACGAGAGATAATGCTGAAGCTTACTCCGACAATCAAAAGCAAGTGGTACGACTACGCATATGCGAACAGTGACAGCAAGGACCCAGATTTTGTGACGTTGTCGCGATTTTTGATGCGTGAGGCCAACGTCGCGTTACGGTACGCATATGAAACCCCAGCACCGTATTCTACGACCACAAGAACCGAAGTAAAACCGAACGTGAATACGAACATAAGAAGAAAAGCGAGCGTCTACAGCACTGATAAGGATACCGAGTGCGAACAGATCGACCGATGCTCGCGATGCAGCAAGCCACACGAACTGTCATTGTGTGCGGATTTTCGAGCGATGAAAATCGATGACCGGTGGAATCACGTAAAAGAAAAGGGACTCTGTTTCAAGTGCATACACAAAAAACACCATCGAGCGCAGTGTAGAGAAAAGCCGTGCGGAGTGAACAAGTGCCGCCGCCCTCACCATGCCCTGCTGCATCAAGATGACAAGACCATGTCGGCGTACCAATAGCCTTACCCCTAAGGCTATAGTCTACCACGCTAGCCAAGTGCGGGTTGGCAGACTTCACACATCTTCAAGATCATTGAGACTCAAACAATTAGTTACATACAAGTCGACCTAATAAAAGCGTGTTAAAAAAGGACACCAATGTAGTTTTATTATTATGTTGTGTGCTATCGCTACAAAAATTGCAAAATAGAATAATTACCTAGGTATTTGCAATTATTTTTCATTGAAATTTAATCTTTTAACTTTATTTTTTTTTACTGATTTATCACATAAGTATTTTTGAAGTATTTGCAAGCACAGAAAATTTCACGAATACAACTACAAAAATTACAAAATACCAGAAAAAAGGCCAGCAAAAGAACGTTGTCAGATTAAATTTCTCCGACCACCAGCTTGTACTTATTTTGCAAAATGCTCTTCCGTCATATCGTTTAAATTCAAGTCATTCTGAAATAAGATACCTACCTAGTGTTCTAATATTCTATTCCGATTCTCTATAAAAAGGGCGTCTGCCCATAAGTTAACTCATTTATAGTTCTTCACAGAATAGGGAATATTCCCATAATGTGGGGGAAAAAAGTAAGTTAGTGGGAGAACACCGGACTTTGAGTAATGACCTCACATTCGTGCGGTCCGACGCATATTGCGCTACGGGAACATAGAGATGCGTAGAGCTGTTGAGGATGGATTGTTCGTTTTTGTTTTTCAATAGACATAGACATATTTTATGGATGATTAATGAATTACAAGTCAAAAATATAACAAAATATAAGACATTATTAATTAGATGGAATTATTAAATAATGATTTGATATAATTATATAGATATTAATAGGTATTTTGTTGGCCAGTTACCTTAGCTAGGTATATGAACACTACAAAATACCTACAGCTCCCTTTATTTCCTCACAATGTGTTCATTCACTGAGAGCTTGTTTAAGTTGATTTCTAGGATTTAAACTCACACTGCCAAAAATAAAAAGTTTTAAGGCTTTTGTACAAATAACACCTGTCATTGGTTACAGAGACATACACAAAATTATAAATACACACACGTCTTACAACACACGCCTCCACACATTTCTATGTCCAATCTGAACGTGTCTAAGCAGAATTTCGTAGACGACGCAAGCTATTTTCATTTTGATCAGTCATCCCATTTATCAGTGGTCTCATTATTGTCTTAAAGCATTATTTCGTGGGCTAATAAACGTCTGTAATCAATGACTTGTGATTCTTCGTGTTTCTGTGATTTGTTGGGTAAACGTCGACAGTCAGTCATAAAACTGGCTGTCGACGTTTTTATTACGATGTTATTACCCGACTATCAAAGACGGAGGGTGATGTTTTTGTATGTGTGTGTATGTATACAGGGATGTTTTAAATGTCGGTGGATGATAAAACTTGTCCTGATTGGCAGAAAAAATAAATAAATAAAATATTGGAGCGCAAGCGCCACTTACAGGCGTTCAATGGAATGTATGACGAAGTAATAGCGATCGTGCGCCAGCGCAGTCAGATATTATAGTACTCTTTGGCAGTCAGTCTCGCTCGCGGCGGCGCGCGCTGTGCGGTCGTGCATGGTGCTATTGAGTACACGCGATGGGAACCGTCATGCGTCTCGATGTCGAATTTTAGATTTAGCGTCGAAAACCATTTTTATAAGCTACGTAGTATGAACTCTTGATCAAATCACATCAATCATGACCAAAAGTAATGAACATATTTCATCATCATCATCTCAGCCATAAGAAGTCCACTGCTGGACATAGGCCTCCCCCATGGATTTCCAAAAAGACCGATTGGAAGCGGCTTGCATCCAGCGTCTTCCCGCCACTTGTATGAGGTCATCTGTCCATCTCGTGGCTGGTCTTCCTACGCTGCGCTTGCCGGTACGTGGTCTCCACTCGAGAACCTTTCGGCCCCATCGGCCATCAGTTCTACGTGCTATGTGCCCTGCCCACTGCCACTTCAACTTACTAATCCGCTGTGCTATATCGTATGAACATATTTAGCCAGCATATATCACATTAAAAGTATTTATTTACGTTTTAAACAGAAGACTTACCTTGCAATCACATTTAATTAAACGACTCTTGCTACAACGAAATAAAGCGCAACTTAGTCTGCACAGGCATTTCGTGCTTACTACTACAGTAATCTACACATACAGAGTGCATGTCGTTCTATCTTAGCTCTTGTTTACAGTGGCGTAGCGTGGACCAATATAGACGTGGGCGAAGTCGCATATGCGAAGTTCCTTTTCCGGTTTTGTGCTCTGCGAAAACATGAAATATTTATAATGTAATTTTGTCAAATATTATTTATATTTCCGTAAAAATACGCACCATAATATCTTCATTATAAGAGTCCAAAGTAAATAAATATGGTTTAGAGACTCGAAATTGTTTTGAAATCAGCTTAAGTTACATTTTTCTTTATATAACATACCCCATTAATCAAAAGCACAACCAACCAATTATCTGGGCATGTAATCTAAAAGCTATTACAGCACCTATATATTACTTCAAGTACTATAACACACTACAGACAATCTATTGGCAGAGCAATGTAGCTGTTAAGCCGCGCGTGTATACACTCCATTTGTCTTGTACTGAAGCAATGGACCTTGACGAAAACCAATGTATCACCAGTTCTGCGTCACTAATGGCTGCTTCAAAATGTACAGTCGGGATATATTCTTACACGTGGCAGATTAATCTTCAGCAAAAAGTCCTTAAATCGCTTCAAAGAGAGTAATTTAGTCATTCTTACACGTGGCAGGTTAATCTTCAGCAAATAGTCCTTAAATCGCCTTAAAGACAGTAATTTAGGGTCCATAAAAAGGTAGAAGACTGATCGATTGTGGTTTAACCGATTCTAACCAATGAGATTTTATCTATAGAGAGGTTATACTCATTGAATATGAAGTCAAAGCATGGCAAATCTCAGTTCTCAGCACTTTCGAGGATAAGACACATCCTTAAGGGCTTTTAGTATTTTGACCTTAAATATATTGGTGTTGCACTTTCCAAATTCAAATTGTTTATTGGCTTTATAACAAATTCGCTATACTTGGCAAATCGTTTTACAAGGTATGTTCTCTTAAATTAAATAGTCAGAAAACAAAACAACTAATAAAATTGTTCCAAGATTTGCCTTTTTAACTAACACACAAACACACAGGATGGCATTGTCACTATTCACAAGTCACGACACGCATCTAACAGCGTTGCCTGACGTGTCTTGATTGAAGACTAGTCGGGCGATTACCTTACTTGAGACTTGCCACGCAGAGCCGGGGAAAACCTATCTAAGTATAATAACATAATTGATTCTTACCGATAATGTTATTCGATTTCCATAACTCTTTTTGTAGGGTTAGAGCAACGAAAAGCTACGAAAGTGTTTTTTTTAGGGTTCCGTACCTCAAAAGAAAAAAACGGAACCCTTATAGGATCACTTTGTTGTCCATCTGTCCGTCTGTCTGTCTGTCCGTCTGTCCGGGTGTCAAGACCTTTATCTCGGGAACGCGTAAAGGTATCGGGTTGAAATTAAAACTATATACGCAGATCTATAGTCTCTTGCTGCAGAAAGAAAAATAAAATTTCTCAGTTTTCTTAAAAAAAAATTACAGCCGAATATGTCGTAAAAACGCAAATTTCGACACTTGCAAGGGAATCAAAACCTATGGGGTACTTCCCGTTGACCTAGAACTATGAAATTTGGCAAGAAGCATTGTGTTAGAGTACACATATAGGAAAAAAAACGAAAACCGGACATTTTTAATTAAATCACAAAAAAATTGTGTCTGCAAGGAATGAGGGTCCAAATTTTAAAGTTCTTTAACCGTATCATGTGGGGTATCATATGAAAGAGCTTCATTAGCATAAGCTAAAACAGGGATTTAAATATTTTTACGGTGTATATTTTTCGGTTTATGAAAGAAAATATAAAAAATATATGATTTCCCCCTTTTGTCTACTAGTTTGTACGGAACCCTCGGTGGGCGAGTCTGACTCGCACTTGTCCGGTTTTATTTATTTTTATTTTTAGACGACTGCGTAAGAAGGGGATCGACGCAAATGGCCAAGAACGCAAGATTACATTTGAACCCTCCCGTGCCGCTCCCATACCTCAGGAACAGACTCAGTTAAGCGGTTCGGCTATATAAGTAGTACGTGGCCTACGTAATCGCGTAGACCGCTGTCCAACGAAATGTCATAATGTCACGAAATGTCGCAGCGCATCGCTATGCATCTCTCAATAACAACTGTTTACTCGTTGTCCTTGACGCAATGCGATGCGATGCGAAGCGAAGCGAAAACATCAAACAAGTTATAAAATACAGTTTTTATAAATACAAAAAAAGATTTTGCTGTCATTCAAGTCGCTATACACCGCAGTAGGATTCCCTGTGTTGCGGTAAACAGTAGCTAGAAGCAGCACGTGAACTATGTAATCACGTAAACCGGAGTCCAACAAAACGTTAAAAAGAGGGATGTTGCGGATGCATTTTTTTTCACATCCGCGGATGCGGATGCGGATGCGGATCTGTACAAAAAACTTAAGTGTTGGTTTGGTAGGGTAAAAAAAACAGTAATATTTATCCTTTCTTCACACTTCTTAACAAAAAGCACAATAAAAACAAAAGTGCGCGTCAGATCTTGTCACAACAAAACAATTGCGAGGCGCGTCACCGTCACCGATTCACCGAAGTCCAAAACAAAATTATTGCTTTCCTATTGGTCAATCAGCACGTGCGGTCGACACGCGCCACTCGCCCCCCTCCCACCCTTTCTTTCTTGTCGCGACCTGCTACATATCCGCATCCGCATCAGCTCCGCTCAGCTCATCGATTTATACGGATGCGGATGTCTAAATCGATGCGGATGTTCCGCATAGGCGGATGCGGATGCAAATATTCGCAACATCCCTATCAAAAACAATGGGTCGCGTCGCATCGCGTCGTTTTGAGTCGCTCACCTAGGACAACGGATTATACATAATTCTATTTTTATATTAGATATTAAGTTCTAATACTGTGTATAGAAATAAAAAGCATTTTTATTTTATTTATTTATTTATTTCTAACTTGCACCCATGCAATACCTGGCAGGTAGCTTGTTGGAGAATAAAAGAACAATTTTAGTATTTTATTTATTTTAGTATTTTATTTTATATTAAAAGTATTTTATGTATTTTAGTATATGTATATTTGTCAGTCGTGTAGGTAGGTGTAACTGTAGAAGCATGTTCTAGTTAAGCCAAAGGATGTAATATCATTAGGTACTTTATGATCTGGAAGTAACTATATTGGCGAGGTCTTTTTATCTCAGCACTTACCACTAAGTGTAATGTTTACTAAACTGGCTTTGTATACATTCTTAACAAACCCAATTTGTCTAAGTTACACAAACCCATTTTTAGGGTACCGTACCCAAAGGGTAAAAACGGGATCCTATTACTAAGACTTCGCTGTCTGTCCGTCCGTCCGTCTGTCACCAGGCTGTATCTAATGAACCGTGATAGTTAAACAGTTGAAATTTTCACAGATTATGTATTTCTGTTACCACTATAACAACAAATACTAAAATACAGAATAAAATCAATATTTAAGGGGGCTCCCATACAACCTCTGACTGTTCCAAATAATAATTATTTTTTATAATTTTTTAGTGTCCCTACACATATATAGGTACTACAAATATCGTGCTTGGAAACTTTGAAAAAAATAAATACAAAAGGAGTGGGTATATTTAAATATGACGGGGGGTAGATATGCCAGCTTCCATAGAAAAATGTTCGAACCCCTTTACCTTTTTTTTTTTCACCTCACCTTTACGTATATATCCTAAATCCGTGGCGCCATCCCACAATAAAATCAATATAAAATCTTGTGATCCACCTTGAGTCCTCGACATAATGAGAACCTCTAACGAATCGAATCAGCGAGAGCTCGTAAATTCAAGCGACCGAATCAAAAAGCCGTGAAAAGTTCATAGAGACGTGCTTTTGGACGGATTACCGGATGTTAAGTCCGGCATAATTGTTATTCTTATATTTCAACACAATATAGGTTACGTTATAGGTATTGTAGTAAATAATAACAAATCTGAAATAAATATATATTGGTCGCAAAACCAAACCACTTTAAGTTATGATTAAATCTCGGCAGAAGTTTTGTGTGTTTGTCTTTTGTCGACATGCAATGATCTTAAAAACTGAGATATTGATTTAATCCTAAAACTCATACAATATAACTCATACAGTAGTAGTAGTTAATTTATTTTGTATTCTTGATATTTCAAGTCATTTTGCCGGTAGGTAGTTTTATTTGCTCTATCACAAACTTAATTTTCGAAAATACCCAAATTAAACTGGTTCCCTGTAAAAGCTTACCAGCGATCAAAACTTGACATTTACTAATCTATGTATTATCTATATTATTATAGAATAAGTATAGGCGTATAACTTTTTACCCGATTGCGCAAGTAGAAGGGTAATATGTTTCGAGTGTTGGTATGTGATAATGATAATGTATGAATATAATATATAATTATGTATTACCTCATACAGCCTAAGCGGCTTGATTGATTTAGGTGTGCGACGTCTCGTTAGAATAATCTTTGCTCTCCAAGTGTCATAAGCAAATTGTTTTGTAATATTATAAAACGCTCACAAAAAAATGTAGCCTCCACAAATAAATTGTTTTTCAAGAACAATTGATCTAAATAATGCTTATATCTCAATAAATTTATCAGTGGATTTGCACATACTTTCTCACGAAAACGTATACATCGTACAAGTCACATTATGAAATTGCTTTTATGTGTTTTGGTATTCTGTTTTTCTTTTCGTACACATCAATTAAAAGACACGTTTTTTGTCCGGAATCATCCCATCTCTATCCAATATGAAATAAAAGCCTTAGAAATCACCTTGGCGAAAATGAAAGGCGAAGTTTCCCCAATTTATACGAACTCTACGATATCAAAAGGACAACTCTATTTAAAATTTCATTCTACCAATTTGTGCGTAAATTAAAGGTAGAGGAAAGGGCGCTTAAGTAGACGAATGTGGGCCGGGATTAAATAATATCGCAATTTGAATTTCGAATAGGAAATAGATTCTCGGCTTAATATTTGCATGAAAACTTTAAGTACATTTCTGGGTCTGTGCATGAAGCGCATTCCATTAAAATAACGCATAAGTCGAGAGAACAATTTTATTGTTTACAAGTATTTTTGGCTGGCCTTGTGGCTCAGTTGGTAGTGTGTTTGCGTCTACCTGCTGAACTGAAAGGTCGTGGGCTCGATCCCCACCCAGGGCAAACATTTGTGTGATGAGCACGGATGTTTGTTCTGTGTCTGGGTGTTTCTATGTATCATATGTATATATTTACAAAAAAAAGTATATATGTATTCTATCAGTCATCTAGTTCCATAGTACAAGCTTTGCTTAGTTTGGGCTAGATGGTGTTGTGTGAAATGTCCACAAATATTTAAATATATTTTAAATATTAACAATCTCATACATATTGTTGTGTCGTGTCAAAATGACATAAACTGATAATATCTAGTGTTTGTTATTTAATTATTATTTGTTGATTTACATCAAAGTGAATTATGACTGGCCTTGTGGCTCAGTTGGTAGTGTGTTTACGTCTACCTGCTGAACTGAAAGGTCGTGGGTTCAATCCCCACCCAGGGCAAACATTGGTGTGATGAGCATGGATGTTTGTTCTGTGTCTGGGTGTTTCTATGTATCATATGTATATATTTACAAAAAAAAAAAAAAGTATATATGTATTCTA
The DNA here is from genome assembly GCA_947563715.1 of Lycia hirtaria. Taxonomy (NCBI): domain Eukaryota; kingdom Metazoa; phylum Arthropoda; class Insecta; order Lepidoptera; family Geometridae; genus Lycia; species Lycia hirtaria. The sequence continues at coordinate 11,318,691 of OX387378.1, forward strand.
TCAGCCATCTAGTTCCATAGTACAAGCTTTGCTTAGTTTGGGCTAGATGGTGTTGTGTGAAATGTCCACAAATATTTATTTTATTTATTTATTTATATTCTTGTTAATTATGAGACTTGTATCTATTACCGTTCAAAAGATACAGCCGTTTAAGTGTACGACAGACAGACAGACAGACACCGTAGCTTCACGAATATACTCCCGCACCGGTACGGAAGCGTGAAAACAAACGCGACTTTCTACCACATTTCAAAAGCAAATATCTCAGAGACACCCACTATATCAAATTGCAAGCCGTGAAAATTTAATAAGGTCTGAGGCGAGTGGAAAATTTACCTTACCGCGGAAAAATTCTAGTGCAGCATTACTGATGCAGTATTCTGGAAGAAAGTGACAAAAATGGAGACTTACCCGTTTAAGTTCTTTTAGGGTTCCGTAGTAAGTACGAGGAACCCTTATAAATTTGCCATCTCCGTTTGTATGTCTGTCCCTCCCTATGTCACAGTTATTTTGTTAAGAGGCTATTAGCACTACATATCTAATACCTTTAAACCAGCAATTCTTGTATATAATTATGTATATATATAGGTATAATCTAAATCTCGGAAACGGCTCCAACGATTTTAATGAAGTTTGTAGGTAGATTAGGGGAGGATAAATCGATCTTGCTAGGTTTCATTTTTAGTGAACCCGGGTTTGCTCGTATTTTCAGTCATAAAAAATCCGAGTGGAGCTCGGTCGCCCAGGTACTTAACTATATATACCTATACCATAAATAAATTGGCATGGATTAGCAGGTAGGCGTATTTTGTGAAAAGCTACAAAATTCTGTAGTAAAAGTGAAAAATAGGAAGCGAATCTCCAAGAAGTGATAACATTTTTTTCAACTCCACCTTGTCGTGTTGAGTATCGTTGTATAGGTATCTTAAAATAAAACTAAGGTTCCATATGTCATACATTTTCTTCTCAGATGTGATATTTGTGTGGATACAATACAAAGAAAATAAAACGCCACGGCGGCTCAGTCCTGTTACCGGATGTTTTTATTTTATTCTGATATTTGTAGGTGTTAGTATCCAATTAGCAATTTATCACAAATAAACATATTCTCTAAACAAACTCTGTTTGTCGGATTCTAAAACAATCGCGTAAAGTTCGCAAAATTATGATTTTGCGAACTTTACGCGATTGTTTTAGAATAATACACTAAAATTATGATTTTGCGAACTTTACGCGATTGTTTTACATTGATGCTCAAAGCTATGGCTTTGAGCATCAATGTAAAATCATAGCTTTGAGCATCTGAACATATTTAGCCAGCATATATCACATTAAAAGTATTTATTTACGTTTTAAACAGAAGACTTACCTTGCAATCACATTTAATTAAACGACTCTTGCTACAACGAAATAAAGCGCAACTTAGTCTGCACAGGCATTTCGTGCTTACTACTACAGTAATCTACACATACAGAGTGCATGTCGTTCTATCTTAGCTCTTGTTTACAGTGGCGTAGCGTGGACCAATATAGACGTGGGCGAAGTCGCATATGCGAAGTTCCTTTTCCGGTTTTGTGCTCTGCGAAAACATGAAATATTTATAATGTAATTTTGTCAAATATTATTTATATTTCCGTAAAAATACGCACCATAATATCTTCATTATAAGAGTCCAAAGTAAATAAATATGGTTTAGAGACTCGAAATTGTTTTGAAATCAGCTTAAGTTACATTTTTCTTTATATAACATACCCCATTAATCAAAAGCACAACCAACCAATTATCTGGGCATGTAATCTAAAAGCTATTACAGCACCTATATATTACTTCAAGTACTATAACACACTACAGACAATCTATTGGCAGAGCAATGTAGCTGTTAAGCCGCGCGTGTATACACTCCATTTGTCTTGTACTGAAGCAATGGACCTTGACGAAAACCAATGTATCACCAGTTCTGCGTCACTAATGGCTGCTTCAAAATGTACAGTCGGGATATATTCTTACACGTGGCAGATTAATCTTCAGCAAAAAGTCCTTAAATCGCTTCAAAGAGAGTAATTTAGTCATTCTTACACGTGGCAGGTTAATCTTCAGCAAATAGTCCTTAAATCGCCTTAAAGACAGTAATTTAGGGTCCATAAAAAGGTAGAAGACTGATCGATTGTGGTTTAACCGATTCTAACCAATGAGATTTTATCTATAGAGAGGTTATACTCATTGAATATGAAGTCAAAGCATGGCAAATCTCAGTTCTCAGCACTTTCGAGGATAAGACACATCCTTAAGGGCTTTTAGTATTTTGACCTTAAATATATTGGTGTTGCACTTTCCAAATTCAAATTGTTTATTGGCTTTATAACAAATTCGCTATACTTGGCAAATCGTTTTACAAGGTATGTTCTCTTAAATTAAATAGTCAGAAAACAAAACAACTAATAAAATTGTTCCAAGATTTGCCTTTTTAACTAACACACAAACACACAGGATGGCATTGTCACTATTCACAAGTCACGACACGCATCTAACAGCGTTGCCTGACGTGTCTTGATTGAAGACTAGTCGGGCGATTACCTTACTTGAGACTTGCCACGCAGAGCCGGGGAAAACCTATCTAAGTATAATAACATAATTGATTCTTACCGATAATGTTATTCGATTTCCATAACTCTTTTTGTAGGGTTAGAGCAACGAAAAGCTACGAAAGTGTTTTTTTTAGGGTTCCGTACCTCAAAAGAAAAAAACGGAACCCTTATAGGATCACTTTGTTGTCCATCTGTCCGTCTGTCTGTCTGTCCGTCTGTCCGGGTGTCAAGACCTTTATCTCGGGAACGCGTAAAGGTATCGGGTTGAAATTAAAACTATATACGCAGATCTATAGTCTCTTGCTGCAGAAAGAAAAATAAAATTTCTCAGTTTTCTTAAAAAAAAATTACAGCCGAATATGTCGTAAAAACGCAAATTTCGACACTTGCAAGGGAATCAAAACCTATGGGGTACTTCCCGTTGACCTAGAACTATGAAATTTGGCAAGAAGCATTGTGTTAGAGTACACATATAGGAAAAAAAACGAAAACCGGACATTTTTAATTAAATCACAAAAAAATTGTGTCTGCAAGGAATGAGGGTCCAAATTTTAAAGTTCTTTAACCGTATCATGTGGGGTATCATATGAAAGAGCTTCATTAGCATAAGCTAAAACAGGGATTTAAATATTTTTACGGTGTATATTTTTCGGTTTATGAAAGAAAATATAAAAAATATATGATTTCCCCCTTTTGTCTACTAGTTTGTACGGAACCCTCGGTGGGCGAGTCTGACTCGCACTTGTCCGGTTTTATTTATTTTTATTTTTAGACGACTGCGTAAGAAGGGGATCGACGCAAATGGCCAAGAACGCAAGATTACATTTGAACCCTCCCGTGCCGCTCCCATACCTCAGGAACAGACTCAGTTAAGCGGTTCGGCTATATAAGTAGTACGTGGCCTACGTAATCGCGTAGACCGCTGTCCAACGAAATGTCATAATGTCACGAAATGTCGCAGCGCATCGCTATGCATCTCTCAATAACAACTGTTTACTCGTTGTCCTTGACGCAATGCGATGCGATGCGAAGCGAAGCGAAAACATCAAACAAGTTATAAAATACAGTTTTTATAAATACAAAAAAAGATTTTGCTGTCATTCAAGTCGCTATACACCGCAGTAGGATTCCCTGTGTTGCGGTAAACAGTAGCTAGAAGCAGCACGTGAACTATGTAATCACGTAAACCGGAGTCCAACAAAACGTTAAAAAGAGGGATGTTGCGGATGCATTTTTTTTCACATCCGCGGATGCGGATGCGGATGCGGATCTGTACAAAAAACTTAAGTGTTGGTTTGGTAGGGTAAAAAAAACAGTAATATTTATCCTTTCTTCACACTTCTTAACAAAAAGCACAATAAAAACAAAAGTGCGCGTCAGATCTTGTCACAACAAAACAATTGCGAGGCGCGTCACCGTCACCGATTCACCGAAGTCCAAAACAAAATTATTGCTTTCCTATTGGTCAATCAGCACGTGCGGTCGACACGCGCCACTCGCCCCCCTCCCACCCTTTCTTTCTTGTCGCGACCTGCTACATATCCGCATCCGCATCAGCTCCGCTCAGCTCATCGATTTATACGGATGCGGATGTCTAAATCGATGCGGATGTTCCGCATAGGCGGATGCGGATGCAAATATTCGCAACATCCCTATCAAAAACAATGGGTCGCGTCGCATCGCGTCGTTTTGAGTCGCTCACCTAGGACAACGGATTATACATAATTCTATTTTTATATTAGATATTAAGTTCTAATACTGTGTATAGAAATAAAAAGCATTTTTATTTTATTTATTTATTTATTTCTAACTTGCACCCATGCAATACCTGGCAGGTAGCTTGTTGGAGAATAAAAGAACAATTTTAGTATTTTATTTATTTTAGTATTTTATTTTATATTAAAAGTATTTTATGTATTTTAGTATATGTATATTTGTCAGTCGTGTAGGTAGGTGTAACTGTAGAAGCATGTTCTAGTTAAGCCAAAGGATGTAATATCATTAGGTACTTTATGATCTGGAAGTAACTATATTGGCGAGGTCTTTTTATCTCAGCACTTACCACTAAGTGTAATGTTTACTAAACTGGCTTTGTATACATTCTTAACAAACCCAATTTGTCTAAGTTACACAAACCCATTTTTAGGGTACCGTACCCAAAGGGTAAAAACGGGATCCTATTACTAAGACTTCGCTGTCTGTCCGTCCGTCCGTCTGTCACCAGGCTGTATCTAATGAACCGTGATAGTTAAACAGTTGAAATTTTCACAGATTATGTATTTCTGTTACCACTATAACAACAAATACTAAAATACAGAATAAAATCAATATTTAAGGGGGCTCCCATACAACCTCTGACTGTTCCAAATAATAATTATTTTTTATAATTTTTTAGTGTCCCTACACATATATAGGTACTACAAATATCGTGCTTGGAAACTTTGAAAAAAATAAATACAAAAGGAGTGGGTATATTTAAATATGACGGGGGGTAGATATGCCAGCTTCCATAGAAAAATGTTCGAACCCCTTTACCTTTTTTTTTTTCACCTCACCTTTACGTATATATCCTAAATCCGTGGCGCCATCCCACAATAAAATCAATATAAAATCTTGTGATCCACCTTGAGTCCTCGACATAATGAGAACCTCTAACGAATCGAATCAGCGAGAGCTCGTAAATTCAAGCGACCGAATCAAAAAGCCGTGAAAAGTTCATAGAGACGTGCTTTTGGACGGATTACCGGATGTTAAGTCCGGCATAATTGTTATTCTTATATTTCAACACAATATAGGTTACGTTATAGGTATTGTAGTAAATAATAACAAATCTGAAATAAATATATATTGGTCGCAAAACCAAACCACTTTAAGTTATGATTAAATCTAGGCAGAAGTTTTGTGTGTTTGTCTTTTGTCGACATGCAATGATCTTAAAAACTGAGATATTGATTTAATCCTAAAACTCATACAATATAACTCATACAGTAGTAGTAGTTAATTTATTTTGTATTCTTGATATTTCAAGTCATTTTGCCGGTAGGTAGTTTTATTTGCTCTATCACAAACTTAATTTTCGAAAATACCCAAATTAAACTGGTTCCCTGTAAAAGCTTACCAGCGATCAAAACTTGACATTTACTAATCTATGTATTATCTATATTATTATAGAATAAGTATAGGCGTATAACTTTTTACCCGATTGCGCAAGTAGAAGGGTAATATGTTTCGAGTGTTGGTATGTGATAATGATAATGTATGAATATAATATATAATTATGTATTACCTCATACAGCCTAAGCGGCTTGATTGATTTAGGTGTGCGACGTCTCGTTAGAATAATCTTTGCTCTCCAAGTGTCATAAGCAAATTGTTTTGTAATATTATAAAACGCTCACAAAAAAATGTAGCCTCCACAAATAAATTGTTTTTCAAGAACAATTGATCTAAATAATGCTTATATCTCAATAAATTTATCAGTGGATTTGCACATACTTTCTCACGAAAACGTATACATCGTACAAGTCACATTATGAAATTGCTTTTATGTGTTTTGGTATTCTGTTTTTCTTTTCGTACACATCAATTAAAAGACACGTTTTTTGTCCGGAATCATCCCATCTCTATCCAATATGAAATAAAAGCCTTAGAAATCACCTTGGCGAAAATGAAAGGCGAAGTTTCCCCAATTTATACGAACTCTACGATATCAAAAGGACAACTCTATTTAAAATTTCATTCTACCAATTTGTGCGTAAATTAAAGGTAGAGGAAAGGGCGCTTAAGTAGACGAATGTGGGCCGGGATTAAATAATATCGCAATTTGAATTTCGAATAGGAAATAGATTCTCGGCTTAATATTTGCATGAAAACTTTAAGTACATTTCTGGGTCTGTGCATGAAGCGCATTCCATTAAAATAACGCATAAGTCGAGAGAACAATTTTATTGTTTACAAGTATTTTTGGCTGGCCTTGTGGCTCAGTTGGTAGTGTGTTTGCGTCTACCTGCTGAACTGAAAGGTCGTGGGCTCGATCCCCACCCAGGGCAAACATTTGTGTGATGAGCACGGATGTTTGTTCTGTGTCTGGGTGTTTCTATGTATCATATGTATATATTTACAAAAAAAAGTATATATGTATTCTATCAGTCATCTAGTTCCATAGTACAAGCTTTGCTTAGTTTGGGCTAGATGGTGTTGTGTGAAATGTCCACAAATATTTAAATATATTTTAAATATTAACAATCTCATACATATTGTTGTGTCGTGTCAAAATGACATAAACTGATAATATCTAGTGTTTGTTATTTAATTATTATTTGTTGATTTACATCAAAGTGAATTATGACTGGCCTTGTGGCTCAGTTGGTAGTGTGTTTACGTCTACCTGCTGAACTGAAAGGTCGTGGGTTCAATCCCCACCCAGGGCAAACATTGGTGTGATGAGCATGGATGTTTGTTCTGTGTCTGGGTGTTTCTATGTATCATATGTATATATTTACAAAAAAAAAAAAAAGTATATATGTATTCTATCAGCCATCTAGTTCCATAGTACAAGCTTTGCTTAGTTTGGGCTAGATGGTGTTGTGTGAAATGTCCACAAATATTTATTTTATTTATTTATTTATATTCTTGTTAATTATGAGACTTGTATCTATTACCGTTCAAAAGATACAGCCGTTTAAGTGTACGACAGACAGACAGACAGACACCGTAGCTTCACGAATATACTCCCGCACCGGTACGGAAGCGTGAAAACAAACGCGACTTTCTACCACATTTCAAAAGCAAATATCTCAGAGACACCCACTATATCAAATTGCAAGCCGTGAAAATTTAATAAGGTCTGAGGCGAGTGGAAAATTTACCTTACCGCGGAAAAATTCTAGTGCAGCATTACTGATGCAGTATTCTGGAAGAAAGTGACAAAAATGGAGACTTACCCGTTTAAGTTCTTTTAGGGTTCCGTAGTAAGTACGAGGAACCCTTATAAATTTGCCATCTCCGTTTGTATGTCTGTCCCTCCCTATGTCACAGTTATTTTGTTAAGAGGCTATTAGCACTACATATCTAATACCTTTAAACCAGCAATTCTTGTATATAATTATGTATATATATAGGTATAATCTAAATCTCGGAAACGGCTCCAACGATTTTAATGAAGTTTGTAGGTAGATTAGGGGAGGATAAATCGATCTTGCTAGGTTTCATTTTTAGTGAACCCGGGTTTGCTCGTATTTTCAGTCATAAAAAATCCGAGTGGAGCTCGGTCGCCCAGGTACTTAACTATATATACCTATACCATAAATAAATTGGCATGGATTAGCAGGTAGGCGTATTTTGTGAAAAGCTACAAAATTCTGTAGTAAAAGTGAAAAATAGGAAGCGAATCTCCAAGAAGTGATAACATTTTTTTCAACTCCACCTTGTCGTGTTGAGTATCGTTGTATAGGTATCTTAAAATAAAACTAAGGTTCCATATGTCATACATTTTCTTCTCAGATGTGATATTTGTGTGGATACAATACAAAGAAAATAAAACGCCACGGCGGCTCAGTCCTGTTACCGGATGTTTTTATTTTATTCTGATATTTGTAGGTGTTAGTATCCAATTAGCAATTTATCACAAATAAACATATTCTCTAAACAAACTCTGTTTGTCGGATTCTAAAACAATCGCGTAAAGTTCGCAAAATTATGATTTTGCGAACTTTACGCGATTGTTTTAGAATAATACACTAAAATTATGATTTTGCGAACTTTACGCGATTGTTTTACATTGATGCTCAAAGCTATGGCTTTGAGCATCAATGTAAAATCATAGCTTTGAGCATCAATGTCTGGCAATTTTTACAATTTGCATTTTGGTAAGTGTGCGCTCGAGTTACACGATCTAATGATTCCTTCTCTTTTCTACAACAGGAAAAGTCGGATAACGTAACAATACCATCCCTTCATGATAGAGATGCCATCAGCTCAAACTAAGCGATTCACCTCCCATTTCTTCAAACTAACCGCTCGGGAATGGAATGCCTTGCCACCGTACTTGTTTACCCGAGTATCTTCAAGTCTAGAGTGAAAAAATATCGTCTACATAGGTCTACGTACTTCATCTTCGGCCACACCGTCCCATTCTATCAGGCGACCTGGGTATATATGAAAAGTTAGGGACTAATTAGGGACTAAAAAATGCCATCAGGATAGGCGATTATGTTTCGCTATTTTAAATAAAAACTACAGGGTCACTCACGTCTGTTTTGAGCACACACGTCTCGGTCGGTGACGCGCCTTGTGCAAGGCGCGTCACCGACCGAGAGTGACGTGTGTGCTGCTCCTTTGAAAAAGACCGCCGAATGCGGTTGAAACTATAGTCGGATATTCCGGTTCAAAACAGACGTGAGTGACCCGTAGTTTTTATTTAAAAATGTGTGAAAACCACGTTAATTTCCATAGTAAAATGTTTCGCTATGTTTCACTTTTTATCTTTTTTGTGGTTCTTCCTCCATATTTACATTTGAGGTGATCCAATCCACGTACAGGCTGACAGGAGTTATAATCAAAACTTCAGGTTTAAGGTTCCTCCTGTTACTAAATGATAGGAAACCCCTGCCACCTGTTGTGGTCCCTATCACCCCTGACGCATGCACTATGGGTCCCCCGGAGTCACCACTGAACAGCGTCGCGGTACTCCCGCACTCCGGCACGGCGCAAACTTTCATATTCTCTTCCTCCTCATCGTAACAGCTTCGTAACATCGCCCTATCTATCACTTGTAACGGTTTCCTTAGAGCTTTCGGTGTTTTCAACTGGTTAGTCTTATTATCTAACATCAGCCCAAACCCCATTAGAGTTACTTTTTGTCCGTACAACGCCGTATAATCGATTGCACTTAGTTTAGCAAACCTGTCTATGGTTATAGGCTCGGTGTTAAGTAACGCTATGTCGTCAAAAGTGGCCGGGGCCATTCTCTTTGGTCTTTTAATGGATGAAACTCCGTATAGATCATCGTCACCGTACCTGACTCTTGCTAATTCTTTCTCTACACATTCCGTCTTGTTTCTCTCGTAAGCTGGCAGCTCGTTGGTACAATGCCTGGCTGTAAGCGTCCACGTCGCGGCTAGAGCGACACCCGTTCCCACTCTAATCAGATAAATGTCGGCACTACGATTTGCATAAATACACATGAAGTGCTTTTCTACCATTGCTACATAGGGATATTCGCCCGGTGTCGCGTCTCGCCCTCCTATAACCCGTAATGCAGATTTCGGTGTCGACTCTGCAATCAAAAGGCTACCATAGAAAAGAACTAGAATATTCGTATCATTTTCGTAGTGACTGTATTTGTACCGTTTCGATTGATTCGAGTATGAAAACGAAATAAAGCTATCGATTCGTTCATTCGCGTTCGAAATTTGCTGGGAAAATTTTACGACTTTGGAGTTCACGTGGAATTGGCTCGTGAGACCTCCTTACCTACCGCTTGTTAAACAATCGTCCGATAACATTATTTTTAATACCATTGTATAAAACTTACATAAGGTGCAACACTTATAACTTTAGATTAAAATTGAAAAACTTTCTCTTTGAACATCAAAAAGGCGAAGAGCTACTGAGAAGTGATACTAGCGTTATTTAATTTTATTATTGACTAGTTTAAGCTTACGGTTATTGGTAGTATAAATAAGTCTAGTTATAATACTTACCTTCTATTTAAAAGCACTGTAAACTCGAGAAATTGTAATTGGGAAAAGTACATAGTAGTAGTTTAGTTGCAAATGTCACAATTGCGTAAAGACGTCACTGTCAGTTGGACGGTGTGACAGCTGCGCTGACGTTGATAGTTATAATTTATTTTATTTTTTCTCTCTGTACGTACCTAAGCAGTACAGACATTGTTTGTCAAATTATTTATTAGTTATGTAGATTGTTATATATTTGTCTTTATATATTTAGCTTATGTGTATGTAATTATTGCAAATTTAATTTTATTGTGTACGCTCGTGCGTGACGTGCGTAACGTCACCTACCGGTCTCAGCGGAAGACCAGCGCTAGTTGTTTACAACTAGCATTATGCTGAGCTGGGACCGGATTGTGACAAAAACATGTTATACAAGTATTTTGTGTATGATTTATATTTTTTGGAATAATATTTATTTTGTGTTGTATGTTTTTTGTCACAATAAATTTCTGTCTATGTCTATGTCTATGTCTATGTCTACTTCTCGACAATAAAAAACTGAAAACCCCGATTTCAAAGTACCCAATACCATACATACGCGACTTTGAGAACTTTTGTACAGGCACTTGGATGATATTTTATCAGTTATTTTGTTATAAAAACCAAAGTACTGCATCGATTTTGATAAAATTTATATGTGACCTCTGAAATATGACCTACCAAATACGAAAAGAATCATCAAAATCAATGCACAATGGGCTGATTAATCAGTAAACAAACATACTTACAAAAAAATACATACAGCCTCCTTCTTTTTGGAAGTCAGTTAAAAAATAGATAAAAGCAAACAACCATCTTCCTTGATGGTAAGCGACAGTGATCGAGGATGGAGCACATCTATTTATATAAAATGTACTTATGTCTTGAAAACGCTGAAATTCTCGGTGAACAGAGGTGCGATTTTTTTTTTCGATCACTCGAGAACTTTTATACCTTTAAGTCTATCTTTCGAGCGATATCCAAAACTTGTCATTTTAAAAAAACTTGCAAAAGAGTTCCCAACTGGTCCCAACCATTCTAATTTTAAATCTACCAATAGAGAGATAGGCTGACAAAGTCAAAGACAAACTTGACAAAGTCTTTGCCTGTTTTTTTTTTATCGTGCGGGCTTACCGATTTTTTTATTTTTACTTTGTTTTGTTTTCTTCTCTATGAAATGGAAAAGTTTATTCGTTTGTGGCAAAGTAAAAATGCGACGAAAGCTAATTCGTCACCACCCTAAGTTATCAAAAGTTATTAGAAGTAAAGAAAAGTACTAAGGTTTAGTGTCCACTAAATCAAGGAACATTTAAACATCGTATTTAATTTAACGAGCGCTTACGCAACGGCGAGTGACATGTGAACAGTAAACAAATACAAAGTTCTGACCATTGGTCCCTTTTAAACGAGAATACGGTACCAACACGACACTTAGAAAATATAACTCAAACAACTGGACCCTCATTTACACTATGTACTCACTGACTAGCAGTTTTACGAGCTTGTAGACAAGCAACTTCTATCACATGTTCGGTCTCGGCGAATGGTCTCTGTTTAGCAAAGTAAGACGGAATACTTTGTAGGTACGTATGTGCTAGATACACAACAGTATATGTAGCACAAGTTATAGTGAGATAAAATGCTACAGTAAGTAGTAATTTTTTCAGGTAGTAAAATACAGATAATTCGACGATAAAACGAAAAAAAAAACGTTTATATATTACATTGTGGGATTTTCTTATTTCATGCTAATATTTAAAAACAAAATCAAGTATTTACATCGCTTGAATGTTTTTAATTGTTCTTTTTAATTTTTCTTTCTCTTTTCAATTCAAAGCAAAAATATTATTCGTTCAGTTTTCTCCTATTATTCGAAAATTATCTTATTGACTTTTACAGTCACATTTAAATTCTAAAAAAGTTGTTATGACGTCGTTTATGAAACTTCAATTCTTGGAATCATTCGGAAATGCTCGGAATATAATATGCAAATTCGACCTATTTTGTAGCAGCAACACTGTAGATTTTGAGACGCCATAATAATGTGCATCAGGTCACATCTTGCTACCCGATGAGGTGGGTAGACACTAGATATGTGGCGCCCTCTTATTCTACTTGCTTTGATGAAATAGTTCCGCATCCTTCATGCTCTTATATCACGAAACTCGTGCGTTATTTGTCCGTTTCTCGCCTGTTACCCGTAGAATGCGAATTAACAATTGAAACTGGGAATTAATTACAACTAGCGGGCTTATTACCGGTCCCTTTTTGATGGGCTGCGGCTTCACCCGTCCGATTGTTTATATGGGTTTTATTCTCTATCCCAGCTTTGCGCTTCCTTTACATTTAAAGGTAGCAAGTTATTGGAACATTTTCGGCGTAACATGCTCGCATTGAGCTTTCGTTCACTCAGCAAGCCGCTCGACGCGAAGTTCGAATGCTCTATCGGTTTTAAATTTTTATCCGCCTGCGCTAGAAGGAGGGTAATATTTTTAGGGTGTAGGTATGCTTGTACGTAAGTATGTATGTTTATTCTAAATTACCTGATACAGTCTAAACGGCTTGGCCGGTTTGAAATGTGAGGTTTCGTGAAATTCGTCATTTTCGTCATCACTTACTTAATAAAAAAAATGTTGCGTGTGCTTAAGACCACACGACAGAAGTGAAAACATCGTCAAGGCAAGGTATTAAGAAATAGTCCTCTTCATCGAACGTGGAGGGCGTATCACGCGCCCCGGTCACATAATTTATTTATTATCCTTAATTTAATTTATCTATTTTTTCTTATATATAATTATTTTAGTTAATTTACTTGATTTGATAATTTAATTTAATTGATATGGATTTACATCTGGAATAAATAATTTTCATTTCATTTTATTTCATTTCATAATAGTGTAGCAGTAACGCGTTCACTTCCTTAGTCATCTCGAACCAACTTTACTCGATCGTGCGTTACATAGCCGAGCTGAGCCGTGCCTAAAATTTTCATTGCAAAAAAAACCTTTCCAATATTTACTCCGTCCGTCCGTCCTTAAAATTACACTATGAACTTAGATGGAATGTATTTACAACCTCATTTTCATAAAATGATCTTTACAAAAGAAATTCAAACTGAACTCGGTAGAGGCAATCGAAGAAAATAATAAAATTCAAAATGTTAGCTTATTCTTGAAAAGTATTCACTCAATGTTTATTAAGCATAGTTTTAAGAAAATGAGAAATTACGTTTTATTTACTAAAACAGCTTTTACTCTTAAAATTACTTACTCGTCTAAAAGGCAATTCAAATAGAAGTTTCCTTTGTTCCAACAGAGTGTTTTAGGTTTAGAAAATTTTCTACAAATGTATTTATTATTTAAATAACTACACAGACAATTGCGAATTTTAAGTCTAACAAAATGTGATTAAGATTTAGTTTTGTGTATTTATATTATAGCATTTTATTTTTAAAAAAAATTGAAAGAAATGAGAACTTTAAGAATTGAGTAAGTAATCAAGTAGCAAGATTTCTTGCATAATTATGTCCTAATAATATATTTTTTTCTGAAAAATAGTTGAAAAATTCAAAATTAGTTGGAAAGTACGACCTATGAAACTAAGTAACTGACAGGTATGTTTCAATAAATGTTGACTAAATTTGCTAAAAAAAACATAGATGTTTTGCGTTGTCGATTTTTTATTGATGGAGTATTATCCTCAAAAAGATGAAAAGTATGTAACATAATTATTATATTGAATCAAAACGTTAGTTCCCATATTTTGGCACGACAGTTCTTTATATAAACAGACCCTACATATATTACTACCGTTTGACGCGATAAGTCAACTTAGGTCGGTCAACTTCGCGATCGGTCAACTTAGGTTGGTCAACTTCGCGAGTTTGATGGTGATGTTCGAGATGGTCAAAGATGTTGAATCTTATTTTTACTATACACAGTTATACAATCAATATTTTTGATTATGATTCTGATTCTGATCATTACATAACCAGCAAAGGAAGCATTTTTCTAAGCGATTGCGCAAAAGATGCACATCACCACAAGTTGATAATTTTCAAAAAGAGACTAATGCAGTATGGAGGGCGCCGCTGTCCTTATTTCATTATTTTGTTTGATTGGCGACACAATCGAGATGTAAGTTACCATTTTTATCACGATAATTTTCTTTCCAAACAGATCATTTTTTTTAAAACTAGATACATAGTAAATCAGCTGCACCTTGTTATTTTATTCACTATTTCTATTTCACTGGAACCTATTTTTTTACATAAAAAGTATCCTGCCTATTTTAAGGAGGGGAACGGGGTGCTAAGCTACATATTTCCATTATAATTTTCAATTATATCTGTCAAGCTGTTTCGGTATAAGAAAGTAACACAAACATTCCCAGTTAAGTATAATCTAAATCAACCCTGTTTGTATAAACTGTCCCACTGCTGGGCAGGCCATATTCTCGTAGTTAGAAGGGTAAGGCCTTAGTCTACCAGATATGCAGTTTTCCTCACTATGTTGTCTTTCACTATTTTCACAGTATTTTTAACCCCCGACACAAAAATATATAAGTTATCTGGGTGTACATACCAACATCCTATCTGTTATAAGTTTGAAGTGTGTATCTGTGTATAAACATGTATGTCTGTGACATCGTAGCTCTCAAACGGATGGACTGATTTTGATCTAGTTTTGTTTTTGATTGAAAGAAGATTCCATCGAAAGTGTTCTTAGCTATGTTTCATCAAAATCGGTTCAGCCGTTTTATTTTTTTGTCGAGGGCTTTTGAGATTTCTCAACTAATTCTCGTTAATTAGTGTGTTTTCACTGAGCAGGAAAATCCCCAACCCCACTCACCTACAATCTCCAAGTATTAAAATTCGTCTAAATACAGATAAAAACATAATAATATCTTGATAATTGCAAAAGTTGCAATCTCTTAAGACATAAAAGCGTTGTTAAGGAAAGAGAATGCAGCTTTTTACAATAAACAGAGATGGTTACGGCTCTTTGCGAAGATATTCAAATCCTTTGAGAATTCTTATTTTAATGGGGAAGGAAAATTATCTTGAGTACAGCCTTTATTGTTTACAAGTTATGTAATTTTAAATTTTTTATTCGGCTACGCAAGAAGAGATTATTTCAACAGACATTATTAATGCAGCCAATTCTATTTCACGCTCACTTTAAAATTGACAGGAGTTAACGTCATTGTTGTTGTTTTTTTTTTAAATATAAATACGACAACTCGGACTAACTCGGACTCGGACTTTTTGTAAGGACTCTCGTCATAACACAAAAGAAAGGTTTCACACTAGAAGAAGTTCACAAAGTTCAGTGACCCAAAAGGTGCAGTGATCCAAAATGACAAGTCCCAAATTCTATCTAGTCTAGTCTAGAATTTTGAAAGTCAAAGTCGCATAACTTTTAAAATTGCTAAATACCAGTATAAAGTACTTAATAGAATATTTTACGGTAGTGTAGTTAAGCAACGAATTGTAACATACGTGCACTATTTTTACCCCCGACCCAAAGAATCTGTATATTTGTGTGTCTGTCTGTAGCAACGAGGACCAACTTTGATCTAATTTTTTTTTTGTATAAATGATGATTTTATCGAGTGTTCTCAGCTTTGTTTCATCAAAATTGGTTCAGTTGTTTTTTTTGTCGGGGTTTTTGAGTTTTCTAGACTTATACCTACTTCTTGGATTAATCGGGACGGCATTGTCGGTGAATGACTAACCGTCTTACTTATTAAAGCTGAATAAGCGCATTTTAGTTAAACAGTGTTTTGTTCCGTTTTCGCGCGTGACAGTTCCTGTCTGACAGAAAGTGTGTCAGATGTCCTTATTCAGTAAATAAAATTTTAACATACGTTTATAAGTAAGACGGTAAGTTCCATGGATAATAACATATAAAAAAATGTTATGTTTAGTATTGCTTCCGCAAGCAAACTCAAAATAATTTATTATCTACTTAACATAAATAAATAAATATTGGTGGACATTTCACACAACACCATCTAGCCCAAACTAAGCAAAGCTTGTACTATGGATCTAGATGGTTTATATAATACTTCAATACTTTTTTTTTGTAAATAAATAATTATAATACTTACATAAAAACACCCAGACACAGAACAAACATCCATGCTCATCACGCAAATGTTTGCCCTGGGTGGGGATCGAAACCACGACCTACAGCTCAGGAGGCAGTCGTACTACTACTAAGCCATGAAGCCTGAGTTGAATGCTCGAATAAGTGTGAGTTTAATAAAAAAAACCTGACAAGTGCGAGTCAGACTCGCCCACTGAGGGTTCCGTGCAAACTAGTAGATAAAAGGTTTTTTTTTTTTATATTTTCCTTCATAAACCGAAAAATATACGTCGTAAAAATATTTAAAAACCTGTTTTAGCTTATGCTAATGAAGTTCTTATATGATACCTTGACACCCGGACGGACGGACAGACGGACAACAAAGTGATCCTATTCATATGATACCCCACATGATACGGTTAATTCACTTTAAAATTTTGACCCTCATTCCTTGTATAAAGACACTATTTTTTTGTGATTAAATTAAAAATATCCAGTTTTTGGGTTTTTACCTATATTTGTACTCTAACACAATGCTTCTTGCCAAATTTCAAAGTTCTAAGTCAACGGGAAGTACTCATAGGTTTTGATTCCCTTGTGAGTGTCGAAATGTGCGTTTTTATGACATATTCGACTGTAACTTTTTTTTACGAAAACTGAGAAATTTTATTTTCTTTCTGCAGCTAGAGACTATGGATCTGCGTATGTGGTTTTAATTTCAACACGATACCTTAACGCGTTCCCGAGATAAAGGTCTTGACACCCGGACGGACGGACAGACGGACAACAAAGTGATCCTATAAGGGTTCCGTTTTTTTTCTTTTAAGGTACGGAACTCTAAAAAGAGATGTATTATAGAAACGTGGCTGCATCCTCAGGTGCGCGGGAAAAGCTCATCAATCTAAAGAAAGGATTTAATTAAAGCTATAAAATACTTACTCCTGTATGAGATGTAAATTGTTTTGATGGAATGAATGTATAAACATTTTTAAAAGTAGGTAAGTGAATATGTAGGCATACAAATAACTAACTGTGCCCCGCGAATATTGAGAATAAAACCGGCCAAGTGCGAGTCGGACTCGCGCACGAAGGGTTTCGTACCATTATCTATAAAAACGGCATAAATAAACACATTTGTTGTATGGGAGCCCCCTTAAATATTTATTCTGTTTATTAGTATTTGTTGTTATAGCGGCCACAGAAATACATCATCTGTGAAAATTTCAACTGTCTAACTATCACAGTTCATGAGATACAGCCAGGTGACAGACGGACGGACCGACGGACGGACAGACAACGGAGTCTCAGTAATAGGGTCCCGTTTTTACCCTTTGGGTACGGAACCCTAAAAACGGTATTTTATGAGGATGAGAAGTAGCTCATATCCATCTCCTTTTCACAGCTATCTCTTTACCAAATTTCACAACGATTGGTTCAGCCGTTTGGCCATGAAAATGTAACAAACAGACAGAGTTATTTTCGCTTATAAATATTAGTGAAGATTAGTTTATGTAGGATAACGGCCAAGAGTGTATAAAGACGCGTATAGGATTCTGTAGCCTAAAGTAATTAGAGAGAAAACAACTTGGCGGCTTGTTTCTTTGCGACGTTTTCTGCAATGCTTTGTGTCAACGTTATCATCATCATCCCAGCCACAAGAAGTCCACTGCTGGTCATAAGCCGGGACCATGAAACTTCAAAAAGACCGATTGGAAGCGGCTTGAATCCAGCGTCTTCTCGCCACTTGTAAATAAACTACCTTTAATATGTATAATAAGGTTTAATATGTATGCAAGGTACATCAGTACACCAAGCCAACTTAATTTACACGTATTTAGTACAACATGAATTTTGCTATAGGATTCCTGTTCTTCGTCCAGCCACTTTTCTTGACCAATTATTACAACAAAACACAACTTTTGCAAAAATAATAAATTGTATTTTTAATAACCTCCAATGAACTTTTTCATAACAATAAGAGGTTTTACTAGAAATATCCCATAATGCTTATTTAATATTAATATTAATTTAATGCTTATTTATATTTTACAGCGGTTTTCAACTTCATAATCACGCTCAATGTTAGTATAAGATACACTACCAAAATCTTCTTCTTGCAGTCAGGTATTTTATTAACCGACTTCCGATAAAAAGGAGGTTATCAATTCTGTATATATTTGTATGTTTGTTCACTGATTACTCAGCCAATTGTGCATTAATTTTGATGATTCATTTTGTATTTTGTAGGTACTTCAGAGATGGTCCCATATAAATTTTATCAAATTCGATGCAGAACTTAATACTATTATAACTGGTAAAATATCCAAGTGCCTGTAAAAAAGTAAATAGCAAGTCGGCAATACGCCAAATACGCAATACAATACATGTACACATGTATTGTATTGCGTATTTGGAAGTCGGTTTTAGGGTTCCGTACCCAAATGGTAAAAACGGGACCCTATTACTGAGACTCCGCTGTCTGTCCGTCCGTCCGTCTGTCACCAGGCTGTATCTCATGAACCGTGATAGTTAGACAATTGAAATTGATACTGTGATACATCACAGATGATGTATTTCTGTTGCCGCTATAACAACAAATACTAAAAAACAGAATAAAATAAATATTTAAGGGGGCTCCCATACAACAAATGTGTTTATTTATGCCGTTTTTATAGATAATGGTACGAAACCCTTCGTGCACGAGTCCGACTCGCACTTGGCCAGTTTTTTTTTTAAACTTAATTTTTACTTTAACTTAGCAACTTGTTTTATAATATGAAACTGCATTATAAAATGCTATATTTAGATATATTATGTTTTGGTAAATATTCCGAGATGCTGATTATTTCATACATCGATGATGATGATGATGATGATTTTGATTCGTAATGTATCAAAATTTATAGATTTTACATTATTTTAAATCCCCTACCCAAAAAGAAGAAGTTTTACGTGTGTGTACCTATCTGTAGTTTTATTTGTGTATCTGTCTGTAGCCTCGTAGCTCTCAAACGTATGCACAGATTTAAGTACATAGTTCGGATGGACAGATTTAATCTAAGCAGTTTTTTATTTTATTTTTTGATCGAGTGTGTTTCTTGGCTATGTTTCAACAAAATAGGGCCAGCCATTTTTGTCGGAGGTTTTTAAGTTTTCTTAATTTACAGGTGTAAGCTTACCTAAAAATATAGAATAGATAAACAAATGTAGACTTGTAGAGTTAGTGTGATTCACACAAAACCATAATGAATGCATACTAGTGTCAGACTGACGTAAACCGAAATGTACTTCAAATTATTTCAAATTGCCAGTACTTGGCGTATCAGTTAAGTATAGTATTTATTAATTGCCAGTACTTGGCGTATCAGTTAAGTATAGTATTTATTAATTGCGACAATTCACTTCCTGTGCCCTATTACCACTCCACGGTACATACTTCAAGTTTGTTTAGTAGTACCATTCATGGTACTAGCGATACATCAATATTTATGATGGTACTACTGATCCTAAGTAATTGTCACTAGTACCATTAATGGTACTAAGGATACAAAGTTGTGTCAATGGTACAAATCAATGGTAATGATGGTACTACTGATCCTAAATAATTGTCACTAGTACCATTAATGGTACTAAGGATACAACGTTGTGTCAATTGTACCATCAATGGTACAAATCAATGGTACTACTGACAATAAGGCAGGGTTTTGAGTGAATCACACACAACTATGCACACAACTCTAGGAGTATAATTATAACAATCCCTACATCCGCTAACGAGCTCCTGCAGATGAATCAAATGGATTGGCGCAGGCTCGGGAAACAATGAAACGTGGAAGGAAAAAGATCCTGCTGGAAATTGCCTGAACGAGGATACGTAAGTATCCATACTCTATTGTCTTCGTGGATGCGTGCCTTTTGAACCATCCAACAATAGAACGAGCTGTGATACACATGCTTATGTTCTGCTCACTCAACTTTAGTTAGATAGATAGACAAATGCCTTTATTACCCGATTGCGGTAGGAGGATGTTATTTTCGAGTGTATGTATGTATTATATTTTTATATAAACTCCTAAAGCCTAAGCTGCTGGACCGATTTTGATGTGCGAGATTCGTCTTCACTCTCTGGATATTGTAGGCTATATGTTTTTAACCAATTTTCAAAAAGAAGGAGGTTATCAATTCGGTCTGCATGTTTTTTTTTGTATGTTTATTTACCGATTACTCAGCCAATTCTTTTTATATTTTGTAGATCATACTTCTGAGGTGGTCTCATATAAATTTTATCAAAATCGATGCAGTACTTTGGTTTTTATAACAAATTTACTGATAAAGTATCATCCAAAAAACTGTAGAAAAGTGAAGAGCAAGTACAGGCGTTATACATATTACGTATCAGTTTTTTAAGCTATAATTATTTCGTAAAACTTTCGTAAAAATAAAACATTGCATATTTTCTTAACCTCCAACGAACTTTTGTATGAAATAAGTGATTCTACAATTAATTTTATAGAATGTTCATTTAAATAAATGGTACAGTAGCTTTGTGCATACTTTCTCACAAAAACAAACACTCAACAGCATATTAAATAACGCAAACGTAAGTTACAGTACAAATATCTGTCTTCTGCAGTAAAAGAGAAAGAGTTTACATATTTTTTATCAACTATTGTATAAAATTCATGCGGGTTACGCTAGTTTCTTTCGGCGACCTGCTCTATATTCTACCAGGAGCGCAGCGACAATAGCAACTGATTCTAATTGTGTCGCATTGTCGGACACGGCGAACCGTCCAATATGTGTCGATTCGATTGTCCAATTATTTACATACATTAATATGCATGGACTTGTCCGTGGGGGCAACAATTGTGGGGCAAAATAGGTATTATGCAATTACAGTCTCAATTATAGGGAAGACAGGGCGTTGTTTATGTAGCTGGAAATAAAAGGAGAGTTGATGCGGTATCTAACGTACATAAATTAAATTTTAGTTTTAATTTTATTTGAACGACTGCTTCAATGACAACGTTTTTATCAATTTCTGCCTATCCCATAGGGAATAATAGGTGTGATTTTATGTATAATGTTGTAGGAGGAATATGGTTTTTATTCTATTTATATAACACTCTATATCAGCCTCGGATCTAGGGGGGGGGGGGGCACCCGCCCCGGGCGGCATTTTCGACGCAAAAATCATAATTAATATGATTAAAAATAAAATAACTTGCTCCACAAAGCGCCTAGAATAAGAAATTTGACTCACCGTTAACTTATAAGAAAAAAGCGCCGCATAAGTAGATAATTATATTAAGTTTTTTTATGTAAGTTATTTTAAGCGCTGGAGAGAGGGGCGCCAACGTCAAGTTTCTGCCCCGGTTCTAAAAAATCGTAGATCCGGGGCTGCTCTATATATATGAAGGTAAAATACTCACGGGACGAATAAGAGTTTCATAAGACGAAGTTTCACAAAATCAGGGCACAAAAAAATCTGACACAATACCTACACTATACCAAGCTGAAGACCTCTGACTATCAGAGATGGAAGCAAATTAGTCATCGTCACCTGCCAATAACAAATTATTATTAATTCACTACCAATACAAAGTTATTCATCGCATTGATTTCTAATAAAATAGTTAACATTCCAAACAAGTTTATAGCGCCATTAACCCTAGAACCCTACATGGGGTGCTGGGGCACCCCAGAGGGTTTTATTTTTCAATTCATTCTGTTAGTGTTTTACCTACAGTTTTGAACGTTTATGTATTTTAGTTTAGCGTTGATTGCTACTCATTAGTCCGTACGGCGGCGACGGTCGCGCTGTGTGGACGTCTCTATGAGTGCTGCGGGGTGCCTGAGCACCCCACAGTAGGAATACCGTATTTATTATATTTTCTATGAATTATAGTTTTCCTAAGTTATTTAATGTATAGTATATTATTATTAAAATTATTAGCATCATTTTGTTTTTGAATAAGTTTACCGTGTAGATTTTGCTACTTTTCGTTTTTGGTTTATCTTATTGTTTTAGATTTTAGATGGCTGCCAATCGAGGGTCCACTGACGAAGAAGTTTTAAGTATTAAATGTTAAAATTAAATGTTAAAAAAAATTTAAGTATTAAATGATGGGATGAAGTTTCGACGCACATTTTTGAAAAAAACTGGGTCTAGAGCTTATTAGCGAACATTTACGTGAACGTTTTAAAAAGCAACTTTGAGGAGGGATATAAAAGAAATGATTGCAGCTATCCTCAAAAAACCTATGGATAGTCAAAGTTCTGTCTCTGTATGACAGACTCAAGGACGTTATGGCTTTTGCCCGAGAAATAAAGATAGAAAAAGCAAGACGGCGTGCCATAAGTGCAAAATACCCATTTGTTTGTAGCACCAAGTCAAATTCTGCGATAAATGCTCAAACTAATATTAATTTTAGATTCTAAGACTGAATTTGTATCCTCAAATCGTTATTAATTATTAATAAAAAAACAGTTTCAATAATTGTTTTTTAATTTTTTAAATAACAGCCATTTTAGTATGGGGTACCCCAGTACCCCTCTGTAGGAATAACTAGTACGCAAGGTAGTGTAGGGTTCTAGGGTTAAGTTTACCTATCTAAACAGTTACAACCGATATTAAGCCACTGAAAGCCGAATCAGAATTGGTTCAGATATTACGGCACTAACTTCGATATTAATGCGACTGTAACGTTCCAATGAGGACTATAAACTGGATAATATGGTGTTGAAATTAAAAGCCAGTCAGAATAATTTGATTTACACATAAGTGACATAGGCAAATAAGTACTTTAATTATTAAGTACATCATTTGCGTTGCGCAGCGATTATTTGTGAATTATAGTGATTATAAGTGCAGTGGCTTTTTTAAGTCATGTTGCATGTCAACCAACTCCCCTCCAATTGTAGGGCTATTCACAATTTGTTGAATTCGGTATCAAGTCCGAAACTATATCTCCATCTCTGTCATTCCCATACAGAATGACAGAAATGGAGATATAGTTTATGAATAGCTACTGATCAGAGAGTATAGAGCTCACGCGTCACATTCATAAAACATACATAATATGTATAAAATAAGTGGAAATATTATAAAAGTGAGAGTTGATTTTGTTTATTTTGATTAGTTTTTTTTTTAAATCAGATATCATTTATTTTGGCCAAATATTGAAAAAAAACAGTATTTTTAAAATCCTCAAGCAATTTAAATATATTTCTTAAATTAATAAATTAC
The DNA here is from genome assembly GCA_947563715.1 of Lycia hirtaria. Taxonomy (NCBI): domain Eukaryota; kingdom Metazoa; phylum Arthropoda; class Insecta; order Lepidoptera; family Geometridae; genus Lycia; species Lycia hirtaria. The sequence continues at coordinate 11,342,332 of OX387378.1, forward strand.
TAGTACTATACTTTTATAATATAGTATTAGTAATTTAAGTATACTAATACTTTTATAATATACCTACCAGCCTAGCGATTTTATAGTTTAAAAATATGATGCGTGAGAAAAATAGCTTCGCGCTTTGAGACATGTTGATCATGAACAGTTAGTTGTATGCAAGTGGGTTATTTCTTGAAACCTATGACAAACTTTGTACTACCTTTTGCACTACTCAGTAGAACTACTGATATGGAGTACAATGATTTGACTGGCCTTGTGGCTCAGTTGGTAGTGTGTTTACATCTACCTGCTGAACTGAAAGGTCGTGGGTTCAATCCCTACCCAGGGCAAACATTTGTGTGATGAGCATGGATGTTTGTTCTGTGTCTGGGTGTTTCTATGTATCTTAAGTATATATTTCCAACAAAAAAAAGTATATATGTATTCTATCAGCCATCTAGTTCCATAGTACAAGCTCTGCTTAGTTTGGGCTAGATGGTGTTGTGTAAAAAAAAAAAAAAAAAAAAATGATCTGGCAATACTGCGATATTTCCAAAGCTTAACACGCGACGCATCTAACCAGCATATTTATGCTGGATTATTTTTGCTGGATTTCCGGCAAAGACAACCCTTTAAATATTCGCAAACTGTAAACTAAGTTCTCACTGTCATAAAACTAGAAGCATCTAGGGCGGTTAGTGCTAGTCCTAATTAATATTAAAATCCAATCTGCCCGCTCCGTGGCTTGCGGAAAAGTTTAATCTGTCTAGAAGAGCGGCAATTTCATTTTAGACCAGACATTTTTATACCTACTAAACTTTTAAATGAATCGCTAATACTTATCCTCGACCGCCGTAAAGACGACCCTCCTGATGGCATGCGGGACGCGGGGCGGAGGATGTGCACGGGTACACACGGTATTGTCACCGCAGCGAAATATCTCAAGATAAAAGACTTCTTACTGCTTGTACTTACTTGTATGAGGCTAGTTTTTCTAGGTTTATTCTAGTTACTTTGTAAGTTTTCGAAAAAGTCAAAAGTCGGATTCGGAATTGTATCGAAAACTATATCTCCATCACAGTCATTTCCATACAGAATAACAGAGATAGAGATATAGTTTCCGATCAGATTCTGAATCCGAATGATTATGAATAGGGGTACTTAGCCTTAAGTACCCCTATTCATAATAAGTCAATAGGTTTCAATGATTATGAATAGGGGTACTTACCCTTAAGTACCCCTATTCATAATAAGGCAATAGGTTTTAATGATTATGAATAGGGGTACTTACCCTTAAGTACCCCTGTTCACAATCATTCCGATTCATCATAAGGCCCGATACATTTTTATCTTTTAATTTTTAATATAACTATTGAGAAAAGACTGACCTTATGACATCAGATATACTTCTTAGACATTTTCAGTAATTCTCATTTTTAACCCCCGACGCAAAAACGACGGGGTGTTATAAGTTTGACGTGTCTGTATAATTATGTGTCTGTCTGTGGCATAGTAGCTCCCAAACGGATGAACCGATTCTGATTTTGTTTTTTTTTTCTGTTTGATAGATGAATTAATCGGGAGTGTTCTTAGCTGTTTCATCAAAATCGGTTCAGCCGTTTGTATGTCGGAGGTTTGAGTTTTCTAAACTTCTACTTGTTAATAGCATTAGTTAAACTTTCACACTTCCTCTACAAACTCCAACTTTCAGTCAAAACACATTAGTTTGGTAATACATACTCGTACATAAGTTTGGTAATCATGGTAATCAGCACTCCTCTTACATACTCGTACATAAGTTTGATAATCAGCACTCCTCTGGAAGTGACTTGTGTGTTCTAGGTTCTATGTTAACTAAAAGGGGTATTCATTGTATAAGAAATTTATTTAAATAAAATTCATTAAATAAGTATCTTTAATAAAATAGTGACTGCTACTAAAACATAGTTATTCATCTAACATATAAAGTAATCTTCCTATTTCTTCAGTAACTCTTACAATTTGTGAAACCATTCGATGACAATTCATTTTTAGGATAATCCGAGTTCAGCAGCTCTTTTTGTAAGTATCTCTTATTTATTACGTTTCTAGATACACAGTTTTTTTTTAAACACCACTAATAATGAGAAAATTATATTTTTTTTGTAAAATCTAAACGTCATGAAGGCGTCAGATCATAAGATTTGTATATGTATATAATAACTAGTGAGGAGAAAATAAAATATCAATATTTTAGAATGGGGTATGTAAAAAATGTTTTGACTTTTTAACTACTTAATTTCAATATTTTTACGATATCAGTTTTTATTTTTCAAGTTTGCCCCCCGTACTTATAAACTGACTCGTTTCGCCCCTCGTAATTATTTTAGCTAATAATTCCCATTAATTATTAAATTATTAAGCCTGACATATAATCACGCTATTTTTTATTTACTCGTGATATACAATATAATATTAAAGCTGTTAAAGCATATTTTTTTCTGACCAATGGCATCATAAATCTAGTGCTAAGAATCAAATGTGAATCATTTTACAAAATAATCACGCAGTTTTAATGTCACAGATGTCAAACTATAAAACATAATATGAAGAGAGCTTCAAACGCAAAAAAAAAAAAAAAACATTTCTTAAGTCAATGTTTGTATAGAATAAAACATGAAATAACTATCAAAAAATTACTTTACATACATACCCCATTCTTGGTAAAAAAAAAACATATTTTAAAAGTAAACTGAAAAGTAACTATATAACTGTTGTTGTGTTGTTGTTGTATAACTGTGTAACAATAATCTGTATAGATTATTGTTACATTATTATGTAAAACATTAATCTAGGTAACGTACAATCATTCAAATCCATTGTAGGAGAGTAAATATTTAAGGTGTAGACTCAGGTGGTTTCCGTGTCACTCGCATGCGTCACCAATTTTCTAATAAAATTATTAAACGTACTTTTGATAAATATGAGTAGTTTAGCTTCTATTAAAATGACTTAACAAACATTTTTATTTTTATATCTCCTATTTTGACTGAAATAAACACCCAATCGTGGAAATTTTAGCGTTAAGTTAGGTTATGTTAGTATCAATAACAATTATTGTTATGGCATTGTAATAATGTTCTCATGAAGCTAAAATGCGGATACTTAACAAAAGTGAATTAAATAATAATACGTATGATACAAAAAGTGTCCCGTGCGAGTGTGACAGCGGCGTCACCCAACTCTGGCCCTTAGGGTGGTAAGCTACGTATATATTTAGACATGTACTGCATAACTATTACCCAGAATACGAATCCAAAACCCATTACTATAAACTGATATTGGTCTATTTGCGACCAAGGATTAACAGGAGTTTTATTGCACATATCGAAAATGTCTACTTTTCTGATAATTTTTCAAATCTTGCATTAAATTCGACCAGGCCTCCTCCTTCCCCCTTAATTTCTTTCAACTGCTTATGTTCACTAGTTAAAAAATACAGCAAAATGTATATACTTAGCGAAATGTTCATAAAATTACAATCAAGCACAACATTTATACCCCGAAATTATATTGCATACCATGAAGAATAGTAGTATCAAAATAACTAGCGACCCCGCAATTGTGAGCAGTTGGTTTATATTTATCGAAAGCCCACATTTTGCAGCCATATTTACTATTTTACACCTCTTCAATTGCTTAAATCTGTCAAAACTATTTCTTCTTCGTTTCTTCAACTAAAATTTATCGAGCCTTTGCTTTTCTTTTCGTTTCTTTAGATATTTTCGAATGTATAGGTTTCTTGGAACGAATATTTGTAGAATTGTAGCTGTATACGATTCAAAATTTCTTCGGGATCGTCTTAACTCCTCTAAATCATGGAAGTTATTACTGAGTATTGTCAATTTTCTATCCTTGTCACAGTATCCAAGTGTTAAGCTACGTTTGAAAGTATTTACACATCCAACTCATAACTATGAGAAGTGTGACGAACGCAAAAGCTATAAGTAATATTTGTATAAGATCGATATTATAGCAATCGGTCTTTTTACCCATCCTATCTTCCGCTTGTGATATGACATACGACCAGAAACAGAAGTACTAAAATAACTACTGAGCCAATTACCATAAGAAGTTGATTGAGATTGAACTGAAGGCCACACTTGGGATCGACTTTTCTACCCATTTCTTAGTATTTTTTCTCCATCGTACCGAAGTACGCATGCCACGTAGATTGCAGACTTTCGATTTTGTCTCGTCAATTGTATTCCAGTATTTTTTACAACTTTTTCATATTTTTGGATGATTTTGATTTGATGGATGAATGACGTCGAAAAATCAAAATATATGACGTTACATTCCTTCCAAACACAGGGGAGATTTTATCCAAATTGATTTTGTTTATGAACAAATCTGTACTTGACAGAAAAGGTTTTTTTTTTTGTAGAAAAAATATATTATTTATTTGTCATTTAATAGATTGATCCATGTTTCATAATTTTTCCATGTGTTTCTATAATAATTATAATTTGAATTAATTTGTATAATATAAATTTTGCTTCAGTAGCACAGTTCAGTAGTTAAATATTATAATTTTGTTCGATTGTGCTCTAAAACGCCCAAATGTTATGCGGTTCTTATTAAATATTTTGTTTACAACAAGCTTCGTCAAATATGGTTTTTATTTAGAACGCAAACTGTTATAGCAAAATTTTAACAAGATAAACTTAAAAACACTTCTTAGTAAAAAAACGCTTAGAATTAGTTCAGTTAGAAAACTAATCAAGCAATGACAGCGCTGCTGTCCTTATTTCATTATTTTGTTGGGTCGAGACTAATTATACCACGTTTATTCCTCTCTTTGCCTAAATAAGTAAACATTCTCTATGAGTTATTGTCTATTTTGTACCGATTCCATAAAAGAGAAGTTTATCCGTCAATTAAGTTGTATTTTTTAAATGTTTTTCACTTCCTATATCCATCATTTATAAACTGATTTGGAAATTTTGTTTTTATTTAATAGGGTATCATTATGTTCCCATAAAAATTTCATCAAATATTACAGTACTTCGTTTTTAAAACTAAATAACTGATAAAATAATGTCTTAGTTATCAAAATTGCGTGTTGACGTAAATGTAAGTCGGTTGTTTCAGTTTTTAAATATTTTATAGTCATTATATATCATTTATAGTCATTATAAATAAATAATTAAATGCAATTTTTGAAATAAATAGTGTAAACTTAAATAAATGATATTACTGTTAACTTGGGAACTTTGACTTCGTGTCAAACAATGTACACTGTTTAGTTGCTAGGTTTCATCAGGCGTCCAATTTTCCAGTCCTGAAAAAAAACGTAAATTACGAAAACTTTAAGACGCCATAGCTGACACATATTTTCTCGATAAAATATGATTATATGTCATCATCATCATCAGTTTAATCACCCACTGCTGCACATAGGCCTTTCTTCTTGTACTAGACTAAAACGGCTGTGACATTCAGACAGACAGATGGGCACGGTGAATTTATAAGGGTTCCCCGTAGTTATTACGGATTTCTAAAAAGTAATCACTCGTGAGCGAGCCAGCTGCGGCATGTATCTCTCTCGCTCGCACCTTTTTCTAGATATAAAACTAATGAATGTACTTTTGATAAATATTCGTGTACTTATTATCAACATAAGCACTGTATTTTAACCCAAATAATGGTTTTGAATTCAATTCACGGCCCAATAGATGTTTGAATGATGATCTGTTCGGGGTCTAGGGTCCACCACTGAAGTCCTGTAGACGCGGCGCTTAAATCGCTTTCCGGTTAACATACTATTGACGTATTTTGTGTTCCGGCGAACAAAGTTAGAGCTGTCAAAATTTCGCCATTGGACTTCAGTGGCGGCGTGGACTCTTATAGTGTTAATTTTTCATGTTATTCCAATTCTCGGACAAAAGCTTGCTTGTACAGTTTGGATTGGGAACTACATACATATAACCACGCCTGGTTTCCCTTGCGGGGTAGGCAGGGCATCAAAGACCATCAGACCGTTTGACGCCACATTTGACTGTTGTTAGAGGGTTAGATGGAAGGGAGAGGGTTATTAGAGGGTTAGAGGGGAATAGAGGGAAATATGTAATATTGGGATCTAGATAGTTGATAGAATACTTATAAACTTTTATCTTCTACATCGACAAGCTCCATCTTCGGCCACGCCGTCGCTTAGCATCAGGCGAGTTGATGGTCAATCGCAGATCTATCTTGCATTAAAAAAAAGTAAGGACAGCAGCACCTCAATGGAAAATGTATTATCTATCCAAACTGACTCTGTGTAAGTCCAAAGGCCACCTAACGTCCCTGATTATTTCTTGAAATAGGTAGGTATAATGTATTTAAAAATGTTGACTTTTGAACTTGTTTACGTCACAGCAAAAACTTGTTATTTTCTTCAAAAAAACTGTGATGATATTTAACTACATAAATTAATAGCCAAATTTTACGTGACTTAAACAATAATAAGTACCTATACTAACAGACGCTCGCATTTGGTGCGGTGTGGCTGCGTCATCTGATAAATAAGTGAAAGACCGCAATATAATTTTCCTGCATTTTCTCTCATTGGTCCACCGATAGTCATCTGATATGCGATTGTTTTAGGCAACTATCATGCTACCGTTTTTCAAGCATGCATTTGACCAGCATCAACACTGTGCGCACGCGGCGTTCACGAAGCTAAATATACAACGCCTACAATGCACATCCAACGCCTACAACGCATCGAGAAAATTTCTCAATGCTTTTTTGTCGACAGGACAGGTCAAATGCAGAAAGTGTGTTTCTCGTTGAAATACATTGTCTCCGCTTATAAAGCGCCTACTCTCATATAAAGTAAGCTGCGTGAATGCGACCCGAGCGCTGTACAGCGCTTGACACAGTTGTTTAACGCTGGTCAAATATACAGCTGCATATGCACTTGAGCAACTTGTGGACTGGAGGCCGGATTTATAAACTAGTTGCATCTGGCGGTTTCAATCGCGTAGTTATGAAAAACGATGGTGATGATAACGATAAGTAGCCTACGCCCCTCTTCAGGTTCACAGCTATCTCTATGGTAAATTATTATTTAACGACAGATTCAGCAGTTTGGTTGTAAAACGGTAACAAACTTCGCTTTATTATATTTCAAAACATAGTTGTACATGTAGTCGCCAATATTATTTTTACTGGGCTTTATATTACAACAACAGATGTTCAAATAAAATATATTACGGCCGATAGAGAAAAATATCGCAGTAGAGCTTCTACTCTTTTATTATGGTAGTTTTCACACATTATTTTAAATAAAAACTATAGTCAGATTTTTCGGCTCAAAACAGACGTGAGTGACCCGTAGTTTTCATTTAAAAAAGCTTCTACTCTCACGGGTCTACCGCACCATATTCGATCGTCAGTTATTACCTTTATTACTTAACTTCACATGCGCCCGACACCAAGGTTAAGCAAAACGCGTTAATAAATTCCAAAACAATTTATTTATAACCAAACTTATTCTAAATACACTCCCAGTGACTGAATGTACCTTATTAACATTATATATCCATATTAATGTCTAGTCGTTAGGAATTCTAAAAGTTACTTTGCTGTAATGTAACTTCAATAAAAAATTAACGCCAAAATAATGAACACAACAACGGATTTTGTTGACTCGACAAGACCCCAACCAATGAGAGAAAGAGAAATAAGTACATTCTCTCTCATATTCAATCATTTTTCTGTCATATTAGAGCTAAGCAAATCTTATGATACCAAATAACTTTTTTATATTCGATACGCTAATTTGCGTTCATTTTTTTACTGCAACAATAAATTGCAATCATATTTTATTACTTAGCATAGTTAGGTGCTGTATTTTATATGATACGTATTCATTTTTTTGCGTATCGGCAAAAAAGCACGTGTAGACGCGACATAAATACAGAAATACCTACGTTTAAATGCATCTTTTTCTCAGAATTGTACAAAATGTTAATTATATGTTAGTACTATATACGACAGCTCTGTACAAATGGCTAGTTTAAAAATTATATAATGGCAAAGATAACACAGAAATCTTTGGTTATTAAAATCAGACTGCATGCAAGTACTCTTATTAGAATGAATTGGCAGAAACATAAAAAACCTCTTTCCATCTTTTACTAGACAAAATTAAACTATTATTATAATCCTTAAGATCATTGCTACAATGATCATTTCCCCATTACTCTTAGTACTATCTGAGATATGAGTTTCTAATGAAATATATTTATTTAATTCATTTCAAAAATCAAAATAACTTAATTATAAAGTTATGCACAGCCAAAACCAGAAACTATTGTAAATATGGAATAACTTGATAAAAAAGCTACCTATCTAATCTATTATTTTAGTTGATTAAATTCAAAAGGGCACACCAAAGGGCCTTTCTGTAGCCTCAGTGTACACATACGTGTTGTGTGTCATGAAGCGATGTAGCGCGCACACACACATCCATACATATACTTACACGTCACAAATACTAAAAGATCCCACCGGAAATGGTATCTTGCAACAATTATAACGCTATGCTTAAAATCAGTAATGTCTCTATGTCATTCTAATAAGAGCAAAAAGAAGAAGAGGGAGATAGAAAAAGCAAAAAGACTTATTGTTGCTTGTACTTCTTCAGTGCTTTCCGGCGGTTGGTTTCCATGGTCCTCGTGACAAGCCACGTGGCAAAGGCTTTGGAGGTATCTTGGATGGTGTTTAATATGTTGACGAAAGCGGCATGTGGTAGATAGCCAGTAGATTTCGCCTCAGTACCCGCGAGTCCTATGGCTGACTTGACGAACTCTTTCGCAGTGGGAGCGAGCAGGGTCTTCCGTCTGATCCCTGACATGTTGGAACATACAAATCCAGGGAGTATGCATTGGACAATGATGCCATGTTTGGAGTATTCCATATCGATTCCTTCAGTGAATTTGTCGACATACGCCTATGGAAAAAAACTTAGATTGATTCATCTATATTTATAATAATGTTATCACTTAGATCTTCAAGTTATTAATTTAATGAGCAGCAATGTAATTAGGTCAGTATTAAATAAATCCGGCAATTCAACAAATATAAGTATAGAAAACTCAAAAATCCCCGACAAACAACAACGCCTGAACCGATATTGATGAAATATAGCTAATAAAACTCGATAAAATCGTCTTACAAAGAAAAAACCTAAATCGAAAACGGTCCATCCGTTTGATGATTCCACAGACAGACACACAAATACGCAGATATACAAATACACAGTTATACTTAAACACCCCTCTTTTTGGGTCGGGGGTTAAAAAAATACGCCTATTTTGGCTATAATCTGCCACAGCGCAACAAAGATGGTGTTACAAATTCAATAAATGTTAGCAAGATGTATATATAATACGTGAGATCACTATTCTAGATCAAGATTCGTGCTCTAGACTTAGTTACATCATTTTTACCATCAGGCAAGTTGACGGCTTAACATTCATCTAAATCATGAAAAAATACCTTAGTAGCAGCATACACCGTGAGAAGAGGCGAAGGGATGATAGAGGAAGCTGATCCCAGGTTAATGACCACTCCTTTCTTACGCTCCACCATCGCTGGTAACACGAGCTTGGTCATTTTGGTCACTGACACTACGTTTGCTTTGATGAGGTTCGATATGGTCTGCTCCCTGTAAAATATATATTTTTTATAGTTTAAAAAAACTGAAACAATGAACGAGGTGAACCAAATATCGGGGGAACAAAATATCGGGAGCTCAAAATTAACGCGAACCACGGTAAATACCCCGTTAATAATAATAGTGATTTAAGGTGAAACAAATTGAAACTATTCATATTCATACGACTCGATCAAACAGTTCCATAACATACGGATTACCACCCTCTAATATTCCAAAGCCTTATAAAACACCCCACCATAGTCCCATAAATAAACACCGCGCATACAATCCGGCTCGATGGAAAAGCGATAGTTCGAATAATATTTCAATTCTGCGGCACTTATTCCGTATGAAGGAATAGCGCACCTGCCGCTTTCGAAAATCGCTCTCGAACGTAGTATGTGCGGTTTGCCGCGATCAATTTGAACGGTACGAACGTTCTGCGAATGGTAAGGCTACGACCACACGATGCGTATTGTTAATACATCAATATGGATTTGGTTTTGTGGCGTATTGATCGCTTTTGTATTATCGTTGGTCAGGAATAACTGGCGGTTTCGATAGTAGTGCCACAAATGATTTGAATTTAATATTATTTTTCACGAAATGGACAGATGACCTCAAAAAGTGGCATGAAAACGCTGGATGTAGGCTGCTTCGAACCGGTCTTTTTGGAAATCCAAGGGGGAGGCCTAAACCTATTTCTACATAAAAAAAAAACAGCAGTGGACTTCTAGTAGCTAAGATGATGATGAAATATTATTTTTATCAGATTTAATAAGTATGAACTTCCTCAATGGGACTTCCTCAATGTCCTATGAATATTTATATTCATAGCACATTTGTAACGGTTAGTAAAAATACAAATTTATCTGAGTTTGATATAATATTCGCTTTTTTAATCAACTAGATAGGATGTCAGTTTTCTAAGCAAGAGATGAGAGATGATGATGCAATTTTCAAATGAATTTATGTGATATTTTTTCTGAGTGACTAATATGTATATCATCATCATCATCATCTCAGCCATAAGAAGTCCACTGCTGGACATAGGCCTCCTCCATGGATTTCCAAAAAGACCGATTGGAAGCGGCTTGCATCCAGCGTCTTCCCGCCACTTGTATGAGATCATCTGTCCATCTCGTGGCTGGTCTTCCTACGCTGCGCTTGCCGGTACGTGGTCTCCACTCGAGAATGTATATATCAGACATGAAAAAAGCGGCCGAGTCCGTGTCGAGCCACGCGCAAAGTAAGGTTCCGTAGTTGCACATCATAATTTATATGAACTTAAAATAAGAACACTATGAACATACATACGAGTTATCTGATGTTAGTTATTTATGTAAATTTGCACAAAATTTTCATTTCTTGCTTCTATGTGTATTTTTTTTTAGTTAATCGACTATTACTCGTTATAACTTGTAAAGCCTACTTAGCCGTGTAGTTATATTTATTTCCTTTTAATTTCATCATATATGCTACTAGTATAATTTTTTCATGTATCCAAAGTCAACCGTTTAGCCAGTAGCACGGGGAGGGGGAGGACTTACTGTAGGTGACTCTACTATTATATTTATTATATTTGGTTTCTTTTTAATGACTCCGAAAATTAACTTTTCTGACTTTAAGCTTAAATTAAAAATAAAGATAAATGGCTTTCGCACACCCTCAATGTTTTTTGACAATGGCGCCAACTTACAGTTTTCTAATACTAACAAACAGACGGACACGGCGAAACTATTAGGGTTCCTTGTTTACTAAATAACCATAAAAAGTATAGCCCAGCTAATAAAAGACAAGAGAGAAACACTGAGAGAAACGCCAATCACGCACCATAATAAATCAACTAACACACATAATTTTCAGCACATAATCATAGAGATCCACTATGCGACGTAATCGATGTTACGTCAACGATACGTATCGCTCGATACGCCAACGATACTCGATACGCCACACAGTCTCGTGTATACACCCCTTAGCCTCCACCTCTAGGTTCGATATTAGTCGAAGACGCGGCAACTGCTATTGAGATGCGATTGCTTCCCGACATTCGAAATTTTGAAGGCTTTTGTTGGCTGCCGATATTGCAGCGCGATTGGGTAAATTCGACATTTTCCCGGGGAGATTTTGTTCATAAAATATTTATTGGTAGAACGTTGATACTGAAAATAGTTCTTCCGGATTGAGAATCAGATTTCGACTCTCGTGGAATATAGAATCTATGATTTTATTTAAATATAACCGACCTAGTATGAGTCTGACTCGCACTGACCAAATACCTTCCCCACGAAAGTTGAGAAATTGTATGCATTTTTCATCCACTTCAACATTTAAAACATAAACTCGACTCGCACTCCTTCTTGCCCCGTCGGGTAAAATGAATTGTGTTTTCTAATCAGAAATATTTGTCACCAACAAAAAATGAGAAAGTAAAGAAATTTAGGTATCAGTTCTGTTTTCTCACCAATCAGGAAGATCCAAGAAGTACTCAGGGTAGGAGTACGATATGCCGACATTGTTGACCAAAGTCCCAATTTCAAGTCCGGAGATCTCCGATGCTATCTTGTCGTAGATTTTTTCATCACTGCAGAAGTCCACTTGGATGATTTTGGTGGAAACGCTGAAGTCTTTCTCTGTTAAACGCAAATAAATATTTCTTTAAAATCTATTTTATTAGACATAGATATAGATTTTATTGCGACAAAAAGCATACAACAGAAAATAATAATAATAAAACACCATAAAAATAGATTTTTTCTTGTGAAAAATATGTAAATTTATAGAGATCTAAAAGAAACATTGAGACAGCAGTTTTGCCAGAACTTCTAAAGATTGTTTTTCTTATTATAATATTCTTCTATTTTGATTATTCTTTTTAGGCTACCGTATTAAAGATGCGGGAGCCTATTTGTGAGGCTGTCTGTCTGTCTGTCCTACACGTAAGCGGCTGTATCTTTCGAGCGGTACTAGATACAAGTCTCAAAATTGGCAAGGTTATAGGGTTCACTTCGATTTAAATAAAATAAAAAAATCAAATAACAAATACCAGATATCATCGGTTTTATTTTTATTTTCTTCAGATGTGCCTACCATTTCAGAATATTTCTACTGTATAAAAAATATGTGAAATTACAAATATTCGATTTATTGCACATTTTGCTATTTAGGTAGTCCTGCTTTCTGTCTTAATTTGTTGCATGGGAGTACGGAAGCCTCGGTGTGCGAGTGAAACTCGTACTTTACCAGATTTATATTTTATATGGCAGGATGGAACCATAAATGACTAACTAAGCTTTCGTGTTTGGTTTCTTAATTTTTTTTTACTTCTTAAAATGAAATATGAAAAAAAAAACACAGAAGCCTCTTATGATTTCAATCAGTTAAAAAAACAAAAATCATCGAAAGCGGCCAAATTTCAGAATAGAAATATATATTTTTTCCTTTTGTATGTACAAGTGCACAGTAAACACTTGTCTTAAGTAATTTAATTGATATGCATAAGTTTTAAGAGCTACAGACTCTTAAAACTTATTCAACTATCTTTCTACCTATATAACTATATTTCAACTATTGTTTTTGTAGCTATAAAATGACTGAATGAACTTATAAAAAAAATCGTGCCACAGAACATTAGAAAGCAACATCACAAGTTTTCATCAAAAAACACATTTTGATCCAAGTTCTTTTTCATACATAAAAATCATTTTTACGTTAATAATTTGGAAAAAACATTTTTACCTTGGATTAAACTGAAATGTATGTCGAAAACTTGTGCTGTTGCTTTCTTATGTTCCGTGGGACATTTTTTTATAAGTTCCTTCAGTCATTTAATTTCAAAAACAAATGTTGATATGCGCGAGCGAGACGGACAATGGTTGAACTAAGGTAAATGTACACAAGTTCGAACATGTCCTAGAGCTCGAACGCTTTGCGGTTTTTTGTTTTTTAAACTTTCCTACTAATACTTAATAAGATTTTGTGAATGGCAAAACAATTGTGGTTATATTCTAAACCAATATAGTAGCAACACTGAAAAATTGGTCTATTGGTGACCAGTCTACATTACAACAAAAGTGCGGTATCCAAAACTATTAAAAAAAATTCAAGTTTAGTTGCTACACTTCGTTGCCACCGCGTCATTTAGTTTATTTTGTTTCTCAGTTCTGCGTAATGATACGGTAACTGTGTTAGTTTACTAAGATACTTAAGAAAATTATCTAGCGATATAACCTATAAATTGAGAAGATTTTAATTGATTGGTTGTTATATTTGTGCGTTCGCCTACTAGTACACACTTAACCTCTAGATGACCCAATACTCGGACAAAATACATATTTTTCGTCCGAAGACTAGGACACACTTTAGCTTTTGGTATTCCTTGTACCTAAGTCCGTAATACATCTTTATTGCCTTGAAATTAGTTTCAATTTCCCTTAAACCTGTGGCAAATATCTTCCGAATGTTAGGACATATATCGATGGGTGCATTTATGTGTCTTATTACGTTGAATTTAGTTACATTTTTGTTTGGCTTAGTACGAGAAGATGATAATATATAGTTAATTCGATTTAATTGACATATAATAAGAATTTAATACAATTTATACTATAAAATATATAGATGTCTCTGAGTCTGAAACAAATTAATTTTGATTTGATTTGATACTTTCAAAGTCAAGCAAAATTTATAAAATAAAAATGCAATTATATTAATTTCGTATAAATTTACTCTGTATTTTTTCTTTATTTTTGTGGCTTGTAGTTTTTACTCAAAACTATGTCTCAGTGACAAAGAAGAAAAGTTTCCTAAGAGTTTAGGTACTTATCGATCGATTTTGATAATATTTGGTACATTTTATGATATGATTTTTGATCTACGTGTTTTTTTTTTTGCAATGATAATTATCTATGTTCAGTTTATGAAATGTTATATCTAGTAGTTTAACCTAAACAATTTTTTGATCTATATTATTTTACTTTATTTCTATTATAGTCCATCATAAACAAGAAGCGCGAGGCAATGTTTGAAGTCTTAGAGGCAGTCAATAAAGGAGCCACGGTTTTAGCTACTGCAAGACAGTACAATGTACCAAAGTCTAGATTTTTTATACACGACAAACAACGCGGACTCTCTTCTGTCGTAAGCTTCATGGGACCGCCGACGGTTTTGTGCGGGATTCGTAGCACGGCTTTCCGCTGGCCGACCGCAGAGAGTTGGGGGCCCAAGTACGCTAATCACACATGAAAGGCTGCCTCACCATATAGCGGAAAATCCTGGGACTGCTCCTTGATGCCGGTTGGCAACCGGACGAGAAGACCTCAAGGATTTTTGGGGGATTATGGGCGTCCCCGCAGTCTCTAAACTAGCCTCCTTATAGTGCGATGTCATCTCGTGTTTGTACCCTGGACTGGTGCCTCACCCAACTCCCGTTCTCCACACATCTATTCTTTCTACAATAGTAAGCTGTGCAATCAGCAGAAGCATACTCTTTCGCTGCGTGCACTTCTGCAATATATTCGATATTGGCGTGCGAGATCTGCACGCAAATATCGAACCAGTACGATACCATCTTGAAACTGAGAACCCGCACTTGCTATCCGTCACGGAAACGCAAATCAGATGTCCTACTGACACAGCCTATCTCTCTTTCCCAGGCTATGTACTGGCATAGGTGGTCTGGTAAAACACGCGCTGGTATCTGCGTCTACGCACGTGATGACATCTTCTATAGGCGTCTCCGTGACCTTGAAAGTTCCAGATTCTCTATTCTGTAGATTTTGGTTGACACTGGCTTAGAAAAGACCCTACGCCAGCTTCTATCCCTCGCACACCGGGAACGAAGAGACAACTCTGCTGTTTCAGCAGCTCAGTGAAAAGGCAGATCTGGTTAAACGGCGATATCCCACAGTTCAGCTTGTTCTTCTGGGGGTTTTTAATGGTTATCACCGGAGTGGATATTCCCAAACCAGAAGACAGACCACGCATGGAGAGAGGCGTATAACCTAGCAATGTCATTAAATCTCACCCAACTGGTCAAGGAAGCTATGAGGGTACCCAAAGTTGACAGCCACACTGCCAACTGCTTGGACCTTTTACTGACAAATGATCCCGACAGATATTCCATATCGTCAGCACCACTTGATGGATCCGATTACTGTCTGGTGAAAGTTGTATCGTCTAGCACATCTACAACATGCTTGAATCAATCGGCAATTGCCCAAGAAACCAATTTCAAATACATTTAACACAATTTCATAATAATATTTCAAGCGAATTTTTTTACCTTTATAAGATGAAATGGTTGAACCGATTGTTATGAAATTCAGTGTGAAAATAACTGTGAAACTGAAGACGGACATAGGCTACTACTTATCATTATAACCGTTTTTCATAATTACGCGAGTGAAACCGCAGGTGCAGGTAGTTCAAAGTTAATAGTATCAAATTATTGTTAATCTATGTTTTTAGGTATTTTTCTTTCATAATTTAAAAGAATCCCTCTAGGTTCATTTAATGTGATTTGGTCCATACAAATGGATTTACTTTTATTAGACTATATTTTTTTATACAAGATAGATCCACGATTGACCAACTGGCCTGATGTTAAGCGACGGTGTGGCCGAGGATGGAGCTTGTCAATCCAGAAGATATCTATTCACTCTAGCCTTGAAAATTCCAAGATTGTAGGTCTCAGGAAACAGAGATGGCGGCAAAGAATTCCATTCTTGTGCAGTACGCAACAGGAATGTGGATCGATATCGCTGAGTACGGATTTTTGGTATTTCAACGAGAAATTAGTGGTAATTCGCCAACTTTCTGCTAGTCTTGTAGTGAAATGGGGAGGGTGGAATTAGGTCGTGAAGCTCTTGCGCACATTCCCCGAAATGAATCCTGTAGAAAATAGACAGACATGCTACTTTACGGCGGTGCTCGATACTAAGTAGCTTCCTGGCACCTAGTTTATCGTCACCGATTAACCTCACAGCTCGCCGGTCCACTGATTCCAAAGCTTCCAGCTGATACTTGGCTGATCCATCAAAAAGGTGGTGATACAGTGCGTACTTTGTAAGACTTGTTATCATACTGTTTGCGCAGAAGTTTTGCCTAGTGAAATAACGTTTCGATGTATCTATTGTAATGTATCATTTGAAGAACAAAGTAAAGTTTGTTTATATTGGTTGATTATCTGTAAAACAATCACAAAAAATCCTAATTTCACTAGAATTTATTAAACTAAATTTATTATTGAACTGATTCTGAAACTAGGTAGTTTCGTCTATATTTTTTCAAAAGATGTTCCAAATAGGTAGGATAGGTATCCACCAAATACATATTAAATAAATAATTATGTCCCTAAATCTGCCCGTTGCTGGTCACGGGCCTCTCTTTAACTGCAAAATTAGTAAATGCTTTTCGTTTTTAAGTTGTATATGAAATATATTATTTCGATAGTTATTAAAATGTATTTTTCTTTCACGTGAAGTTCTTTACGCACTTTGAACTGAAATACTATTTTATTCGTAGTTTACGCATGATTTTTTCAGCTATGCCTAAATTTTTTTTGAGTAATGACGGGATTTTAAACTCTAAATTCAAGCAGATACAGTTCATATTTGTAAGGCGTTCGACTTCTGGGACAACATTCCGATTTCTAGTGCAAATCGTTCGAGCATTGGTACTTTAGGGTCTTTTTTTACTATTTGCTTATTAATTACTATTAAACCTCAAATGTATCCTAAACAACTTATTTCGAGATAAACTAGAATGTATACCCTATCTACCAATTAAAATTTCATTTTTGTATTTTAACTAGTTTCAGTATGGTAGAGCAACAAAGTCAGCAAAGTTCAAAATCGTTCGATTATTGGGACGTTTACCTTACTGACTCTTAATCTACTTACGTAAGTACCTACGTGTTTAAAAGGGAACTATATTGATCATACAAATATTTGCTAAATTTCGTTTGCTTTATCATGATTTTTCAATATACTTATGTACATACAAATCATATTATTATGTGAGGCACGATTATGATGACAAGGTGAATAATATCTGTATATTATGGAAATACCTACTATATTAAGTATGTATAAAGCAAACTATTGCACGTTTCGACTTCTTTACGTGCAACTTCATGACCTATATAGAATTAAATAAAGTAGGTATACTAACTCTGAAATAAATTACACAAACAGTTACAGCATATTTATTTGTATTTTTATCCAACTTGTCAACCACAGATTTAAAAATATTTTTTTTATGCAAGATTGACCAACTCGCCTGATGTTAAACGATGGTGTGGCCGAGGATGGAACTCATCGACCTAGAAGATATCTAGTCATTATAGCCTTGAAAATTCCAAGATTTTTGTTCTCAAGAAACAGAATTGGCGGCAAAGAATTCCCTTCCTGTGTAGTACGCATCAAGAACGTTGACCGATATCAATTTGGAAATTTATTTGATGGTTTTGGCGCTCCATGACCACAGAAATAATCATGTAATTTAAAAAAATATTGTCGGGTGTCAGTTTCTCGGACTACGTTCCTTGCTAAGAGCATGGACGAACAGAATGAGGGCTACCGTTTTTATGCTCACTAGTAGGCGCAAGCGCAACCGGCGAGTGAGGTCTTGTCAACATTTGTTATAACACGCATGGAAACGGAGTTTAACTTTAAATCATTTCCTAGTAACGTAAAATTGCAATTAAAGAAAATATAGAGCATGCCGCAATGTTTTGAAATTCCGCTTTGTTAAAAAAAAAAGGAGGGCATAATTATCCGAAATACACTCTCTTATAGCAGTGGTCAGGGACAACTATTACCCTTCAAAACATTCGCGTGTTTGTAAAAAGAAAAACCATTTCAACGCTGACGATTATGCGTTACCTAAAGATCAACTATTGGAAATCGTATGTAATAAATAAGTCTTTTCGGAGACCTCACGCTACACCAGCGCCTCTAGTGGCAAATTCAAATGCGGTCAATCATTTTTTTTAAACATTTATGCTATAATAAATTGTTATTGCTTACCCAGTTCTTCTGCAGTCGTCTTCAGTTTGTCCAAGGATCGACTGACTAGAACTATATCACAGCCGCGGGCCGCCAACTGAAAATAAAACAACTTATTAAATACTATCATTACCTAACTTCATACATAGCTTTAGCTTTAGAATCCAGAACAATCCAAACTACAGAACCGTTTTTGATGATTTCTTTTTTTTACAAGCAGCAAAAAGGCAAACTGCTCGCTTGATGGTAAGCGATAACCGTCGCATATGGACAACTGCAACATCAGTGACATTACTGCATCTATGAGACCAATCTGAAAGTATATACCTTTCAACAAAAAAATAATCAAATCTGCTTATAAATCTCGAGTTATGCGATAATAAGCATTAAAAAAATGTTATCCTTCTTCTTTTTGAAGTCGGTAAAAATGACAAATATATTTCTAAACTCTTAGTTCTTGTCACTCGCCTCAACATCCTGTCAAGATTATCTACTCCGTTGAACAAAGAGACATGGACATTAAGGTGCTATTCCGAGATTCGCTGCAAACTGCAAAATAGCTGTAAATACAGCGGTTCCCTAGCAGTCGCAGGATTGGCATCCTGAACTAATTTAACAGAAATACAATACATAGTCATCGTGCCAACTGCAAGACATCCGCTGCATTTGAAGCCCGCAGTTGAAGTTTGCGGCAGAGCTCGGAATAGCACCTTTACTTCGAATTTAATCCACTCATCCAAATTTACATAGCTGTATCTACTAGATACTTCAAAGTACTTTTCATAAAAGCATATTTTTCTAGTGAAAGAATTCTCGGGATGTGCATATTGCATTGAAAGCGTTCAATGGATTTGCGATATCCAAAAGCCACAGTACATATGCGAATCTTGCTTTGTAAGGGATCCAATTTACATAATACTAGAAAAGCTTTCTTACTTTTAGAACTTAGTGCTTTGAAGTTGTTCGGTAATTGATGAAATGGATGTGATCTTTGTAGACTAAGAGCGGGCCGTATGTTTACCCACCTCATCGGGTAACAAGATGTGAGTTATCTAGGATGACGCATATTAGTAAGCTATCTCTAAATGTACAGGGTTGCCTAGGCTAAACCTAACCGTTTTGTACAGTTAGCAAAAATGTAACCTTTTTTTGTGTCCGCCAACTTATCGGGTAACAAGTAGTACATTCTAAAGTGCCTATCTAGAAGAGCCAAAATCAATATGGTTGAATAAGTATCTTCTTGTACTTGATGACGTGATTGGTATTATTTTTGGCACCCTAAAATTAGACTGAGTCATGAAAGCTTCAGGGTCAGGCGAGACAATCATATTGATTTTGGCACTTCTCGATAGGCACTTTCGAATGTACTAATTGTTACTCGATGGTAGTGGACACCCCAAAAAATGGTCACATTTTTGCTAACCGTATAGATTGTTATTGAATCCCAATTTAAAACACCTCGTGCGACTGTCACAAAAATGAATTTGAAGTGAATTTCATATCTTTATGAAATTCACTTCAAATTCATTTTACTCATTTATTTATATAGGTATTTTCATTTTACTTTCCCAGGAAAATTAAAATAATTACGTCTCGCGCATAATCAAATAGGAATAAACATAATTCAACAGCTAAATTTGTGAAAAAAGCACAATGATATTGTGAAATACAAAACGCCCTCTGTATATAAAATATGCGCAAGAGCGAGCATACAAGTGATTTAAAAAATACAACCCTACTGGGTTCACCGTAGGTTTAAATTGGCATAAATTACCTCCGCTACGTTCCTGACACGTTACTTGTCAACTATATTTATTAATTTCTTAAAATAAAAATGTTAAAACAATCCTTTGTTTCAACCCCGCTACGGCATTTTTTTCATTACATAAAATACGTAATAACGTACTCATTATTATTATTTTGTTTATGAATTATTTATGTATGTAAGACACTTTATAACAAGAATTTTAATTCTATTGTTGAAATATGTCCATGATATTATTACATGCTAATAAAGTTTGTTATGTCAATTCTTCAGTCAATGTCAAATGATTTAAACGAGTTTCTGTTTAATTAAAGAATTCGAGGCCATTACACCCTATGTGTTTCACTATAAAAAGTTATCTTGAAAATTTGAAAATGAGCTAGCTGTAGAAGACTAGTTTTTTTTTTTTTATTAACTCAAGATCAACTTTAGTAAGTAACCTGATTTTCATGACAATGTCTACCAGGCTCATTGACTTTAAATCTTCTTTTAAAATCGGTAATAGGTTTAGGTATGCACCCGTCCGCCAACTTGCCTGATATTGATCTGTGTTTTGTGCGATACATTTTCAACGCCGCACTCTTGTTGCAGAACGGGAAGGAAATGCATATTTAAGTAGATTTTTTATTTACCTCTCGCGCATACTGTTTGCCGATGCCATCCGTGCACCCAGTGACAACTGCAACAAACAAAAAAAATTATATAACATAAAATAATAACTAAGTCACAAAAAAGAGAGGGCTCTTTGATGTACCATACCCTTTCAAAATGGCATTGGGACTAACTTTTTGGATGTAGTAGCTAAACTTTCTTAAGTCCACCTGCGGAAACCGCACTTTCCAGTTGTTCAACTGACAAGCACTATTTTGCAAGTGTTAAGTACTGAGTTTCGGTAGATAGATAGATGATAACTCCTTATTAAAAGACCACAAATACAGAAAAAAAATACAGAGAAAATATAATTATTTCTAGGCTTATAATTAGCTGTATTATCGCTTAGAGCGATCTCTTCCAGACAACCATTTCGTGTAATTTCTGAGCATGATGAGATTATTATGATAATTATATCAAAGGGCCGAAAAGTTATCGAGTAATGTCCACGCACCGGCAAGCGCAGCGTAGGATGATCAGCCATCAAATGAACAGATAACCAAGAGGCAGGAAAACGCTGAATGCTAGCCATTTCCATTGGGTCTTCCAATCCATAGAGGACCTATATCTAGCTATGAACTTCTTGTCGCTTGCGAAGATGACGATGATGATGATTAATAAAAATCATACGAACACAAATACTCAACACAGCTCAGCTATCTCTATAATGAATTTCATCAAGTACTTTCCAGGCGTTTAGTCGTCACCATTTAAATAAAGTGATCCTATAAGGGTTCAGTTTTTTTCTTTTGAGGTACGGAACCCTAAAAACCGACAGAGAATGAGTCAGCTACCTTCACTTTTCGCTTTTATTATGTTAGATGTTTTTGCTTCGTAATAATTTGTCGTTAGTTACTTTACATTCTCTTACTAACTAGGTATTCAATAGTAATGACGAGTTTTAAGTAACAAGTATCTATATTAAAAGAAAAATAAAACC
Organism: Lycia hirtaria; assembly: GCA_947563715.1. Lineage (NCBI taxonomy): Eukaryota > Metazoa > Arthropoda > Insecta > Lepidoptera > Geometridae > Lycia > Lycia hirtaria. Next base: position 11,364,372 of record OX387378.1, read on the forward strand.
GGACAAGTGCGAGTCAGACTCGCCCACCGAGGGTTCCGTACAAACTAGTTAGTAAAAGGGGGAAATCATTTTTTTTTAATTTTCCTTTTTATACCGAAAAATATACATCGTAAAAATATTTAAAAACCTGTTTTAATTAATGCTAATTAAGCTCTTTCATATGATACCCCACATGATACGGTTAATTCACTTTAAAATTTCGACCCTCATTCCTTGCACAACGACACTATTTTATTGTGATTAAAATAAAAATGTCCAGTTTTCGGATTTTTTCCTATATGTGTACTCTAACACAATGCTTCTTGCCAAATTTCAGAGTTCTAGGTTAACGGGAAGTACCCCATAGGTTTTGATTCCTCTGTGAGTGTCGAAATGTGCATTTTTACGACATATTCGGCTGTAACTTTTTTTTACGAAAACTGAGAAATTTCATTTTTCTTTCTGCAGCAAGATACTATGGATCTGCGTATATGGTTTTAATTTCAACTCGATACCTTCACGCGTTCCCAAGATAAAGGTCTTGACACCCGGACAGACGGACAGTCGGACAGACGGACAGACGGACAACAAAGTGATCCTATAAGGGTTCCGTTTTTTCCTTTTGAGGTACGGAACCCTAAAAAGGACTGCATAAGAGCGTGATTGTTGCGCTTGTGCCACGCTTGATATGAAGTTGAGTGTCTGTTTTCGTGAAAAATTATGCGCAAAGAAGCAATAAATTTTAATCCCATCTAAAACATAAATGTGAAATGAGAGCCAAGTTCAATATTATGATAGATGTCTTGGTTGTTGACTTCAACGACAAAAGAAGTGAGATCTAAATGGGTGCCAAGTTCAATGGTCAGTCCTGAAATTTATTTATAACAACGTAAAATATTTTATAACTACTTCAAATATCATTTCTTCTTATAACTTAAGATAATATTTTGCAACCTAAGGTCTGACTTGGCTTGGATCTCGATGAAATACCAGTTTTCGCGATTGTTATTCGTTGAATTTAAAGTCACTATTTTGACATCTGTCAAATGTGACGTTTGATATTCTTGAGTAGTGCTTTATAATTCAATGGACAGAGAACTAACTGAATAATCGGACACAGGACGTTATCGCATACTGGACCTTTTGACCCACTGAACCTTTTGGCTCACTATATGTACGTTTTGGCCTCTTGTCCTTGTGACCCTGACGTTTTCGAACTACTGTTTATTAGAATAATAACTAGCAATAGTGTGATTCTTCCACAGACTGACTGTAAAAAATCCTACCTAATATACTAAGCATTAATTATATCATTACGCAAATATTAAATGCATTTGAATACTTTGCGTTAGAAAATGAGTAATGTACACATCAAATTAATATATTTAAACTGACTATTCAAAATTGGACTTCTACGCCCTCATCTTAAAGTTTAATTTAATATTTTTTTGTTTCCTACACTCAACTAATATGCCGCGTAATCCCAACTAAATCCGGACTAGGCATAATCGACCTTTACTCAAGTACACAAAGTCTATAATTACTTGTGTCTTCCCATAGGCTTAAATGTACCTAACGAGTACACCAAGTGAAAGTAAAAATAACTTTTTGACTTACATTATATATTTAAGGTGTTGATTGAAAGTCGGTGTGCCTGTTACGATAAATTCAAATACCTATCACAGATGTACATTCCGAATTACTAGTGTATTGGTGGTATGAAAGACGATATACTTTCGGAATACCAAATGGACATTTCGTGGCCTGCAGATATTACTTCATCATCATCATCATCATCTCAGCCATAAGAAGTCCACTGTTGGACATAGGCCTCCCCCATGGATTTCCAAAAAGACCGATTGGAAGCGGCTTGCATCCAGCGTCTTCCCGCCACTTGTATGAGGTCGTCTGTCCATCTCGTGGTTGGTCTTCCTACGCTGCGCTTGCCGGTACGTGGTCTCCACTCGAGAACCTTTCGGCCCCATCGGCCATCGGTTCTACGTGCTATGTGCCCTGCCCACTGCCACTTCAACTTGCTAATCCGCTGTGCTATATCGGTGACTTTTGTACGTCTACGTATCTCTTCATTTCTGATATTACTTAAAAGAACACAATGTCGTAAGAGGACAAGAAAGAGATAGATACATAAATGCATTTCTCTTTAGACCATTTTTTAAATAAAAACACCGGATTAATCACGCGACGAGCTATGGAGAAGGCTAAGCTCGTAGTTTTTCCGATTCGTAGACGTACGAATATCACCGACATAGCACAGCGGAAGAGGCAGGATGCAGGCCGCATCCAAGCGGTCTTTTTTGGAAATCCATAGGGAAGCCTATGTCCAGCTGTGGGCTTCATGTGGCTGAGATGATAATGATGATGAATAGGTAAGTATCTTGGTGTAGTCAAATGCGTAAATAATGAATAATAATATATCTACAGAATATAATTTTTATGGCTTAAACTTTTGCAGCTTACAACTTTGCTGATTGCTGAAACATACGGACTGACAGCTGAGGCTTAGTAATAAACTGATAACCCTCTGTGCACGGAACTGTAAAAATGCTGACTCGTGTACTCGGCACATAAACAAGTTAAATCCCCTTGAACTTGTTCTGCAGTTAAGGCCTAGCCGGAGCTGCGGAGGTGAAAGTTGTGCCTTGATTCGTAACACGCCCACAGATTAAATGACAGTCACTACATGCAACCTGCTTATATCAGCACATTGTTGTGGTTGACAACATCGCGTTTTTTTTAAATTTTCAAAAATGCAGTGAAGGATCTTCAACCTACTTTTATTTTATATCAAAAAGCGTAATATACATTCAAGCATGACAACACTCGAGAGTTTCCAAGCACTTGTAGGCAATGAGATTTTATTTTTTAATTTTAACACGCTTTTATTAATTTCACCTGTATGCATGTTTTTTTGTAACCGACTTGGACTTGATTTTGACCCATTTCAAATTTCATTCAAACTTTGTATACTTATCGAAGACCGATGACAATAAAATAATTTGAAGCGTGTTTTTTTTTAATTTTTTTAAATTATTATTATGAGATTTTATATTCATTTAATATGAAATAAATTATTAAACGCATGGCAAATCTCAGTTTTCACTTTTGAGGATAAGACCACATCCTTAAAGCTTTTTAGTAACTTGGACTTATATATCTTGGTGTTGCACTTTCTAAACAGACAGGGTGGCATTGTCACTGTACACAAGACACGACACGCGTCTAACAGCGTTGCTTGACGTATCGCGACTGAAGTCGAGTCAGGCGATTACCTTGCTTGCCACGCAGAGCCGGGGGAAACCTATCTACATATCATTGATTGCGGGTACTATTTTTTACCCAACTTCGGAAGAAGTTAGGCCTTTCGGGTGTATGTATGTATGTTTCTAAATTACCTATAAGAGGTAATATAAATAGCTAAATGACCTAAATAGCTTGACCGATTGTGATGTCAAAGGTTTTTTCAGATTCATTTATAATTTTGTACTCATATAATTTTATTACCAATTATGTTATACTACGTTTTTAACAATAATTACTAACCCCGCGTAGTGATGAAAAATGGTGATGATGAAAAGTATACCATTTCCGTCTTCAGGTTCTCAACTGTCTGTGTACCAATCGGTCCAGCCGATACAGAGGGGAGCCGATACAGTTAAAATTAAACAATGCAATACTTAATTACGTTTCTTTTATATGTACATACGTATGTACATAGGTATTAGTATATTAATAAATAATACACAGTAATACAGTAATAATACAGTTTAAAAAACTAAAAAACACGCTACAAATCATTGTGGTCAAAGTTCATTACAAGACTTTTCTAACAAATCCAAACACAGCTATGATACGATGTTCCATCATGAAGTTCTAGTTCATATCTTCCGGCTCCATCATCAGATCAGTTCGACAGTACCATATTATTGTATTGTCATCAGAACTTCATACATCTGCCAATTTTCATGTCGCTACGATCCTTGGAAGATGGTTAAATTAGTTACCTTAGATTTCATTACATAGTTAGTTACATACAGGTCGACCTAATAAAAGCGTGTTAAAAATTAACTTCGACATAGATCTACAAAATCCGTGGTCACCATGAGCATGTTCTTTGTTCAGACGAAATGTTTTTTTTTAAACTAAGCAGAACTTAATGATATTTGACTGGCCTTGTGGCTCAGTTGGTAATGTGTTTACGTCTACCTGCTGAACTGAAAGGTCGTGGGTTCAATCCCCACCCAGGACAAACATTTGTGTGATGAGCTTGGATGTTTGTTCTGTGTCTGGGTGTTTCTATGTATCATATGTATATATTTACAAAAAAAAAAAAGTATGTATGTATTCTATCAGCCATCTAGTTCCATAGTACAAGCTTTGCTTAGTTTGGGCTAGATGGTGTTGTGTGAAATGTCCACAAATATTTATTAAAAAAAAAAAAAAAAAAATATTTTACTAAGCAGAACTTAATGATATTTTCATAAAGTAAACTGTCATGATAGTCTTGTATGTAACCACGCATACTGAAGCATTTCAAATGAAAAAATATATATACTTTAAAGGTAAAATACTTCCAACAAGACCTTAATTAGACAAATTAAATAATATTCAATTATAAGTAAAAATATTACAAAATACTTTCTATGAACAGAAAAATCTTATATTTTAAGAAATAAAGGTAGGTAAGTTTTAGCATTAATAGCTGTTTGCCGAAGTTTGAAAGGGATAGCTGCTACTAAAGAGTACAAAATAATACATAAAATTATGGCTGCTGAAGATCAATGCTGAAAAATTTGGCGGTGCGTTCCTTGGGCATAAATGTCAAGCGGTCGTTAACGACAAAAAGGTTAAGAACCTGTGCTTAGCGTAAAGTTTGAAGAAAATTATTAGGGTGATTAAAGCATTTTATGACTCAAGTGAGTGTCTAATTAAATTCCTGAAGCGAGTGAAAAAGTACTACACGTTTTTTAAAAAGAATGGGGAATTTTATGTGAAAATGTCCTTGGAGGAACGTCACGATATTGTAAGAACTAAAATATTTTATTTTCTGAATTTTTATTTTTACTGAAGGGTTGACATAGCCACACTGATAATTTCGAAAGCCTCTTAGGACAAGCTCGGTCTTTCGATGGACATCTGTAATAAATGAAAAGCCCAATTAACATAAATTAACAAGTGTCCATATTAAAAGAAAAACAAAATACCCGACTGCAGAAGAACGATTTTCGCAGTCTAACTTACGCATTTTTTACGCTTGATATTCTGTAAAGTGTACGTTTTTTGTGAGAAAGTATGCACAAAGCCGCTTATAAGAGTTATAAATGGGTATTCTGTAGAAATGCTATTAAAATCGCCTATTTACTACGAAAAAGTTCGTTGGAGATTACGAAAAAACTCATTTTATATTCTTGCGTAAGTTTTATTATTATAATTTAAAAAAAAAAGCCTATGACACTCGGGGAGTGAAGACGAAGCTACCTCGCACATCAAAATCGTATAAGCCGTTTAGGCGGTGATCGTAAACAAACATACATACATATATACATGCGTAAATACATACGCTCGAAAAACGTAACCCTCCTTCTTGGGCAGTCGGGTAAAAAGTACACTGATTGTAAAGTGAACTTCGGAACACATAATAGTACTTTTTAGGGTTCCGTACCTCAATAGGAAAAAACGGAACCCTTATCGGATCACTTTGTTGTCCGTCTGTCCGTCCGTCCGGGTGTCAAGATCTTTATCTCGGGAACGCGTTGAAAGTAAAACACTATACGCAGATCCATAGTATCTTGCTGCAGAAATAATAAGAAAATTTCTTAGTTTTCGTAAAAAAAAGTTACAGCCGAATATGTCGTAAAAACGCACATTTCGACACTCACAGAGGAATCAAAACCTATGGGGTACTTCCCGTTAACCTAGAACTCTGATATTTGGCAAGAAGCATTGTGTTAGAGTACACATATAGGAAAAAATCCGAAAACCGGAAATTTTTAATTTAATCACAAAAAAATAGTGTCATTATGCAAGGAATGAGGGTCGAAATTTTAAAGTGAATTAACCGTATCATGTGGGGTATCATATGAAAGAGCTTAATTAGCATTAGTTAAAACAGGTCTTAAAATATTTTTACGATGTATATTTTTCGGTATAAGAAGGAAAAAAAAAAAATATTGTTTCCCTCTTTTATTTACTAGTTTGTACGGAACCCTCGGTGGGCGAGTCTAACTCGCACTTGTCCGGTTTTTTTTTTCACATGAATTATCTCTATGAATGACTACGAACTCGCCCGATGGTAAGCTACAGTGTGACAGTGTACAGTGTGTACAGTGTGTGGGGTCCATATGATACTTGAACAGTTTGTTTTACCACCTATGTAATATACTATGGAATAGCAATAAAAGAATCTGAATCTGAATCTGACCAAGGATGACGACCGTCGATATAGATGTTAACTATTCAGTCTAGCCTTGGAAATTATTTGTCTATGGCTTTTATTACTCGAATTTTAGAGAATAATACACTTTTAGTAAAGAAAAATAATAGTGTATCTATTTTTTTTTTACTAATACCTGGACGTAATTAACTTTTCAACACACTTGCTTGTAAAGTGGCCCTTATTCAACCGTTTTTATGACCGAAAAGTATCCTATAAAACACGCGTGCTTTTGACTTTTCTATTACGCACTAGTGTCTTTACTTTACAGTTTTTTTTTATTTCAACAAAGAGTTTTTACTTAAATTAAATATTTCAGTTATAAACGGATGTTTCTTTCCTCGCAAGTGTGTTGAAAAACGTCGTATGAAACGTGTGTGCATTATGGTCATTACACTCTCGGCTCTATTACGTCCTCGCCTTCGGCTCGGGCTGCAATTCCGCCTCGACTGTAATGACCAACTTAGCACACTTGTATCATAATGTACTATTATTGTTTCCTTACTACCTTATTGAAGTATCATTATTTTATCAAAAAATATACAAATATATACCTCATTATATGCAAAATAATAGTAGAATAGTACATACGAGATACGTAGACGTACGAAAGTCACCGATATAGCACAGAGGATTAGCAAGTTGAAGTGGCAGTGGGCAGGCCACATAGCACGTAGAACTGATGGCCGATGGGGCCGAAAGGTTCTCGAGTGGAGACCACGTACCGGCAAGCGCAGCGTAGGAAGACCAGCCACGAGATGGACAGACGACCTCATACAAGTGGCGGGAAGACGCTGGATGCAAGCCGCTTCCAATCGGTCTTTTTGGAAATCCATGGGGGAGGCCTATGTCCAACAGTGGACTTCTTATGGCTGAGATGATGATGATGATGACTAACGTTGAAGTATCATAATTTTATCAAAAAATATACAAATATATACCTCATTATATGCAAAATATTATTAGAATATATTAAAATAACCAACGTCATATCTACTTGTTGAAAAGTGTCTTCAGCAAAGAATAGCGTACATTTGACCTTGTACGGTTGACTTCATGAAAAACTCGTAGGTAAGAAATTACGTAGGTAGATAGTAATATTATATAACTAGGTACATATTATGTATTTGTTAGAGTTCCGTAGTCAACAAGGAACGCTTACAGTTTACCCATGTCCATTTGTATGCCTGTCCGTCTATTTATTAGCTGCTCAAAGAAACCTAGTTCTAATAACTCGCCAAGTGCGTGTCGTGCCACGCGCAATGTTGAGCTCTGTAGTTACACATGATAATATAAGTAAACTTAAACAGCGTCTCCTGTTTGATACTATGAACATACGAGTTAACTTATGAAATTTGCATGAAATATTTACATTTTTTAAATTCATCGAATATAAGTCGTTAACTTGTAAAACCTACCCCAAAAAATGTTTTTTTTCAAAATTTTATTCTACCGTTTTATTGGCATAATAAATATGCATGCCCATACTAAATTACAACTTTCTACTACTTATAGTGTTTGAGCTGAGCTGTGGACAGACTAATAGAAATGTAATGAATACACAAGTCCCCAATATTGTCGCGAGCAACTACTGAACCGTACACTGCACGTAGCTCGAAACGCATTTGGACAGTTTTTCCTTTTCACTTTAGACTTTGTCCGCACTAAATTTCTCGTAAAATCGTACATGCGACAGAATATCAAGCATAATGATCACCTATAAGAATTTTTTTATAAGAAAAATCTAAAAGTATCACAATTATAAATAAGAATTTAAAACATAAGCAATAGAACTTGGGAGTACAAACTTTTTCAACAAGTGTTGTTGGAAAAATAAAAACCGACTTCGAAATACGCAATTCGTTTATTTGGATGACATATTTTCCAATTATTTTGTTATCTAATAACAAATAATAATCTAATAACAAATAATAATAATTATTATTTTTAAATTTTTCGCATGTGCATGATGCTGTCTACCTGACATTTGTACGCCTAATCGGCACAACATGATTTTAAGCGACTAAATTTAGTGTAACATCTTTTATGCACTTGTTGTATAAAATTCTCGTTTTGTATGCAAATTAATTATCTTTATCTTTATCTTTATAAAAACCGGAGTACTGAACCCGATTTTGATAAAGTTTATATGGGACCACCTCTGAAGTATGACCTACCAAACAAAAAAGAATCATCAAAAGCAATTTGTAATTGGTGAAGTAATCGCTGACCAGCAATACATAAGGAGATACATTCGAATTGAGAACCTCCTTCTTTTTGGAAAACGGTTAAAAAGTTTGTGCTCGCGTGATCTACTGTGTAGAACTACTGCTATTTGAAATTATGTCGCCAGTCGCCATGTATACTACTGTTTCACCATATTCACATGAAATCTACTTCATACTACATGCTAGGTGCATATAATTATATCAAACACATCGTGAAGCGAGCTGTGGTGAAACGCCTTAGCAATATTTTATAATAAACGCGTTGTTTTTTATCAACAGACTTCAAAAAAGGAGGAGGTTCTCAATTCGTTTCTTTTATGTTTGTTACCTCATAACTTTCGACTGGGTGAACCGATTTTGATGATTATTTTTTATTTGAAAGCTGGCGCTCCCCGTGTGGTCCCATTTCAATTTGGTCCAGTTCTGACAATGGCATCCATGAGAAGTTGGCTGCTTCGGTTTTTTAAACTATAATTATATGTTTAACAGACTAGACATTCACAAAAACTTTCTCTCTCAGTACACTCCCAGCCTACTAACATAGCCGCGCGGCGTGCGCTCAATGTGTCAACGCTTTATCTTTACGGACGTGTCTTGATCATAAAAATAGTTTATTGATCAGTATGATAACGTCAATGAATTCGCCAAAAGCAAATAAACCACACATTTATCACAGAATGTTATAGCTTGATTACGTAATCCTTATCAATTTTGAATTTACATTCATGTAGGAAACATTTTCGAAATCTGCAACTTACCATCTAGGCCACTAAGGCCAAGGCACTAAAAGGCCTTAAGGATGTTGGCCTTAACCACGAAAGTGCTGAGAACTGAGATTTTTATTTGCCATGCTTTTCTTCATATTCAATGAGTAGGCTTAACAAGTATATAACCTCTCTATAGGTAAAATCTCATTGACGACACCTAATCACACTTACGCAGGAGAAAAATACACATCCAACGACATCATTTACCTACATCAATTATTTATGTATGTTTCTCTTAGACAGCCTACAGCCTACACGGCTTGACCGATTTTGATATGCGAGGGTCGTTACATTCATCTTCACTTCCTGAGTGTTAAGCTATATGTTTCATACTAACAATATATCTCTCGCAAAAAAAATATAAAAAAACGCGTTATTTTCGTAACCTCCAACTAACTATTTCGTAATAAATAAGTGCTTTTATTGAATTATTCTTGGGCTTTCTCACAAAAAAAAACGTACACTCAACAGCGTAACTAGATCGTAAATTAGACTGCAAAAGTTGCTTTTCTGTAGTCGGGTATTTTGTTTTTTCTTTTAATAAACATACTTGTAAAATAATATAAACAGGTGGGCGGCACACAGTATTGTGGTCTTATATCATTTACACCACATCCGATTATAGACTGTAGCTAAATATAAACTGATCGGAATCTAATCATTTGAATAAACATACGTTTATTCATACAACTGGTTTTATGGTTTCCTGTGTTCCATTAGGAAAAAAATATATTGTGCTCTATTTTAGATCAAGCAAATAAATCGGTATAATGTATAATTTTTTCTTATTTAATTTGCATAACCTTGGTGAGCAATATTTCAATCTATCTATAATAAAAACTGCCTTATGATCTACTTGGTTATCGAGGAATATTTAAGGACAAGTATCCATGTTAAAAGAATAACAAAATACCCGATTGCAGAGAATCAGTTTTCGCAGTCTAACTTACGATTTCGTTACGCGTTTTTTGTGAGAAAGTATGCGTAAAATCGCTGTAAATGATTATAAATGCGCATTCTTTAGAGTAATTCTACTAAAATCACTTGTTTATTACGAAAAAGTTCGTAGGAGGTTACGAAAAAACGCATTTATTTTATTTTTACGAGAGATGTATTGTTATTATTACAAAAAATATAGAAATGTTATTTATATTATAAAAATAAATTTATTTAATTCTATTTAAACGGTCTTTAATCTAATGGCACTTGTTTCTAAATTCTAGATTCCATTCGGAAAATATTATTGATTGTTAACCTAATGGTTATCAATTCTAAATTATATACTGAATTGATTTCTGTTGTTTTAGGATACAAAAGTGTCTAGGCATGTACACTTCAATTCAATGTAAAGATGCATGTGTGTGCCCATGTGTCCACACCGGCAACAAATAAAGCATCGAACCGAGCTTGACCTTTTGAACTAAACCGTAAAGTCGGGAGTTAAAATGCAATTCAATACAATACATTGGGTAAACGCGGATAAACTTGCAACAGCCCGGCTCAAGGATTCGAAATAGGAAAAGAATGTGACGAATAATTTTATATCATTAAGCTTATGATTATCTTCGTTACTTTTTCATGCTAAAATTATTTGTGTAAAAATTGTTAAAGGTCTACAAAACATTTTACGTGGTTTTTTCTAGGCAAACGGGCTCCATCGTAGACCGCAGCCTGACTCAACATTAGTCGAGCCTGTAGTCAAGTGCAAACCTATCAAGGAATAAAAATAAAATAATATACGTATATTATTTTATTTTGACTTTACACATCTTCATGATCATTGAGAACTCCCAGACATGTAGGTTTCCTCAAGATTTTATCTTTAATAATAGAAAATCAAGACAATATTTTTAGTAATGTCTTTGAAAAGTGATAGAATAGGGTTAGGTAGGTAAACATGTTTAACTTTACTACATGATTTTCTATTATTAAAGATAAAATCTTGAGGAAACCTACATGTCTGAGAGTTCTCAATGATCATGAAGATGTGTGAAGTCTGCCAACCCGCACTTGGCCAGCGTGGCAGACTATAGCCTAACCCTTCTCACAATGAGAAGATGGCCCGCGCCCAGCATTGGGACAGTTTGTACAAACAGGGCTGATAAAAAAACGTAGAGACAACAGTGATGTTAGTTTAGGAAATAATAGCAATGTTCTTGTGCAGAGTTGAATACGATAAGTAGAAACCGCGTCAACAAGTTTGTAGGAAAACTTGGAGTATAAAACGAGCACTTTCTCTAATAATAAAAAAAGTATGTTTATATGTACTTAGTCTGGCCATAAATACTGTTACAGTTAAAAATAAGAAATATATTACATATGAATTTGGAATCTGTCATTTTTATACGATTGTTCATTGAGTTTTCTAATTTTGGCGCCAATACATTGTACAATATTTTGCGATATTAAAATGGAGTGGGGTGATAAAGAGAACCGAATCGCTGTGATTGCATTACACAAAGTTGGTATGGAGCCAAATGCAATTTTTAAAACTCTTCATACGCTTGGTATTAGTCAAATGTTTGTGTACCGGGCTATTAATAGGTACAATGAGACCTCCTCTGTTTGTGACAGAAAAAGATCTGGCCGTCCACGTAGTGTTCGTACGAAGAAGGTGGTCAAAGCAGTAAGGGAAAGAATTCGAAGAAATCCTGTCCGAAGGCAAAAGATTTTATCTCGGGAGATGAAGATAGCACCCAGAACCATGTCGCGTATTTTAAAAGATGACTTAGGACTTGCAGCCTATAAGAGACGCACTGGTCATTTTTTAACTGATAATTTAAAAAAGAATAGGGTGGTAAAATCGAAACAACTACTGAAGCGGTACGCAAAGGGAGGTCACAGAAAAATTTTGTTTACGGATGAGAAAATCTTTACAATTGAGCAACATTTTAACAAACAAAATGACCGTATTTATGCTCAAAGCTCTAAGGAAGCTTCCCAATCAGTCGACAGAGTGCAACGTGGGCACTATCCGACTTCAGTGATGGTTTGGTGGGGTGTTAGCTATGAAGGAGTGACTGAGTCATATTTTTGTGAAAAAGGTATCAAAACATCGGCACAAGTGTATCAAAATACCATTCTTGAGAAGGTAGTTAAGCCCCTTAACAACACCATGTTCAATAACCAAGTATGGTCCTTCCAACAAGACTCGGCGCCAGGTCATAAAGCTCGGTCCACGCAGTCTTGGTTGGAAGTGAACGTTTCGGACTTCATCAGAGCTGAAGACTGGCCGTCGTCTAGTCCTGATCTTAATCCGCTGGATTATGATTTATGGTCAGTTTTAGAGAGTATGGCTTGCTCTAAACGCCATGATAATTTGGAGTCCCTAAAACAATCCACACGATTGGCAGTGAAGAATTTTTCCATGGAAAGAGTGCGTGCTTCTATTGATAACTGGCCTCAACGTTTAAAGGACTGTATTGCAGCCAATGGAGACCACTTCGAATAAGCTTTTATATTTTAAATTGTTTTATATTTATGTATTAAACTAACACACTGTAAAAGTAATAAATTATATTATTTGCAATAAAAAAATTTTTTTTTTTCTTCGTGACAATATTTATGGCAAGACTAGGTATAATAGAAATATATCATTGTTCACAACAACAGTCGGACTATTCGGAATCCATCCGAAAACATATCTCCATCTCTGTCATTTCCAAACAGAATGACAGAAATGGCGACAGACACACAGATGGACAGAAATGACATTTCCATAAAGAATGACAGAGATGGAGATATATAGTTTATAGTTTACTGATATTATGTTTCTTTTTTCAACCGACTTCCAAAAAGTTCCAAAAAGGTCATCAATTCGACTGTATTTTTTTTTTATGTTTGCTAGCTCAGAACTTTCGACTGGGTGAACCGATTTCGTTGATTTTTTATTTATTTGAAAACTGGTGCTTCCCGTGTGGTTCCATTTCAATTTGGTCCAGTTCTGACAATGGCATCCATGAGAAGTTGGTTGCTTCAGTTTTTTAAACTATAATTATTCCAAATAAGTGACGGTACAAGCAAATCGTTCATCTGATATTGAACGTCACGCTCAGTAACTCCCATAACTTCTATAGAACTGTGACGTCATTACTGTACTCTAAATTATTTGTATGACCTTGTTTCTTAAGTATTAAGTTATAGAATTATACTTTTTAAGCGATTAGCATTAATTAATATATTTCTGGAAAATTTATACCTATGCCTGTGATTTATTCTAACAGTTGAATCATCACGCACTAATGAGCGAGTAATGGCTGGTAGACATTAGTGACTTTTACAAACTGCGATTTTGCGACTTTAGCATCAATATGGGGACTAGAGCCGTAGAGCGTTATGTTGAGCAGTTGCCAAATTATTTCACGCGATAAGTATACACTTATAAAAATCCGTACTCAGCGATATCGATCCACATTCCTGTTGCGTAGTGCACAAGAATGGAATCCTTTGCCGCCATCTCTGTTTCCTGAGACCTTCAATCTTGGAATTTTCAAGGCTAGAGTGAATAGATATCTTCTAGATCGATGAGCTCCATCCTCGGCCACACCGTCGCTTATGTTAAGCGACGATGTGGCCGAGGATGGAGTTCGAACCGACTTCCAAAAAGAAGGAGGTTATCAATTCGGTCTGTTTTTTTTTAGTACGTTCACCGATTACTCAGCCAATTGTGCATTGATTTTGATGATTATTTCTGTATTTGGTAGGTCATACTTCAAAGGTGATCCCATATAGATTTTGTCAAAATCGATGCAGTACTTTGGTTTTTATAACATAATAACTGGTAAAATATCATCCAAGTGCCTGTAGAAAAGTGAACAGGAAGTATCATCGCGTTTGTATTGTATTGCGTATTTTGATGTCGGTTTTTTAAACTATAATTATTCACTTTTCACTGTTTTTGTGTTGTGTTTTTGCAAGTTGAAATGGCAATGGGTAGGGAATATAGCAAATAACACTGACACCCGATGGGGCTGAAAAGTTTTTCAGTGGAGACCACGCGCCGGCTAGCGCAGCGTAGGAAGACCAGCCACAAAATGGACAGACGACCTCATACAAGTGGCAGGAAGACGCTGGATGCAAGCCGGTCTTTTTGGAAATCCATGGGGGAGGCCTATATCCATGGCTTCTTGTGGTCGAGATGATGATGATAATGATGACTATCATCATCTTCTCGCTTACCAATTAAAATATTAATTAATATCTAATTCATGAGTAAGTATATACTTACTTGCAAACCTAGTATTTTTATTTTACTTACCTACGATATATTTTTTATTTTATACATATAATTTTCTGGACCCAACGCCAATAAATAAATTATATGATAATTAATAATCATATAATTATTATATAATAATGATATGATTTAATCAACGCCACTAAGTATTTAATTGTAATTATAATTTATTACACAAATACCTAATTTCCAATGCATAGAACAGACAATAATGTGACCTACTTAAGTACACAGTCTACCTATCGTTCCCAATTTGTAGTAAATTGACCTCAAACACCCTAGAAACAAGGTTCATTAACCTAAGCCGGCAAAACACAGCTGCATGTAGCAGCTCTAGGTACACCATAAAATGTTTACCAATTTTTATTATGTAATACTTCATAATAAAATGTGTAATATATTTCATAATACAATAAGTACCTATACTGAGGTGTACTGAGTATAGGTAGATAAGTGTGTCAAATAGGTCAGAATAATAAACACCTACCAACTTATCTAGATCTTTTAATGCAATTTAATTCTACTAGTTTTTTATAATATTAAAGTATCAAAATAAAAACTAATAATTAATTGTATTACTGTAAAATTAGTCATAGTTTCGTGTACTTACGTGCCCACTTTCCTTTTGACTTAAAATCAACTCTATTAATGATCGGTCCCACTGCATAAGTATACACTATGTTCAATACAAACTTCACAAAATAGAACAGTATTAGTAACAGCAGCACTATGGAAATTTTTTCTAGCGTCGAAAATGCCATATTTATGTTTATATTTGCTAAATTAAGTCGATATTTCCGTGTGTGAGGTTATGTGAAAATTAGTGTCCGCTTGACACTGTTACCGCATGCGCACTGGCGGTCGAAGAAAGTGACTTGCGCAAGAATGCCAAGAATGAGCGTAGCGCCATTGATTGGCTAAATAACCCGAATAGCCGCGAACGGGCTCGAAATTTGACACATCGTATTTTTGAAAGAGATAGAAATACACTGTCTCTCTCGGTTAGTGATAACGATAAGGATTTACACAGCTAGGTACCGCATAATGAGTATTTTGTTAATTTTACGTTTATATTGATGAGACAACGAATAGGTCAACAGGAAATAGAAATAATTATTTTTGTTATTTTTTTTTTAAACTTATCAATTATTTATATGTAGTAACGGGCAAGAGAATACAATATAGGTACGTAAGTAACGGGTTTCAGATTAAATTGAATAAAAAACAAAAAAAAAACAAACGTAACATAAAAAATGTCTAACAATATGGTTAGTAGGGTTTCCCTATGGACAAAAAATCTCACTTCTTACCCAGACCGGACCAAAGAGAAATCAATAATAGACAGACCCCTCTTTCCCAGTGGGCACTTTGGGCATGTGCCCAGGGCCCCGCGATCGATAGGGAAAATCAGAGGGTATACATAGATTTTTAAGCACTAACCTGTTATTGCTAAAAGAGTTACTTTTATCTATTGGTTTCATGTGATTGTTAATAAAAATAAATATTTAACCTTGTTTATCTACTTTCTTTGTCTATTCTAACAATGTAGTGTTCTGTCAAAGTCATAGGGGCCCCATTATCCTAATATGCCCAGGGCCTCCAATAGGTTAAAGACGGCCCTGATAATAGACCTGTCATTCAATGAAATTGTAGAAATGAGAGTTGAGCTATTATTAATTATATTGATAAGGCTTTAGCTTCGCTTCATAGAGGCTTTAGCTTCGCTTCATATATGAACCGAAGCTGAAGCCTCGGGTGCGTCGGAGTAGCACAAGCAGCGGAAATTATATGCCACCTTTTGGTATCGGGGCTGGGAACTCGTGTCTCTGAGCGTCCGTATTCAGAACTCATTCGCATTCGGAATCTATATCTCCGTCTCTGTCATACTCTATGGAAATGATAGAGACGGAGATATAGATTCCGAATCCAAAAGAGTTCTGAATACCCCTACAGATTCAACCACAGGAACCAACGCATAAGCAATAATAAGCATACTTACTGGCAGCTAGTAAGCAAAATTTGGCTTTTGATTGAATACCATGGGTTTATTTAGGAAAATACTGAGGTTTATTACACTCATTACTAAATAGTCAAAACATTTATTTCATCATCAATAAAAAAATAATTTTTTTTTTAGAAAATTTCTATTTTTATTATAAAATTAATCTTAGATTGTAGGAAACATTATGATTACTTACAACAGTTACTCGACCTAGATACAAGTACAAAGAAAAACACTATAAAATTTGAATTTTCCACCGCATGTCTGGTGTTGGCTCTTAAGATAATATTTAAAGCAGCGATCATCAGCAATACAATTTCATATCGGGTTGATCTCTATATTATGTATCCCAGGGTATTTTCAGATAAAGGGTTTATTCCTTTATGGGTCCCCTCGTAACACCAACTAATGTTATGTCTTATCGAGAATATCTTCGCAGTAAATCTCAATGGGAATGGAGAATTTTCAGTCATTTTCCTCTTAAGTGTGTACTTTTTATTTATTTGTAAGCGACTTTAAAAACGGAGGAGGTTATCAATTCGATTGTTTTTTTTTTGGATGTTTGTTCAGCGATTAGGTACTTCGCCAATTATGGTATGATTTTAATTATCCTTGTTTTGTTTGGTAGATACCTCAGAGCTGATCCCATATAAATTTTATGAAAATCGGTTCTTTGGGCAATCAGAAATCGATCAGAACTTTGGTTTTTATAAACACTGAAAACGTAAAAGGCATCCGAGTAACCAATCACGTCTTTTGAAGTCTGTTTTTTTTTAATTATAGTTATTAGAGTTTCGAACAAGAAGTACCTAATTATAATTTAAAAAAAACTGAAAAACCAACTCCAATTTCTAACCAAATGCTCGAGTCACTATAAATATTCCAAATCGGTCCAGGCGTCTTCGAATCGGAGAACACACATAAAAAAAAGATTCGGACCAATTGAGAACCTCCTCCTTTGAAGTCGGTCAAAAATTGTGTAAGGTTATGAGATGTGAAGGGTGCATTCAAGCAGATTTTTCACAGAAACTAACAATATAATACTGGTACTACGCACAGTAAACCACACGAGCACAAACTTTTACAAAAAATATTTTATGAAATTACTTAAATTTAGTAAAATATTTTTTGTAATAAGTTTGTGCTCGTGAGGTTTACTGCTCATATTCGGAATTTTGTTAAGCATTCAGTATTCAGTATCAAATATTGTCAAAATCGACTGACAAATTTATGGCCTCTCAAACTTCTTCTTTTTAACCGAGATTTCACAACTTTTTTCGCGATAACCTTATTAACCGACTTCATTAATAAGATCGCTCATACATATTTATTTTATTTTATTTAGAACTGTGTACCAAACGTTTCTGGTAAATTTTATCACAATCCGGCAGAAATTCTGCAGAACCGCGTTTATGTCGCTCTCGCTTCTTGACCAAAGTATGTAACCAAGTAAAAATTAACATATTTCTCTTTATGACTAATCAATTGGAGCTGTTAATTTTTGTCAAAATTGACTTAATTTAAGTTCACAAAACGGCACAGTAACATTTTGCCCAAAAAGGGTACGGATGGCAATGGAGACAATTTCAATTAAAAGAGTTATTGTGGCTAAAATCTGCTGACGGTCCTACCTTTCACCAAGAGTCATGGTCGGAAGAAGGCAAGGGTCAAGAGTGCAATTACTTGCATTTTTAAACTTCCAAAAAGAAGGAGGTTATCAATTTGGTCTGTATAGTTTTTTTTTTGTATGTTTGTTCATCGATTACTCAGCCAATTGTGCATTGATTTTGATGTTTTTTTTTGTATTTGGTAGATCATTCTTCAGAGGTGGTCCCATATAAATTTTATTAAAATCGATGCAGTACTTTAGTTTTTGTAACAAGATAACTGGTAAAGTATCATCCAAACAACTGTAGAAAACTGAATAGCAAGTCACGTATGTGCGTGCATTCACTTTTCTACAGGCGTTATACATATTGCATATTTTGAAGTCGGTTTTTTCAGTTTTTTAAATTATAATTATTCAAAAAAAAAACACCTAGGTGCATCATTTTTGTACGTTGCACATTAGGATTTCGTACTCAAAGGTACGAAAGTGTATTTCTAAAACCACACTATCAGTCCATCTGTCTGTCCGTATGTATGTCCGACTTTTAAATGGCTAATGTTAGGGAGATTAGGACGTTGAAATTATCACAAAATATGTGTTATTGCGACGGACTCATCAACAAACAATATCCAAACAACAAAAAAATCAGAGGCTCATGTTATAATAAGTATGCTTTTTGTGATTTGTAACTTGAAATTTAAATATCCATTTTAATCGCAACGTTTGATAGTTTTTTACGATACAATTTTTTATTAGCTTAATGTACCTACCTATTTTCGTTTTTGTCACTTTTTATATATACACGTGCCAAATTACAGCTTTCTAGTATTTTCTAGTGTCTGAGCCAAGCCGCGGACAGACAAGCGGAAATCAACAAAATAATATGATATTATAATAGTGCATTATTATAATGAAAGAAAATTAGCATAAAGTCCTTCCGGCAGTCAGAGAACCAGATTCAGATAAATGCCAAAATATTTCCTGTGCTCTGTGTTATGTAATAAATATTATGTCTATAGATTCGTGATTCGTATCCTAACAAACCGGTATTTTATTGATGAAACGGAAAAATGGTGTATTCATTATGCATTAAATATACGCCTGTTTGCATAATATTTATTCTATTTTGGATTGGATTGAGTGGAATACTTACATTTTATTTTTCATAGAAAAAAAAGTGATTTTATTATGTTTTTTGAATATTGCTAAAATATTCCCAAGGTTTCTATTGAATCATCCGAAAAAAAACAAGACTGAGGGCTTTCTATTCTAAGTATACCTATTTTTGTTTGTCTTTCAAACCTGATTTCATCAAAAATATTATTTTATAAAATAATTACTAAAAACTACAATTGTAATTGGAATAATTACCAACCTACAATTGAAAACTTAAATAAACAAACGTTTATAAAAAAATATAAGTACCTATATTTCCAACTATAATGAACCACCGCATTTTTTTTTACAAATAGTTTTTTTTTATTGCATTTGACTGCTAAACTTTACTCAGAATCAGAATTTTATTTTGCTGAGCATGGTAGCGTATTAGTGGAACTAAATCGTTTCCTTATGATAGTGTACTAGAGATCCAATAATGCTAGTTACATAGTATATTTCTGAGCTATTTGTACAAATCGGTAAGTGACCAATATCACCATCCACCTCTACAAAGACAAAATTTTAACTAACTCTTAAATCCGTAGAGAACTGAAGTTTTAACGTGCGGAATATATTCTCAATCAGCGAGTTCATGGATGTAATATCTCACATTAGTGTTGAACAAAGTTTTGGTCATTGGATAAATGCAGATCCTTCAAAGCACCCAGCGGATTTAAGTGCATTGGGCTCACAGATGATCTCTGCATTCGATGGCACTAAAATTTTACATTGACAGAAGCGGATTTAGCAGATGTAATTGACAGTCTGCAGGGCACATAGCAAGTTGAAATGATGGCCGAAGGGGCCGAAAAGTTCTCGAGTGGAGACCACGCATCGGCAAGCGCAGCGTAGGAAAACCAGCTACAAGGTGGACAGACGACGTCATACAGGTGGCAGGAAGAAACTGAATGCAAGCCGCTTACGATCAGTCTTTTTGGAAATATATTGGAGAGGCCTGTCTCCAGCAGTCTTCTTGTGGTTGAAGTGATGATGATGATTTGATATGATTTTGGTAAAACATTGCTAGATACACTCTTGATCAAATCCTATTTCAATAGTTGTATATAAAAGTAAAAAATAAAAAAAAACTAGATTAAAATCGATCCATCCGGTCCCGAACTACTATGTCACAAACAGGCGCATAAATACATAGATACACACGTCCCACGTATAAAACCTCTCTTTTAGGATAGAGGGTTAAACAATATAACATATATAATAATAAATAAATAATTAAAAAAACCTACTTGAAACTACGCAATTCGTTTACTTGGACGACATATTTTTCCAGTTATATTGTTATAAAAACCAAAGTACTGATTTTGATCAATGAACCGATTGAACCGATTATACTACAATTTATATGGGACCATCTCTGAAGTATGTACCTACCAAACAAAAAGAATCAACAAAATCAATTAAAGTAAATCAGTGAAAGTTGTTAAAGTATCCGCTCAATAAACATCCAAAAAAATATACCTACAATCGAATTGAAAACCTCCTTCTTCTTAGAAGTCAGTTAAAAATAAAACGGCTCTGATCTTTTCCACATTCCCGTCCAATTTCTATAGAAAGTTTTTTAGGGTTGGCAATGCACAAACAACTAATTAGAACGCAAATGTCGTACATGTTGTTTTAGAAGCTACAACGGTCGCCCTCTTTCTTTCAGCCTGCAAAGTGGAGGGCGCTACACGTCACTATTTCTTCTAGCCTCCCAACGTACGCTCACTTGTGCAATTCCTTTTAGAAAGTGGTAAAGAAATTATTGTTGTTGTACAATTTTATGTTGTTATATAGGAGAAGTAAAAAATGTGTGGTGAACAGGTGCAGGTGAACACTAAAATAATTAAAAATCGTTTTTTTTTTCTTTAATCAATCAGTGCTATGTCGCTAGTCGCTACGCGACCACATCGCCCGCCCTGTAACTCAAAAAAATACAAAAAATAATGAATTGAGCAAATTATAGAACAGAACAAAATTACAAAACAAAAGATAAAACTATTTCTTTAAACCTAATTCTGCTAACTTATACAAAATCTTTGCCTGGTCCGAATCCGGCCATGCTAGTCTAGTATTATATAAAAAAAAACTATATCTCTAGTTTGATTACACCTATTATCCATGACTTTTTAAGGATTCGCTCAACACGCGCAGCTATCTCTCTCGCGCATCACAACCTTTTTAAACATAAAAAATCATTTAGAAAAGTGAGACCTAAATTTGTTCATTTAGACACGAGAAATATTTAAAAACAAGTTTTTCTTCGATATCTTTTAAATTGGCTGAAGAATAAGAAAATATAGTTTTTTTTCTAATTCCGTCGCCAGATTAAAACCTTTTTTAAATGTTTCTTCTCTATAAACAAATTTAGCTCTAACTTTTATAATATCCCTACTCAATGATTTTATATGTTTAAAAATGTTGTGATGCGCGAGAGAGATAGCTGCACGCTTTAACCTCGACCTTAAAGTGTCGTTTCGCACATATTCCATCAAAATATGTATGGTGTCTTCAACAACGCCACACTCAATGCAGTTGGGAGTAGAAGTTTTCTTCATATTTCACGAAAACTTATTAGATAGTATGTGTCTAAGAACAGTCACAAGAACATTTCGATTTAGGAGGCTATTGCTAATCCACGGGTAATTGTATTTTGGAATCTCAGGTTGATCTTGAACGAAATTCCTAACTCCCTGGATCGTTAAAAATCGACTTAAAAATATTTTTATTTTAAGTATTAGCATATTAATTTAATGATAAAAAGCGTATATAAATTAGAAACAGCCTCCATCTTTTTAACCGACTTCAAAAAAGGAGGATGTTATACCAATTTTACTTGAATCATTTATAATGTGTACCACTAGGTAGCTTATTTATTATTCTAATTTCTACGTACCAAAACAAAACAAATCAATCAATAAAAGAGTTTCACATAACTAATATGTATTCCCAAGTAAAAATAAAGGGCCATAACGAAAAACGTTAGGTACTTAACTTTAACCAACGTCTTAAGTTCTCTGTCTTCTTTCCGCAAGTGTCATTAAGTGTCAGCCAGAAGTTGACAAAGTGTGTTAAGTATTGCTTAAAGTTAAGTAACGTTTTTCGGTAAGGCAGAAAATGGCTAAGACCGTGTTAAGACGTACATATGATAAAGTTACGGAATAGTTAATAAACCCTGTCCATAACTAATGTTAAATCTAAAAGAAAATCACTTGTCTAGTCCTTTGCAAAAAGATCATTGACTTTTGTACTATAACGTCGTAGATGTGCAGACTTTGTATTTGCTTGAACGGATATAATCCAATTTATAAACTACAAAACACTGTTCTGAATGACGGACAGACAGACAACATACAGGCTAAACCATAGGTGGGCAAACTTTTCCAAGTGAGCTCATAAGATTTCACAACACTAAATTTGTTACTTAGTAGGTATTCGTATTAGAGATACGGAATTCTAAACAAAAACATATTTACGTTTTTATACATATAAATAATGTTGTGCCTGCCCACTGCCACTTCAACTTGCTAATCCGGTGAATCCTATGTCTTGCTAATCCGGCTATGTCGGTGAATTTTGTACATCTACGGATCTCTTCGTTTCTGATTCGATCTCGCAGAGAGACCCCGAGCATAGCCCTCTCCATAGTCGTTGCGTGACTTTGAGCTTCCTTATAAGGCACCTAGTAAGTGACCACGTTTCAGTGCCATGTCATCTTCGGTCTCGAGTGAACAAAATAATGAAACAAGTATCTATATTAAAAGAAAAACAAAATACTCGACTGCAGAAAAGCATTTAGAAAACTTTTTTTTTGAGATTACTTTTTGCCGCCAAAAATCCTCAATTCTGTTTTTTTAAATTTTGATGTACATTACACAGTGTCACTCTCACTACTAAGACGAATCTATTGACACCACTCACATAAAAATACGACAAGCCGTTTAGGCTTTAGTGCGTGCCAAAGAAATACTTATACATACATACACTCGAATAACATAACCCTCCTTCTTTCGCAGTCGGGTAATAAGGACAACAGTGGTCTCAATTCTACATTAGTTCTCTAGCTGAACACTATGTATTTACAATGAGTCGGTTGTCCAGTTGTCTTAGGATTGGCGATATCTTCCTGACATATTTTTCAAATATTTTGAAGTCTACTCCTATAGTCTTCTTGTTTCGACTATTATCTGTTAACATCTGTAACAAAATATGTTAATATTGATTATTAATTTATATAGAATCTATATTTAATTCCTTGTATATAGTATGACAACTGCACGAGACAGAAGGTAGCGACTTAGCTAGAGATACAAAGTTTGCTTCGAGGCCATTTCTCGGCCAATTTTGATAATAATTGAAATAAAAAATCGATAGAATCGTTAAATAAAGATTACTCAAAATTATTTAAAATATGTAAAATCTTACCAATTGAAAATAAAATTAATTATTTATTATTATTATACCAATTCCAAAATAATACATTTAAAACAGTGAAAATTTTCCACAAGCAAACCCGTAAGGCAGCTAAGTCACAGTTGGAAATACATCATAAATGTAAGAATTATTACGGTAAGAAAACGCTAAAATGGCTTATACCTAGATTATGTAATGGATTACCAGAGGGATATGAAAAGCAATTTAGAGGCAAGCAGAGGTATAAGGTAGCCTCAGAATACAGAAAAGACAGAAGGCGCGTCCAGCTGCAGTTACAAAATCCGTGTTGTGTCCGAAAACAAAAGAATCGTCCCGCACCCTTCTCACCTCTCACCCGCATAATGTTGCTAGTGTAGACATTATTTATCCGTTGTTGTGGTAAAATGTGGAGATAAAAATATATTAAAATAAAATGTTTACTTTCATAGCCTCTCCTTTGTGGTGCACAGTATATGTCAAATTTGAGTTTTAAGTTAAAGAAAAAAAAATCGTTACACTAAACTATACCAGAATTTTCTTTGAAAATAAAAAAAGCCACAACTAAATTACAAGTGTTTCTAAAATAAAACACGATTAAGAGAAAAGTGTTTAATTTCCGTTTTGCTGAGTAAGCTTTTTCTTCTTTCTTAAGTCTTTTCAAACCACATTGTCTCATAAAAATATTTTTCTTCAAAATGTATCGAGCAAATTACGCTTCGTTTTGACGGTTTCCACAACTCTTCTAACCGCGCTTTTCGTATTACTTCTGTCCACTCTGTTTTCTTTTTTCATCAGCAGGGAAGATTTTAAATGTTAGGCATTATTTTAACCTGTCACAGCTAAGTAGGCTTTATAAGTTAACGGTTATAGACTACCACCACAAAAGAGTTACAAAATGGCTGAGGCAAAATTTCGCACAAAATCCATATTTAAATCGCAAAATTAATCAATATGTTCACAATATCAAACAAGTAGTTCTATTTTAAGTCCATATAGGGATGAAACCCTACCATGTACGCTACTCGACATGCACTTGGCCAATTAATTTTTAATCGGATAAAAATATATATAAATACCTACTCATTTAATTTACAAACTAAAAAAATCGGTAGCAAGTAAAAGTAAGGAAAATCAAAACGTTGATATTGGCAACACCAACAAAATGGACGATTCTTTCTCTACGATAATCAAAGACCGAACAATTTATTAAATAAATACGTAAGATACTGTCGATTGTGCTACTTGCACGTGAAATGTTATGCCATCGTGTTTTTTTTCACCCCAGCAGCATTTTTACACGTAGGAACGACACATGACGGCATATTTGAATGAAATTTAACACCAACAAAGCTTGCCACTCGTTACGACGTTCATAGAGCAACTGATCGCGCGCGCTTCAAACTACTCTTTAAAAGAGTAGTTTCTGTCGCTTCGGTTCTAAGCATGTACACGGCTTCTGTATTTTTCTGTATTCTGAGAAGGTAGCATTGAAAAGATTGTTTCTAGATAAAATTCCAGAGTAAATTAATACATATTATGTACATCTTTTCAATAAAAATATACCTTAAATAAATTCCCCGTGGACACAAAAAAGCCAGGAGTGGTAAGTTGGTAGTCCTGGTTCTCTCTCAATGGCTGGTAGGCCTCTCCGTTCTTTACCATTATTGACGTCACATTTTGCGACGTAACATTCAGAACCACTTTCATACCTGATAAAGAAAATGTCATTTCACAAATTTGAAGTCACTCAGCTATGTATATCTGAAGAAGAGAACAAATTTGAAGTCACTCAGCTATCTTTCTCTGAGGGAGAAAACAAATTTGAAGTCACTCGGCTATGTTTCTCTGAGGGAGAAAACAAATTTGAAGTTACTCAGCTATGTTTCTCTGAGGGAGAGAACAAATTTGACGTCACTCAGCTATGTTTCTCTGAGGGAGAGAACAAATTTGAGGTGACTCAGCTATGTTTCTCTGAGGCAAAGAACAAATTTGAGGACCAGCAGTGAGACATAGAAAACACAGAAAACTAAAATAATAAATGTTTTATTGAACTGGATGCAGACCGCTCCAGCCGGTCTTTCTGGAAATCCATGGGGGAGGCCTATGTCCAGCAGTGGACTTCTGATTATGATGATGATGATAAAATGTTTTATTAAAAGCTTTTATTAATCTGTGTATCACAACATATTAGAAGACTGAAATGAGTAGTGGGCCGGCAGCATTTGCATCGATAACAGCTGAAATACACACTTTAAGGAGTTGGGATCGTGAATTGGTAAGCCTAGTATAGGGCACCCTGAGCTAACCTAAGGTCCTCAGGTCGTGTCTCTTATTAAATGCCTTAGGTATACCTAAGGCGTTTAATAGGAGAGGCCTGTGTCTACAGTGGACTAAAGTGAGCTGATGATCATGATGAGGACAATTGTTATCAAAAAAATAGAAGTACTTCACCAAGTTTAGTGTAGCCTTTTAACAGGAATTCTTATTTATAAAACAAGGGCCAAATCGCCATTTAGTTTATCTTACCAGCCACTAGAGGCATGAACGGGCCGGCAAAAGGATTCTTCTGCCACACCTTAGTGAGACAAAAATTCATAGCCTCCTGCAGATATTTTCCTTTGATCCTGTACGTAACTATCTGGTTCCCAAAGGGACTACTAATGATGGCACCTCGAGTGATGTCTGAAATCATAATAAATTGTGTTTTTATTTTCACAAAGATCGTAAGAAACCAAGAAAATCTGTTTATTATCATTAGAAAATTGATGATAACAAAATCGTGGTATAGCGTTTGCTGTAGCTATGTACCTACGAGGGGTAATATGGCTATGTATGTACGGAGTGAAATATAACTCATGAGCATCTTTTAAGCCTAGGTACCTCATGCTACTGATCACATGGGATACATTTCTGGAATCAAAATGATTGATTTAAGTATTTATAATGACACCAGAAAATATGATATTTCACTAAATCTCAAACAACATAAATCTTATTGGTTCAAGATGAAGCACGGTTAAAAATCTGTTATTGAGATTTCTAAACTTGTACTTGTTAGATCATTGCGGCACAGTCATGTCTACGACCCAGCTACACCCCAAGTTTTCAAGCTATTTTTAGGGTTCCGTAGTAAATTATGAACCCTTATAATTTCACCATGTCTGTCTGTCTGTCCGCGGCTTTGCTCAAATACTATTAGTACTAGAAAGCTGTAATTTGGCATGGATATGCATATTAGTTATACCGCGAAAGTCGTAGAATAACATTTAGAAAAAAAAAGTAGGGTACCTTCCCTACACGTAAAGTGGGGGATGAAAAAAAATTTTTTCTCATCATCCCCATCGTGCGGGTTATCGTTGGATAGATATAATCAAAAACATTGGGGGTGCGCAAAAACCATTTTTCAATTTAGGGATCCGTTATATTAAAACCTTTGAAGTGGTGTTGTTAATATGTTGAATTAAAAGGAACTATCACGGCTAAGTAGGCTTTAGCTTAACTATCATAAGTTAAAGTATCACTATTTTAAGTTTACATAAATCGTAGCACTATAACTATAACTCGTATCACTATTTTAAGTTTACATAAATTATAATGCGTAACTACGGAACCCTACTTTGCGCGTGGCACAACACGCACTTGGCCGCTTATTTTGTTTTTAAGTAGGTTATTTTAGTCACCACTTAGCTATGTATCGCGTTGACGATCGGTTGGTGATTGGCTGATCTTACCTCCTTTAGGTATGGATCCTTTTATCATATTTCTGGTCAAAAAAGCAACTGTAGGGAGTTTTGAATTTACTTGTTTCTTTGCCTGAAATGCGCGAAAATAAAAATGAGTTATAAACAAAAAAATAACATACCGACCTATTCTTAGTGTGGCGCTTCTGTGGCCGAAGATGAAGCACGTAGACCTAGAAGACGCTTATAAATTATAATTAAATATATTTTCTTTTTGTTATGTACATACTTATACATAATATACACTCTAATGTAATTTAAGAAGTACTGCATTTATTTTGTTGTTGCTGTGTACACATGTTTAGGAATACAATCTGGTTCGTATGTTTTATCGTATTTCTATTATTAATATTCCAATTGTATTCTGTTTTGTGTGCCTAAATAAATAAAGAAAATAAATATACACTCTAGACTTGAAGACACCCGGGTTATAGCTTTTAGGAAACAAGGACGGCGGCAAGACATTCCATTCCCGAGCGGATCGCATTAGGAAGGTGAAAGCAAAACTTAGTTCGAGCTGATGGCAAATCTACCATGAAGGGATGGCATTTAAGCGTTTTCCGGCTTGTCCTGTTGTGGAAAGAGGAGGGTTGGATTATGTCCACAGATCATAAAACAATTTATGATCTGTGATTATGTCAAATAATTCGAGCGCACACTCACCAAAATGGAGCCTGTAAGAAATTGGCAGACACGCCACCCTACATCGATGCTCTAAAAAACTTTATAGCTATAATATATTTAATTTAGATTAACATCACTTACAGCATCCAACATGGAGTCTGCTATAAGATCCCCAATGATGCACTCGCCTCCGCCGCAGGGCATAACATCGAGGTTTATTTCAGTGTGTCCCACCACTTCTTTTACCAGCTTATGAAACTTTTCTGTATAGGGCTGCATCAGAGCTTTAATTTCTGGATCTGAAGATTAGAGAGAATACATATGCACAATTGAGAACATATAATATAACTTAAATTTTTAGATAATACAATATATTCTAATTGTTGCAGATTTTAATCACCTCCACGTTAGTGTATGTGTAAGAGTTAACAAAGCTTGGTATTTGCACACTTGTACACCTGTTTTCAAAGATTGTTACATACTTTTTTACCATTTATGTACATTAAGTCCATGTGTATTTTCATATAAGTTTCATATAATTCAGATCTTTGACTAAATGGCTTCTTAGCAAATATTTTTATAGCTTTAAGGAATGTATAAAATCTACGAATAACAGGTAATCGATAAGTAAATATTAAATAAGTAGATAAATATTTCAGCATCATAAAATATTTTAACATCTGTTTGCAGGTTAAATAAAGTGTCTTAATAAAATAACAATAAGAACTCTATGTATATGTATTCTAGCAAATACATTATTTTATCAAAAAATATATAAAACCAATTTTAACTCCTCTCGGGTGACATAAAATCAAAATCAAAAGAAACGTAACTCCATCAAAGTCCTAAGCGAGAACAAAATAAAAACAGGTGGTTAAAGTCGATCGATTACCTTCCGGAATAGACCTGTCCAAGAAAACGGGATTTCCATTTAAGGACACCAAATCACCTTCATCGTTGAAATGCGCTGTTATATTACCCAAATACTTGGAATATGCTGACGCTGTCACTATCAAAACCTAGAAGGGAAATCATGATAAGATTATGGTTTAGTCCACTAGCCAGATAGAGATTGATATAGTCCAGAATATAGTAATAGACTAATAGATGATTAGCAAGGATAATGTAAATCTAAAATGTTGTACGCAAAAACGCCCTGTGCTCTTCTCTCTAAGGTATTAAATGTTAAATCTAATATGCCTTGATATTTCGCTGGAAACGTTGCCTTTCTCTCTGAATCACAGCAAAAGTCCTACCACTACATCAATCTGGAACACAGTAATGAAAATAGTCACTGCTGAGACTTTAGAATTTTAGAAAAACTTTACCTAAATCTCCGAATAAAGAAATACCCGCATTATCAGCAAAATAATTTGTAAATAATTAAAATAGATATTTACAGTCATGGTAAATTGTTTTTGTTATATAATTGTATGTGTACATACAAAGTGTCCCCGTTTGTTGTCGCTTTCCACTATAACCGGATATGGACCAACTACTTTTTCCTTGCTTGGAGCCTGATCTTCGTTCCAGAGTAGACTATGTGAATGCCCACCAACGATTATATCCACATATTTACCAGCTTCTTTAGCTATTTCCCTGGAAATTAATTAAATTAAGAAAGGTTGTTGATGAATGCCTAGAGAATTAAAAAAACTATCATCAATATCAATAAAAAGTCTAAGTAGTAAGTCTAAGTACCAAGTTTTTAATTTAAGCTGAAAACTGGAAGAAAATGAAAATAAATTCATAAATGACTAATAGCTTCATCCCATGGCGTTATCAGCACTTTCCTCAGTATTCTTTGTTGTCTCAATAATGGTCGCTTTGTAACACATTATCGTTATCATTTTATCATCGTTCTGCTTTGTTGTGAATCGGCAACAAACAACTGTTAGTTTGGTACCTATTCATGGCTAAGTTAGTTCAATACTCAGTTAAGTTACGTGGAACGTGAAAGTACCTCCGTAATAACGTCCACGAGCCACTTCTATGAATATAGCTTTAATTTCTATAAATTAGCAAACTTACAAGTCTTGTTCGATTCCGCAATGCGATAGAACTATAATAATATTTATTCCTTCCTCTGTCAACCCTTCCGCTTGCTCTTTCACTGCTTTTATTGGATCCATAAATATAACTTTCCCTGTTTTTGTAAATCCCTGTAATCCAGTAATTTATTTAATAAATCATATACCATAAAAATCTTAAAACATTATTAAAGTGTTATTAGTTATTGTTAAAATTACAAACATAAACCTTTAATTACAAGTAAAAGTAAACCATATGTGGATCAAAAATTTTATTTTTAATTCAATCTCCTAGGTTGGTTGTATGGAAAGAAAATGACACTGAAAAGCTTCCGATACTGTAATGCATACCTGAGTTTCCTGTGCAATAACTCCTATGATTCCTATCTTTCTCCCACTCCTCTCGACTACAATACGAGGTCTATACAAACCCTTCAAGGAGGGTTCTTGGCTAGTATCAATATTGGCTACCACTACCGGCGCCCGGAGTGCCGCAAGGTACTGTGCTAGGCCCTTTATTCCAATATCGAACTCGTGGTTACCCAATGTCTGGAAATCATGACAAAATATCATCATCTCAGCCATAAGAAGTCCACTGTTGGACATAGGCCTCCCCCATGGATTTCCAAAAAGACCGATTGGAAGCGGCTTGCATCCAGCGTCTTCCCGCCACTTGTATGAGGTCGTCTGTCCATCTCGTGGCTGGTCTTCCTACGCTGCGCTTGCCGGTACGTGGTCTCCACTCGAGAACCTTTCGGCCCCATCGGCCATCAGTTCTGCGTGCTATGTGCCCTGCCCACTGCCACTTCAACTTGCTAATCCGCTGTGCTATATCGGTGACTTTTGTACGTCTACGTATCTCTTCATTTCTGATTCGATCTCGTAGAGAGACTCCGAGCATAGCCCTCTCCATAGCTCGTTGCGTGACCTTGAGCTTCCTTATAAGGCCCATAGTTAGGGACCACGTTTCAGTGCCGTATGTCATCACTGGTAACACACACTGGTTGTAAACTTTCGACTTGAGGGACTGGGGAATATTGGACGAGAAGACGCTTTTAAGTTTCCCGAACGCTGCCCAGCCGAGTTGGATACGACGATTGACCTCCCTCGTAAAGTTGGACCTGCCTAATCGGACCGTCTGTCCTAAGTAGACGTATTCGTCAACAACTTCAAGAGTGAAGTTCCCCACAGATATTGGGGTGGGCACTTGATATGTAGATAAAGGAAACACATTCACTCGGTGTAACTGCTCGTTTATTACTTGCCGGCGACCCGCACCAGTCGAATATTCAAGCGCGTATACATCATTCCTCCAGGCTTAATTTGAGGAACCTGGTGACAAGTTATTAGCATTAATTAAGAGCTAAAACAGAGCTGTATACAATTTATGGTCCTAGATGTTAATAATTCTAATTCTAAAAGTATTTCTTATAATCTACCTTATTTTTGTCTCGCTTGGGGCGTGTAGGCGTGAGCGAGGGTTCCGATGAGTCTGGTAGGCGAGCGCACGCCAGCGCCGGCGCCGGCGCCTCAATCTCAGCGCGAGCCACCACTTCCGTAACAGGCTCGACATCGTCCAGAGTCCCTCGCTCACCCTCTTCACCCTCACAATCACGCCACTCCTCCGCATCATACTCGGACTCGGGTTGCCTGGACCCGTCATCCGTTCCGTGTACTGTATCGGTCACCATCGGGAGTATTGGATATTCCGGTGAAGAGATATCAGTGTATACATGTTTAGGCTCGATAACAGAATTATTTTTATTTCCTCTATATCTTATTATTTGATCTATGTGCCTAATACACTGAATATCATCCCCCGTAATTAAGACTTTGTACATACGGTTACCTATCTTTTCTATTATCTTCCCTAAACGCCAAACTTCTTTTCGTGCATTATACCATCGGATCCAAACCACATCATCTACATTGAAATACCGTCTTCCGGGAACGTCCCGTGATTTAATATGCTCATTCTCGGTCGGTAATATAAGATCTAGCCGCGTGCGTAGCTGTCTACCGAACATTAGTTTCGCGGGAGTGTGTCCGGTGGTACAATGTACGGCGTTTCTGTAACCGAATAGATAACCGAGCAGCTGTTCCTGGATTTGTTGCGGCGACGCGTTCTCTGTGATTATACATTTAAGCATTTTTTTGCATGTTCGAACCGAATTTTCAGCCAAGCCGTTGCTGGGTGGGTGATAAATCGGCGAAGTCATATGTTTGATACCATTAGCGCAGCAAAAATCTTTAAATTCGACTGAATTAATTTTTACATCATTGTCTGACATTAAAATCTCTGGTATACCGAAGGTAGCAAAAATTCCTTTTAACTTTATAATCAGCGCGCTCGTCGTAGTACCATTATTCATGTGTAAGCACTCCAACCACTTGCTAAAAGCATCAATAACGACCAAGTATACCCTTTGTCCTACGGTCATGTAGTCGATATGGATGCGCTGCCAGGGCCGCGCGGGGGCGGGCCAGGGCGCGGGCGGGTCACGCGGCGGCGCGCCGCGCGCGGTCATGCACGTCGCGCACGACCCTATCCAAGTTTCTATGTCTTGGTCCACCCGCGGCCACCAAAAACGGGATCGACAGTTATTCTTACTCTTAACTATACCTAGATGAGAATTGTGTAATTCACGCAGCATGTTTTCTCGTAGTGCCGGTGGAATGACTACCCTGTACCCCCTAAATAGGCATCCGTTTTCGAACTGTAAGTCTGATTTGCATCGAAAATATGGCACAATTGACGCACAATTTATTTTACGCGGCCACCCGTATTGCATATATCTAATGACTGTCTGCAGCGTTGCATCGTTCGCAGTGCTCTGCACATGTCCTTGACCGTTATCGCCTGTGATGACGCATCTAAAAATCTAAGTGAATAATAGGTATCGGCTTCGCTATCAATGTCGGTGTTTGTCGTACCGTCGGCAGCTAGGGGCGAGCGTGAAAAGAAATCTGCCACTAAATTATTCTCACTAGATATATATTGTACGACGAAATTATATGCTGACAATATTATAGCATATCTTTGTAA
The DNA here is from genome assembly GCA_947563715.1 of Lycia hirtaria. Taxonomy (NCBI): domain Eukaryota; kingdom Metazoa; phylum Arthropoda; class Insecta; order Lepidoptera; family Geometridae; genus Lycia; species Lycia hirtaria. The sequence goes on from OX387378.1 coordinate 11,397,655, forward strand.
TCTCAAGGCTGTCGTAACAGGTATGCCCGTTTTGCTATTGAATATTGAGACTAGGGGCTTATGGTCGGTTTTTAAAATAAAAGGATCATCACGGCCGTACAGATATTGATGAAACTTTTTCACCCCGAAAATAATAGCGGTTGCCTCTTTTTGTATCTGGCTGTAGTTCCGCTCGCTAACGGTGAGCGAACGTGAAGCGTATGCTATCGGATGCTCTTTGCCGTCAGAGTCAAGCTGACATAGAACAGCTCCAACCCCCTGGGGTCCCGCATCTACTGCTAGACTGAGGTGTGCGCCCGGCTCAAAGTGCGCTAACACTCGCTCCGAAGCCAGCTCGCGCCGTACGCGCGCCACACTACGCCTCTGTCGTTCACCCCACTCCCATGTCGCATCTTTACGTAGAAGTTCATGTAAAGGGCTAAGTATAGCAGACGCATTAGGAATAAAAACCCGATAATAATTTAAAATGCCTAAATACCTTTTGACCTCAGTGGCATTCTTAGGTTCGGGTGCATTTAGGATCGCCGTAACCTTGTCGGGACAAGTCTTGAGGCCCGATTTACTAATATCGTAACCTAAATACGTAACGCTCTCTTTGAAAAACTCGCATTTATCTTTTTGTAGACGCAACCCTGCATCGTTAAGTCTGCGTAAGACTTCGCAGAGGTTTTTAAAATGGGTGATCCGATCTATTCCCGTACAACATACGTCATCAAGCCAGATACTGACGCCGTCGATGCCTGCGAGCAATGTTTCCATAGCCTTTTGGAAAATTGCAGGCGCGTTAGATAACCCGTACACCAACCTAGTATACTTAAACAAACCCTTGTGGGTATTAATAGTAGTGAGCTCCTGGGAATCTTCGTCGATTAAAAATTGATTGTAAGCATTTTTTAAGTCAATTTTGCTATATCGCTCACCTCCACCTATTTTGGCAAATACTTCCTCAATCCGAGGTAGGGGGTACTTATCAATGATGAGATCCCGGTTCAACGTAACGGAGAAATCACCTGCGATCTTAACTTGACCGTTATCTTTAACCACAGGAACAATAGGTGTGGCGTACTGTGAATGATTCACCGGAACTAATATCCCTAAGCTCACTAACCGATTTAATTCGTTTTCAACCTTATCCCGCAGGGCAAAGGGTACAGTTCTCGGTTTGAAAAACTTCGGCTCGGCATTGTCTTTTAATTTTAAATTCACTTTAAATCTATTAAATGTCCCTAACTCGTCCCGCCACAATTCCGGGAATTTTTGCAACAAATCAGTTATTTCAGCTTCGGGGTCACTATGCAAGGCGAACAATTTCGTGTTTGTATCAGTTGTAATAGTAAAATTAAAAGCGGACATAAAATCTCTGCCGAGCAAGGGTGGCCCTCCGTTTCGAACTACGAATATTTAAATTATTTTTTTATTGTCATTAAATTTTGCGTCTACTTCGAAATAGCCCAGTGGAGTAATTTTATGTCCGTTATATAAACACATTTTAATACAATTACTCTGCAGTGGATAGCCAGAAAATGTTTCATTATACAGTTTGTCTGAGATTACACACTTACTGGAGCCTGAATCCAGTTCCATTACTAATTTATGATGCCCTAATACAAGATCTATTTGAATCGGCTTATCAGTAACGTACCTTAAATTAAAATTTTGACATTCCTCACAAGACGTATCCAACATAACCTTGCAATCGTGTTCCGCCGTGACGTGATGAACATCTGCCGAATTTCTAGCACTATCACATACGCGCTTGAGGTGACCTTTTTTACCACACTTTTGACACTTATATGCCCGATATTTGCACTTATCACTAGGATGGTTTTTCATCCCACAAACGGTACAACGCGATGCCCCCGCTGAACTATTGTCACCGCCGCCGCTGCCGTCTCTTCGCGATGCGGGTCCGCCGCGACTGGCCTGGAACTTCGCCTGGTAAACCGGTTCCTCCTTCACGACGACAGCTTCAGCTGTAGACATCACCGCCTTCGCTTGCTTAGCGCATGCCGCCTGTTCTGCCAATTCAATCGCTCGAGCCAACGTGAGTGTGCTCGGATCCTTCTCAAAGAGTTTGTCGCGTTCGGGACCTGAGCCCAGGCCGAGGACGAAACGATCCAACAGATTCGTTTCCAAGGCGGTGCCGAAGCCGCAGTAACATGCCAGACCTCTTAATCGCGCCGCCCATTCTCCTAAGGTTTCGCCCGGACTCCGATTCGCCCCATAAAACTTCGCCTTCTCCACAAAAGAAACTCGTTTTGGCTTGAAGTGGCCGTCGAGCAATAAAACGAGCTCCGAGTAGGACAACGTTTCCAATTCGCGCGGAAATGCAAGATCCCGCGCCAGCCGGTACGTCTCGTCACACAAATGTGTCAGAAGTAATCCGCCTTTTTTGTCCTCCTTTACTTCATTTATTTTCGCAAACTGTGTAATTTTTGCCTTAAAAATCGTCCATTCATTGTTTTTATGGTCGAAAGTAGATAAACTTCCCAAAAACGACGATGCCATAACGATTTTTTTTACTTGAGGGTAATCCGCGTCCAACGTTCGCCACTGATATGTAGATAAAGGAAACACATTCACTCGGTGTAACTGCTCGTTTATTACTTGCCGGCGACCCGCACCAGTCGAATATTCAAGCGCGTATACATCATGCCGTATGTCATCACTGGTAACACACACTGGTTGTAAACTTTCGACTTGAGGGACTGGGGAATATTGGACGAGAAGACGCTTTTAAGTTTCCCGAACGCTGCCCAGCCGAGTTGGATACGACGATTGACCTCCCTCGTAAAGTTGGACCTGCCTAATCGGACCGTCTGTCCTAAGTAGACGTATTCGTCAACAACTTCAAGAGTGAAGTTCCCCACAGATATTGGGGTGGGCACTACATGGGCGTTCGACATAACCTTCGTTTTGTCCATGTTCATTTTGAGGCCCACCCGTTGGGAAACTCTATTGAGGTCTTCGAGCATCGTACTGAGCTCTTCCATCGACTTTGCCATGACTACTACGACAAAATATTAATGTTCATAAATGATTTCAAATTAATTATAATGTAATCTGCTTTGTAAGAACTAATTGATTGATTTTATCAAAATTGATGCAATACTATGGTTTACATAACAAAATAACTGGTAAAGTATCATCCAAATAACTGTAGAAAAGTGAATAACAAAGTCGCGTATATGCGTGCATTCACTTTTCTGCAGGCGTTGTACATATTGCGTATTTGAAGTCGATTTTTTCTATTATTTAAACTATAATTATTTATATACGTCATAGGCATGCGATTATCTGCCAATTCACCAGACATTGTAGTTATTTAGAAGAAATCGATTCACTCTCAGCCTAAAACCACTCAGTCTATACCACCGAGGAAGAACCCACTCGAGAAAATTATTGCTTGGGTTATGTTTTTCAAGTGTATGTATGTTTGTATGTATATTTCTATATGATCGCCTACAGCCTAAACGGTTTGACCGATTTTTATGTGCGAGTCTTCACTTCCAGAGTGTCATAGGCTATATTTTTTTGTAATAATAATAAAACACCTCTCGCAAAAAATGCATTTTTTTTCGTAACCTACAACAAACTTCTGCGTAATAAACAAGTGGTTTTACTAGAATTATTCTTTAGAATGCACATATAAAATCTTATGCAGCGATTTTACGCATACTTTCTCATAAAAAACCTACACTCAACAGCATATCAAGCGTAAGATGGACTGTAAAAACTGCTTTCCTGCGGTCGGGTATTTTATTTTTCTTTTAACATAGATACTTGTCTACGTTCATCTTTAACACATACCTACTCTACTATTACTCTACCGCAGCGTGTCGTCTCTTTGACAAATCAGGCGTCTCAACCAATTTCCTGCCGCACTTCCAAGGAGCATGTGATGTGGCTGCTAAGATACTCGTACTGCTAGCGGCTTGGAATTATGTGAAATCCAGTTTATCTCTACCGAGTCCCTAGCCATGGCTTACAATAACATTCACTTGCTGTAAAAAAACAGCAAAGTCATTTAAGTTAAAGGATAACTCCGATGAGGGCTCCGGCCCTCATTCTATGGCTATCAAAATATATAATAATTTACCAACGCAGCTCAAAGAAATAGAAAATATACAGAATTTTTCTCAAACCGTAAAAAATATATTAATTAAAAAAGGCTATTATACGATAGAAGAGTTTTTTAAAGACAAACACATAATAGAATAAACCGTTCCGCTCCGCACTAGATTGCTATACCCTATTAGGGTGATTATGTATGTACCTATGCTATGTATGTAATTGTAATGCAATGTAAAATAAACAATAATTCATTGCCTTCAAAGAGATATGCAGATAGTTTGCTACTCCCGCTCACGCATTAGCAAATTTTTGAAAATATCATCATCTTCATCATCTCAGCCACAAGAAGTCCATGGATTTCCAAAAAGACCGGCCTGCATCCAGCGTCTTCTTGGCACTTGTATGATATCTTCTGTCCACCTTGTGGCTGGTCTTCCTACGCCGCGCTTGCCGGTTCGTGGTGTCCATTTGGTTGAAAATATAAATTGACTGAATTCACTTACGTTTTTTATTACAATTTAGGTATATCGGTGATTATACTTTACATCTCACAATGTTCCGTTTTAATTCAGATAAACCATATATAATAATAAAATAAAATCTATAGAAAATAAAATAAAAAATTACATTTATTTCTATGTGTACAGAAAACAGTATCTATTTCTTTACTGTTTGAATCAACATTACATTTTGTTTGACCAATGTGTTATTAATAGTAATTTATTGAGATACATTTTAACTAGAGATTTGTCGTAGGTAGATACTTAAATTCAGACAATATGGGCCTTACCGAAAAACGTTACTTAACTTTAACCGACGTCTTAAATTCTCTGTCTTCTTTCCGCAAGTGTCATTACGCGTCAGCGAGATGTTAACAAAATATGTTAAGCATTGCTTAAAGTTAAGTAACTTTTTCGGTAAGGCCGTATATATCTCAAGAAATGTGGTAATGAGTAAACGGAATAGTGAACTCGATCTTTTTTTGACTTCGTATCCCGTCCGAAGTCTGAAAGGCCAAATTTTTGCAGATTAACGCAAAAAATTCGGACATTTTTAAAGCACAACATACGAGAACCAAACTTTAAGAACATTGTCAAAAAGTGCTTTACATAATGATGTAAAACGGTACTTTAAAGTTCTATGCAACTAACTTACACGAAAGTAAAATGGGAGTCGAGGGAAGCTTAGTGACTAACTGTACTTAGTGAGATGTAATATATTTTATCTACTACATATATTACATAGAAATAACGACACGATTTAGCTGATCCTGTTATCCAAGTTTCTCAGTGTTTACGACTAAGAAAGGATTTCTTGGTCGTGGCCAGGGATATGTAATCTCTTTGGTCGTGAATTAAGCAATGATTTAAGATAAGTAACGTTTTTCGGTAAGGCCGTTTGTCTTTTAGACTAACTCTTCCAGAGTAGGTACTAAAGAGAGTAAAAACTCACTTTCAAGTCTTGTAAAAAAGATTCAACTTGATAAGCCTCACGATTAAATCAGAAAACTCATTTAAGCTGCAGTCCTATAACGCCTTAACAAATAAGTTATTATGTAGTTAAAAGAATAAATGTTTCGTGTCTGAAGGCACCGTCAGTAGAAAATCCTGTGTCCCTCGCGTATAAATTTTTGAAGATAGTAATAAATAGTACTGATTATCATCATCCCACATGATAAGAATCTCGTGAAGGCGAAAAAGGACAAGCTCAGCGAGTACCTTGACGTGGCTCACGAGATAACCGCCATGTGGGATGTTGACTCGACGATCATTGTCCCGATAGTCGTTTCGGTGAACGGTGTCATAGCGATGAGCCTCGACCAACATCTGAAGAGGCTCTCGCTCGATGGCTGGGTCAAGGGTCAGATACAGAAGGCAGTCATCCTGGACACAGCGCCTATTTTCAGGACGTTCCTTACTCTGTACTCTGTGTCTACCACCGGCAGTTTGAGCCCCGCTCTGCTGCCAGCGGCACCCTAGTTTTAAGTTTTTTACAATATTTATGTTCTTTTTTATAAGTTTATATTTGTATTGTAAAAAAAATAATAAGATTGTAAATAAATAAATGAATAGTACTGATCAGATTTACGAAAAATAAGTTAAGTATGTAAAATAGTATCAAGTTATTTTTAACCCCCGACGCAAAAAAGACGGGGTGTTATAAGTTTGACGTGTCTGTGTGTGTGTCTGTTTGTGGCATTGTAGCTCCCGAACGGATAAACCGATTTTGATTTTGTTTTTTTTTTGTTTGAAAGGTGAATTAGTCGGGAGTGTTCTTAGCTATGTTGCATCAAAATTGGTGCAGCCATTATTTGTCAGGGGTTTTTGAGTTTTCAAAACTTATACTTGTTAAGCCGAGCGTGTTACATCAGATGTCTTCATCTGAATCATCTTTTATCGTTTTTCAAGGTAAAATAAAGAACTTCAGTTAGTTGTACATTGTACAATTACTGTACTTGTATTTGTAGTTAATTTACCAAGACCATTATTTTATATTTTATAATTTTACATTTTGGTGAAAGTTTTGTATTTTAATTACATTCTAATTTCTAACCCGAACTATATCGAACCTTATCTTTAAAATCACAACCTTTTTAACCGACTTCAAAATAGAATGTTCTCAATCCAGTTTGTTCACGTTTTACAAGATATCATTTAAAATTTACTGAGTATACGTGCTTCAAATCTTACAACTGAATTTTTAAGAATGTTTAAGAATGTGTAAGAATGTTTCTATCTCTCTCGCGCAGTGCAACATTCTTAAACGTATAAAATCATTGAAAGAAAGCAGAAATCGTGAAAAAAAAAACATTTACATAGGCTACTAAGTTTTGTTTTGTTTTTTCGTAACCTCAAACTAATTCGTAATATACAAGTGATTTTACTAGAATTATTCTAAATAATGCACATTTTTTAACTTTTACAGCGATTTCACGTATACTTTCTCACAAAAAAACTTACACTCAACAGCGTATCAATCGTAACGGAATCGTATGTTAGACTGCTTTTCTGCAGTCGGGTATTTTGTTCTTCTTTTAATATACATACTTGTTGTACAGATACTTGTCACATATATCATTAACTAATCAATATGAAAATATTTATCATAAATACATTTCCTATACACTTTTCCTACAACTACACATTGCTTCCAACTATAAAACTACATAACTACACGGTCTAGAAAATGTATGCACAAATAAACTTTTCACAAATTATTTTGCACATTTCCTAACTACAGTCGGCATTTTATACAATACCTAGGAATTGTATGAAACGCCTACGTTTCATATATTTCAGGCAACATGTCTACAACGAGTCGATTATCCAGTTGTGTTATTAAAGGAGATTTGTCGCGGACATAATCTTCAAATATTTTGAAATCCACTCCTATAGTCTTCTTGTCACGAGCGTTGTTTTTTAACATCTGTAACAAAAAGTGAATTTTTATTAATAAGAAAATGGTAATTGATAAAAAAATCGGCAAAGTGCGAGTCACACTCGCGCACGAAGGTTTCTGTACTATTATCTATAAAATCGGCAAAAACTCACGTTTGTTGTATGCAATTTTACTTTAATTTCATTATTTATTTTTAAATGAATAATATAACTCAATATTCTGTGAATATTTTAAGCGTCTACCTGTTGCCGTTATCAATATCGAGCAAAAACGAGCAAAAAATTACGTTTGCTGTATGGGAGCCCCCCTTAAATATGTATTTTATTCTATTTTTAGTATTTCTTGTTATAGCAACAGAAATAACATCATCTGTTAAAATTTTAACTCTCTAACTATCACGGTTCATGAAATACAGTCTGGTGACAGACGGACGGACGGACGGACGGACAGACAGACAGCGAAGTCTCAATAATAGGGTCCCGTTTTACCCTTTGGGTACGGAACTCTAAAAAGGAGGGACACTTGGTCAGAAGGGAAGACGGACGGTGGACTGAAGCAGTCACAGAATGGAGGCTGCGAGACGGAAAGCGAACACCTGGCAGACCTCCTACTCGATTGTCAGATAACATCGACAAGGCAGTGGCAAAACAGTGGATGAGACTAGCACAAGACTGGAAAGAACGGAGCGCTGAAGAGGAGACCTATACTCAGCAGTGGGTAGGCAATGGTTGAAAGTCAAAGTCAAAGTCAAAGGATTTATTGCCAGGCTGTGTTACAGTGATGATGATTGATGATGATGATGTCTACAGAATTTATATTAAATCCAATGTGTTTGTTTTTTATTGCTTATACATCAAATCACTCTTATTTTCCCTTACTGGGTAGACAGAGTATAAAACACCATGAAGTAGATTGACGCCACATTTGACTTCTATTTTAGGGTAGGATGTACAAAATTTTTATTTGTAGTGACTGGGGGTCAGCCCATACAAACGTCAATTTCACTCAAGTCACTTAACTGTTTTACAATATACACGGGAAGGCAAGCAAAGCAAATGGTACATTATGTTTTTCTTTTTTCTTCCTTTTTTCTCTTTCTTAATTTGTAGCTTTTCTGTGGTTTTTGTATAAAGGTATTATTTTTTTTTCTATAAATTTTTGTCGTAATAAATAATGTTTATATTTATGTTAATTAAATTTTCTAAAAAGAAAATAAGTAGGTAAGTAAGTATAAATTCTTGGAAAATTCTTGGCGGCTTTAAAAATGCTCTAGAAGATTTTTCAGTATAGTAAATAAAAAAATATACATTATATGAGTTCCCCGTCGTGACCAGGAAGTCAGGAGTTGTGAGCTGGTAGTCTTGCTCCTCTTCCAATAGCTCGTAGCTGTCATCTTGCTTTATTGTAATCGATGTCACCGTTTGCGACGTCCCGTCTACAACCAACTTCATACCTGATCAAAAAATAGCAATGAAGTAATGTATTACAAGTATAGTAAAGGTATAGGTGTAGTTTAAATAATAATTATAGTTTAAAAAACTGATAAAACCGATTAAAAGTACGCAATTTGTTTACTTGGATGATATTTTTCCAGTAATTATGGTATATAAACCAAAGTAGGTACAGAATCGATTTTAATACAATTTATAGGACCACTCTGAAGTATGACCTACCAAACAAAACAAAATCCATCAGAATCAATTCAGAATTAGCGGAGTAATCGGTGAACAAACATATAAAAAAACATACAAACGAATTGAGCACCTCCTTCTTTTTGGAAGGCGGTTAAACATTTAACAAGCCTTCAATGGGCACTCTCTAGAAAAACTTTTTAACGTTGGGTAATGCCATTTTTTTCTTGACCTCCACCTTTTTCGAAATCAATTAAAAAGGATAGCAAAATATGTACTTGACTGCAAAATGTAGGCTTTAAGTTGGCCTTTTCCATACAAAAGTAATTTTCAATGAATTTTTAACGGATTTATCGTGTAGCTGATATTACATAATTTTATGACCTGATGATTTTATGAAAAGTATTTTTACTAATAAAGCAATAAACCATAGCTTTTATTTAAAAAAGTAGGCTTTATTGGAGGTAAATCAAATTTTATGTAGACAAATTATGTGGTAAGAAATAATTCCCTTGTCTATTATATGGTGTTATGATATAGTAGTCCCAAAAATCTTTGGAATCGGTTAAGTCATACTTCTAAAGTAAGATATAGGATTTATAGAGAATATAGGATTTATATAATAAGATATAGGGTTTATAGAGAATAAAGGATTTATAAAGAATAAGATTTATAGAGAATATAGGATTTATATACTAAGAGGGTTTATAGGGCCTCTAGAATTAGGGGCTTGGCTCTTCGTGAGATCTGATAACTTGGTAACAGTCAACGCGACATGAGGTTTTGAGTCTTAGCAACCTATTTTACATAAAATGTTATTTCTCTTACCAGCCACTTGAGGCATGAAGGGACCTATGAAAGGATTTTTGCGCCACGCCTTAGTGAGACAGAAATTCATAGCCTCCTGTATATATTTGCCTTTTATGGTGAATGTTACTATCTTGTTTCCAAATGGAAGGATATTGATGATGGCACCTCGAGTGATGTCTGAAATCATAGTAAAGACATATTTTTATTCTCTTAAATATCGTAAGAAACCTGGAAATTGCGGATGGATCCGCAGTAGGATATATTGACGTAGTAAATGTGTTAGGTCGCTATGTTACTAGCGTCGTCGGTGCGAGGCGTGTGTTACACAACGCGAGCAAGCTTTGTAAAGACACAACTAAAACGTTGCAAGTACGCCATGACTTTCCATCACGTGGACGTAAAGTCTAAAACAAAATTCACGAGTATAGTGTCCTGGGTTGACCGATACTCATATACTAACAATGACGAACTTAAAGATTTTGATATAAAGATTCTATGTCGCTGCGCTGAAGCCTAATTTAGATTGACATCTATTTTGCCACTTCGAATTGTTTTGAAAATCTAAATTGTGTTGTAGTTAGATCTTATTGAGCTCGGATATTTTTGAGGACTGACGCTAAATCCCATTAATACCATAATAAAACAAGTATGGAATGCAAGCGCTGCAAGGATATGGCGCATGCATTGCAAAGACGTGCTGCAAACGTTGCAAGTACGCAACGTAAGCGTTTCGAGAACGGGACGCTAACATTATAAATACCCAAGCAAGCGTTACGAAGACGCGACGCAAACGTTGCAATTACGCAACGTAATGTAGCGAGGACGCGACTCAAACGTTGCAAGTAAGCAACGCGAACGTTGTAAGGACGTATCGCAATAGTGCCAGGATGCAGCTCACGTTTTATTTAAACGTTACAGGAATTCTCGATGTCGTCCCGATATTCATGTCGTGTCGATATCGATATTGTTGTCGGTTAGTGTGAAATTGCCCAGTCAGATACCACAAAAAAAGCAAAAAGAATCGCATTTACTCTATTGTATTCTATCTTCCTAACGTTTTGTAAGTTATGTTAGCTTGATTTTAGCGATAAGGCAACCGATTGTAAGTATGTATATTTAATATGCAAAATAAAGAGACAGCTGGTCATCGCAATATAATTGGTTGATCCCTTACCTCCTTTAGGTATAGATCCTCTTATCATGTTTCTGTTGAGAAAAGCGACTGAAGGGAGGTCTGACGGTGCAAGTTTATTTGCCTGAAAAACAAACATAAACAGAAAAGTTTTAAAATAAAACAGGCAAAGCACGAATTTGACTCGCACACGCAGATTTCCTCATCTGCAAGAAGCTTAAATATTTGCCACAATGCACGTGTAGCGCCAATGAGATTCTATCTACAGAGAGGTTATACTCATTGAATAAGAATTAGCAGTATTTTCGTGTGAAAAGACACATTGTTAAAACCTTTTTGTATAGTTTGGTTTGGTCGTATATATCTTGGTATTGTACTTTAAATAAATAAATAAATATTTGTGGACATTTCACACAACACCATCTAGCCCAAACTAAACAAAGCTTGTACTATGGAACTAGATGGCTGATAGAATACATATATATACTTTTTTTTTTTTTTTTTTACTTTATAAACAGGATAACAAGATGGCACTGTTACAAAATCTGCACTTTCTAAACAGGATGAAACTGTTCAAAAGTCCCGACACAAAGCCCGCCCGACGTATCGCAACTGAAGACGAGCCGGACGATTACACTAATTGAGATTTGCCACAGAACTGGCGATAACCCATCTACGTATAAACGTTCATATATATGTAAACGTATATATATAGTACATATATTGCGTGGTGCCATATTCCTCTAAGATTTTTTTTATGTAGAAATAGGTTTGCGCTTGTCCGCCAATCCTGTTTAGAAAGTGCAGATTTTGTAACAGTGCCATCTTGTTATCCTGCTTATAAAGTACAATATCAAGATATATACGACCAAACCAAACTATATAAAAAGGTTTTAACAATGTGTCTTTTCACACGAAAATACTGCTAATTCTTATTCAATGAGTATAACCTGTCTGTAGATAGAATCTCATTGGCGCTACACGTGCATTGTGGCAAATATTTAAGCTTCTTGCAGACGAGGAAATCTCAGTGTGTGAGTCAAATTCGTGCTTTGCCAGTTTTATTTTAAAACTTTTCTGCGACGTTGCGGTCTACCTCCATCGTAGACCGACATCAACATTTTTCCATGAAATAGATCTACGATTGATCGCCAAAGATCTGTTTGACTGTGTAAGTCATCTCAAGTGATTAATAGTTTATGAATATACAATGGGACTGTCACGTTTATATAATAAAAGTCCCAATAATAAATATGAATTTAAAAAAAAAATATTATCGCCAGCCATGAATGATGGTAAGCGACGGTATGGCCGAAGAAGATATTTAAATATCTATCTATTAATACTAGTCTAAGATCCCGCTATAGGACGACCTTCACCGAGTTAGTTGATGGATGAAAAGTATTTTATATTCAATTAAATATGTCAATTACTATATTGCAAATGGGTTGTCTAAAAAAATTCAGTCCAGAATATGATTAATTAATTTTATTGAGATATTTAATTGAATATAAAATACTTTTCATCCATTAACCAGCTCGGTGAAGGTCGTCCTATAGCGGGATCTTAGACCATACGTAATAAATATTGCTTACAGCATCCAACAAGGCATCTGCTATTAGATCCCCAATGATGCACTCGCCTCCACCACAGGGAGTGTCCTCCAGGCTGTTGCCAGTGTGCCCCACTACTTCATTCACCATTTTATGCAACTTTTCAGTATAAGGCTCCATAAGAGCTTTAATTTCAGGATCTGGAAATTAAAAATTCATTTATAAGGGAGATTTGTGGCGACCCTCGCTCCGGATTTTACTTGATGCAAAGGCTGTCCATCGCCATTCAACGAGGTAATGCGGCGAGTGTCATGAGCACCTTTGCGTCGGGTACAGTCAGGGGTGGGCTTTTTGAACTATAATAATTATTAGCTATGTTTCGTCAGAATACTACAAAAATAAACTAAACTATACTTATAGCAAGGGTAAGTTTAACAAACCCAAAAACCCTCGACAAAAACGAAACAAAAATGAAAGAAACGTACAGCCAATAATGACTTTTAATATCATAATTACATTATAGACGAGCCAAATCATCACGCACATCACAATTGGTCAAGAACAAAAATTATAAAGATCATAAATACAACTAGATAAATATTACCTCCAATATCAACCTAGAGTAATCTAGTGAAATGGTCGAAGAAGTTACGCGGATTACAAGACTCAAGTGGAGGTTGGCGGGACACTTGATCAGATGGGAAGACGTACGGTGGACTGAAGCAGTCACACAATGGTGGCCGCGAGACGGAAAGCGAACACCTGGCAGCAAGGGCGTGGGCGTGGGCCCATGGCCCAGAGGGGGGCAAGTTAATATTATGGAGGATGAGAAAAATATGAATTGTAGGTACAGGTACAATTGCACGGCTTTAGAACTTTGGTTGCTTTGCAGTTGGCTACATTTTTAAATCTCTAGGGGGGGCAGCTGCCCCCTCTGCCCCCCTCCCCCCTTGGTGACGCCCTTGCCTGGCAGACCTCCAACTCGATGGTGAGATGACATCGACAAGGCAATGGGAAGATAGTGGATGAAACTGGCACAAGACCGGAAAGAATGATGCGGTAAAGAGAAGACCTATACTCAGCTGTGGACGGACATTGGACAATCTAGTAATATAGTTGATGATTATGATGATGATGAATCTAGGAAAGCCATGCTTATTAACACTAGAATTACATAAATAATATATGTATTTTCATTGACTCTATATACAAAAGTAAGAAAAAACTTGTGTCTTAGTTGGTAGTATGTCTACTTGCTAAGCTGTAGGTCTTGGGTTCGATCCCCACCCAGGGCAAACGTTTGTGTGATGAGCATAGATGTTTGTTCTGATTTACAAAAAAAAAGTATATATGTATTCTATCAGCAATCTGGTTTCATAGTACAAGCTTTGCTTAATTTGGGCTAGATGGTGTTGTGTGAAATGTCCCCAAATATTTATTTATTTATTTATTTAAGCTATTCGTAGACCATTACCTTCCGGGATAGACCTGTCCAAGAAAATTGGATTTCCTTCGAAGGTGACTAATTGTCCTTCATCGTTGAAATATGCCGTTATATTACCCAAATACTTGGAAAACGCTGATGCTGTCACCACTAGAGTCTGAAAACGAAATCAAGGCAGAAACATAGTTCAATCCATAAGGCAGATGAAAGATAATATAATCACAACAAAAAAAGACGTAGATGAGATTAATCAGAAATTATTAAAGACTTGCAATTAAATGTACTTAGATATATAATAGACCAAAGGTTAGATTGATAATGATTAATGAATGATCTTGTTATTCTCAAGGAATAGTGTGTACTTATAATAATTATTGCGGCAACCAAAATAAGAAGTTGCCTAATGATTGTAATATACGCAATACTTATTACTTTATATTAATTCAGTAGAAATAGTAGGAATTATATTTTACATTTAGTTTTTTGTTTTGCTAAAAATATGTATAAAACAAACAAAATCATCAATTGATTGAACGGATAAAGTCACAAGAATACTTACTATAATTATAAAATAACGAAACTATAAAATATACGAGGGTTTAATTTTCTTGAATTATATTGTGATCATCATCATCTCAGCCACTGCTGGACATAGGCCTCCCTCATGGATTTCCAAAAAGACTTGTTGGAAGCGGCCTGATTCCAGCGTCTTCCTGCCACTTGTATGAGGTCTTCTATTCATCTTGGAGCTGGTGTTCTTACGCTGCTTTTGCCGGTGCGTGGTCTTGTGGTCCATAGTCCATCGGCCATCCGTTTTACGTGCTGTGTGCCCTACCCACTGCCACTTCAACTTATTAATCCTCTAGGTTAGATTATAATTATAGTGTGTTACTATATTAAAACAATACCTTACGAGATTACCATTTTATATTCGATTGTTAAGCTAACAAGTATCTATGTAAAAAAAAAACAACTGCAGAAAAGCAGTTTTTGAAGTCTAACTTACGATTTCGTTACGCTTGATATGCTGTTGAGTGTAAGTTTTTTGTTAGAAAGTATGCGTAATATCGCTGTAAAAGATTATAAGTGCGCATTCTTTAGAATAATTCTAGTAAAACCACTTGTTTATTACGAAAAATTTCGTTGGATATTACGAAAAAACGCATTTAGGTTTCTTCTAGGCAAGTGCGCTCCATCGTAGACCGTAACTGTCGCTTAACACCGGGTGAGATGACAGTCAAGCGCAAGCCTATCGTCGAATAAAAATATTAAAAAAAAATATTTTTTGCGATTAGTGTATTATTATTACAAAACCTATGACACTCCTATGACTATGCCTATGACACTCCTATGACTATGCCTATGACACTCCTATGACTATGCTTAAGACACTCTGGAAGCGAAGACGAATCTAACGACACCTCGCACATCAGAAGCGGTCATACCGTTTAAGCTGTAGGCGATCATATAGAAACATACATACATACAAACCTACATACACTCGAAAAAATATCCCTCCTTCTTACTAAGTCGGGTAAAAATAGACATATTCATATTCCTAAGAATATTTATTCATACTACAGGTATACAAATGTATAGATGCAGAATAGATAATTACATACTCGTACTTGTTGCAGTCGTAGTTATGTTTGTGTACTGTTTTATAAAAAAAAAAATTTTACGTACATCATGATGTACACTTAAGCCGCCACTTTCCACTATGTCTGGATAGGGGCCGACTATATTTTCTTTGCTTGGCGCCTGATCTTCATTCCAGAGCAAGCTATGTGAGTGTCCACCGACAATTACATCCACGTATTTACCAGCTTCTTTAGCTATTTTTCTGAAAACGAAATAAAGTTATAGATCCACGAATAGTAGACCTCGCAAGCACAAACTTTTTGTTTCAATACAATCACAGTTTGTACTCGCGAGGTCTACTGCTCGTATTCGAAATTATAGGTCTAAATTGAGTATCTAATATTTCTGCCAAATATTATCAAAATCAATCAACAATTTCCCTCGTAGCAAACTTTAACTCTGTTAACTCTCTCTGTTAACTCTGTTTAACCGAGATTTCGCAACCTTTTGTTACATGATCTCTGGACCGACATATTGCTCGTATTGGAAATGTTGGCTTTAAATCGAGTACCAAAAATGTTTAGCAAATATTATCAAAATCAGTCAGCAAATAGTGCAACAGCAAACTCCCCACTTATTGGGGGAAATAGCGTCTCAATCTAAAATCTCCGTCTACAAAAATAATACTAAGTTAATTTGTAAAGTAATTGAAATTTTAAATTCATAGATATAATGAGTAGATAACTACGTCAAGACTAAATAAATAATGACGCCTACGTACCTATTTTATTAGATATCAAACAATAGAACAGTACGTACATATAACTAAAGTACGCATTGTTTCATTCTTCTCACAGTCTCAAATGAGTATGACCATTGAGTAGTGATCAATATTTTTTGAATGATGATTTAAATGATAAATTTATGATTTTGAAACTAAATCAAGTCAATTTATAATCTAAAACAGCTATCTCTTATTGCAGAGAATGAAAATGATTATACCTGGCAACGGTAAAGTTTCACTTTCATTTCCATTTTTAATCCAAGCTTTAAAAGCGCTAAATTTCGTCGGCGCTGTGCACCTTTTACATATTATTTTATCAGTAAATTGGATGGTACATGCTTCTGCACTTAGACAAAGAGCTGATAAGCACAGGGCTTACGAGTCATTATAACCATATTTTTTTTAATTTTAAAAGAAATGAATGTCTTAAGTACATATACCGCTGAAAGAGTAGCCTTAATGACGTATAGTAGGGCAAAATTTTATCAGTCTATGTCTATCTACGAGTATGTCGATGTGTTCCTTTGTGTGATGTTCTATAGAGCGAGCCAATTTTGTGTAATTAATAGTCGTTAGATAAATTTTTACTACGCCAATTTCAATAAACAATTATTGCTATAAATATTTTTGAGTTGTTTTTTTTTTCCAAACCTATCAAATTGAAGAGCTTTAAAGGTGATTAGGATTACGAATGTATTTTTTTTTATTTAAAAAGAAATTAATGTCTTATGCACATATACCGCTGAAAGAGTAGCCTGAATGACGTATAGTAGGGCAAAATGTTATCAGTCTATGTCTATCTACGAGTATGTCGATGTGTTCCTTTGTGTGATGTTCTATAGAGCGAGCCAATTTTGTGTAATTAATAGTCGTTAGATAAATTTTTACTACGCCAATTTCAATAAACAATTATTGCTATAAATATTTTTGAGTTGTTTTTAGTTTTTTTTCCAAACCTATCAAATTGAAGAGCTTTAAAGGTGATTAGGATTACGAATGTATTTATTTACATGCAATTTATGTGTATATGTTACTGTAAAAGCCCGAACATTGGTAAATCTTAGGGTTTACCAACACGAGTCGGTAAATGTAAGAATATGTAAAAAAGAAACCATTTTATCGGGCTTTTACCATTAGAATTTAGTACATGCTAGGTTTTACCAGAGATGGTTGGTAAATGTTGGTTTTGGAAATAAAACAATGCATAATAGACCAGTTTAGGCTAGGCCAAACTAGTTGATCCTGGTAAAGGTATAAGCAATAATTTCTTCAGAGATTAGGTTATGTTTTTTTTTATACAAATTTATTTCCAGCTCGCTCTTGGGACTTTCCTCGTTTTCCCCCATAGCGCTGTCGCAGAAAATTTATTTGCAGCTGCAAACGTGTAAGTTATCTGTATTTGTAAATTATTATCTATAAATTTGTATTAAAAAAAAAACCATAACCTAATCTCTGAAGAAATTATTGCTTATACCTATCAAACAAACAAATGTTATTATATATGTACTAAATTCTAATGGTAAAAGCCCGATAAAATCGTTTCTTTTTTACATATTCTTACATTTAAAAAATACTCTTCAAAATTTCACGAATATCTTTCTTGATTGACAAACCTTATTTTATTGATTTGTGAGTCTGTCGAAAAAACTCTAAGCGTAATATTACCATCCCCTTGCCCTTCAACTAATTATTACTGATAACTTTATTGGAAAATATAGAAGCTGGAACTATCTTTGCATTTAAATCATCTATAACTCTATATTTAAAGAAGAGACAGATTTATATAGATAATCTTGATAAACCGTTTTGCAAGTTTGCAAGAGTGGCGATACTTTATAAAAAGTTAATCTAAAAAGGTGAGTTTCTAATTTTTATACTCGCAATATTTTGAAGAACAGCTTGGTTAATGTAATATGGTATTTTATTCGCTACAAAATTACTTATTTTATTGTGTGTGTATATTTTAATCATGATTTTAGAACTTCAACTCTACAAATCGGAACACTTTTCTGATAAAATTTGATATATATATATAATAATATTACTACTGTATAACAAGGGCGTCGTCAAGGGGGGGCAGAGGCAGCTGTCCCCCCCCCCCTGGGCCATGGGCTGGCGACGCCCTTGTTGTATAATATTAATTCATTATTCTTAGAGACTCTCTGTAATCAAATTGGAAGTTAAATTTGACCCAAGCCACTTCCTGGTTTTAGAATTTTGCATACAAATGTAATTAGACGACAATGTAATATTATTCTAACATACAGCTGATCTGATGATGGAAGCGGGATGTTGGTAGAAGCTGTAACTTCCTGATGGAAAGTTCTAAGATAGTTGTGTTTGGGCTTGTTTACGTTGTTATCTTAGGCACTTTTCAGTACAAACGAGAACGAGGGTCTGAAGATGGTGCCGATAGATTGCCACTTGCCATTCTATATGGAAATTACTAACATATCCTCGTTTAGACTAATTACTTATATATTTGATGTCATCCTTTCCAGACAGATAGTTAGTCAAGTTTGTACTATGTTTTAGTGTCACCATAAAAATATTCATAACATTAATATAGTCAAGGGCGTCGCCAAGGGGGGGCAAGGGGTGGCAGCTTGCCCCCCCCCCCCCCCCCCTAGAGATTTTAAAATGTAGCCAACTGCAAAGCAACCAAAGTCCTAAGGCCGTGCAATTGTACCTGTGCCTACAATTCATCCTCCATAATATTAATTTCCCCCCCCCCCCTTGGGTCATGGGCTGGCGACGCCCTTGAATATAGTGTCTAACAAGTATTTTTAGATTATCATGTTATTTCACGCCTTTATGTTTAGGAATAGGAAGTACCAATATCCTTTGTATTGTATGTAATAGTTTCACTACATATTATCATTCTAACAATTTTGCCGTGAATAGGTACTAAACAAATAGATACAGCTATTCTTATGTATTATATTTTATAGCTTGATTAAAATAGTGAACTTACCGATCTTCTTTAATGCCACAATGTGACAGAACTATTATAATATTCACTCCTTTGTCCGTTAACAGCTGCGCTTCCTTTTTCACTGCTTCTATTGGATCCGTAAATATCACTTTCCGTGTTTTAGAAGTTAACTGTAACCAAACAATTTTAAAATTAAAATAAATAAACAACATCTAACTCAAGCAATGCTTGTACTTTGGAAACTAGATGGGCGATAAAATGCATAATATTTACATTTTTTTATTAAATAGGTACGTAGAAACACCTAGAGATAGAACACACATCAATGCTCATCACACAAATGTTTGTGCTGGACGGTGATCGAAACCACAACCTACAGCTTAACAGACAAGCACACTACCATCTGAGCTGCGAGGCCAGTCAAAGTTAGCTACATACAGAACTTCATTATTCAGACTATATAATTATTAGAATTATTTTAGTACTCTGAGAGTTGATTTCAACATGACAAAATTATAGCTTTCATTTCAAATATGCTATTTAGTAACATAACAACAATATTTTAATTAAATGCTAATCTACCAAGATCTAAACAATGTATATTTTGGACAGTCTTATATTTCTAAAAATATTTACTTTTAATATCGATGAGATAAAATTATCACTAATTTGCCTACTTAATAATATATAAATGCCTTAGTTTACCTTGATTCACAAAGTGGTCGACTTTATTAAACAACTAAGATAATAAACTGACCTAAGTTTTTGAGAAGCTTTCGACACTGTAATACATACCCGAGTATCTGGTGTGATAATTCCAATAATTCCTATCTTCCTACCCCTTCTCTCAACTATAATGTGAGGTTTATACAAATCCATCAAAGAGGGTTCTTGACTAGTATCAATATTGGCAACCACAACCGGCGCGCGGAGTGCCGCAAGGTACGGTGCTAGGCCCTCTATTCCATTATCGAACTCGTGGTTACCCAATGTCTGAAAAATATATCACATGTTTATAACCAATAACTTTTTGTAGAATTTGAAATTTATTTCATAAGAATCCTTTTAGGGGTTAATTTGGCATGGTCACATATATTATTCACGCCAAAACGTAGTAGAATAAAAATCTTAAAAATAAATTAGGGTACCTCCCCCTATATGTAATCGTATCGTTGGAGAGATAAACAAAATAATAAAATACAGCAGGTACATCGCGTATATCGCACTGCTAATGTCACATAAAGCAAACATTTAATTTTATCTGATGGATTACAAAATTACATTTATTTTACCGTCGGCGGATATTATTATAATGAAAGTAACACTTACATGAGCATCATGAGGCAACATATTGATAAAATGCTGAGTGACATTCCATTTAAGCAACGTAAACCAGTAGGTCCCCTGGAATGCGTCGCCTGCGTCCAACAGGAGTGCCTCTGGCTTCTCTTGCAGCAGAATTTTTATTTCGTGGTATAGACGCGGGAATCCGCCAATGCAATTTGTGTCGTTGGTGACGCATACTGGGAAAGCCAAGGAAGTTTCTTCAAATCTGAAAAGTATTTTTATCAGCAAAATTTTATTATGTCAGTTCTTTCTGATAACAATTCTTTTACGCTTTTATCACGGTATATTATTATCAAATTTCTGATTCACCACTACACGTAATCGTCTATTAAACGTATTTTAGAATACTTCTTCGCAATGGTGCTAGTGTAACAATGAATAATTTATACGTACTTATCTAATTATGTTTCGTAATTTTGCCTACTATTCCTATCTGACCTAAACACACGTTTAGTGTTTCCAGTTTTAGCAACGAAACAGAGAAGTTAGGAAAATAACTCTTACACTGGGCAACAACATTTAACTTTGTCGGGCCGCTTGGACTTGACTTATATTTTTTAGATGGATAAGTGAACGTTAGTGAAAATAAATAATTTCTAAAAATCTATTGGCCAATAATTTTCTAGTGATAATCTCATGTTTTCATAGATATCCATACACCAGAGGTTACGCTTATCAACACATCACAAAAATCTGAGGACAGATCTAAGATTCTAAGATCTAAGATTGTAATTCCCAGGAAACAAAGATAGCCGCAAAGAATTCCATTCCTGTTCAGTACGCATCAAGAACGTGGATCGATATCTCTGAGTATGGATTTTTGGCATTTCAATGGGAAACGGGCTTAAGTTACTGGCTTAGATACATGTAAATAGCAATTCCTTAACATCATATCCCATAAATGATGATTCTACTCGTACCAACACTGCCAATCTTACAAATTCTTATCACCTAGCATTAAAGTAAACAAATTGTCTTATCACAGAGACAGAGTTACGCAAGTTGCGTATTAACAATTGACATTGACAACTGTCTAGGCATGAAATTCTTTTTAGATACAACGGGTTACCCGTTGTCCTAGGTGAGCGCCGCAAAGCGATGCGATGCGATGAGATTAATTGTTTTATTGGACACCGGTCTATCCAATAACGTAGGCCTCGGTTACTGGTTGATATTTTTGTTTCGCGATGCATCCCATCGCATTACGTCGCTTTATCCCGTTTGTCGCTCAACTAGCGTTTTGATATTACCGAGTGACAAATGCGGCTAAGCGACGTAGCGAAGTTAGAATATCGTTTTTATATTATATAATGTCGTTATTGTGTACATGGGCGTATATAAGGGCGAGCCGGGTAGGCCAGACCCTCCCCAGGATTTTAGGTACTAAGTATATAGAGATCTTATGGGCCATGTCCACCCTAGAAAGTATTTCTAGACACGCCAATGATCGCGTGGACCGGTGTCCAAAGAAACGTTATAAACAATTAATCGCGTCGCATCGCTTTGTGGCGCTCACCTAGGACGACGGGTACAACTGCGTAAATCTGTTTTGCGACATCGATATAAATTATCGTCTGTTCGATTGTTATTCTATCGTTCCACTTCTCAGTTCATACTCAGATAAGCGAGTGACTTTGATCTGGTTTATTAATCTTGAGAAAACGTAATCGTTATGTGAGGAAATATGGAAATTAATACAGTTTACGTGGTTTCCTTGAATATTTAAACTTTTGCTGTAATATTACATTGAATATAATTTCAATAAAAGGTACGATAAATAGATACTTTAAAATAATTATCAATTTAAATGTTGTTTATAATAATAGGCCAAGTGCGTGTCAGGTCACGAACAGGGTAGGGTTCCGTTGTTGCACTTTACTATAAAACTACATAATATATGGACTTATAACAGGGCAATTTGTTTGCAAAAATACTATTATACATATTGAATGAGTTTGCGAATTACTTATTTGTGAATTTGTACAAAATTTGCCTCTCTTAGCAGATTTTATGAGTTAGTGTCTTTAACTGATTAACTTGAAAAGCTTACTTATAAATCTAGGAACTACGCCGCGGACAGACGACAGACGGATAGACATGGTGAAACTATAAAAGTTCCTTTTTGCAAGAATCTGAACCTTAAGAGTCTATTTCGATCATCGTCCAACGTCTGTTAGACGTATCGTTGGAAGCGTCTTATTTGTGCGCTAATTGTAGGCTACGTGACGTCACATAAATTAAATATGGCGCCTTCTAGGGGGCACGAAGTCAAGAAAAAACATTTTTTTCGCCGCACCCCATCATGTGTAGTATCATAGAACAAGGGCAATAAAGGTAATTAAAATGTTTAAAATAACTAAATTAAAAAAAAAAACTAAATTCTCATACAATTTTTGTTCCTGTTTTGAGTTTAAATTTTTTATTAGTGGTGCCTTCAGAATTAACTACATTGAATAGATTTATTTTATAATTCTATAATAGGCTTGCGCTTGACCGCTAACTTGCCTGAAGCTAAGCGACAGTTGCGGTCAACGATGGAGCGCGCTTGCCTAGAAGGAACCTATTGGCTCGCGATTTGAAGACACCCAGATTATATCCATCCAGGAAGCGTGTTCCATATATCTTGGCGGTACGCGGAATAATAGTAGAGCTGAAGAGGTTAGGTAGTTTTTCTACGTGTATGAAGTCGGGAGCACATCTAGTTTCTTATAAATTACAAATTCATTGTGTTTACAATCCATTGTAGACTTATCTTTTTTCACATGCCTAATATCAACCAGACTATCAATAGGATCTTGTCATAGATTCAGTTTACTAATAAGAAATTATAATATTTTTATGTATAGAGATAATAGATGATCTCACACACAATCAAGGAGTTTTAATCTATAGAGAGGTTGTAGGTACTCATCGAATATGAAGCATGGCAAATCTCAATTCTCAGAATTTTGAAGGTTAAGAGAACATAGGGCCTTCCATAAGGCCTTTTAGTATCTTGGTGTTGCACTTTATAAACACACAGGATGGCTTTTTGAGCGTTGTCCGACGTGTTACGACTGAAAACGAGTCGGGCAATTACCTTACTCCTGAAATACGAATAATATGTAGAGGTTAGCTGCGCCAGTTCAGTCGTTTAGCCGTGAAAAGGTAACAAACAGACAGGGAGGTAGAGGACAGACAGAGTTACTTTCACTATTTAACCGACTTCCAAAAAGAAGGAGGTACTCAATACGAATGTATGTTTTTTTTGTATGTTTGTTCAGCGATTACTCCGCCAATTATGAATTATTTATAAAGATTATTTTTGTTTTGTTAGATAACACTGCAGAGGTGGTCCCGTATAAATTTTATCAAAATCGGTTCAGTACTGAGATAGTATTTTTATAACAAAATAAGTAACTGAAAAAATATAATCCAAGTAAACGAATTGCGTATTTTGAAGTCGGATTTTGCAGTTTTTAGGGTTCCGTACCCAAAGGGTAAAAACGGGACCCTATTACTAAGACTTCGCTGTCTGTCTGTCTGTCTGTCTGTCTCCAGGCTGTATCTCATAAACCGTGATAGCTGGAAAGCTGAAATTTTCACAAATGATGTATTTCCGTTGCCGCTATAACAACAAATACTAAAAATTAAAAAAAATTAAATATTAAGGGGGTCCCCATACAATAAACGTGTTTTTTTCGTATTTTTTTGCTCAATATTAAAAACGGTAACAGGTAGACGCTTCAAATTTTGACAGAATATTTATTTGTATATTACCTTTCAAAATAAATAATTAATTAACATTAAAGTAAATATTAAAGGGAGGCTCCCATACAACAAACGTAATTTTTAAGCAATTTTTACTCGATCTTAATTATCAGGTAGAAACTTGAATATTTGTAAGTAAATATTTAGAAATATATTAACTATAAAAATAAATACCTAATCTAATACATAAAAACTCACAAAATGAAAATAATCCGTGCATCTAAACGCGGTGCGAGCGCCGCGCCGCGGTGTGGTGGTGGCGCGAGCGCGATGCGGTTGCTAAGCAACGGCCGCGCGGGTAGCGGGGGAGGTAACATCACGGAGCGAGCCATAGCCGCGCGTATTCGCGCGAGCGTCGTTATGCTGCCCGGATGTGTATCGAAAACCTACCTATAAGTTTGCAATTTACTACTTGGAATTTCGTTGATTTCTCGTTATTTTATAAACAGAACAAAACTTTGTAGTATTATAGATGATAGTACGGAACCCTTCGTGCGCGAGTCCGACTCGCACTTGGCCGATTATTTAAACAATAATTACTTATATAATATTAGTCAGGATTGTTTTAAAAAAACATGGATTTATCATTGGCATACCAGTCTTCTATTGGTTCATATTATAGGAAGCTAAAGACTGGTAGTTGAAACCGGTGGGTCAGTTGACATATCGAGGTTGACCACTATAATTATTATCGACTACATAGTGTAGAACTACACTTGAGACCTCGCCGCAAAGTTGCCAGCTTATCGGTTTTTTACCCGACTGCGTAAAAAGGAGGGTAATGTTTTTCGAGTATATGTTATGTATGTTTGTATGTATGTATGTGGGTATGTATGTATGTATGTTTCTATATGACAGCCTAAACGGCTTAACCGATTTTGATGTGCGTGGTGTCATTAGATTCGTCTTCACTCCCTGAGTGTCTTATGCTATATATTTTTTGTAGTAATAATAATAATATATCTATCTATCACAAAAATAAAAACATGCGTTGCATTTTTTCGTAACCTCCAACGAACTATTTCGTAATAAGCAAGTTATTTTACTACAATTATTCTGAAGGATGCACACTTATAATCTTTTACTGCGATTTTACGCATACTTTCTCATAAAAAACGTACGCTCAACAGCGTATTAAGCGTAACTAAAACATTAATTTTGATTGCAAAAACTGCTTTTTTTGCTTATCACTGCTTTTTTTGCTTTTGTTATCAAATTCATTTCGGTGGATTTAAAAGGATTCCATATAGTTACTACGGAAATCTAAAAAAGAAGAAGTTACGAAAAACACGTTTGAGAATATAAATTATACATAAATTCGTGAGAAATAATGTTAGAAGTAAATTGCAACAATAATAAACCAGTACCTTAGTTCAAGGTTTCACACAATATTTATATAATAGATTCTGTTAGAAGGCTCTATCAATGTTTTTATTCAGATACTTTTTATCAGCCCTGTTTGTACAAACTGTCCCACTGCTGGGAACGGGCCATCTTCTCATTGTGAGAAGGGTTAGGCCATAGTCTGCCACGCTGGCCAAGTGCGGGTTGGCAGACTACAAGTGTTGGCTGTCAGATACTTAGCGGCCTTAAAATAGATACTAGCTGTGGCTCGCGGTTACGCCCGCGTGGTGATGAAAAACAATGATGATGATGATGAAAAGTAGCCTATGTCCGTCTCCAGGTTCACAGCTTTGTCTGGACCAAATTTCATAACGATCGGTTCAGCCTCTTAGCCGTGAAAAGCTAACAAAGAAACAGAGACAAACAGACGACATACTAAGTTCCTTTCGCATTTATTATATTAGTTACTAGTTGTTACCCGCGACGTCGTACGCGTAAGAAAATCGATCATGTCACGCTCCTACCCCCACTCACTGCACCCCCGCCAAGCTAATGCACCAGTACCGTATCTGCCCTGCTCGTGTTTCACTCCTAACTCAGTCTCGCCGTACTTCCGTCCTGCTTCAACCAAACTTCCGACCCAACCTATTAATGTCGAGTCAATGGTCAAACTTAGATTTATGTATATGAATGAATAATGAACTCCCATTCCTTTCTCGCCCCTATCCTACCTGCTCCCGTTAGGCTCCCAACTTGTTCCTGTTGCACTCTTCCCGATCTCAGATTGCTCTCACTCCATTTCCACCCTACTCTTAGACCTGTACACCTGTCCCACTCCCACTTTGTTCTCGTTTCGCTTTCACCTCGCTCCCACCCCGTTCCGTTCCGCTCTTATCCCATTCCCGCCTCACTTCGATGCTACTACCTTCCCACTCTCATTTCACTTCTGCTCTCATACCGTTCACATCTTCCTTTCTTCCACTCTTACTTCACTTCTACCGCACTCCCACCTGACTCCCGTTCCGCCTCTGTTTCGCTCCCAGCCCGGATCTGTTACTCCCTTTTCACTCCCACTTCACTCCTGCTCCACACTCACCCCCTCCCACCCTCCACTCCTACCTCGCTCACACCTCATTCCCGCCCGATACTCTCTCCCATCTCGCTTATTTTATCCCGTTCTCATCCCGCTCCTGTGACGCTCTCATTCATCACACTAATGCCTCACTTTCGCCAGCTCTGCTCCCTCCTTCCCCACTCCCACCCTAACATTCAACCCTAGAACTTTCGTACAATCTTTTAACTCCCCTCCCCCCGTGTAATAACCCTTAATTCATTCCTGTTGCAAAACTATAATGGCAGTGTTCGTTTATATCTATTAGTTGAACTAAATCCTACATTTCATGTCCCTAACAATAAAACCCTTGAACTTTCGAATAATCTTCTACCCCCTGTTTCAAGTCCATAATTCATTCCTGTCGTTACGAAACTATAATAACAGTATTCGTTTGCATCTGTTAGTTAATATAAATACTGGAATTTATATCCCCAACATTAAAACCCTGGAACTTTTACCAGCGGACCAACAAGATCAAGATTATGATAAGTAGTAGTAGGAGATTGTGATCGTAGATCTATCTTCTATTAAAAAAAAAGTAGTTAAAAGTTATGAGTCAGCAGATGAGCATACATACATACATACACATATATAAACGTACATACATATACACATACCGGTCAAAAACATAACCCACCCTTTTGCTTCACCGTAGTCGGGTAAAAATAATACATGAATATTGTTTCATTTGATTGAGAGCTACGATGCCGCTAACAGACACACAAATAAACAAGTACATAGGTATACACGGCAAACTTATAACATCTTTGTTTTTGAACCGGTTAAAAAGAATGAGAAAGATGGTAGGTATATTTTAACAAAATATCTTCACATACATGTTATCTGCTATACATAATAATTTAAAATTAAAATTTAGTAACATATTTTCGGTTTCCGGCAGCCTAGTCGGGAGACCGTCTGACTTGCGATCCGCAGGTCCTGGGTTCGAATCCCGCGGCACGCACCTCTGTCTTTTCGAAGTTATGTGCGTATTGTTGATTGCCGCCAACTTCAAACGATGAAGGAAAACATCGTGAGGAAACCTACATGGGGAAAACATCGTGAGGAAACCTACATGTCTGAGAGTTCTCAATGATCTTGAAGAAGTGTGAAGTCTGCCAACCCGCACTTGGCCAGCGTGGCAGACTATGGCCTAACCCTTCTCAGAATGAGAAGATGGCCTGTGCCCAGCAGTGGGACAGCTTGTATAAACAGGGCTGATAAAAAAAAAACGTTATCGTTTTGCGTCCGAGGCTAAAAATTATCAAACTGTTATGAATATAATTAAAATTCACACTGGCTTACATTATTTTGACTGTTTCTTACACGCATGGTAGATACAATAGATTAAATAATGTCAGATGTATGACGTACTGGCAAAAATCACGATTCGATAGCATGCCATGAGGAAACCTATTTTTAGCAAAAACATTGACGCACAAATAGACGATCCGTTTTCTAAAAAAAAACTACGCGATTGAACTACAAAAAAAATGTTCACTATGAAAAAGAAGGAGTTCAATTAATAAGGTTGTTTATTTATTTTTTGTTTCCGCATAAATCCGTCATTTTATAAACCGATTTAAAAAAATATTTTTGTTTGAAAACATATGCTTTTAGATTGGTTCTATAAATAGATTCAGTAGTTTGGTTTTTAAAATAAAATTGCGCATATTGAAGCCTGTTGTATCAGGTTTGAAACTATCAATTATATTTGACTTATATTTTACTTTTTAGCCGACTTCCAAAAGCAGGGGGTTATCAATTCGACTGTATGTTTTCCTATGTTTGTTCAGCGAATAAGTACTCCACCAATTAGGAATTGTTTTTGATGATTCTTTTTTTGTTTAATAGGTAATAAATACTTCAGAGGTAGTCCTATAATAATTTTATCGAAATCGGTTCAGTACTTTGGTTTTTTAAACAAAATAACTGAAAAAATATCATCCAAGTAAACGAATTGCGTAATTTGAAGTCGGTTTTTCAGTTTTTTTAATTATAATTAGGTATTTTCTCATATAACTTTACGTACACGCATGTGCGCAAACAGCGTAGATTTGCATTTATATTTTAAATGATTATTTTTGTTCTAAAAAAAATAAAAAATAAATTATATAAATCATTTTAAGTTTCAAGGCTAAAATATAATAGCACTCACCTGTCATGAAAATCATTATAATGCACAATGTCCAACGGAAACAGAGATCTGTTCCGCACCACTGAAGTTGTAACAAAATTTAAAGAAAAACATATGCTAAAACAAATTTTCCACATACATTTTGGCGCCATTTTTTGTATATTTTAAAACACTTTAGTATAACATATATTGGTGTAAAATAAAAAAAATAAAAACATATATTGGTGTTTTACACCGTTTTTATGTCATGTTTCCATCACTCACGCGCAGTCAATAAGAGAGTTACAGTAATACTAACAGAGATTCAGTTAATTTGGCGTTTCTCGCCGTCTGGTCACGCGATCACGAGTTCGGAAATAAGTTAAGTATTTTAAACTTTATCTTGTTTTGCATTAGAATTGAAATTACAATGATTAGTGTTTTCGCAATACGCCACATTGTGAATGTATTATCTTAATTTTGTAATTTTTTCGAATTGCAATGCCTGTTATTTATTTTAAAGACATTCAAACAACAAGTGTAAACTTAAGTAACTATACTGTGAATTATCGTCTAAGCTAAACATTATTGGTTACTTTTTTATCAGTAAATGTAATACATTTTCTATTTTTAAACCGACTTCGAAAAAGGAGGAGTTTATCAATTCGTAGCGTTTTTTTTTTTATGTACAGTGTACACGAAGTACTCCGTCATTCGAGAACCAATTTTTGTGTTTCCTGAATTGGTGTATAGAGAAAGCTCCCAAATTGGTCCCATAATTATTTTGTAAACATCGTTTTATTACTTTTTGAATAATCTCTAAAAATGAAAATATTTTCATTGTATTCCTGAGTGAAGTTCGTCAGATTATAGAATCGCAGAGTTCCACCTACACGTTTTTCTTTGCAAAAGTGTAAAATATTGAGGATTATCGTATACACATCTGCAATTTTTTTAATCTTTGAAGATGAGCATTTGACATTCAATGACAAATCCCATTCTTGACAAAAGAAAAAAGTCAGAGTGAAGAGAGGTCTCTAAAGTTTACAATCGTGAAGGATTTAGTAAATTGCGTTTGAAGTCGGTTTTTATAATAGAAAAAGTATTAATTTAGTCATTTAATCATACAACTCCATAAAAATATATACATAATTATACTAAAATATTAAAATACATAATTATTCTAATAATCAAAAACTTATCTAAAACTAATTACATAATCTAAACTAAAACAATAACAAAAAAAGGATGACTGCCTGGATGTCGCGTTTATTTAAAACTCGTACCTATATTTCTATGAAGCAGCGGTTTTTTCATGGTGATAGATTTTCCCAAGTTATTTGTTAATTTTGATAATTCTGTTATAAATCTACCAATTTTCAGCTTATTATTTGTAATGTCCGAATCAATATCTAATTTTACTATAAGTAGTACTAATAAAGTTGACTTCAATTATCCCGATAGTTGTTTCGGCTCTCGCTTAACGATTGGGTCAAGGATCGCTTACAGAAAGCAGTCGTCCTTGATACGGCACGTAACGTTAGAAGGTTCCCAAGTCTATTGCCCCTACAGCCAGCAGCCTGGGCCCTGCCCAGCTGCCGGCGGCATACTATTTTATAAGTTTTTTATACTTAAAGTTATTCCGAAGGCACCAATTAACTAATTAAAATGTTTAAAATAACTAAATTCAATTTCCCATACAATTTTTGGTCTATTAAATAGACTAAGAATATTTATTAACCTTGAATAACATACATGTTACAGGTAAGCCAGAATTACACATATGATACATTAACTAAATTTTATGATAACATAAATAAAATGATATAATCGAGTTAATTTAAATTATGGTTTCCAATAAATTTGAATTACATTTGTTTTAAGACTCTAACTAACCGTTAAGACAAGAATAATGAAAAATATCAATACCTACCATTTAATATACCTATATTATCTAGTTAATTTAGTATATATACTAGTACAACTACAAATACCAAAATATTATTATATTTTTGATACGCTTGACTGCGCTTGCTCTGTCTTTGTAAAAAATGGGTTTTTTTTTTTATTTTTATTCGACGATAGACTTGCGCTTGACCGTCAACTCACCTGGTGTTAAGCGACAGTTACAATCAAAACAGCGACAGTTAGATCAATTTCCATATATTCACTTAATTTATAAAAAGGGTTATTTTCAAAAAAAGATTTTACTTTCTGTTTAAATATACTATAATCAAGTTTGGTAATACAATTTGGCAGCTTATTATACAGTAATATGTGACGCCCTTGTTTTTCTGCTTTTTTTAACCTAGTATTTGGGATATGTACAACTTCTCTTTATTTCTTAAATTGTACGTATGCTTGTCTTCATTCTTCTGTAAATCAGTTTCATGTTCTAGTAGACTATTATACTTATATATGTAAAGAGATATCGCCATCGTTATTTTGTTATTTTTGAAATATTTTCATGCAGAACTATGCTTTTTCAGACCTTCAATTATCCTAATTGCTATTTTTTGACATCTTAAAACTTTAATAACATTTATAGCATTTCCCCAAATTGTAACAGCATATCTTATCACAGAATGTATATATGCATAATATACTGATATAAGAATTGTTTTATCTACTAACTGCTTAAGTTTTAACAAAGCATAACTTTCACTAGCCACAAAACTAAATATAAAAGGCCCAAAGGTCCACAAGCAGCTATGGAACAAACATGTATGTAAATATTTGTTAGACGAACAATAATATTTTCTTATTGAGATACGAAAGCATAAACAATGTTTTCCTATTGACACTATTGACATTAACTATTCAATATTTTATCTAGCTTAATAAATAGTTAATACTCATTAACCACATTCTCAAAAATATAGATACAGATAAACTAACTAGTAGAGTTATGGCGGGAAATGCGAGATCGCACTTACCACATTCGAGAAGAAAATCATATATTCAACTTTAATCTTATTGACGTGATAACGTCTTATAAATCGATGAACGCCGGCTGCACGCACGAAAGAGTGTCATGTTCCGCCTGAGCCTAGCGTGCAAGCGAGAGCGAGTAGCAAGCGATAGAGAGGCACGATCGGCTTAAGCGTTCGGCTTGTGACGCATCGTTATCACGTAAAATTCGTAAAGTCGTAAACCGACTTTACAGGCAACCATTTTTTCTATAAACATATTCAACGACACCCCACTTGATAGGAGGGGGTTGAAATATTCATCCCTTCTTTACTACTTTTACTTTACTATAAGTGTATGGTGCTAACTTAATTTTTCACTATTTTGAAAATTTACTACAGCATTTTGTTGCAGTTTACAGATTGCATGTACCTGCAAAATTTCATACTTACGTATATGTATTATGCTAATAGTGTCTGAGTAAAATTACTGTGACATAGCGACAGACAGAGAGACAGACAAGCAGACAGACAGACATGGCGAATTTATAAGGTTTCTCCGTAAAACCAAAGTTCTGTTCTGACTGATTCATTTATATCAATTCATAATGCTACTCATCAGAGTTAAGACATATGAAGATATGGATGGTGTACTCGTAAGATATATGCATCAAGATTTTTCATCGTGAGCTGCACGTTTTATGTACAAAATTACTGCCAATTTTCCAATTACCATCTTACTTACTTCGTACCATATTATAATCATTGAATAAGCTCATATTAGAGTGTTTTGTTCCGTTTTCGCCTGTAACAACTCCCGTCTGACAGAAAGTGACAAGCCCTTATTCAGTGAATAAGATTTTAACGTGTGTTTATAAGTAAGACGATTTCTCTCTAGTTTGAGCTAAAAAAAAATTTATTCTTTCGTTTTTCTCTTCAAGAATTAGTTAGTTGTCTTTTGTAATTCTGTGCGGTCCGTCTGCATTGTTTCTAGTCTGAGAAGGAAACTACTAAATAGAGGTAAATATTTCACAATGACAAATAAAACAACCATGCAACAGTTATGTGACCCGCCAATCAGATAGTCGGACAGTGCAGCCTTGCCTTAACTGCCCTTCTCTTCGACTAAGCAAGGAATATTAAATCAAGTAAGGTATACTAGCCTATGTAATTTTGTAAAGGTAAATATAGGATTTCGGCTTAATATGTATGTGCTTACAAGCTTTTATTTAAATTCACCTATCCCAGTGTCTGTAATAAGAGGCCTATACCCAACAGTGGGATAGAGAAGGCTGTGGATGATGATGATGATGGTGTTATAATGAAATAATTTTATTCCAGATACAAATTAATATTAGAATTAGAATTGTCAATTGAATTATATCAGATTGTAAATTTTTTAATAAAAATAAATTAGTGGTCCATTCTCTCATGGCAACCTTGTAGGAGCGGAGCAGGGCGAATAAGGACGAACATTGTTTTCAACTAAGTACAAAGTTTAGTGCTTTTTTAATGATGTAATCAAAGCGAAAGAGATAGAGCACTTTTGCATCACAATATTTTTAAACATATGCAAACGAGTGGGAATATTATAAAAGTGAGAGATGATTTTCTTTATCTAGTTTGCAGAAATATTTCAAAAAAGTTTGATTACGAACAATTTATTTTTACGACTGAGTTTTGAAAAAAAACATAAATTTTGGAACTCCTCGGCCAATTTAAAAGATATTGAATAAAAACTTTTTAGAAACATTTCTTCTAATTAAATAAACAAAATCATCTTTCATTTTTAGGGTTCCGTAACTCAAAAGGAAAAAACGGAACCCTTATAGGATCACTTTGTTGTCCGTCTGTCCGTCCGTCCGGGTACCTGTATCTCGGGAACGCGTGAAAGTATCGTGTAAATTAAAACCATATATGCAGATCCTTAATCTCTTGCTGCAGAAAGAAAAATAAAATTTCTCCGTTTTCGTAAAAAAAAGTTACAGCCGAATATGTCGTAAAAAACGCGCATTTCGACACACAAGGGAATCAACCCCTATGGCACTTGTCCAGTTTTATTCTAATTCTAATATCCCCATACAGGGATTTTAAATGTATATTACAAATGTTGTGATGCGCGAGAGAGATAACTGCGCGCTAAAGCGCGCAGTTATCTCTCTCGCGCTTAAAAGCCCATTCGTAACATAACTAGTAACAAGAAAGTCTATTCATAAAAACGGTAATTTTAAACGAATTTTAAATGGTTTTTGGACTAATCGTAATGACTTCTGCCTAACACGCGAAGTGATTACGCCGCGTCGCGTGCTAACCGCCTTCACTATCTGTCATTGCAATTACAATTAATCGATTGACCCACTGCCGTTAAAGCCTGCCCTAAATACATAAAGTATATTCAAGTATGAGCTATGGAAAGCACTATGCTCGGTGTCCTTCTGCGAGATCCAATGAGAAATGAAGTGATCCCTAGACGTACCAAAATCGCCGACATAGATTAGCAAATTGAGATGGCAGTGGGCAAAGCATATATCACGCAGAACTATGGCAGATGGGGTCAAAAAGTTCTCGATTGGAGACCATGCGACTGCCAGCGTAGTGCAGGAAGATCAGCCGCAGATGCAGAGAAGCCTTGAGCATTGCCCTCATTGATTTCAATATATTTTTGCATAAAGAAACGCATAGGAGCATAATCTGATTTTACTTTTTCCCAGTCGCATATTTAAAACCAAAGATGATCTAGCAGAGACTATCTTTCGACTTCTTACGTAACAACTAGGAAGACGGACGCGTCTTAACGGCGCATTACTTGTGTCATTGTACTTTCTACGACATACTTATGTCGTAAACGGTGCTTTGACGTAATTATATATCGTAGTTTGGAGAAGTATATAAGTGAGACTGACCAGCACAAGCGGCGTAAATGTGTTCTTGCAACAAAGGGTTTAGTTAGATAGTAGCAATTAGTCTTTTGAGATAGTGAAATGTCCCTTAGAAGTGGTACTTATATTTCTTTACCCAGTGTATTTACCTCATGTACAACCTTGAGCCAGAATGACTTAGCTGATTTATTGTGTGATATCTCTTTTTTATCTTTATCTCTTGTTTGTACTTTGCTGTCACATTTTTCTGTACCTATTTTTTTGAGGACCCATAAGCTATGAATGGTGCATACCAAAGCGCTACTCGAAGGCTTCAGCAAAACAAAACTCTAAAGAGGCGCTTCTTCTTAACAGAAGTCAATTAAAGGTCCTTGAAACCTATCAGGACATTGTAAAACGAATAAACATCTGCACAGGATGGGATTAAGTGAGAGCCAGAGTGCAGGTTCTGTTGCGAAGAGCATGAGCCACATATTTATGTCCTCTTCGAGTGTGGCACTTCACCACCAAAGGAGCCAGCACCTACGAGGACCGGTCCTCTGTTCTGTGGATATTAAGGCCTCCACCTCTAAATCCCTGGTAAAATTTATGTTGCATTTGGGCATGAGAGAGGTGCTAAAGCCAATAGGAAAGATGTTACAATAGATCCGCAAGGGTCACAGTGACGGGGAGGCTAATGGCTTCCCATCCTGCCTCATTTAGATTAGATTAAATCGAATAAACTTTTATCGTATTTTAAATTTGTTTAAATTTCTTAATTTGTAAATTTTGTAAATAGCATTATCATTAGCATAATTCGTTTTTAATTCGTGTTTACGGAATTTGAATTTGAATCATAAATATCTATAAACATGTTAATATTTGTCTCAATCTCTTAATTGCAGAAAAAATAACATAAGAACGAGCGTAATCCAATTTGTACCGACATAAGAGATAAATAAATATTTCTGGACATTTCACACAACACCATCTAGCCCAAAACTAAGCAAAGCCTGTAGTTTGTAACTAGATGGTTGATAGAATACAAATATACTTTTGCCGTGACAACGTCTAATAAATCGATGAACGCCGGCTGCACGCACGAAAAAGTATGACTCATTGTTCCGTTACGTTACTCTCATTGTCCCGTTACATCATCATCATCATCATTGCATCAATGTTTTGTTATGACGTTGTCACGTTAAACTATCGTCCGTAAGCCGACTTACAGACAACCAATTTTTTATTTTTGTAAATATATACATATGACACATCAGAACATAGCATACACCCATGCTCATCATATAAACGTTTGCCCTGGATGGGCATCGAATCCACGACCTACAGCTCAGCAAGCAGACATACTAACAACTGAGCCTCAAGGCCAGTCAAAAAAAGGTGAAAGTAAGCCCCCAGGTCTTAAATTGACTTCCAGAATTTAAAATTAGAATAAGATGGTACCAAAGTATTTTAACGGATAGTAGGTACTTTTATAGATACCTACACAGATGTCTATTCTCAGAGGAACCTTGATATCTACGTAAAAGTGAAACTGATTGTGACTTAAATAAACACCAATCTAAATTATTTTTTCTCGACTGTCGAAAGATGTTCATGTTTTCATAGTGTCAATCTGTCTTCCTCTAATTATTATAGGTATTAATTATCTTCTGTAGCCTAAATAGCATTGACTCTATTTCGGTTACGATGCGAAAATCTCATCGTTTTACCCGACTGCGTAAGAAGGAGGGTTATGTTTTTCGAGTGTATGTATGTATATATGTTTATGTGGGTATATATTATGTATATTTCTTTAAAACCCCCTATAGTCTAAACTGAATGACTAACTTTTATGTGTGAGTTGTTCTTAGATTCGTCTTCACTCCCTGAGTCTCATAGGCTATATTTTGTTACAATATTTATAAAAGATATATATTTCGCAAAATAAAAATAAAATGCGTTTTTTGGCGCTTCTAACGAACCTTTTCGTAATAAACAAGTGGTTACTAGAATTATTTTAAAAAATACGCATTTTTAATCTTTTGCAGCGATTTCATTCATACTTTCTCACAAATAACGTACACTCAACAGCGTATCAAGCGTAACGAAATCTTAAGATAGACAACAAAAACCGCTATTTATTTTATTTGTTTCGCTTTTTTGTTTTTAACCGCCTTCCAAAAAGAAGGAGGTTCCCAATTCGGTCTGTATGTTTTCTTTTGTATGTTTGTTCACCGATTATTCACCCAATTGTGCATTGATTTTGCTGATTCTTTCTGTATTTGGTAGACCATACTTCAGAGTTGGTCCCATATACATTTTATCAAAATCGATGCAGTACTTTGATTTTTATAACAAAATAACTGGTAAAGTATCATCCAAACAACTGTACTCGTAGAAAAGTGAATAGCAAGTCACGAATGTATTCTTCGTGACGCGACTTGCTATTCACTTTTCAACAGGCGTTATATATTATTTCGTATTATGAAGTCGGTTTTTTTCAGTTTTTTAAGCTATACTTATTCTTTTAATACATATAGGTAGGTAATTGTTACGGTTTTTTTATATATTTAGTACCTATACTACTAGCCTACTAGAGATGACCTCATACAAGTGGCGGGAAGACGCTGGATGCAAGCCGCTTCCAATCGGTCTTTTTGGAAATCCATGGGGGAGGCCTATGTCCAGCATTGGACTTCTTATGGCTGAGATGATGATGATGACTACTAGCCTTTCGATTTTAACCGCATAATGATGAAAAACGTTGATGATGATGAAAAGTAGTCCTTGTTCGTTTCCAAGTTCCTGGAAGAGATCGCTATTAGCGATAAGGCCGCCTGTTGTTTCACTAGCATTTAAGCCCTTTTTCACTATGTAATTTATGTTTTAGTTAAGGTGTGAACAATAAAGAGTTTATCTATCTATCTATTTAAGTTCATATCATAACTATCTCTGTACGGTAAGGTAAGGTGTAAAGTAACATATACTGAGAGACAGAGTAATAATAATGAGTTTTATACTCATTAGTATTAGTCATGAAGTAATATGAATTAAAATAATGGCAAATCTCAGTTCTCAGCACTATCCAGGATAAGACCACATCCTTAAGGCCTTTTAGTATCTGGCCTTATATATCTCGGTGTTACACTTTCTAAACACACAGGATGGCATTATCATTGTACACATGTCACGACACGCGTCTAACAGCGTTGCCCGTCGTGTCGCGACTGAAGACGAATCGGGCGAATACCTTACCTGAGGCTTGCCACACAGAGCCGGAGAAAACCTATCTGCGTATAATACATCATTGCAATCAACTCATGGCTAGAGTGTCTATAAAATTAAATTGAGTTTCAAATAATTCATATAAAGCTTGTAATGAACCAGAAATTAATTCACGTTTCATTCACAACCATGACCTACTAGAGACTAGAAACTGAATCCGTCGTTGTCACATGATACAGACATTCAATTACAGTAAGAAGTAGATTGTTTTTTATTTTTTATTTTTTACGGGTTTAATTTTTGAAAATCGACGCGAACCACGGTAAATATCCCGTTAATAATAATATATTCATATTCATATTCATATATTTATTGATAAAATATTATTTCACACGTCAAGTTTTTACAAATAATAATAAAATATTATATAAAAGCTTACAACTATTTGTAAGCATAAAAACACAACAAAGAATACTGTGTAAATATAACACATTACAATAATAATAATCATGTCAAAAAGTAAAAAATAATTAGACTGAATTATTAAATGTCAATGGAAGTACAAATTATAATAGAAAAATGTCAAATGTTAGTGTTAAAAAATTCGTTTATATTATAAAAAGACTGCTAATAGTGCTTTAATGAATGACCGTGATAGTTTAAAACGAGAATTGTTTATTCAGATACAAGAGAAATTAAAAAAAAATATTTTTCATCTTACTAGCTTGTGAAGTTAGGTTTCAAAGGCTAATATTGGCGTGGAAAAGTTCATTTTGCTCCCTAGGGTGGAAAGTAATTTCGAACACGACGGAGCTCTATAAACATTTTCAATACAAAAGATATCCAACCTCTTTGTATAATACCTTCACAAAATGAAGAAAAATAGTTCGATTCAAGGAGGTTGCTATCTTAGCTTAAAGAAACACTAAATATTATATTAAAATAACTTATACATTTTGTAAATAAAAATGTACAATTAACTTTCTCTTAGCAGTGTTTTGAATTTTTAGAACCATTTATTTGAAAAAGGTTTAGATGAGTAATGAAGAATATTACCTATGCGAGTTGTGTCAAGAGCCTAAAAGAAGAAAAAAAATTGAATAAAAAACTTTGTACTACGTAATTTTGTTGTAAATAATGTTCAACATTAATTAAATGTGTACATGTAAGTGAACTCACGTGATTTAGGACCAGTAAAGTTGCATAATTAAATGCCAAGCAGATTTTCCTACTCGAGAAAATAGGTGAATTAAAAAAAATCCTCGCTACGTTAAGTTGAAAAATTTTGTATTGCACTCGGCTGTAAAGTTTTTTTATCTCGTGTCTTCTTGAATCCATCGCTACCCTCAGGATTCTACACTAGAAACCTAGAATCCTTCGCTTGCTCTGGATTCAACTGTCAGACACTCGACGGTAAAATACAACTTTCCAGCCTAGTACAATAAATATGTATTCTTCGATATCTCTTAACTTGACTGAGTAGTTCCAAAATATATGTTTGTTCACTAATCCGTCGCCAATATAAATGATATCTGACTAAACATTTTAATTTATATTTCTCCTATCTAAATAAACAAATGTTTTTCGAGTGTATGTGTGTATGTACATATGTATGTATGTATGTATGTATGTTTCTACATGATCGCCTACACCCTAAGCTGCTAGACCGATTTTGATGTACGAAGTGTCGTTAGATTTGTCTTCACTCCTTGGGTATCATAGGCTATATTTTGATGTACGAAGTGTCGTTAGATTTGTCTTCACTCCTTGGGTATTGTACATTCATTGCTTCATTTTTCAGATATGATTTTATTACCAACTGTAGTACCTCTAGTTACTAGGCAACTTCCGCACAATTTTTAAAGATTTTAAAGTGACTGATTGAACGAGTGAACGAATGAGTGAAGGAAAGAGTGAACTTATATCAATCTATCATTCATTGAGCCGCCATATTGTAGTTGACTTGCTCATTCCTCTTTTGTGCGCGGCGACTTTCGCACGTCCCTTTGCGCCATGCCAAAAAGAAGCGCACAAGAAAAGATCGAGCGTTACGCTCGTAAAATCAGAAGGATCGAAGAAGAGCAAAAACGACGTAGTCATTTAGATCCATCATCGGAAGATGAAGGTAAGCGAAGAAATTATTTTTATAATGTGAAAGTTTAAGCTTTGGTACGCTTTGGGATTGACTGCGAGTCTATAACATAGCCGTTTACCAAAACAAAAAAGTCTTATGCATCGGGGTTGACTGCGAGTCTCCAACGATGACAAGAAGCAGAAAATACGTACATCCTGAAATAGGTGTAACGTTCCTCTGTGCACCCAATACAATAATACAACGGCATAATAAGTTCGTTTTTATTGTCTTACTTCCGTTTATTATAATTATTAAATTACATTATAATATCTTCACATCCTAAATTGCAATTTGCAATTGCAGGTAACGAAGATGCAGAACCACTGTTGGAACTAAGCACACCTGAAGTCGTGCTCGACGTTGCGCAAGACGCAAGTCTAGTCTCTCAATGTCTAGGATCCAACGAAGCTCTGCCTAACGAGGACGAGGTAGGGGCGGGCCAACAAGTAGAAACAATCACCGAACCTACCGTGGATCCTGATTTATTATCAGCTCTCGGGGAATCTACTTCTGATACCCCAGACTATGGCGAAAAGATACATGAGAATCTAGTTAAGCTTTGGCATCCAATATTGAAAAAAGGAATACCCAAAGAAGAAAAAGAAAAAATTATCAAAGATCATCTGATTCCTGACAATTGTCGTTTGTTACAAGCGCCGAAACTCAACGCAGAAATTTCCGCAGCTATTCCTGATATGGTACGCAATCGTGATAAAAATCTCGCCGCATCACAGCTACAGCTTGGAGCGGGTATCACTGCTATAAATAGAGGCATAGACACACTCCTGAAGAGTAACGACAAGGTCCAGGCCATGAAGTTCCTCAGCAATGGTTGTAGGTTGCTCTGCGACTCGCATCATCTGGTCACACAGAATCGTGTTAAACTAATTATGCCCAGCCTTGATAAATCCGTGTTGAATTTAATTAACGAGTCCGAAAGAGATGAAACCTTATTCGGTACATCTTTATCTGACAACATTAAGGCTGCAAAAGCCATCGAAAAGCAAGGTCAACAAATAAAGAAGCCGAACAAGACACCTAAAACAGCAGCTGCTCCCCAACCTACTGTTCGGCCTTCTACATCTTATCAGGGAAACTGGTCTGCACCTCCCCGGTATCCGATGAATCGGGGAGGTCGCGGAGGCTACAGAAAGCCTGCGCCAGCAGGAGCGCGACGTCCGTATTCTGCGCCCACGCAGCAGCCTCAGCGTACTGCGTACCAACCGGCATACCAGGACAAACCCCGAGCACCAGCACCGCCTCGCCAATAGTACAGGTACATGCAGGGAGACTTACCCACTATTGTGACAATTGGTTAAAAATAACAGACAATTACGTTGTACTCGACTGGATCAAAAATGGTATTACCATACCTTTTAAATCGTCGGTTAACCAGTTGATTACACCACAAAATAATTTTTCTCTTAACGAAAAACTAGACATATCTGAGGCCATTAATAAATTACTCAAGATAGGTGCTATTTCAAAATGCAA
Source organism: Lycia hirtaria (assembly GCA_947563715.1). Lineage (NCBI taxonomy): Eukaryota > Metazoa > Arthropoda > Insecta > Lepidoptera > Geometridae > Lycia > Lycia hirtaria. The sequence goes on from OX387378.1 coordinate 11,439,289, forward strand.
TCCCACTAAAAATCAGTTTATATCAAAGATATTTCTTACGCCAAAATCGGACGGAGGCAAGCGGTTTATACTCAACTTAAAACCACTTAATAAGTTAATTTTCAATGAACATTTTAAGATGGAAGACTACCGGACAGCATGCAAGTTAATACCATGTAACGGTTACTTAGCGAACATCGACATAAAAGACGCATTTTTTCTTGTACCTACTCGGTCTTCCGATCGAAAGTACTTAAGGTTTCAATTTCAGCCGATTAATTCGACCGAAACAATAACTTATGAATTTCATGGCATGCCGTTCGGTTTATCCATCGCTCCACGAGTGTTTACAAAGATAATGAGGGTAGTCATGGGTTACTTAAGGAGCGGCGGTCACAAATCCGTATTTTACTTGGATGACATATTATGCATAGGCGATTCATACAAACAATGCGAAAGCAATGTAAACGAAACGTTGAAGCTTCTTAATGACCTAGGTTTCGTAGTTAATTACGATAAAAGTAATTTAACACCGCGACAAAACTGCAAATACCTAGGATTTGAATTCGATACTAAGAATCTTGTTATCAGTCTCCCATCGCAAAAAAGAAGCAAAATTGCTCAGTTAGTAGACAAGTTTACTAAACTGCCTACTTGCAGTATACGTGATTTTTCACAGCTTATTGGAGTTCTAGTTTCCGCTTGCCCAGCTGCTAAATACGGGTGGACCTACACCAAGACCTTAGAACGACAAAAGTATCTCGCATTGCTTAGAACTGATAATTATGAAACTAAAATTAACCTACCTAGTCTAATACTAAATGATTTACACTGGTGGTCGTCACACATTGAGACCACGTCTAACTTTATGAGACCACCTAACTTTGATCTCGAAATCTATACTGACGCTTCCGGAATCGGGTGGGGAGCGGTCTCTAATAATAATACAAGCAATGGTTGGTGGAAAGAATCGGAAAAGGCAAAGCACATCAACTATCTAGAATTAATGGCTGCCTTTCTAGGTCTAAAATCATACGCTAACGAAGTAACCAACTGCACTATTTTGCTTCGTATAGATAACACTACTGCTATCAGTTATATAAATCGCATGGGTGGTATACAACATCCCCATCTTAATAACTTGGCTAGAACCATTTGGCAATGGTGTGAGCAGCGCGGTCATTGGATATTCGCATCATATGTAAACACTAAGGAAAACCGCGCAGACGCCGCATCAAGAATAATCAATCCGGACACAGAGTGGTCCCTATCAGACAAGGCGTTCCAAAATATCCTCCGTCATTTCGGCCAACCGAACATAGACTTATTTGCTTCACGGGATAATGCAAAATGTACAAACTTTGTATCTTGGAAACCAGATCCCGATGCAGTATCCGTGGACGCATTCACATTAAATTGGAATTCGGGATATTTTTACGCGTTCCCGCCTTTTTCTTTAATATAAAATGCCTTAGAAAAATTATTGACGATAAAGCCACCGGGATCTTAGTCTATCCTTACTGGCCTTCGCAGCCTTGGTTTCCATTATTGCAAAGTCTAATAGTTTCTGAGGTTCTTTACTTAAATCCCGAGAGGTATTTATTGCAATCTCATTTCAGGGATCATCACCCCTTGCACTCGAGACTTACCCTGGGTGTCGCGAAGCTCTGCGGCAATCTTTTATCCGACGAGGCGCCTGCGTAGAATCAACACAACTGATGATGGCATCATTCTCGGATAACACCATACGCCAGTACAATACCTCACTTAAGCTATGGTGGCAGTTTTGTAAAGTTATTAAAGAGGATGTATTTTCACCTTCAAATTCATCCATACATACTTTTCTAACTAAGCAATTCAACAACGGTTGTTCTTACGGTAGCCTAAATTCACACCGCTCCGCTTTATCTGCTCTAATAGCAAATAATATAGGTTCAGACGAGTGCATCAAGCGCCTTCTTAAGGGTGCCTACAAATCAAGGCCAACTAGACCTGGGTACACTAACACCTGGGACCCACAGCTAGTGTTAAATCATGTTTCCTTATGGTTTCCTAATAATGTGCTAACCCTCGAAACCATAACCAAGAAACTTGTCATCTTACTAGCGATATGCACGGCCCACCGAGTCCAGACGCTTTCCCTCATCAGACTCGAAAACATATCATTTAGTGATAATGGTGCAAAAATTATTATCACCGATATAATTAAAACATCTGCGCCGGGTAGAGATCAGCCGGTTTTATTTCTACCATACTTTAAGGAAAATATGAGTATTTGTCCGGCCACCGCTCTCTCGGTTTATATTTCTAAAACTAGAAATTTAAGAACAGAAAGTGTAGGTAGGCTTTTATTAACATTCAAAAAGCCACACCGGCCGGTAACAACACAGTCAATTAGTCGTTGGATGAAGCAAGTCCTAGCAGCGAGCGGTATTGATATATCTGTGTTCAAAGGACACAGTACGAGACATGCCTCTACTTCGGCAGCAAGTGCCGCTGGAGTTAGTATAGAAATTATTCGTAAAACCGCCGGCTGGACTAGTTCCTCCAACTCATTTGCACGCTTTTATCACCGGACTATAATTAACGAGGGTGAATTTGCCCGGTCCGTGTGTACTCCACCATAATAATTGCGCATCAATCAATTAATGAATATGCAATTTAATTTCTAGTTAGTATAAGACAAGAAATGTATTTGAATTATTTAAATTATAGATTAAGAATATGTTATTCTTAAGCATCTCACTAAATTAATTACTTATTGTAATAATATAATATTTTGTTTATTAAAATAAATCAATTTATAAATACATTCATGTATTTTAATTAAAAACTTTCCGCTCTTAACATCTACAGTTGGTAATAAAATCATATCTGAAAAATGAAGCAATGAATGTACAATATATGATCAAACGAACTTCAAAGACGTGAAGTTCGATCATTATTGTACGAATTGCTTCATTTGAAGATATGATCACCCTCCCTCCCTAAAGTAAACCCTTAAAGGAAAGTTTTTTAGAAGTTAATTTATCTTTGAAAAATGAGCAAGTCAACTACAATATGGCGGCTCAATGAATGATAGATTGATATAAGTTCACTCTTTCCTTCACTCATTCGTTCACTCGTTCAATCAGTCACTTTAAAATCTTTAAAAATTGTGCGGAAGTTGCCTAGTAACTAGAGGTACTACAGTTGGTAATAAAATCATATCTTCAAATGAAGCAATTCGTACAATAATGATCGAACTTCACGTCTTTGAAGTTCGTTTGATCATATATCATAGGCTATATTTTGTGTAATAGTAATGATACATCTCTCGCAAAAATAAACAAATGCGTTTTTTCGTAACCTCCAACGAACTTTTTCGTAATAAATAAGTAATTTTGCTAGAATTATTCTAAAGAATGCGCATTTATAATCTTTTACAGCGACTTATACATGTTTTCTCACAAAAAAACGTACACTCGACAGTGTATCAAGCGTAACGAAATTACAATTTCGTTACGCTTGATACGCTGTCGAGTTTTAGACGCTGTTAAGTTAAATAAGTTAAAGTAACACTGTTTTTCTGCAGTCGCGTATTTTGTTTTTCTTTTAATATACTTGTTCTCTACGTTGGTTCCATACATAATTACTACTTCTTTTTCTCGATGCACCGACTAAGACGCTTCTTACCGTATTTAACCAACATGAACTAATGAAAGTGAATGGTGTTTCGTCTCACGTGCACATGACGTCACGACAACCTTTCTCCTGCAAACAATACCTATCGACTGACCTACTGTCCTACGTGACTCACGGAAAGATATAAAAGATATAAATCGTAACGCGTTGCGATGCAAATTACGATTATTCAAAATTTACTTATCTACCTAAATACGACACTACATTTTATGTAGTAAGATTTAAAATGTATGTCCATTATGGTTGTTAAAGAGCGCTTGTACTTGTGTGCTACTTTGAAACGAGTGAATAAACACGGGTGGACTGGTGCCCAGTGAGAAAGCAACTTTCTTCTAAATTTCGAGTTTCTCATCGGTCACAAGACCTGTCCGGGGTCCGTTTCAGTCATTAGATATGTGTCTGGTTACTCTGGTTGTAATGGCTACGATTCCCAAACAGAAGAGGAAAATTGGTGATGTATCCAATAGCGTAAGTGTACCTGTATCGTTAAGTAGCACAAAAATTAACTATTTATCGATCGATTTAGTACGTCGATATAACATCAATAGGGCTATTCACAACTTGTCAGATTCAGAATCGGGTCGAAAAACATATCTTCATCTGAATTTCTATCATTTCCATACAGAATGACAGAGATGTAGATATAGGTAGTTCCCTACCCGATTTCGAATTCGAATGATTATGAATAGGGGTGTTGAATTATGTTGTACGTGGATGCTTACTGTTTTTTTTTTTTTTTGTAGAAGATAGATCTACAATTGACCACCAACTCGCCTGACGTTAAGCGACGGTGTGGCCGAGGATGGAGCTCGTCGATCTAGAAGATATCTATTCACTCTAGCCTTGATAATTCCAAGATTGTAGGTCTCAGGAAACAGAGATGGCGGCAAAGAATTCCATTCTTGTGCACTACGCAACAAGAATGTGGATCGATATCGCTGAGTACGGATTTTCGGCATTTCAACGAGAAATGGGTGGTAATTCGCCGACTTTCTACTAGTCCTGTAGTGAAATGGGGATGGTGGAATTAGGTCGTGAAGCTCTTGCGCACACTCCCCGAAATGAATTTCTATCCTAAATCGCATCACAATTCGCATTGCGCCTAGCTCCACGTAGGACAACGCGTACCTATCTAAGAAATTGGGTCGTGCAAATTTTCACTTTCATTAAAACCGTGCTCCATTTACCTGATGGCAGTTTTTGTGATTTTTCCTTTTTTGTGTGTTTTCTTGCCAATGGCGCATTTTGCAAGCCTGCCCCCGCAATAAGATGTTTTGAGGGTTGTAGGTCACAACTTGGTTTTCACGATTTTTTTCGACCGTAACTTGGGTATTAAGTATTTTTTGACTGACTACGCAAGAAGGAGGGATATTATTTAACTTATAACTGTGTTTTTATTTACCAGACTATGCAAAATGAAAACGAATCTCCTGAATATGGACACTTTAATACATAAAAAATAATTTAATGATAAATTGGGCAGTTTTCATACATAAAATTACATTTGTGTAAAATTAACTTGAATCGAAAATTTATAATGAAATAGTTTTGCCAAACTGCATAACATTTTCTAGGCAAATTAACATATTGTCGGTTCACAGCCCGGTCCTTTGGTGGGCACCAGTGGAGCCTAAGCCGACACTAAAAAGGCTCTCTACATAATATAATAAAAAAAAAAAAAAAAAAAACTATTATACATAATTAGGTTAAGAAATCTAGCCTATTGTGACTTAAAACACTAGACTATGAGCTGGTGCTCCCACACAAAAAATAAGATAGGTAGTACCTCTGTGTGGGAGCCCCAGAATGTGAAAATAGCACCTGCTAATTTTGTCTAAATATGCAAAAAATGGGGCAGGCGTCGACTCGCCACCCACTAAATGGGCCCCCATAAAAGCACCGCATATTGGCGCCGGAGAAGCAACATTGGTATGGGTGTAAAAGGATGTCTAAAAGTGTGCTGCATTTAAAACGATTATATTTATTATTAAATTGTACAATAATTACATGTTTAATTTGTCCTTGTGCTAATATATACATGTATTAGCTATTAATTGTGACTCTTCCTTGGACAGTATAGTTGAGGGGGGTGTGGTTTTCTATGTAAGTCCTCAGCATCTCTTGGTCTCTACCAAACTCTTTGGCGTTCAATTTATTGTCACGAAACATCTGAAACAAACTTGATATTACTGTTTAATCTAAGAAACAAGCAGCTGCGTCAGGGTGACTCTTTACGAAAAATATACTTTGGGAAAAAAAACTAAGGAAAAGTATTATAAACGCTAAAAAATTAATTTACGTCACTTAGAAAATGGATTCTAGAACCTTCTACTTTCCATGCATAGGTAAGAATTTGTTTTACAAAAAAAATTGTCGCCAAAGATTTATAATGCTACTAACTGCACCCCTCGGTTTTACCCACGTAGTGTAGAAAAATGGGAATGTAGATGATGATGATGATAAAATATAGCCCCTGACCGAATCCAAGGTCTCAGCTATCTCAGTACTAAATTGTATAACGATCGTCAGCCGTTTGATCATGAAAATGTATGAAACAGACAGAAGGGCAAAGAGACAGAGTTACTTTTTTAACCGACTTCGAAAAAGGAGGAGGTTATGAATTCGTACCGTATATATATATATATATATATATATATATATATATATATATATATATATATATTTTATGTATGAACACGAATTTCTCTCTCATTCTTGAACCAATTTTTGTGTTTCGTGAATTGGCATATAGAGAAAGCTCCCAAGTTGGTCCCATAATTATATTAGAAACATTGCTTTATTACTTTTTGAATAATCTCTAAAAGTAAAAATATTTTCATTGGATTCCTAAGTGAGTGCGTCAGATTATAGAATCGCAGAGTTCCACTGACACGTTTTTCTTTACAAAAGTGTCAAATTTTTAGGTTTTTCGTATAAACATCTGCACATTTTCTAATCTGCGACGACGAAGCATATGACATTCAATGATATATGTCATTCTTGAAAAAGAAACGAGCGTGTGAAGAGAGGTTTCTTTAAAAAGTTTACAATCGTGAGGGATTAATTGCGCTTGAAAAGTAAAACCTACTTACTCCTCATCCAAAATCTCTTGTTTAATTATTATCCTTACTAATATTACAAGTAAACGAAATAACGTACTTCGAAGGCGGTTGTTTCAGTTTTTTAAACTATAAAATTATTTATAATACTAGCTGCAATATTATATATATATAATGCAATATAGCTGCCAACTTACCGTGAACCCATCCCCACCATCAGCCAGATAAGTGGGAGCCACGACGTGGTATATCGTATTGGGTGATATGAGCTCTCCGTTAGTTAAAGTTACGCTGGTGATGCGGCTACCTTCGGGCTTGGACACGTTGTATGCCACTTTTAGACCTAAGAACAAACAAAACACAATGAGTTTTAAAGTGAATGGGTTTTCCCTGACAGATATAACCTGAGCGTCTTACAATCACAAGTAAATAGGTTTTTGAAGTGAAAACTTCTTTACAGGCGTTGTGCATTTTTGGGATGGGTAAAAAAAAATTAAACTCGCGTCAGATCGCAAGATGGACAGTCAGAAAGCTATTCTAACGTTCTGCATTTAAAGTTCATTAGTATGTATAAGTTTGTCCTTCTAGCATGACGTCATTATTTTAGTCAGAAACCTATTCTAACGTTCTGCATTTAAAGTTCATTATTGTATGTACAAGTTTGTCCTTATAGCATGACGTCATTTCGTTACGCCGAATGCTTATTTTCGACACATGCACGTAAGACTCGTTAGCTCAATAGGTTAGAGCACCGATATAAATTTCAATTTGTCAATCGGAGGGCGGAGGTTCAAATCCTTCACGAGTCAGTCTTTTTGATATTTTATTTTTTAGTTGTCACTTCTACCGGCACTCCCGGAGTGCAAGCCGTTGTTTTTTTTTAAGCAAGCGTGCTCCATCGTGGACCGCAGCGTCGGCGAGCTGGCGGCCAAGCGCTAGCTTATCAATGAATAAAATAGTAAAAGAGAACCGTTGAACCCAGTAAGCCTGAGATGCGAACCGCGATAATATTTTCTCTACTCTTTTTAACTGACTGCGCAAGAAGGAGGGTTATGTTATTCGAGTGTATGTATGTTTGTTTGTAAGGGTGTATGCATGTGTGAGTATATATGTATGTTTCTATATGATCGCCTACAGCTTAAACGGCTTGACCAATTTTGATGTGTCGTTAGATTCATCTTCACTCCCTGAGTGCCAGAGACTATAGTTTTTGTAATATCAATAATACATCTCTCGTAAAAATAAAAAATGCAGTTTTTTTAACCTCTTACAAACTTTTTTGTAGTAAACAAGTGATTTTACTAGAATTATTCTAAAGCGAATGTGCTTTTATAAACTTTTACAGTGATTTTATGCATACTTTCTCATAAAAAACATACACTCAACAGCGTATCAAGCGTAACAAAATCGTAAGTTAAGCTGCAAAAACTGCTTTCAACAAACTAATTTCTAATTTCAATAAAATGTGTTCAGTGGTTTGGTTTGCGTGCAAGCGAGAGCGCGGAACAGGCGATAGAGAGGCACGATCGGCCTAAGCGTTCGGCTTGTGGTGCATCGTTATCACGTAAAATTATCGTCCGTAAACCGACTTTACAGACAACCATTTTTTTAGTGACAAACTAGGCCTGCATTTGACCACATTCTCACCTGATGGGAAGCGATGATGAGGTCGAAGATGTAGCACGTTTACCTAGCAGATACCTATTCACTTTTGTCTTAAGCAACCCCGGGTTGTATTTTATTAGGAACACCGACTCTGGAAGAGCATTCCACACCTCTGCCGTTCTCACCATAAAATTGGATAGGAAACGCTTAGAGCGACTGAACGGAATCTTTACAGTGAGAGGGTGTCTCTTGTATCAGCGTCTGTTGGTTATAGTTCTTACCTGAAACCTGCAAAACCCAGGGCCCTTTGAAAGGGTTGTACGCCCAAGCGTCAATGACGCTTCTTTCTAGAGCATCCAGAATATACCGCCCCTGGATACCGAACGCTTTAATCCTATCGTTGTATGGAAGGAGCTCGAACAACTCGCCGTAGGTGATATCTGAAAGAAAAAATAATAATTTTATAAACTAGTTAGGCATAAGCTTCCACGCCGATATCAAGCTTTCCATAATGTAATTTCTATATTTGATACATCCAAATAAATTGTTATGATCTACTCTCAACTAATCTTTACTTTCTCGCCTATTATGAAGTAAGGTCCTAAAAGAAGCAACAAAATATGTTTTTTTTATGATTTTTTTCATTTGATGATGATGTGATTCATTTAATGTAATCATTTAATGTACGTATTAATTGAATTGAATAAATAAATAATAAAATCTTCCTCATAATGGCTATAGGCATGATTTTTGACAGCAAGTTTATCTTATCCTGGATGAGATCAACTTATACCGAGCTGGGCCGATTGGAGTGTATTGTACACTGAAATAATACAAAAATTAACTTACTCCCTTCCAGAATGCAGGATTTTATGTTGCCTCGTTGAATAAATGCTAAGTATTGCAAACCTGGAGAATAATATTTAACAGCCTGAAACAAGATAGAAATAACAAATAATTCACTAATAATTGTAAGACTTCCATATTTAACTAATGCGTCAGTAAAAAACAACTTACATATTCAACTAATACATCTGTGCATCAGTAATTAAAACTTACATATTCAAAAGAGTGTTAGTTATAAGAATATGACTCTAAAACGTCAGTAAGTACAACTTACATATTCAACTAGTACGTCAGTAGTTACTTATTTAACTTACACGTCAGTTAGTTGTTAGTCTTAGATGACGTAGCACTTTAAAAATAAAATTACACGTCAGTGAGATTTAATGTTCAAATAAAGAGTCTGTAAATAAGACTCACATATTCATCTAAAACGTTAGTAAGCAAGACTTACATATTCCACTAACAAGTCAGTATGTAAGACTTGCATTATCAAAAAACTTTAAAATAGCGTCATTAAATAAGACTTAAAAATTGAACTAACGCATCAGTAAGACTTACATATTTATTAAACTAATGCGTCAGTAAGTAAGACTTACATATTTATTCAACTAATGCGTCAGTAAGTAAGACTTACATATTCAACTAATGAGTCAGTAAGTAAAATTTACATATTCAACTAATGAGTCAGTAAGTAAAACTTACATATTCAACTAATGCGTCAGTAAGTAAAACTTACATATTCAACTAATGCGTCAGTAAGTAAAACTTACATATTCAACTAATGCGTCAGTAAGTAAAACTTACATATTCAACTAAAGCGTCAGTAAGTAAGTTTCCAATGGCACACTCCCCAAACACACAGTCTTCAAAGGGCAGCATGGTAAGGCTCTTGCCTATTGCTACGTTTGCCTTCTCGTGGACTATTGCCGCCCACGGTTCTAGCTGCTTCTTGATATCTTCATCTGAAATATTAGAAAGTCATCGTAAAATAAAGGTATACAACAAGAAAGAAAACACTACACAATAAAAACTTTGCAGAACTATGTCGCTTCTTCGTACGATAAGTTACCTACTTGTTCAATACTATGTCCCATATAAATACTAGCTACGTCCCGCAGTTTCATCCACGTAGCCATGAAAAATGGTGATAATGGTGATGAGCTGTAGAATATATTTGTCACAGGACATACTTATATACTAATTTTCGTCTTCTTTTTTGAAAAATAAAAAATAAATATTCGTCTCCAGGTAACTCCTACCACAATCTTATTTCAATATTACTTTGACCTTTGTCTTGCTCTCTCAACTGTAGTAAGAGCGAGACAAAAGTCAAAGTAATATTGAAATAAGACTGCTTGAAAGCTTGTGGTACGGGGGCAGGTCCTCACAGCCTATCGTTATGAAATTTGGTACAGAGATAGGTCCTATCTCTGTAATTTCATAACGATAGGTTTAGCCGTTTGACCGTCAAAAGATAATAAACAGATATAGAGACAGAGATATAAAGAATTATTTTCGCCTTTACAATATAAGTTAGGTTGAACTCACCTTCTGGAATAGATCTATCGAGATAAATAGGACTCCCATCCCACTTGACGTAGTCGCCGAAGCGGTCAAAATATACAGAGATATTGCCGACATACTTAGTAAATGCTGACGCTTGAACAATCAGCACCTGTAAATCATAGAATAATCATTTAATTCACGCATTTTTAGACACACAGAATTTTAGACCCTATAATATATTTAAATATTTTTCATAATTGGCACGCACGAGGTAAGTGGATGCCCATCATTAGCCGTTTCCGCCCTGCAGCCTTGATCTATGGTATTTCATAAAAATATTTTTATTTTTTAATTTATATCATTTTATGGCTCACAGATTTTACGCAAAGGCTAGTTTTTTTTTTTTTTTTAGAACGATTTTATCATTCTGGCAATTTGTGTTTCCCGAACGATGATTGAATCACTGTGTAATATAAAATTTAACTTCCTTGCATGTCTTCACCTATTCTATTATCATCATCTCAGCCACAAGAAGACCACTGCTGGACCTCCCTCATAGTGCAGCGTAGGAAGACCAGTCTCAAGATGAGCATACGACCTCACACAATTGGCAGAAAGAAGTTAGATACCAGCCGCTTCTGAACTGGTCTTTTTGGAAATCCCTGGATTTCTAGTGGCTGGAGTGATGATTAGGTTCATATTAAATCTACGGGCTAATCAGGCAGCTAACTTAATACCATACATTGTCCTCACGAGCCGGTTATGCATTTTGTTGGAATTCCATACTCTACTCTCACTTTACCCTCATCATTAATCCTTCTCATTCTTTCTTCTTTCTTTTCTACTTCTTTCTTCTCTTCCTAAGAAATACCAAACATACAGACTCACCAAGTGAACATATTTGAGGGGTTTCCCATCGCTGTATAAAGTTTTAAAACGCCTGTTACTTAAAAAATACACAGGTGTGTTGGGATTTGAACATAGTAGCTTCGGATCGCAAATCAGATGGTCTCCCAACTATGCTACCGGAAACTTCCACTAGGTTGACGAAACTTCGAATCTCACTTCGTACACTATAATTCAATTTACCTTATGCTTCTTATCAGAGGCAGTCTCGACGATGATAGGGTAGGTCCCTTCGACGGCTTCTCCAGTCGGTGCGTTGCCGTTCCAAAGTAAGGAGTGGCTGTGACCACCTACTATGATGTCTATGTACTGGCCGTAGTCACGGGCTAGTTGCCTAGAATAAAAATAAAATTGGCGGAACATAAAAAAACATGACCATTTCGAACCAAAATCACGGAAGATATTAATAGTATTACATAATACAATGCATCAGTACATACGACCAGCCGCGTAGCCGGCTCGACCGGACATTTCAGTGAGTAATTTGCCGCGCGCCAGAAGAGATAAGTAAAAGATATACGACAGAACGAGATGTACTCTGTGTCTGTAGTGTAGATTAATATAAGACTAGGCATGTAGCGTCTGTGCAAGCTAACTTGAGCTTTGTTGCGTCGAAGCAAGTCGCTATTTGATATAATGATTTTACGGGATGACATAAATATTGTGTTATTGCTTGAAATTGCGAAAAATAACAGTTTTTCCATATATTTTGTAAAAGGTCAATGAACTTCTTTGAACAGCTGTTTCCACGATTTTAGAAATCATCAAAATAATTCATAAATTGTAAACAAATACATTTTCCTGAATTTCTACATTTCACAACGAAATGATGTGATAAATGTAGGAAAAACATTTAATCTGCAGTTTATATTGATAATTCAGTGAAGTTTTGAACAAAATCGGCATAAATCAAAGTAAATTAGTACTCTCTACCGGGAGCTATACATTTCTCATGCTTTGACAACCATTAGATACCTACATAGACTAATATTAGAAAAACTGTTTCCATCTTTATCCTTATCGCTATCTCTTTTCCACTCGCGTGGTGCACCTTTGTATCGGACTTTTCACTCATACACTTCGTCGGTCTGTTATGAACGTAGAAAAAGAATGTCTATGGGTACACCTGTAAATAGGTAGAAACACGTCATCCGTAACTATCAATTGTCTAACAGAAACAAGTGAATAATGGTAGTCACGATGTCAAGATAAACTATATAAATATGAAAATGTAACAAAACGAATACGCGCATGTGTGAATGAAATACATGTAAACAACAAACAAAAAAGTTTCAAAAAACTTGATTAATTTTAGTAAATTTAAGTGTTGAAATTAAAATTTCTCGCGTATATTTTACACAATTTTATGGATCTGACGTTTCGAACACTGCAGCGTCCGTGGTCACAGCTGTATTGCTATCACAGGTGGGACTAGACAGTTATCTTTTTTGATATGAAAATATTAATAGTTTTTATGAAAAAGTACGCCTATTTTTTTTATAGAAGATAGATCTACGATTGACCACCAACTCGCCTGATGTTAAGCGACGGTGTGGCCGAGGATGGAGCTCGTCGATCTAGAAGATATCTATTCAATCTAGCCTTGAAAATTCCAAGATTGTAGGTCTCAGGAAACAGAGATGGCGGCAACGAATTCCATTCTTGTGCAGTACGCAACAGGAATGTGGATCGATATCGCTGAGTACGGATTTTTGGCATTTCAACGAGAAATGGGTGGTAATTCGCCGACTTTCTGGAAATGGGGAGGGTGGAATTAGGTCGTGAAGTTCTTGCGCACATTCCCCGAAATGAATCCTGTAGAAAATAGACAGACATGCTACTTTACGGCGGTGCTCGAGACTAAGTAGCTTCTTGGCAGCTAGTTTATCGTCACCGATTAACCTCACAGCTCGCCGGTCCACTGATTCTAAAGCTATATTTCTATTATTTTATCTGTAAACCTGGAGATAGACATAGGCTACTTTCTATCATCATCATCATCATCATCGCTACGCGGAAGTAGTGTACGAAGTCCGTCCAACCTCATCTAACGGTAGAGGATATCCCTGTGACAAAGACTTATATACACGCTCGAAGAACACTCTCCTCCTTCGGCAGTTGGGTAAACAGTAGTAAATGTGAACTTACTTATCAACCTGGAGGCCGCAATGCGACAGCAATATAATAATGTCAACACCGAGGTCAGTCAAGGCTTTAGCCTCGCGCCTCGTCGCTTCACCGGGGTCTGTAAACCTTACGTTACCAGGAGTCGCCAGCTCCTGGAAATACAAATAAAATAATACAATGCATTCATACAGTAAATTCGGACCTGACCCTCGTGACCGGACTCGATCGGGCTGGTTTCTGGTCCAGCAAATTTCTCTCGCAATACAGCGCGGGAACGCAGCAAGCAGGGATCGTTAACAGTTAAGGTATAAGGTTACGCTACCGGTATAATAACGGTAGAGGTATAAATTATAAAGGTAGACCGAAAACGGTGATAATAACGGTTAAGGTATATAATAATAACTCTACCGATATTTTGTTATTTTGGTACCGAAATCACCGCGTTGCATAGGACCTCTCGCTCTTACACGTTTGCATACGAACGGGGGATGGCGATGCGCGAGCGGTCAAGGTCAAAATCTTCATTTTTCGGTTACGGTAGCGCAATTTATAATGATATCGTTATTTATCGGTACCGTAAAATTCCTATACCTTTATTTTCAAGTATCAAAATAAAAAGGTATGACGTCATACCCTTAACCGTTATAACCTTTATCTTTTCGGTATGAGACTCCTGGCGGCAAGTGTGCTGCCTACGCCCGCGTAGGCCCCGGTCCAAATGTTATTAATGTTCAAACGTGTTTGTCCTGTTTCTTGTTGTTGTGTTTATGACCACGTAAATGTTAATCCCATCAAAAACATAACATGTACAAAAGGCCAAGTCTCGCTACGCAGCTCTCCTACTACAAAAAGTTGTGAGATCTAATGTAAAACCAAGTCAATTAATAATTTTAGTACTATCTATGAGAGTATTTATCCAACTATTTTGTAAGAAATTGTGATTTAATTAGTTAACTAACAACTTTTGTAGTAACCGTAACGATATTAAACATCTTTATTTCTTTAATAATTAGAATGACTTGGCAATCGCACGACAACACAATCACATAAACATTGATCTGTTGTCATCATCATTTCAGCCATAAGAAGTCCGCTGTTGGACATAGGGCCTTTCTTCTTATGGATTTCCAAAAGGACCGATTGGAAACGGCTTGCATCCAGCGTCTTTTCGCCACTTGTATGAGGTCATCTATCCATCTCGTGTCTGGTCTTCCTACGCTGCGCTTGCCGGTTATTTTCAATTTATTTATTTAATATCTTAATTCTATTTTTATTACAATGAAATATACAAATATCATAAATATTGTAAAAAACTTAAAACTAGGGTGCTGCCGGCAGCTGGGCAAGGCTCAAGCTGTAGACGGTAAGGGCTACAAACTGAGGCTGAGCAATCTCCTGACAATGCTAGCCGTGTCTAGGATGACTACTTTTTGTATTCGAAACACTTATTCATTTATTTTAATTTAAATCGTTAAAACCCTCCATGCTGGAGAGCTAGGAGAAAAATAAAAATATAGAATATACTAGCGCAAGCGCATCGTAGGAAGGCCAGTATCTTCCTCGACAGGAAGATACTGGATGCAAGCCGCTTCCAACCGGTCTTTTTGAAAATCCAATGGGGGAGGCCTATGTCCAGCAATGGACTTCTTGTGGCTAAGATAACGATGGTGCTAGTAGAAGCTAATAAAACAGAGTTAATAAAGGTATAGTCCCAACCTTAGTCTCAGTAGTGATCAGCCCAATGATGCCAATTTTCCTCTTCTTCCGCTCCACTACAGTGAAAGGCTGGATGAGGTCCTGCATAGAAGGTTCACCTGAAACGTCCATGTTGGCTGCTAGTACAGGTGCCTTCAGAGCCTTCAGGTATGGGACCAGGCCTTCAGGGCCGTCGTCGAATTCATGGTTGCCTAGAGCCTGAAATATTAAAATATTATTTGTACCTAGGTATTTAGAAATCAATGTAAAGTAGAACAGAAATTTCAAACAAATCGTCAGAGCTCGTCAAAACTCATCACCGCACACATCACTTTTTAGCAGACAATTGAACGAGATGTAGACACTGCTCTGCAGTTGCGATGAACAAAGTGAGTGTTCAAAACGTGACTCTAGTAGAAATGTTAGTACATATAGATCGCTGGTTGATCGACTATTATTTCTTAACTACTTAGCGAGAAAAAAAATTATCCCCACTTTATGTGTAAGGGACTTACCTACTCAATTTTTTATTTATTTTTGAAATTTTAAGCGCTTTGCCGACGAGATAAATGTAATTACAGTTTTCTAGTACTTATAGTTGAACACAGCCGCGGACAGACGGACGGAAATGCCAAAACTGAAAGGGTCCCTTGTTGAGTACGGAACCCTAAAAATAATGCTACGAGTAGATACAACCTGCCTCGATATAACATTTCAGTACTTTGCTGCGGGAAAGAAGATATTAGAGCTATACCAAAGACAAATATAACCTCGCATTCTGTGAAATACACGATGAAACGAGACGATTGTAGGTTAATATACGACAGTCACTTAGCGTCTGTGCAACGGACTTGCGCTTTATAGCGTCGTAGCAAACGTAGCTATTTAATAAAATGTGTTTTAGAGTGAGTCTTCGGCACCTTTGTCACTAAGCACTAGCTGCGTGACCCGCGATTTCACCAGATTAGTAATGAAAAACGATGGTGATGGTGAACGGTGGTGATGATGATGATAAAACATAGCTTATGTTCGTCTCCAGGTACTCGGCTACCTCTTTACCAAATTTCATAACAATCGGTTCAGCCGTTTGATCGTCAAAAGGGATCAAACAGAGAGAGAGTTAGAGAGTACTTAATTTTGATTTAATGATACGTAGCAAAATTTAATTCATACTAATTGAATAAGGTACTAATAGGGTTACTTCCTAGAAGTTGTAACACAAGAAAACTTACATGTGCATCATGAGGCAGCAGATTCATGAACTCCTGCGTCACATTCCACTTGAACCAGGTGTACCAGAAGGTGCCCTGGAAGCTGTCGCCAGCGTTCACCAGCACAGCGTCAGGCTTCTCCTCCAGGAGGTGCGTGATGATGGAGTAGAGACGCGGGAACCCTCCCAGACAGGAGGCGTTGTTCACCCAGCAGGTCGATGTACGGATTGAGGTCTCTTCAAATCTATAACAAGTATAAGCTTAGAAAACTCAAAAACCCCCGACAAAAAACAGGCTGAACCGATTTTGATGAAACAACTAAGAACACTCTCGATGAAATCCTCTTTCAAACAACCGGCCAAGTGCGAGTCGGACTCGCGCACGAAGGGTTCCGTACCATTATCTATAAAAAACGGCAAAAAATTCAAGTTTGTTGTATGGGAGCCACCCTTAAATATCAATTTTATTTTAGTTTAATTATTTAATTTTAAAGTGAATAATATAACTCAATATTCTGTGAATATTTCAAGCGTCTACCTGTTGCCGTTATCAATATTGAGCAAAACGAGCAAAAAAACACGTTTGTTGTATGGGAGCCCCCTTAAATATTTATTTTATTCTGTTTTTTTAGAAACCTTTTAAAGAAAATATCGATCAACCGAGCTCCAAACGTCATAGTCCAGTAAAAATAAGATTTGTGACAACATAAAAGACACCTAAGAATACTGTTATTTAAATGAATGTACTGGTGTTTTAAAACACATTTGACACATATTCCTAATGATATTATAAAATCGAAAGTTTGTTACCTTTTCACGTTCAAACGACTGAACCGCTTGTTATGAATACTATAGAGATATCTGTGGACCTGGAGGCGGACATAAGCTACTTATCATCATCATAATCATCGCCGTTTTTCATAACTATGCGGGTAAAACTGCGGAACGCAGCTAGTTTATAAATCGGGGATTATTTTGAATCTTTGTTTTTTAGGTATTTTCCAACTATAATTTCAAAGAATCAAAGTGCATTAAATGTGATCAGCTCCATACAAACGGATTTATTTTTACTAGACTATCAGTATCAGTGGCTGAGATGATGATGATGATGATGATGATAAGACTATCAGTAAGTAATCGTTCAGCTCAGTGAAGCAAAACTAGCGTAAAAACAGCTGACCGTGAGCTAAGATTCAGTCATCCGTTTCCTTTATGTTAGAGACAATCTGCGCCCCACGATTTCACCAGCGTTTTGATGAAATAAAAAACCGGACAAGTGCGAGTCAGACTCGCCCACCGAGGGTTCCGTACAAACTAGTAAATAAAAGGGAAAAATCAATATTTTTTTTTATATTTTCCTTCATAAACCGAAAAATATACATCGTAAAAATATTTAAAAACCTGTTTTAGCTGCTACTGAAGCTCTTTCATATGATACCCCACATGATACGGTTAATTCACTTTAAAATTTGGACCTTCATTCCTTGCATAAAGACACTATTTTTTTGTGATTCAATTAAAAATGTCCAGTTTTCGGATTTTATCCTATATGTGTACTCTAACACAATGCTTCTTGCCAAATTTCATTGTTCTAGGTCAACGGGAAGTACCCCATAGGTTTTGATTCCCCTTTGAGTGTCGAAATGTGCGTATTTTACGATATATTCGGCTGTAACTTTTTTTTACGAAAACTTAGAAACATTATTTTTCTTTCAGTAGCAAGATCTATGGGGTACTTCCCGTTGACCTAGAACAATGATAAAATATTTTTACGATGTATATTTTTCGGTTTATGAAGGAAAATATAAAAAAATATATGATTTCCCCCTTTTATATACTAGTTTGTACGGAATCCTCGGTGAGCGAGTCTGACTCGCAATTGTCCGGTTTTTTTAAATTACTTTTATTATTATTGTATAGACGCAAACGCAAATATTGAATGTCTCTTTTAATTCTCAATCATTTGCAGTTTTAAACTATTCAAAGTTACTAAAATGCTTATCTTGTTTTACTTAAATTCAATATCACAGGTTAAAAAGTTATCTCTTTTACTCCAAAAATAAAGTATCTGTCTGTAGTAGTTTAAAAATCAAATGACTTAAGTATATAAGTGTAAGCTACTTACCACAAATATGAGTATGGTAAAAGCATATTTGATCGATATTAACGCTTTGACATCTGCACCTGTACACATGTTTTGACAAATAAATTTAATTAATCTTTATCTAGAAGTTTATTCGGGAGACCGTCTGACTTGCGATCCGCAGGTCCTGGGTTCGAATCCCACGGCACGCACCTCTGTCTTTTCGAAGTTATGTGCGTATTGTTGATTGCCGCCAACTTCAAACGGTGAAGGAAAACATCGTGAGGAAACCTACATGTCAGAGAGTTCTCAATGTATGATCTTGAAGATGTGTGAAGTCTGCTAACCTGCACTTGGCCAGCGTGGCAGACTATGGCCTAACCCTTCTCACAATGAGAAGATGGCCCGTTCCCAGCAGTGGGACAGTTTGTACCTACAAACAGGGCTGATAAAAAAAATAAAACAAATCTTTATCTTTACTTTTATATAATTCTTTATCAGATATTTATAATGGAGGTTATATTTTTATATTTTAACACGCTTTTATTAGCTTCATACGTATATTTGTATGTTAGTGTGTAACGGAAACTTTGAACATGATTTTGATCCCCTTTAAAACGTCCGATTTACTCAATATTTGGCATACTTATCAAGGACCGTTGGCAATACAATGTACAAGTAGGCAGTACAAAGTAGGCTCATTTGAAACTTTTGTTTCACACTCTTAGAGCCTTACCGAAAAACGTTACTTAACTTTTCGAATCAAATCAAATATACTTTATTGCTCATAACTGTGTACAGAGTTCTTAAAAAAATATTAGTTTCAACTGTTTACCGATTTCGGGCGTGCAACATTGAGTTCTTATGTACTACAAGTATAATAATTTCTTATCTAGTATACAATTTCTAATGTAAGTTAATAATAGATAATATTTACATGTAAAAAATCTTTGGTTACAAATTTTCTTTGGCTATTTGTATATATAAAACCATTATTGTTACTACCTACAGCTCTAACATGTAATATAAACAGGTAATTAAATGGTTTTTATATGTAAAAAAAAAAAACTATTATCTATCTATACTATTAACATTATCAAGAGCTAACTTATAAACAGGTAAGCCATTTCTTTAAATTAATTTTAAACTTATTGCCATTTAAGGTCTTAATTTGTAGTGGTAAATTATTATAAATTTTTATACCTGTTATAAGTGAGCTTTTATGAAACATAGTGTTATTTACTTGTGGTATGCATATTTTATGTTGGTGCTTGTGGCGTAGTTACCCATATCGTGCAGATTTCTTGTCGGAGAAAATATTTGTATTATTTGTGATGAATAAACAAATTTGTAATATATATTATATGCTAGCTTTAACCAACGTCTTAAATTCTCTGTCTTCTTTCTGCAAGTGTCATTACGTGTCAGCGTCAAGTTGACAAAATATGTTAAGCAATTCAAAAGTTAAGTATGGTTTTTCGGTAAGGCCGTTACAGAAAATGCAAGATAAAAACGGGCGCTGGGTGAGCTTTGCATCGCTATAAGAGTTGAGACTGTGGGGCTACCCACAGTCATCATTATAGAGCGGATACTGCAAATGTTGGGAACCACTTATCTCGAACGTGAACAATACATCTTGACAAGTTATCTTCTACTTAAGATAAATGCTGAATGAGATAAGTGGATATAGTTTACGATGTTCTAAATTTATCATAAATACAGTAGGTATGGTACGCAAATGAAGAAAAATGTTGGGGGAAAAGAATGGTTGTCTGTAAAGTCGGTTTACGGACGATAATTTTACGTGATAACGATGCGTCACAAGTCGAACGCTTAGGCCGATCTTGCCTTTCTATCGTTTGTTCCGCGCTCTCGTTTCCACGCTCGGCTCAGACGGAACGTGACCTAAGGACGTTTATAGGCCTGAACTAGGACGTAGCGAAAAATTGTGAAATGTTGTGGACTAAACGCACTCTGCAATTTAAGGTGGAGATCAACGCGCGCACCTATCTCTCTCGGGCATCACAGTATTTTTAAACTTGTAGGTAAAATTATTGGTTAGGGATATTAGAAAAGCGAGAAATAAATTTGTTTATTTAGATAGGAGATTTTTTTTAAATTTAAAAGTTTTATTTAGATATCACTTATCCTGGCAACGGAGTAAAAAAAAACATACATTTTCCAACTCCTCAGCCAATTTGAAAGATATCTTGTATTGATAGTTTTGACTGACGGACTATAATCAGTAATAGATTATTTGCTTGTTATCTATCATACGCTTCGTAAGATCAGCTTCAAGGTAGATAGACGACCTCAAACAAGTGGCATGAAGACACTGCGCTGATTGTAAAAGGTACGACGACCGGAAATAGGAAATGGAATGGAAATCCGTAAATTGGTTCCCTCATGTCCAGCAGTGGACTTCTTTTGTTTGAGACGACGATGATAATTTATTATTAATTATACATTATTCATATTCATATTCATATTCCTTTATTGATATCTATTGATACACGTCACAATAAAATAATTAGGTACACTGTACGTTTGTAAATTCATAAAATGACATACACCAAAAATACGCGTCACATTGTCATCAAAATTAATTCAATAAATAATAATTTTAACAAAAATAATATAAATTGATAATAATTATCTCGTTTACATAGTTTTTTTTTTTTTTTTTTTTTATTAAGGGGTTATTTTACTTAGTTTTAATTAGTTATTTTAAGGAGTTATTAGATATCTATTATCTGTATCACGATATCCAAGTATGGATACTAATGCACAGTTCAACTGATCTCTAGATAGTAAAAACAACTTTCAACGCTAATAACCGAGACGTTTAGTGGCCTTATACGAGTTCAAAAATTCCGGGTCAATGCAAAGAGAAATTCAAATTAAGAAATATGATTTTAATATATTCAGCTTAGTGAACCATTTCTGTTAATCAAACCCGAATGCCGACAGTATCTATGAGAAATAGTGAAGTTCCTACAGACCAATAAGGGCAAAAAGGCACGGGCTGTGGTCAATGTCGAAACATATATTCATAATTATATTCCCAATAATCCGTGATTAATAAACCAAATTTATTCAAAATATGTCATAATATACTAAACAAGTCATAATAATAAATAAGTTAGCAATAAATTCAATTCAGTTAAAATTAAAATTTCGTCAATTGAAACCCGACCCTGGTGGAAAGGTGCCCATAATGCAAGCAGCATTGCCATGCTGTATGACAATAGCCAATCATTTATCATTTATACACTAGCTTCGCCCGACAATTTCAGCCACGTAGCTATGAATAACGGTGATGCAGTAGCCTATCTCGTCTCAAAGTCACAGCTAGCTCTGTACTGAATTTCACAACAATCGATTCAGCTATTTGATCGTGAAAAGGTATCAAAATTTGCTTCTATAATATGAGTCTAAATTAGGATGAAACTGTGACAAATGTATCTCACAACACCAATGTAACAATTTTCTTTTTATAGTTGTAATTTATGCACAAATCTTATATTACTGTACTATAAGTACATAGCTTTTGAGAGATTTCGTGATGAGTCAGTGAATTGGTGTTTCACTTTAATAATTAGGTACTTATAAATATATAAATGATTAATATATATGTGTATCTATATATATAACAATTCACAATTTCAATTGTTTGAAACATCATTGCTGAGATTGTTTACGTACATACGTGTCATATGTATAATCAAGTGTAGAGCTCTCTATTCGCATCGGACATCGAGGTCGTCTAAGGGAAAATATGAGTTCGATATCTCAACCAAAGTATTTGTCTGGTCAGCATAGCTGGTAGATTATTTTGACAAATCATCCTGGCAAAACTGTTAAACTGGCATGTCGTGTTTGTCCTGAGACAGCGCGGGTTTAGGGGTTAATACTCTACCTAATAAAAATATGTTTTACGTTATTATTTGTAAATATCTTCTTTATGTTTTAAAATTATCTTGGGTCTATGAATTTTTATCTGTGATGTTGCTTTCTAGTGTTTAGAGTGCCGATTATTTTTTTATAAGTTCATTCAGTCATTTTATGTCGTAATTTTTATGCGCGAGCGAGACGGACAATTTCGAACTTGTATGTACTCTTAATCACATGAGTGCAAATGCCAAAATTTAACCAAACATTACAAAGTAATATCCGTAGATGTTAATTTTTCAGAATTATGTCACACGTTTTCGATTTCAGCTATCTTCATAACAAATTTTATCATTCTCAGCCATTTAGATGCGAAAATGTAGTAAACTGACGACTTTCAATTTTATAATATACTTTAAATAAATAACTAGTAAGTAGTAGACATTAATATAATATTATGTACACCATACACATCTTAACATAACTACTATCATTCAAATCCAATTGAATCTTGGGCCCTTGCACACGGCGCAATCTCCCACAGAATACGTTTCTTGCCTGCTATTTCCCAAAAGATACGTTTCTTACATGCGATCTCTCAAAGAATAAGTTTCTCACATACTATCTCCGAATTCTTACATGTAATATCCGAAAAAATAAGTTTCTTACATGCTATCTCCCAAAGAATAAGTTTCTTGTACCCGACCGAAGGATATATATTTCTTGCAGACAATCTCCTAAAGGATACGTTCTTACATGCCATTTTCCAAGGACTAACACGCAATTTTCCGAGGGCTTAGGGACTTCACACGCAAATATCCTTGCACACAACCTTTTGAAGGCTTACGATCCTTGCAAATATCATCACTAAATCCTAACATAAATTATATTTTGAAAACCCCATTTCCACCTTACTAATTTAATGAACTATTTTTACGAATAAATTATGCTAAAGATAACACACCTTTTACAAAACCTTGTATAGATAAAAACAAAAAAGTAATAAAGATAATACTGTATATTAAAAAACAAACTTACCTTGCGTGGAAGTCATTATAGTGTATTAAATCCAATTTGTACAGTCCTTCATAAGGAATAGTAAAACTGTAAACTCTATTACACGTCACGAAGATAAAAAATAACCGGTACAATATTAAATGAACCATTTTAAAATTACTTTAAAAAAAGTCTTAATTCATTTCTTCCTCGTGAGTTTTACCGTGCGGTGTGACGAAGCACGTCTTTAGATCGACGCGGGAGTTGATTGACTGACAAATAAAGTAATATTGTTCTGAGCTGACAACGCAAAGCCAAACGCTGTTACAGAGACGTGAACTAACTGGCCATCATCATCATCTCAGCCATAAGAAGTCCACTGCTGGACATAGGCCTCCCCCATGGATTTCCAAAAAGACCAATTGGATGCGGCTTGCATCCAGCGTCTTCCCGCCACTTGTATGAGGTCATCTGACCATCTCGTGGCTGGTCTTCCTACGCTGCGCTTGCCGGTACGTGGTCTCCACTCGAGAACCTTTCGGCCCCATCGACCATCGGTTCTACGTGATATGTGCCCTGCCCACTGCCACTTCAACTTGCTAATCCTTTGTGCTATATCGGTGACTTTTGTACGTCTACGTATCTCTTCATTCCTATTTCTGATTTCTAGCTGGTCATAGTAGTACATAATCTTTGGTAACTGGTGCTGCCTTAGATTTTTGTTTGAAGCCACTGGTGAATTTTATCGTGGAGTCGTTAATGAATTATAATTATATAATTACGCAGATAACGAGCTAACACATTAACACCCAAAATATTAAAAACAAATAACTTTATATACCTACCTAAGATACGGTGTGCACTGAAAACAAAATATGATCTATTACGTTCTTGATGCGTACTGCACAGGAATGGAATTCTTTGCCGCCATCTCTGTTTCCTGAGAACTACGGTCTGGGAATTTTCAAGGCTAGAGTGAATAGATATCTTCTAGATCGACCAGCTCAATCCTCAGGCACACCGTCGCTTAACATCAGGTTAGTGGTCAATTGTAGATCTATCTACGTAAAAAAAAATGAATACCTAATATACAAAATTACACTTTACGATCATAACAATAAAGTATAATTGTTAGTATTCATGGTTGTGTTTAGGCCACAACTTTGTCACATTAGTATATTTTTTTAAATATATATATTGGAGGACATTTCCCACAACGCCATCAATTCTAGCCCAAACTAAGCAAAGCTTGTACTATGGAAACTAGATGGTTGATAGAATACATATATACTGTAGGTCGTGGGTTCGACCCCCACCCAGGGCAAACATTTGTGTGATGAGCACGGATATTTGTTCTATGTCTGTTTCTATGTATCATAAGTATGTATTTACAAAAGTATTATGCATTGTATCAGCCATCTAGTTTCCATAGTACAAGCTTTGCTTAGTTTAGGCTAAATGGTGTGTGAAATGTCCATCAATATTTATTTATTTTGGACTAAGTAGGCAGAGTTAATTTAATGTCTGTTCCTGTTAAGTAAATTTAGGTGGAGCTTGTCCGTGATAAGGCTGTTGGATACACGCATGGATTAATTTTAGGTGAAGAGCAATCGGGTGTATCCCACGGCGCTCCTCTACATATACCTACTCTGCAACGCATCGCCCGCGCCGCTCCGCACAGTTTGGGAACGCTTGGTAAAACAATAGTGTTTATCTATCTGGTACCTATAATCATTTGGTAGTTTTACCTAGAAAGTGTTCCTTGAGTGTTGAAAACAGGTTCGTATATAAGTTATAGTACCTGGGCGACCGAGCTTCACCCGGATTTTTATGACTGAAAATACAAGCTAACCCGCGTTCACTAAAATGAAACCTAGCAAGATCGATTTATCGTTCCATAATCTACCTACAAACCAAATTTGATTTTGAAGTTCCGGCAGCCTAGTCGGAAGACCCTCTGACTTGCGATCCGCAGGTCCTGGGTTCGAATCCCACGGCACGCACGTCTTTTCGAAGTTATGTGCGTATTGTTGATTGCCGCCAACTTCAATCGGTGAAGTTTCCTTCACCGTTTCCTTCATCGTGAGGAAACCTACATGTCTGAGTTCTCAATGATCTTGAAGATGTGTGAAGTCTGCCAACCCGCACTTGGCCAGCGTGGTAGACTATGGCCTTACCTTCTCACAATGAGAAGATGGCCCGTGCCCAGCAATGGGACAGTTTGTACAAACAGGGCTGACAAAAAAAAAAGATACGAGGTGGCAAAGATACAAGATGGCAAAGATACGAAGTGGCAAAGTAAATATTCTAAAAGAGTGCATCTCTTTATTCTAAATTAAGAGTGGAACACACTTACAGCTTTAGTGTTGCCTTCTAAATTATACAACCCGGATATCTTTAAGGCAAGAGGAAATAGACATCTCATGGGCAAACGTGCTCCACCTTCGACATTGCTTTCCAACTATTGTGCTCAAACGTTGACCAATTTAACTATAAAAAACATAGCCCTCCTTTTGCGCAGTCATGTAAAAAAGACAGAAAATTAAGGAGAAAACTGATTTCTACCTACACAATACAATTTCGAAGATGTTTGCTTTAAACTGACCGAATTGGGTATAAAAATTATTGTAGTCATAAAAAAAACAATTTACCAGAAACGTATACTGTGATGAAACTATAAGAAGTAGGTAATAGCTAATATTATTTTATCAAACCTGCAATGCTGGATTACATTGTAGGCTCTCATAAGCAAGTAGTAATTGGCCAAGTGCGTGTCGAGCCACGCACAGGTTAGAGTTCCGTAGTTGTACTTCACTATATGCGGACTTCGAATAGAGATACTTGTTTGATACTAAGAACAAAACTTATTTAAGATCGAGTTTGCGCTTTTCATGAAAACATACTTTCAAGATCATATCAAGCATAACGCAAGCGTAAGTTACATAAAAAACCGCTCTTTCGCAGTGGGGTATGATATTTTTCTTTTAATACAGATATTTGCTACTCTAAGTTACACTATAAACATTCAATCTCTTTGTAATTAATTGAAAAACATAACCCTCTTTCTTTCCCATTCGGGTAAAAACTATATTCCCTATGAGTTTCCTCATAAAATTAAAACTACATTATTCCAGAAAATAAAATATATTTTTCGATGAAACCAATGGTTTTCCTTGTTGCATTTAAAGGTTGTTTACAAGGAAAATTGCCTAAAAGAATGGTTCACTAGTCAAGTCTTCTATGATCTCAAAGAATATTTTGACGCAGATGTGAATACATGTTTGTAGTTTATTTTATATTGTCTTGTCTGTATAGTTTTTTTTTATTCGACGATAGACTTGCGCTTGACCGTCAACTCACGTGGTGTTAAGCGACAGTTACGGTCTACTATAGATCGTTACTAGGTATTATAATATTCGGCCTTACCGAAAAACGTTACATATCAACATATTGATAACACTTAACATCGACGAGCTCCATCCTCGGCCACACCGTCGCTTAACATCAGGCGAGTTGGTGGTCAATCGTAGATCTATAGTGTATAAAAAAAAACATATTTTGTCAACTTCTCGCTGACACGTAATGACACTTGCGGAAAGAAGACAGAGAATTTAAGACGATGGTTAAAGTTAAGTAACGTTTTAGGTAAGGCCGATTATGTGCACGGTATATTATTATTGTATTTTTTATAAGTGTAAGTTCGAGTTGGGCAAAACTGTTGATACTTATTTCTATACTACCACCTTTGTACACAATTACACAATAATTATTTTCTGAAGGTTGCATATAAACAATATATTCATTTCTCACTTTTTTAATATCCTAATAATATGTGTTTAAAAATGTTATGATGCGCGAGAGAGATAGCTGTGCGTAGAGCGCAACCTTAAATAGCATGTATATATGTCAAATTTATCATTAAAATATCGTTTTCTAAAATAATTACTAGGTAAACCTTGCAAGCCCTCACAAAGCTGCGGTTGCATAGTAACTAATAAATAATAATTTAATGAACCATTGTTCCAATGTTAGTTTATAATAGTGATACGTCCGCTGGTGGCTACGTTCAGAGGGGAATACTTCTTGATATATGCCTCCAGAGTTGTGTGGTCTCGTCCTATTTCTTGCACGTCACGCGAGAATTTCATAGTATCCTAGAAAAAAAATGATGTAAAATACATGTAAAAGTATTGTAGTTAAAAAAATAGTACCTGGGCGACCGAGCTCCACTCGGATTTTTTATGACTGAAAATACGAGCGAACCCTGGTTCACTAAAAATGAAACCTAAACCATGATCGATTTATCGGCCTCGGTATCTACCTACGAACTAAATTTAATTAAAATCGTTGGAGCCGTTTCCGAGATTCAGATTATATATATACATACGAGTACAAGAATTGCTCGTTTAAAGGTATTAGATAACCTTCCTTCTTACGCAGTCGAGTAAAAACTGAATCAAACGCCTTCCAAATACGCAATTTCGTTTACTTGGGTGACTTTTTTTTCTATTTATTTTGTATTAAGAACCAAACTACCGAATTTTGGTAAAATTTTTCTATGGGATTCTATGGGACCAATCTGAAAGTATATTCTTATAAATAAAAGAAGGATTGGTCCATAACGTTTCATAAATGGAGTTCAAACCCAAAATAAAAAAAACAGTTGTATAAACTGTCCCACCGCTGGGACATCTCATTGAGCTAATGATGAAGTTGTAAGGTGAAAAAAATTAAAAAATACAACCGTTTTGATAACCACCTCCTTTTTTAAGTCGGTTATTAAAAATTACAAGTTTATAAATACGCATATACGAATTTTGCACCACACATGCAAGCACATAAATCATAATAAACAAATTTCACAGAAAAATAACTTACCGGAAATCCTTTCCCAAAAACGCTAGCAAACTTCGCTGTAAGAACGTGGTAGTATTTCTCATCGTCCAGCAATTCGGCGGACTTATCGCTATCGACCATAACTTCAGTCACTCTGTGGCCCTCGGGTAAAGACACGTTGTATGTCACTCGGAGACCTTCGACAAAATCATTGTTTTTAAAATTTATTTATCATAATTACAAAATTAAAACAAAAGACACGTATTTAATACCTGAAAACCACTAATAGTTTGTGGAGGTGCTCATGCACTAGAATAAACACCTACTCAATAACAAAACATGTTAAATATCAAATCAATCTACCAACATATTTAAAATAGTCAAATGAAGTTACATACGAGTTGCACCATCCCGACTGGCTAGCGTAAACAGCACTGAAGCCACTGATACAGATGATGCTTTAACAATGATTTAAAAAAATTAAGATAGTTTAAAATATATGTTTGTATTAATCTTTTTTAAACGACTGTAAAAATATTTTTTGTTTATACGTTTATGTTTATCATTAGCCGTATTTTAACCTCATATGGTAAGCTATTCAAAAGGGAAGGAACAATAAATCCTAGCGTTCTTCTTCCGTAAAAATTGTTTAAACGTGGAATTTTTATCATATTTTGAGTAATTTTACGAGTTTTTGAGTAATTTTGTATATCCTTGTTGAAGTTGAATCACAATGGAATGAGCCATAAACTTTGTTTGTCGCTATTCAGCTGCATAAAACGTGTCCGCTTCATTCCTATTCTTCGGTCATATATTGCGTCAAGTCTCGTGAAGAAAAATGAATTGCTAAAATACGTGATAATTTAATGCATTAGTTTATGCCACCTAACCAGTGATGGACTAAAACGCACGTACAAAAATGTGGACATATTTTTATAACCGCTGTCAGCAATATTTATATTTCCATTTAATTTTGGCAATAAATAGTTGATATGGTGTGAAACACTAATTCTTTATCTATGGATATTGGATATAAATATCAACTTGGTGCGTTTTGGTACTTAAAAAAAGATGTTACCTGGAAAGTTTTCTAGACAACAAGTAAAATCCTGCCTTTTTGACGCAAATGAGTCCGTATGTATGTTTAAATCGCGATTGAATCGGTTTCTTCTAGATAAGCACGCTTCATCGTAGACCGCAACATCGCTTAACATCAGGTGAATTGGCGGTCAAGTTCAAACCTATATTTTATTTCAAAAAATTCTGTTAGAAAGCAACGACGTGGTCTACGATGCAGCACGTAGATTCAGAAGATACCTATTCACACTGCCCTTATAAATAATCAGCTTGTAACTCTCAGTCGTCTCAGGGTACAAAGAAGCCGGCAATTAGTTCCACTTGGGTGTCCAGATTAAAAACAAATAATTTATCTTTTGCATATTTCCCAGGCTTCCGTACTAATTATACGGAAGGTGAGACTACGATGTCTGTTTGTCTGTGTTACACTTAAACGGTTGTATCTTTTGAATGAAAATTGATCTCAAAATTGGCAAGATTGTAGGGTTTACTTTGATGTAAATGTGCAAATACTAAAAACTGGTCAAGCGAAATAAGCTTGCGTAAATAATAAAAAAAAAAAAATTGATATTATTCTGCGAGATTAAACCTCCTTATTGATTCCACAAAAAAAGAAAAGAAAAATAAAAAGTTAACGTTTCGATGACAGTGTCACGTAACACAAACTCAAAGAAAATATAAGTACATAAACATTAAACTGAGTAAATGTTAAAAAAAAATGTAAATGTTAAAACTCTTTGGATAAAGAAACTAGGTCTGTAACACTTACTTGCACTTACCTGGCATTTCAGGCTATTCCTACTGTAAACAATATGTTTATAAATAAATATTTTTACCCATAAAACACATTTTGTCAAGTAATTAAGTAATTAAGCCCTGGTATCAGTGTTCATGGTCATGTATTGTCATGCATAGGAGTACGGAAGCCTCGATGTGCGAGTAAAACTTGTATTTGTTCGGATTTATAAGCTCCACATCTTATTAGGCACATATATTTTTGGAAAGTAGGCTTGAATAACACCGAACAACCAAACTACTGTCATTTTCTGTTGTTTTTGCTATTAAATAAATAAATTTCATTAAAATGCCTGTAAATGTGGTACCTGAGACCTGCTGTAACCAGGGTCCATCGAAGGGCTGCAAAGAGGTCGCAGCTGCAACTGCCTCCTCCAGCACCAGCTTCACGTGTTTGCCTTGCAACGTAAAATGTAGGATCCGGTCCAAGAACGGGTACATGTCGAATAGATCCACCTGGGTTATTGCTAGAAAACAACCAATCTATGTAAATTTGGTACGATTTCAATACAAAAGTATTTTTATTCAGTGGACTTCTTATAACCAATATTTGTGGACATTTTCACACAACTAAGCAAAGCATGTACTATGGAAACTAGATGGCTGATAGAATACATATACACTTTTTTTAATACATACTTAATATACATAGAAACACCCAGCCACAGAACAAATATCCATATGCTCATCACACAAATGTTTGTCCTGGATGGGGATCAAACCCACGACCTACAACTTAGCAGTCAGGCTATACTACCAACTGAGAGGAGCTAGCTCCTGGGAGGACCTGTCCTCTACCCTGAGGACGTGAGGGCCTCCGCCCCAAATTCCCTAGTGAGATACATGTCACATCTGGGACTGGGAGAGGTGCTGTAACCCATAGGAGGGAAGTTACAATAGATCCGCGAGGGTCGCAGTGACAGGGAGGCTCATGGCTTCCCACCCTACCTCGAAGAATAATAATACTACCAACTGAGCTGCAAGGCCAGTCGAGATGATGATGATGATGTATTGCTGAATGATTCTGTTACACTCTTTATAACATTATTTACTTACTGCCTTTGTCAAACTTCTTTGAAACAATATTCCCTCGTTGAACAAACGCCAAGTAGTGATGTGACCGATTCACTTTTTCTTTTGCCTGGAAAAAATATATACTTTTATTAGCTTTTAGTCAGTTTCAACTGTCCCGGTGTCTGTAATCAAATCTTGCTAGTACAGTTACCACTAATCACGAAAGCGCGTGACCTCTGGTTGTGTGCGTATAGTGTTTGTGTGAGTGGGGCTCGCTTGCTCCATTGGGCACACATACTAACGTAATGTGTATGTATGCTAACGCTATACGAATATAAAAAAACTCAGTTTTTCCCTAAGTTTTTATTTTCCCAACCAACTCTTCCATCTATACGGCTATTTATTATAAGCTTTTATTTAACTTGCCTGTACTAATTAATAGTAAGTGTTGCAACTGTTATAACAATTTTAAATAACTAAGATAGCCTGGAAGAGATCGCGTTACGATAAGCCCGCTTAATATCTGTCACATATTATCAAAATCGGCCAACAAACGGCCTCATGTTAAACTTCCTCTTTTTTTAACCGAGATTTCACAACCATTTGCCTCGACAATCTCTTGGCCAATTTTGTTCATATATAAAATAATTGTTTAGAATTGAATTGTTACATCAATTGATATATAACAAATGTATCAATTAATATTATCAAAATCCTTTTTGGAGAAAATATCCCCTTAAAAAATCCCAACGATAAAAAAAAAATTTGTAAAACCTATACACCGAGTTTTGTTCGTTGAAAAATACGCCACGTACGCGAGTACCATCCAACATCCGGACAGACGTAAGATAATTTTGCCAGTTGATGGTCATCTGTCCATCTCGTGGCTGATCTAAAATAATAAATTTTCGCACATATATTGCAACTTACGTATTCTACCATAGCGTCCGTGAGAAGGTCTCCCAACCCACACTCGCCCGAGCCGCATTCTACAGAATCTAGAGTGGTCAGTGTACTGCCGACAGGAATATTTTCCGCTTCGTGTACCATCTTTGCGTACGGCTCTAGCATCTTTTTGATTTGCTGATCTGAAAAACATAAAAAAATATTATTGTGGAAAATATACTTTCTTGACTAATAGTACGGGGGCGACCGAGCTCCGCTCCGAGATTTTTTATGACTGACCCAGGACAACCCAGGTTGGGTTCACAAAAAATGAAACGTAACTAGATTGTAACTAGAACTTTAGCTCGCAGTTCCAGACGAGACGTCATTCGGGAGTAGCGTCTGCGCTGCTCCTTTTGAAAAAGACCGCCGTTTGCGGTTGAAACTATAGTCGGAGAATTCGGCTCAAAAATAGACGTGAGTAACCCGTTTGTTCAAAATAAAAATGTGTAACTAGATCGATTTATCGTCCCCAAATCTACCTACATACCAAATTTCATCAAAACCGTTGGAGCTGTTTGCGAGATCCTTATTACATATATCACACGAATATTATAAAGGCGAAAGTTTGTGAGTGTGTTTGTATGTTTGTTACTTCTTCACGCTCAAACAGCTAAACCGATTTTGATGAAATTTGGGTTGGAGGTAGTTGACACCGTCGATTAACACTTAGGCTACTTTTTATCCCGCAAAACAATATCTCCTTTGATATAAATTATGTAAAACACGGGTAACACCGCGGGCCGCAGCTATTACTTGGAATACATATTTTTTCAGTTATTTTGTTATAAATAAAAACAAAATACTGACCATAGTTTGATAAAATTTATATAGGACCACTTGGGAAGTAAACCCTTAAAAAATATCTACTCGGTCCAGGTGTCTTCGAGTGTCAACAACAACATAAACAAAAATAAACATACATAAAAATAGATTCAGACGAATAGAGAATCTCCTCCTTTATGAATGACGGTTAAAAAGCGAAACTAACTCTATCTCTGTTTGTTTTTTTTTTTGCCGTCCTCCTCCACCAATATTCTCCCCCAACATAGTCAGGTTTTGTAATTTTGATTCACTTTTAGAATTTGTGCTATATCTATAGCTTTTGTCAATATAAATATATATCCAAAGTTTATTTATTAATGTAGTATTTTAATATATCTCTAGTCAATATTATAACATATTGTGCCGTGTTTCACTTAATTTTAATCTGTCTGTTTGTTAACTTTTCACGGCTAAATGGCGAAACCGATTGTTACGAAATTCGGTACAGAGATAGCTGAGAACCTGGAGACGGACACAGGCTACATTTTATCATCATCGACACCGTTCACCATCACCATCGTTTCTCATCACTACGCGCCTGAAAGCGCAGATCACAGCTAATTATGGAATACGCTACGCTAAGACAAAACATCACATGTAAGATGTACATCTCTAGTTACTAATTAGAACCCCAAGATACAGGCTCTGTGCCTAGTTTGGGGTTCACCACTGAACTTTGTTAAAAAAAAAAAAAACTAGTACCGGCGAATTAGGCTATCTATACGTTGGCTATCAGTCAGTCCGGACAAAGGCCTTTATAGATATGAATTATAGCGCTCCTCTTTTTGCGTAGTCGGGTAAGATATTTCAATAACGATATCACCTTCAGATATAGACCTATCGAGAATACGATATTACCTTCTGGTATAGACCTATCGAGAAAGATAGGGCCGCCCTCCCATCTGACGTAGTTTCCTCGATCGTCGAAATAAACGCTGAGATCTCCCATGTACTTGGTGAACGCAGAAGCTTGGACAATCAGCACCTGCAACATGTATCTACATATTAAAAATTACTCTACTACAGATTTTTAAAGAGGAAACACAGATATGGTATAGTGTGGTGTAGGCGTGTGGACGTGATTTAGGCGTCATGTGGATGTGAATGAGGCGTTATGTGGATATGATTGAGGCGTTATGTGGATGTGACAAAGGCGTCATTAGGATGTGATTAAGGCGTTATGTGGATATGATTGAGGCGTTATGTGGATGTGACTAAGGCGTCATTAGGATGTGATTAAGGCGTTATGTGGATATGATTGAGGCGTTATGTGGATGTGATTGAGGCGTCATTAGGATGTGATCGATAGGTGATCTAGGCGTTATGTGGATGTGGCTGTAATTACGAGCCAATTCTCTGATACACTAAATACACTAAGTAATGGCTCACCTTGTGATTGCTATGACCCGCTGGCTCAACGAACACTGGATATGTGTCAGCGACAGGCTCCCCACTCGGTGCTTTTCCATTCCAGAGTAAAGAATGTGTGTGACCTCCGATGATAATATCTATGTATTCACTGTAATCGCGAGCCAATTCTCTGAAAGATCGTGACATAGCTGAATTAACCCATATTTCATTAAAACATCAGAATGTCAAGTTATTTAGGTTATAGGGATTAATTATAGAAACTCCAAAACTTGGAGGAACATCGCAAAGTAGCTAGCTTATCGATTTTTATCGGATACATATCGGAAAGTATTTTTTCAAATCCTGCCCTGTGTTCTATGGGACGGTTAGTAGAGGCACGTTACAGCAACATCGTTATATGATTAATAGAGACCGGATTATATGTATTTGCATATTTACCACATTTTTAGCGATCATTGCATATTTTGTCTGAAATTTAGTGATCATGCATATTTTCGCTGTGTACATATTTACTACATTTTTCAGTAGGTTACTCTATAAGTGTACAAATATGTCTTACAAAAAATATATCTTTATACCTACACTAAAAATGTTAAATTAAAAATATGTTAAATAATTGTTAGTTTAATTGTATTGAGTATTAATATTATTATAGGCTATAATTTAGTCTAGAAGGTCGTTAAAATTTGAACGAATACGTAATAACTGATTTAACGCTAATTTTGAAGTAAACAAATATGGCACTTTTTCCCTTTTGTACACTTCTAAAATTCATTATTTATATTGCATATTTTAACAATTTTCATGCATATTTTACCCATTTTTCAAGCTTATTATGTTGCATATAATCCGGTCTCTAATGATTAACATTTTAAAGCCCAGACAAAACGCTTTGGTCCTACTTTTATTGTGCATACCGCGGATTTGTTAAAAAAAGGTTGTCTTGGTGTCTTTAAATCGCAAGTGAATCGATTTCTTACATACACATACTGACATACATAAAAATTTAATATGTACACTTACACCCGAAAAATATTACTCTCCTTTTCAAGCACTAGTTTAAAGATATCAATTAAATCGGAAAATGTTAAACATTTAGATTCCAATATTATGTATTTTTTTACATATTGGAGGACACACACAACACCATCTAGCCCTAAGCTAAGCAAAGCTTTTGATATGGGAACCAGATGGCTGATAGAATACTTAAATACTTGTTTTATAAATACATGCATATGATAGGTACATATAAACACCCAGATACACAACAAACATCCATGCTCAACAGAAAATGTTTGGCCTGGTCGGGGATGGAACCCACGACCAACAGCTCAGAAAACAGACGTACTACCACTGAGCCATAAGGTCTGTCAAATATGAGGAGATTAGACATCAATTTTTCCATATGAATAAATGCGCGCTAAATGATCCTCTTAATATAAATAAGGTCAATTTTCGATTATCGATTATGGAATTCGTTGCCGCCATCTCTATTTCCTGACACCTACAATCTTGGAATTTTCAAGGCTAGAGTGAATAAATATCTTCTAGATTGACGAGCTCCATCTTCGGCCGCACTGTCACTTAACATCAGGCGAGTTGGTGGTCAATCGTGGATCTATCTTGCATAAAAAAATTATCTCGTTTAGTTAAAGTCACGGCTGTGAACTATTATTGAAATTGATACAGATATTTCATCTTCGCTTTTGTATAGGTTATTGGCATAAGATAATTACAGTTATCTTATTATAATTCAAGTTCAAGCATCTATTTATAGCATAAGTAATTAAGTATATGTACATATATTTATACTAAAGCTGCGTTTATTTTATTCAATAACAGATATTGTCAGAGTTTGTCTGGAAGAGATCGCTTTTACCGATAAGACCGCCTTTTGTGCCATTTTCTTATGTGTTTATTGTCTTATTACTTTATGTGGTGTCAATAAAGTGTTATTGATTGATTGATTGATATTGACGTTGCCGCGTTGTTACGGTCTACGCTTTGCTTTGCCTAGAAGAAACCTATTTACTATATACTCAGTCAATGGATAGTAGAACAATTCATTTTTTATTTAGTTATTTATTTATTACAATATGTTTAGAGCAAACTTAAATACCTAGTCTAGGTCTAGGTCAGCGCGGGAACAAATCTCGGGAACAGAGTGTCAAGGCAAACCAATTGTGGTTGGTTTTTTGACACTGTATTTGTTTAAATTAATATTAATACATGTAAAAGAAATAAAAAAGGTACATAACCTGTTATTATAAGCCATTGCAATCATTTTACAAGTAAATAAAATATACAGACTTAATAAAATGTATTTGAATTTGTTTACAAACTAAGTTTTCTATCCTGTTTTTTTATTATTATTTATTTATTTATACATAAATCAATACACGTTGATATAAAATCATCTAAAAACCTAGATAAGGTTTGTCTAGATGACCTGGTCTCGTAATATTACATTTACTTACAATATTATTTACAAACAACACAACTTGACTAAATGTTGTGCGATCACGCAATAAGACAGCTGATGTAGGCATGTAAGGTAGGTACTAAGCACCCATTTCCAGGAACTGTACTATTGAGTATTCTACGATCTCAACCTGGGCCAGTAAAAGTTGTTTTAATATCGTTTCTATGATTTTACCCCTCGATAACCCCGCTCGACAACCGCCCGTACAAATATCGCGTGAACCTAAATAAAGTATTGTACACTTACTTATCAACATCCAAGCCACAATGAGAGAGTAGCACGATGATATCGACGCCTTGCTTCGTCAAAGCTTCGGCTTCGCGCTTCGTCGCTTCGCCTGGGTCCGTGAACTTTACGTTGCCTGGACTCGAAAACACCTGCAAACGAAACAACACTCATTTAAGAGATTTTTCGACGTGACAACGTCTAATAAATCGATGAACACCGGCTGCGTTACGCTCCTTGTCCCGTTACGCGCGCGCGCGCTTGCGGTGGCTGAGGAAGCGGGCGGGTGTGTGCCGCGCCCAACCGTCCTCAACTCCGCGTCGCTTCAATTATCATTCCTCGGAGCTCGCGCGCGGACGTATGTTGTCACGTTAAGCTATCGTCCGTAAACCAACTTTACAGACAACCAATTTTTTTTAACAGAATTTGGAAAACAGGAATACGTTCCGCGCTATCCAGCTCATTTTGATATTTGGTGAGATGCGGCAAGAGGTTACTGACCTAATAGTAAGCTCCAAAGTGTCTACCTTTTTTTACGTGAGGAAATGCCAGAGTGATGCCCCTACCGATTTAAAACCCCACGCAAGGCCGTATACAGTCAAACCCCCCCCCCCCCCCTCGAAATCCTGGCCATTATAAAAAATCCTTCCAAACTTCAATAATTTTATAAAACGCTTCAAAAAGTTTTGCAAACATGATTTTGTGATTGTCTCATATTGATGTTTATTTGTATTGATCATTAAAGTGCCGTGAACTTTCTAATACGAGCAAATAATTCAGTAAAAATAGTCACTAACCAAAAATTTTTGCGCGTATCTTGTAGGTATGTTTGTAATTTTCTATAAAGTCATATGTTTAGGAATATTAAATTCGCAATCAATGCATTCAAATGTTTGTATTTATAATTTTTGATAGCGTTAAAGTCGCTCTTTACCTTTTAACACAGTTTGATTTATCTGGTCCACGAAAATCTAGGACTCGCTAACACTATCAATGAATCAAATCACTTCCCTTATTATTGATATGTATATGATTTAATATTAAAAAAATCTTTTATTTTGACATGGTTCATTAATACGAGAAATTTAGCATA
This sequence comes from Lycia hirtaria, assembly GCA_947563715.1. Lineage (NCBI taxonomy): Eukaryota > Metazoa > Arthropoda > Insecta > Lepidoptera > Geometridae > Lycia > Lycia hirtaria. Next base: position 11,477,539 of record OX387378.1, read on the forward strand.
TTACTATAAAACACTACTAACGCTAGCGCCCCCCCCCCCCCCCCCCAGACCAGACAGAGGGGACTCTCCTAGACTCTACCACGGCCTGGCCACGTCCAAAGTGTCTACCTACCCGTCAGTTGATTGTAGGTATTGCATGAATACAAACAAGTACAATCAGAATTATGTTATGAATCATTCATATAAGGATAAACTTAAATTGCATCATGTGAATTCCGAAAAACATTTAATTTCCTTTAATGTTTTATATTATTGAAATAGGTACAGTTACATTATTATTAATACAGTATACAGTATTATATAATAGTTTCTTTAATATATCCTTCTTTTAATTTTCGTTCCCTTATGTCGTTCCTCGTTGTCGTGACGTGTCGTTTTCCTTTATCGTTAAATTATCAAAACAATAAAAACTGCGAAATCTGCTTACTTCCTTATTAACAGAAAAACATTACTTTCAAAGTTTCTTAAATCTGGATGGCATTGAAATATTGTTTACAGGATTTGAAGTATCAAAAGGAAAAAAAAACAGAGCAAATGATCACTTCCTTGTCTGTCTGTTTGCCAAGGACACGTAGAAGTAACATATTAAGGTGGTACGGTTTAAATACAAAAGTATTTTAACAATTATGGTTGAAAAGAGTATAAGTACGGTGAAGTTGTTGTGGTTTGCTTTAATATCGGTCTTTATGTGCGTTAAATCCTTTTTGTTGAAGAAAAAAGTTGAAATCAATACCAAAAAAGTTTGTGACGGGCAATGTATAGCGAAGCGTATGAACCGCGCAACGGACTCACAACAGTTATAGCGCGCAGGAGTGTACTAGACTGTAATAGAAAGTTCGATGTCCGATAACACGATATTGCACGTGTAAGTCTTTTAGAGATAGAATATAATAGTGATAGTGTTCAGTGCCTACATTTAGTATCGGATTTGTAAGATACCTGTTTTATAAGTATAGAAAAGTTTATGAATAAAGTTTCGTGTCGGCTCCCTATCATTCCAAAAAGCGAGGCTATAGGTATGTAGAATAGGTAGAAATTACAGATAGATATGTAAATAAACGTAGTTAGGGCACCTATGTAGGGTGTGTGTAAAAACAGCCTTATTTTAAGCCAATACGTGTGCATAGCGTATTTCAAAATTACGGCGTTTTCCCTTCCACTGCGCGCAATGCGTCACATTCCTCATTTAAGTTGATTTTTTTATGCCTTAGCTGTAATCAAATTTTGTATGCTAAAACTTGACTAGATACATATTAATGTAATTCCGACACTAAATTAGATAAACGATTTTGATTTAGTTTTTTTTAAACAGGATTTCATCGAGAGTGGTCTTAGATATGTTTCATCAAAATTGGTTCGGCCGTTTTTTTTTTTTTCAGGGACGTTTTTGAGTTTTCTAAACTTATACTTGTATTGTCATCAATCTTCCTCTATGGTAGCAAATTTAAAGTCAGGTATACCCGGTAATCTATAGGTACTTATTTTAAAATATTACCGGAGTAGAAACAGTAGTAACTCCAATGATGCCAATCTTTCTCCCATGTCTCTCCACAATTGTAGACGGCTGGTAACTGCCTTGGAATGAGGGTTCCTCAGAGGTGTCCATATTAGCCGCCAGTACTGGTGCGTTCAGAGCCTTGAGGTACGGAACTAAGCCTTCAGGGCCGTCGTCGAATTCATGGTTACCAATTGCCTGGAAAAAAGGATTATTCGATTAAGGTGTAGAAGTCAAATTGTTGGGGTTCATATTGTCCAGTTGTTAAAATTGTACGGGAGTTCATATTGTGCAGTCGTTAAAATTGTACGGGAGTTCATTTTGCCCAGTCCTTAATGTGTACATCGTGCATTGGTAAAAATATATTACTATAGAAAAGTAGCAATATCAGCATTTCTCAATCTCTTTTTCTCATTCACATTCTTATTTACGCGCTCTCTTATTACCCGACTGCGCAAAAAAGAGGGCAATGTATTTCTAATGTAAGTGTGTATGTTTGTGTAGGTAAGTTTGGGCCTAGCTGGCGTTGTTTGAAAATGTTTACAAATATTCTAAGTCTGTCCGTACTTCATCTTCGAATACATCGTAATTTTCCCATTGGTGAATTGGCGCGGACTTATTAACGGTAAAAAAGATACATACAGTATTTCCTTGAAGACTTGTCACGACTTATCATTCATTGTTTTACTATGGAAATCCCAGATTATACAAATTGAATTTAAGGTTACAGAGGTCGTCATATTTCGGCTAATCGGTAATGCGGCTGAATTTCCTTCCGGTAATTACAATAAAAATCATGCGCTCAGACGGATTTTTCTTTGTATATCATAGTATACTTAGCACAGTTCTTGCACGAAATTTAATAATTTAATCTAACAGTCACTTAATTCCAGAGGTTTTTCATAGAATTTGAATGTAACTGCGCAATTTTTTAACGAGAAAATTTTAATGTATTTTTTTTTTTCATTTCCATATATTATTAATAAAAAAAATCATACAGACTGAATTGAGAAACTCCTTCTTTTTGGAAGTTGGTTAATAAATCCACCATCTAGCCTGATGTTCAATCTCTATATAATGTAAAACAAGATAGAAACCCCGATAAGTTATGACCCCCAGTAAATGTGGAATGACGATATTATAGTTTAAGAAAACTAAAAAAAAAAACGAGAGGACAAGGCGAGTCTGGCTCGCCCACCGAGGGTTCCGTACAAAATAGTAGATAAAAGAAGGAAAAACATATTTTTTTATATATTTTCCTTCATAAATCGAAAAATAAACGTCGTAAAAATATTTAGAAACCTGTTTTAGCTTGTGCTAATTAAGCTCTTTCATATGATACCCCACATGATACGGTTAAAGTACTTTAAAATTTGAACCCTCCTTCCTTGCCTAGAGACCCTATTTTTTGTGATTAAATTAAAAATGTCCAGTTTTCGTTTTTTTCCCTATATGTGTACTCTAACACAGCTTCTTGCCAAATTTCATAGTTCTAGGTCAACGGGAAGTACCCCATAGGTTTTGATTCCCTTGTGAGTGTCGAAATGTGCGTTTTTTTTTCAACTTATACGGCTATAACTTTTTTTTATGAAAACTGAGAAGTTTGATTTTTCTTTCTGCAACAAGATACTATGGATCTGCGTATATGGTTTTAATTTCAACTCGATACCTTCACGCGTTCCCGAGATAAAGGTCTTGACACCCGGACAGACGGGCAGACAGACAGACAGACGGACAGACGGACAACAAAGTGATCCTATAAGGGTTCCATTTTTTTTTCTTTTGAGGTACGGAACCCTAAAAAGATAATAACAAGATAACAAAGTACATAGATAAGGCATGTCAGTATACAGATTTCAAAAAAAAATATTTATAAGTTCAACTCAAAAGATGGACAGACGGACAAAGATGGATGGAAAGATGGAAGGACAAAGTGATCCTATAAGGGTTCCGTTTTTTCATTTGAGGTACGGAACCCTAAAAAACGACTTCAAAATACGCAATTCGTTTACTTGGACCATATTTTTTCAGTTATTTTGTTATAAATCCAAAGTACTGAACCGATTATGATAAAAAAAATTATGGGACCACCTCTGAGGTCCACCTCACCTACCAAACAAAAAAAAAAGAATCTTCACAAAACAATTCATATTAGGCGGCGTAATCGTTGAACAAACATACAAAAAATCAACTTGTGGCCGAACTTTGCACCTCCTTCTTTTTGGGACTCGGTTAAAAATAATCCTAAGAAAGTAGCAATCAACTCCACTTACGTGTGCATCATGAGGCAGCAGATTCATGAACTGATGCGCAATCTGCCACTTCAACAGCGTATACCAGTAGGTGCCCTGGAAGGTATCTCCAGCATTCAGCAGCACAGCATCTGGCTTCGCCTTCAGGAGTGTATGGATATGGGCGTACAATCGCGGGAAGCCTCCGAGGCAAGAGCCGTTGTTGGAACGACATACCGCGTCCGCTACTGAAGTTTCTTCGTATCTGTATTAAAAAAAAGTATTTTACTCTTATTTTTTATTCGTTCATAGGCTTGCGCTTGACTGCCAGCTCGCCTGATTTTGAGCGTCACTGCGGTCCACGATGGAACGCGCTTGCGCAGAAGAAACCTATTTTGATATTTTTTAAACAAAATCTACATTTTACCAACAACTCACCTGATCGTAAGGTACGGTATGACCGAGGATGGAGCTCGTCGATCTATAAAATATATTTACTCTATCCATGAACATTTCAAGATTGTAGCAATTAGAATTAAAAAAAAACTTTTTTTGCTGTCCCGAAAATTATCTGCAAGAAATCGATTTAAACAACCACTGATTATATCTTAAACCAATGAGTTTTTTTTGTTTGTTATTTTTTATTTTACGTACAACAAAAATAGCAATTTTTATATTTACATATAAAAATTGCTTGAACGGTAAATAATCATGAGCAAACCACGCAATTTGGAAGCGATTCTTTTCAATATTTGCTAGATACCGCCCTTTCATTTGAATGCTGTCCCCATTCCAAGATAAACAATACTCCATCCTTATTAATTTAACACCATACCACATCAAGTGAGTTGTAATCATATTTATCTAGCTACAAAAAAGAATTTAATGTTTGAAGTATGTAATAAAAATCACGCAAATCGAAAAACGGTTATATTTATTTAAACAAAAGTCTTACCTCGCATGGAAGTCATTATAATGAATTATATTCAATTTAAATTCATTTTCAGAAGGAACAGTTGCACTACACACATAAACACACTGTAGTGTGAAAAGTATTATTTTTAAAAAATACATAGTCGGAAAAAGCATTTCCACTTCTGAAATAGCGAATAACCGGCGCTAATTCAGAGACCCCGAACTGATTTAGTGTAATAAATCTTATCTACATTTATATGTTTAAGACAAAACTTATAAAAAAATATTATATAAAAAAATAATCTAAATTTTTTAAAATGGAGAGTCGTATCAAAATAAACAACCCGTATGATGTTTGCGCGTTATGGACAATGCGAAAACACTAATGAACTATCAATATACGAGGAAACTGTATATAATTATATGCATGCCACTGCTTAATATTACATGCAGGCATTTACTAGAAAGTCTAAATATTATGTTGTCAAAGTCATTTATTAATAAATTTAGATTTACATGTCAAAATATTTGTTTTGTTATTATATCTTGAACCATGTACCTACAGTCTGTTCTAGACTGACATTATCCTACGCTGTGTTTTGTAGTAGTAAAGACAACTATAATCGATGTAGTTAGACATATTTTGTAAACTCGATGCTATTTCTACATCTATGCTAATGTAAAAGGTTAGGTAAAAGGTTTATTACTTCCTTGGTAAGACACCGTAAAACCATTTAAAACCAAACAAGCAAAAGCAATATGTATATAATAATTAAATAATTATAGGTAAGCAGTAAACCTATATGTGCCTGTACTGTTGAGAAGTACAGACAAAACAAAACTATTAATAGTCAGAAAGTAATCAATTAAACGTCAGTATATTCGTCGTTAAAAGTACAACATTTGAATAGTCACAAGTTGGTCACTAGAGTACTTTTAGGGTACCGTACCTCAATAGGGAAAAACGGAATCCTTATAGGATCACTTTGTTGTCCATCTGTCCGTCTGTCAGTCTCTCCGGGTGTCAAGACCTTTATCTTGGAAACGCGTGAAGGTATCGAGTTGAAATTAAAAACATAAACGCAGATCTACAGTATCTTGCTGCAGAAAGAAAAATCAAACTTCTCAGTTTTCATAAAAAAAAGTTATAGCCGTATAAGTTGAAAAAAACGCACATTTCGACACTCACAAGGGAATCAAAACCTATGGGGTACTTCCCGTTGACCTAGAACTATGAAATTTGGCAAGAAGCATTGTGTTAGAGTACACATATAGGAAAAAATCCGAAAACTGGACATTTTTTATTTAATCGCAAAAAAATAGTGTCTCTATGCAAGGAATGAGGGCCCAAATTTTAAAGTGAATTAACCGTATCATGTGGGGTATCATATGAAAGAGCCTCATTAGCATAAGCTAAAACAGGTTTTTAACACATTCTTCGCCCCCTGCAGACCCTTCACTTCAGCTGGGAACCAAAACTTTTTAGGCGAATTTTCATTAAGTACAGAGTGGCCGCGCAAAGCAACGTTATTCAACGTTGCTTTGCGCGGCCACTCTGTACTTAATGATCTTTGGTTGTTCGACGGAATGACTGCATTCACACATTGCCAGCGACTAGCCATGAAAAATAAAGGATTATATGTTAGTCATAACATTATTATGCAGTGTGAAATCGTATACAAATAAAACAGTAAATATAAACTGGAATATTGATAATGAAGTAAAATAAACAAACGAGATAAGTTGGTAAGCGCACGTTTGGTTGGACGACCGGAATAGGTTAAGTAAAAGTTTGCATTTATTCTCATACAAGTGGCAGGAAAACACTGGGTGCAAGCCGCTTCCATCAGGTCTTTTGTGAAATCTATTAGGGAGGATTAACCCTTCTCGCAATGAGAAGATGGCCCGTTCCCAGCAGTGGGACAGTTTGTACAAAACAGGGCTGATTAAAAAATATATATATATGTCCAGCAATAGAGTTTTTGTGGTTGAGGTGATTAGAAAAAAGTTCGTTGGCGATTCCGAAAAAAGGCTTTTATTTTTGCTAGAGATGTATAATATTACAAATGAAAACCTAGCCTTTTATTGTAGTTGGTTAAAATTATGCCTTATGACACTCATGGAGTGAAGACGAAACCAACGACACCTCGCACATCAAAATCGGTCAAGGCATTTAGGCTGTAGGTGATCATATAGAAACAGACATATAATAAGAAAAACATAATCCTCCTACTTACGAAGTCGGGGAAAAATCATATAAAGTAGGATATCTTCATATCCTATATTAATAATATAACAGTTATTCTGCAGAATTGCATAATTTTCCTTAGACTTTTCGTAGAATTTGGATATAATTGCATTTTATATTTTATAGATTTTATGAAATCGTATTTTCAATTCCATTCCATCTAAGACTGATCCTTAACTTTCCAATACTTAATTTTAAAGCGAATGTTGTAAAATTGATGATATATATGGTATAATTTTTTATTTGTTGATAATGCCGCAGTAATATCACGCAATCTGTGACTTCTCAACTTTGACCTGGGTATTTGTGATTCAAACGTATTAAATATTATGGCACGGTCTATCCGGCACAGACAAATACAAAATAGAATTTTACTATGGAAACTAACGTGGTTTTCGCTCATTTTAAATAAAACTACGGGTCACTCACGTCTGTTTTACGCCGAAAAATCCGACTATAGTTTCAACCGCATTCGGCGGTCTTTTTCAAAGGAGCAGCGCAAACGTCACTCTCGGTCATCGTCTCAAAATCGGTTAAAATTACAAAATATAAATTTAGTAACAGACGCTTATCTATACCATATGGTCATAAAAGTCAAAAACTGTAACTAGACTGCTTCGAGCAAATCAACCGTAAGATTAGAAATGTCATAGGATTAATTATTAAGAGTCCATAATTCGACCATCGTCCGTCTCGCTCGCACATACCCACATTTTTGAAGATATATAATATCTTAATGAACTTATAAAAAAAACGTCGTTTGTAAAACTAGAAAACTACATCACAAATCACAAAAAAAATAATTTGATCTAAATTGATTTTCATACATTGAAATCATTTTTGCGTTAATAATTTCTAAAAAATATTTTTAGGTATGAAAATTTACTTTGCTACTTACTATGAAATTTGAATCGAATATTTGTTTTCTAGTTTTAGAAACGATTTTTTTTATAAATTTATTCAATTATTTTATATGTGAGCGAGACGGACGATGGTTGAACTATGAACTCTTAAGTAAACTTAACTCTTAAGCATCGAAGTAAATTCTGCCAACATCTTTCGAGAATAATGCGTTTCATTGACTAACACACCACCGCGGAACAAATATAGCACTACAAATACCAAGGAAGGCGCCTAAACTTTGCGTCTTGTCGTTGCGTTTGCGTCGCTATTCAGCTGTATAAAATGTGTCCACTTCATTTCTACTTTCCGGTCATACATAGCGTCAAGTTCGGGTCACGAGAAGAAAAATTAATTGCTAAGATACGTGATAATTTCATGCATTAGTTTATGCCACCTGTATAGAACTAGAACTAGTGATATACTAAAACGAACGTACAAAAATATGAACATATTTTCATAACCGCTGTCAGCAATATTTATATTTTCATATATTTTTGGAAACAATAAGGGATAACAAATATTGTATTTCATAAAACATGTTATGAAATACAATACTCTCCGTCAAAAAAATCGTAGCAAAAAATTCTTCATCTATGGCAAATACAGTAAATGTAAGCGAGATGCATGCACAAGACACAAATGCAAAATCACTCATCAGTTGGGGACTGAATTCATAAATGCAAGATTTAATTATTTACCTAGAATTTCATATAAATACCAAACAGTAATAAAGAAAAATATTCTATTAACTCAGATTTAATATTGTTTTTATACAATTGTTATACAAGACAACTTTTAATCGTAAATAATATAAATATGTACTGTATACTCATATATTTATATACAACTAATTTTCATTATTTTATTCTATGCCTATCTATAGTGGAGGCCAATACAAACTGACTTCATTATGCGCAGATTCTGGAACCCATTTTAAATATTCTTCCAAAAGATCTGAAACAAACCAACGCATAAAGCTTTAAAATACACTTATATTTAGATTGTTCCTTTCAAGTTCGCTTCTAACCCGACGACTATTTCACTTCAATAGTGCTTTTAATAGTGTTTCAATTACGGGCTTCACACAAAAATCTTATTAATATTGCGCAAAAAGCAATCCTATTTAGAGTAACATAAAGTCCAAAACACACTTACATTTAGGTTGTTCCTTCCAAGTTGCCTCCAAATCTTGCTTACACCCGACCCGTTTCAAGAGTAACGCTTTCAATAAAGTCTCAGTTCTGGGCTGCAGCTTCGCCCAGGACTTCACCATGGTCGATGGGGGAGATAGAAGGGAGCCATTGTATTTACGAAGCTTCGGGAAAACGGAACCGTCTAGAAGGAAACGGGCGAACCATCTGGAACAATGTTTTTCAGTAATGACCTTAACTAACATGACAGATTGAATGTTGCCGCTTTTATATGAAATGAAAAATGAACTGATTCAGATTAGTGATCTATTTCATTACGTTGTATTCTGATTCTTTCAAAAAATCGAAATTTCTATTCATAATGTGTATTTGCTAGCTAGTAATGGACCTATCAAAAATTTCAAACTGAAATATTTCTACGCCGTTACTTACGAAATAACTATTACAACTATAAGTATGGAGAGAGAAGTACAAACGAGGGATTTGCTTCTCATCTCCACGCTTGGCTCTAGCAAAAATAACATTTTAAAGTTTAATATTTCACAAACGTCTCTAAATTTAAAAAATTACACACACATTTTTTTACATTATTTATCAATTGCTTATGCACCAACACACTACAGTACATAATGGGGCAACTGAGTAAAAAACATCTCCTTTTACGTGTAAGGAAGGTTAAAAAAATCTAAATTTCATTGGACCACATTTTCTTTGTGATTGGTTTAAAATACCTATACCAAAATTATAGCTTTCTAGTACTAACAGTCTTTAAGCAAAGCCGTGGACAGGTAGACAGGCGAACGGACCTGGCGAAACCATAAGGGCTACTTGTTTTCTACAGAATACATGAGTAACTAAAACCCAATCTAACATCTTTCTTTTTACTATTCAGTGTAACTCACGACACATACGATGATTCTTTCTTATGTTTAGATTTATAAATAAAATTAACTAGAAAGTGTATAAAAAATAATATGAAAAATACATTTTTCGATCTCAGTCCGTGCTTGAGCCAGAAATATAAATCACAGAAAAGGTTGTTGGAAATAGGGGATTATATACCACGCATAGGTAGATGCATACAAGAACATCTACTGTTGCGGCTGTTTAATGAGAAGCGACTCTTTTCATTCCGTGTTGCGTCCGTTTTGAACGATGTGACTCAAATATCCCGTCACTATGATTTGAGAGCTGGTATCATTATTTGAGCAAGTGACATTTCGGTCTGTCGGTTTACTCCGTCTAGTTAAAAATCCAAGTATAGATCACACTTACCTATATCTTTCTATTTTATCAGGGTACTCGACTTCCGCCGTGGGCAATTCCCATCCAGCCTTCCCGAACGTTCCCTTGAAGTGACACTTCACACGGCCGGACTTCTCGTCATAACGGGGCTCCGGGTCGGAAAGAGGTTCCCCTGTTGCATTTATTAATTTTAATAATCACTTAACAAGGGCAATTAATAGCTTGAGAAATTTTATCGGGAACGTGAGAAAGAAATATCGATTTAAGGTGTCATAATGGATGATTGTTCATGATGATTGATCAGGATGTTTGTTCTGTGTCTGGGTGTTTCTATATATCATATGTATATATTTACAAAAAAAAAAGTATATATGTATTCTATCAGCCATCTAGTTCCATAGTACAAGCTTTGCTTAGTTTGGGCTAGATGGTGTTGTGTGAAATGTCCACAAATATTTATTTATGTATTTATTATTTTATTTATTTATAATTATAGTTTAAAAACTGATAAAACCGACTTCAAAATACGCAATCGTATACTTGGATGACATATTTTCCAGTTATTTTGTTATAAAAACCAAAGTACTGAACCAATTGATTGTCCAATTTTATCACGAAGTGATAAAATTAAATGGGACCATCTCTGAGATATTACCTACCAAACAAACAAAAAAGAATAATAAAGAATCGATTCATAATTGTCATAATTGGCGAAGTAATCGCTGAACAAACATACAATAGAATAAAAAATAAGTTCAAAAACTAATACCCGACTACTGAAAAAATCACGCTCTAAAAATTATGAAACAGGAAAATGTTTTTTTTTTTTTTAATCAGCCCTGTTTGTACAAACTGTCCCACTGCTGGGAACGGGCCATCTTCTCATTGTGAGAAGGGTTAGGCCATAGTCTGCAACGCTGGCCAAGTGCGGGTTGGCAGACTTCACACATCTTCAAGATCATTGAGAACTCGCAGACATGTAGGTTTCCTCCCGATGTTTTCCTTCACCGTTTGAAGTTGGCGGCAATCAACAATGAATGAACTTTCAAGGCAAGAATGAATAGATATCTTCGAGATCACGCTACAAATTCGGCACATTACCACCCATTTCTCAAGTATCTCCAAAGTACCAAATAAATAAATAAATATAAATATTTGTGGACATTTCGCACAGCACCATCTAGCCCAAACCAAGCAAAGCTTGTACTATGGTACTAGATGGCTGATAGAATACATATATATTTTTTGTCAATATATACATTTATGATACATAGAAACACCCAGACACAGAACAAACATTCATGCTCATCACACAAATGTTTGCCCTGGGTGGGGATCGAACCCACGACCTACAGCTCAGTAGGCAGACATACTATCAACTGAGCCACAAGGCCAGTCAAAAAAGTAGTAAGTACCCAGTTCTCAAGTAATTTTGTTTTTCTTTTAACATAGATACTTCTTGAATAGTCTGGTACAAAAAGTGTGAATGATAATATTCAAGTATATAGATTACAACATGGTTTCCATTGTCAAACAAAACTTAACTTTAACCCCCATTACCTAAGTTACATAATTGTGGCACGTAAATCGGCAGCCACTCCGGCTCTATGGCGGTCACATTCCGCATCACCATCTTCCGACTCGTCTCCGAACCAGTTTCATATAACTGAAAAAGAAGTGAGTATTAATCGTAGTATTCATGTAACCCACTGATCTCGTTTTTTTTTTAATATTACGTTTATTCACTACATCATAACATAATGTTTATACACCGTCCAACCATTTATTTACTTTCGGTAGAATTTTATTTCTCAACAAGAAATTACAATTTCACTTACGTGAGAACTAAATTTACAGAAAAATATTTCTTATGCTTCAGCAGTTAGCTGGATCTACATACATTAAGTAATTAACATTTCGAGCTTATAAATGAACTTAAACAAACTAACTAACCTAAATTATTACACAATTGACAGATTAAAACCTCATTCAATTTAATAAAATTGTAATAATAATAATTAAATAATCACCCCAGACCTTTATCGGTCTGGGGTGATCGATGTGCTTTTTGTGTAGTAGTTGAGTCTGTATATTGTTGTGTTGTAGTTAATAAAGGCGCTTGCCACAAAAAAAAAAAAAAAAATTATATGTCTAGTAAACTTATTTAAGTTCCCGGCAGCTTAGTGGTGAGACCGTCTGACTTGCGATCCGCAGGTCTTGAGTTCGAATCCCACGGCACGCACCTCTGTCTTTTCGAAGTTATGTGCGTATTGTTGATTGCCGCCAACTTCAAACGGTGAAGGAAAACATCGTGAGGAAACCTACATGTTTGAGAGTTCTCAATGATCTTGAAGATGTGTGAAGTCTGCCAACCCGCACTTGGCCAGCGTGGCAGACTATGGCCTAACCCTTCTCACAATGAGAAGATGGCCCGTTCCCAGCAGTGGGACAGTTTGTACAAACAGGGCTGATAAAAAAAAAAAAAAAAAAAAAAAAAAAAAAAAAACTTATTTAACTAAAGTATATTTCGCGCGTTATCTGTCCGTCGTCCGTACACGAAACAATAGGACCGGTTGGTGAACAGTGCAGGAATGCGTCACAGTGTATTCAGTGCAGTACAGTGGGTATAATATTTTATTTAATTTAATTAATAGTGTTATGTCGTTTAATATGTGGATTTTTAGTTTATTTTTGAAAATATTAAATGAACCTGCATTTTTCACCTCTTTCGGTATTTTATTGTAAGTTTGCACTCCCGCATAACTCACACATCTTTTACCATGAACAGACCGGACTCGTAGCAGAATTATATGGTCTTTTCTTCGACTGATTCGGTTTCGTACTTTCGACATATTAAGTAATATGAAATTCTATAATAGGGAATATGCATGAATTTTATTTCACATGAATAATAGTTTTAATTGATAACATACTAAAATGTAATACATATAATAATAAAAAAACAATCGGTTAATATATTTCAAAGATATAAACATTTAAACTTTTAGTGGAGCGATGCTATCTCTCTCTCGCGAAACAACAGTTCGTATTGAATTTGTATGGCGAACATGAACCATGACGTCATCATTCTCGATAGTGTGCTCTCTGTCTAACAGGAAATTAAAATGCTTGAACTTATTTATGAAGGTATTTTAATTTTGTTTTTGTGGAATTGATCTATTTGTGGTTAGCTTTTTAATTACCAAATAAAAATAAATCATGCATATTCCCTATTATTAGCATGCAACGATTGATGCAAATAGATGTAAGATGTGCATTCTCTTCGTTTTATTCAATGAAAGTACTTATATTAAAAAACGAATAGGTAATCAAATACATCACAAACATGAACTGTCATGGACTTCCATTAGCTAAAGATAACCCGAATCACGCACAAATACGCAAATACGCTAATACGCGCTAATACAGATAAGGGCGTCGTCAGCCCATGGCCCGGGGGGGGCAAGTTAATATTATGGAGGATGAGAAAAATATGACCTTAGGACTTTGATTGCTTTGCAGTTGACATTTTTTTTTAACTCTAGGGGGGGGGGGGGAGCTGCCCCCCTTACCTCCCCTTGGCGACGCCCTTGAATACACATACGCTATTCTTGACGTTCCTTGCTCTAAGAGCTCGTCATACGTTCTTACCTCTTGGTAGATAACCCATTCAGGTATAACTTTCCTAAGGATGGAGTCAGAATGAAGATGTACAGGCTCTTCCAAGTTCGCGCAGTGGTAGGCATATTTTAACTTGCGTTTGTCTTCACCTGCGAACAAAGTTAACTTTTAATAAATGTGGTTAAAAAAACTGAAAAACGGACTTTTAAAAATCAGGGGCTCATAAAATATATTCATTTACCTAAAGTAGGAAAAAAACTACTGAAACTAATATCCAGTATCTCAGATAAAGATATATTTATTTGTCAAAACGTGTGTGTATAGGTGCAGATGTTAAAGCATTAGTAATGGTCAAACATGCTTTTACCACATAAGGTGTACAAATATTAGTCATGTAGCTTACACTTACATGCTTAAGCCATTCCATTAGTTATATTTATAATAAATTTTATAGATTCAAAATGTCAATAGTAAAAATGAATTAAGGATGAAATCAAATTTATCCTATAGGAAGTCATCTGTTTTATAACAGCATTTAGCAGTCAATAAATCTGTGAGTATTTTAAAAAGGCTTGTATTAAGGCCCCTTATACTTTTTGGTATCTTATTATATATCAATGGGCCCATTTCAAAACACTATTCCTAAAGAGTTTTGTCTTACTTACTGTCAGAGTGACGATTGCTGTGCATTGTCACACACGGTTTTATCCGAAAGTCCAAAATTCTGAGTGGTACATTTCAATGACTGTTGTAGGCCAGCCTAAACAGTTGCATAAAAAAGTGATTTCCATGAATACTTTGTACCTTGTTTAACTTCTTCCAGTGCTATTTTCCTGCCTACTTGGTCACCCAGCCCACTCAACAGCAGTTGTCTCAGCAGTCTCGCTTGATTGTCATCAGGCGGTTTCATTTCCGGGTCTATAGTAGCGTCCACTCCCGCCACGCTTAGGTTGATCTCCGAAGTCAGTTGCTTACGGAGTTTACGTATTTCTTTTATGGCCTGCAATAGACAATTGTGCGTCAGAAACACATCAAAACAACTTTGTAGAAGATATCAATCACCAAAATCAACTTGATTGGGATTTGAACTCAGAAACGTCTTTGCGTCCAATATGCTTCAATTGCAATGAGCAAGGCACATAGCACGTAGGCCGATCTCGAAAGTTCTCGAGTGGAGACCACGCACCGGCAAGCACAGCGTAGCAAGACCTGCCACGAGATGGACAGATGACTCATACAAGTGGCAGGAAGACGCTGGATGCAAGCCGCTTCCAACCAGTCTTTTAGGAAATCCATGGTGGAGGCCTATGGTCAGTGGACTTCTTGTGACTGAGATCATGATGATGCCTCAATTCCTCAAGTCGACATTGAAACATTAGTAACGATTTATGTCATTACTGGTAACACCAGTAATGACATAAATCATTGAAAGACTGAAACGTGATAATTCACTATATGGAGTTTTGGAGAGAGCTATGCTCAGATTCTGTCTGCGAGGTCGAATACCAAATGTGGAGATTTATACACATACGAAAATCACCAACATAGTACAACGGATTACCAAGTTGAAGTGGCAGTGGGCAGGGCACATAACACGCAAAAATGATGGCCGATGGGGTCGAAAAGTTTTCAAGTGGAAAAAACGCACCCGCTAAAGCAGCGTAGGATGACCAAGGCTAGCTACAAGGTGAACAGACCTCATACAAGTGACACGAAGGTGCTGGTTGTTAAAGGGCGCTTCCAACCTTTGAAACAACAACAACAACGTCTTTTTGAAAATCTACGGGGCAGGACTACGTCCAGGTGGACTTCTTAAAGCTGACATTTATTTACGTACCATGTCCCTAAGATCGTACTTTTTTTTTTATCAGCCCTGTTTGTACAAACTGTCTCACTGCTGGGAACGGGCCATCTTCTCATTGTAAGAAGGGTTGTTAGGCCATAGTCTGCCATGCTGGCCAAGTGCAGGTTGGCAGACTTCACACATCTTCAAGATCATTGAGACCTCTCAGACATGTAGGTTTCCTCACGATGTTTCCTTCACCGTTTGAAGTTGGCGGCAATCAACAATACGCACATAACTTCGAAAAGACAGAGGTGCGTGCCGTTGGATTCAAACCCAGGACCTGCGGATCGCAAGTCAGACGGTCTCACCACTAGGCAGCCGAAAACTTATCTAGAATATTAATTATTCACTCTAGCCTTGAAAATTCCAAGATTGTAGTATAAGACAGTGTGAATTTAAACCTTATCCAACCTAATTCGATGATCGTGTTCACTTATTTATCAACGTATTCACGTACCTTGTCCCTTAGTCCATATTTAGCACAGAACAAGTCATGTTCTCCCTTAACGTGAGCATATTCCGCGGCGCCGACCGCCCTCAGTAGTACTCCTGGGTCGCCGAGTAGCAATGTGTGTCCAGTAGCCGGCCAACTGTCCGGTTTACCTGACATCACCTAAAATCATATTACAGATTAAAACTTTAAATAAAACCGGCCAAGTGCGAGTCGGACTCGCGCACGAAGGGTTCCGTACCATTATTTATAAAAACGGCTTAAAAAATCACGTTTGTTGTACCCATAATAAATATTACTAACCTTAAATAATTAAATATTAATTTTAATTTAATTATTTGTTTTTAAAGTGAATAATATAACTCAATATTCAGTTAATATTTTAAGCGTCTACTTGTTGCCGTTATCAATATCGAGCAAAAAAATCACGTTTGTTGTATGGGAGCGCCCTTCAATATTTATTTTATTCTGTTTTTTAGTATTTGTTGTTATAGCGGCAACAGAAATACATCATCTGTGAAAATTTCAACGGTCTATCACGGTTCATGAGTTACAGCCTGGTGACAGACGGACGGACGGACAGACAGCGGAGTCTCAGTAATAGGGTCCCGTTTTTACCCTTTGGGTACGGAACCCAAAAAAGCATCAGCATTGAAAGATATTCCTAAAATCCCGAAGGATCAATGCCATAGGAAGGTCTCTCAGTTAAAATAAAAAATAGGCATAACATACCTACCCTAATAGTTGTTCCTACCCTATAGGGTAAATAAAACTAGGAATCAGATGGAATCAGAAACTCATATCAAATAATACATCTAGAATCAGACAACTCAATGGAAAGGATTCGGCCAAATAAGGTTCGAACAAAAATGTTAGTTAAATGAAATGTTACCAATGTACGCAATGAGGCTCATGCACACTCGAGATATTGAATTCTAAGTACATACGTGTACTGGGATTTTTAGACTATTTTATTCTTTAAGATGAGTCTATTCTGTTAAGAAATAGCAAAGTTATTGAAATTTTCTTTTTGCTTCGTCTAAAACGCGACCGCTTGGCGGTTATGGTCACTGATGTCATTAACGTGACAGCACACTCACTCACTACGTAAGTAGGTGTACGTGTGTGAGCGCAGAAAGCATGAACAATGTGTACGGTTGAGTAAGCGAAAGGATGACTAAGTCACAAGCTTTGAAACCTGCCGTCTCTTTTTTCCTCGTATAAGCATATTATGGTATACAATAGTACGTTATTTCTCATATATACTGTACAATATACTCAGTTCTTACCTCAGGCACTGTTAGTGCAGAAACCAGCGCTATTGTGTACGGCAGAAGGTTCTGTTGATGGCTGAGCGCCAACATTTTGCCGTACCTCGGCAATAAGGGAAACGCTGATACAGCCTTGCCTAACGCTGACACTTTTAGTACCTGAAAATTGTTTTTTTTTATTTTAAATACCATAAAGTATGATCATCATAGAGGTAGAACATTAAGCCTTATGCACGTAGGAGACATTTGAATTCTTATTATTGCGTATGCACTTTTAAGCTATTTTATTATTTTGAAGGAGTATCATCCGTTTAGAAATAACGAAGATTTTTCTTTTTGCCTCATTTAAGAGTCCGTAGTCCGACCATCGTCCGTCTCGCTCGCGCATACCCACATTTTTGAAGACATAAAATGACTGCATGAACTTATAAAAAAATCGTCGTTTATAAAACTATAAAACAATATCAAAAGATTCAATTTTATCCAAGTCAATTTTCATACATAAAATATCATTTTTGCGTTAATAATTTCTAAAAAATATTTTTATGTATGAAAATTAACTTGGTTCAAATTGAAATTTTCGGACTACGGACTCTTAAAACGCGACCGTTTTGCGGTAAAGGTTAGGTGACATCACACTCACTCACACTTTACGTCAATAGGTATGCGTGTGTGTTGCATATACTATGCACATTAATAGAATGCACACGAAAGTGAGCGACTACGTCACTGCGTATGATTGCAGTCTTTTTTCACCTCATTTGCGCACTGTGTTTGTGTAAATTGAAATCGCTGTATCATCCAATTTTAATATACTTATTATTTCCATTGTAAAGTACTATTTGAGATTTTTTTTCCTATTCTTCAGGTAACTCACAATTAAGTACGCGAAAAAACGCTTCTGTCACATCTACGTAAATATCCAAAATCCAAATAAAGCAAGGTTTTTTTATGTATAAATTAAAAAATAATTGTATCTAAAATAAATACGACAGACCTCTTCGTCGTCCTTTTTGCTACAGTGGACCGATTTCTCCAATATCCCGAGAGCTTCGAGCCGTTTCTCCGCCAGCCGCAGCTGCATTCTGTCGGGTGCTGTAGGGAACGGGAAGTTTACTACCTGTGATAAAAAAAAAAGTTATTATACCGTTGTCCTGTCCAAGCCCGACTGTGAAATCGCTGTCTTTGATTACAAAAAAAGAACTGTTTCTTCTAGGCAAGCGCGCTCCATCGTAGACCGTAACTGTCGCTTAACACCAGGTGAGTTGACGGTCAAGCGCAAGCCTATCACTGTGTATCACTGCCCTCACTGTGTTATGAGTCATCGCATTCCTGCGTGCGGTCACCTGTTCGTTTATCTGTTATCTATCACATCAGCTGTGCGTATTTGTTTACCTCTTAAAACAAATCATAATAAAGGAACGTTGGAATAGGACAGTGCGGAACGCATATATATTCACCGAATAACTAACAAACCTAAATATGGATTGCTCAGCGTGTTTTAGTAAGATAACTGAAGATCAAGAAGAGTACTTGCGCTGTACAGTATTAAACTGCGGAAAATGTTTTCATATCATGTGTACCGGTATAAAAAAGCCGACCGAAGCTGTCGCTAAGTCGTGGGTCTGCCAAGAATGCATCTGTGGCACTAAAAAGGGTGGTGACAATAGCTCGACCCCGGTAGGTGCATTAAAAAAACACCGAGATATTAATGTAACAGTCCGACAGAAAGTAGTGCATGTACAATCGGAGGAGGAAGAAAGTCGGAATGAAACACAGAATCTAACTAACTCAGTAAGTTTGAATGAAACTCAGAATCTGACTAACGTAGCAAGTCTGAACGAAACACAAAATTTGATGCATCTAATTCGCGAGTTGCGTGAAGAAATGATGGTGATGAAAGCGCAGCTTTCTAATTCTAATACGTTAATAGCTAACTATGAAGGCCAGCTACGTCAATCAGTGTCTGCTATTGCTGAATATGATAAAAAGCTTTCTCAGTCAGCATCAACTATGGCAGTCTATGGGACAAAGATGGAAAGCTATGCGATTATAATCGACAAATCATTAAATAAGCTGAAAGAATTTCAGTGCATTGGCGCTTCACAGGGGGCTAGAGGTTTGGCAGAAAACAGTCCCCAGTCGACTGAGGTACCAATTGTGATGACCCAGTCTCAACCTGACTATTCGGAATATATGCCTCATGCCTCAGCATCAGTGCTCGAGCCGCAGCAGCAGCGTGCAACGATATCTCGCAAAAAGGAAGTTGCTGCTGGAATACAAACGCAGAATTCGATTTGGCGTCCCCCAATTGCTAAACCAGAATCTGGTAAACCGGTCCAGAACCATTCTCCCAGTCTCCCAAGATCTAACCGAAATACCAGTCACGTCACGGCATCTGATACGACAGAAATCCCAGGAGGTAGTAATACTCAGCAGTGGACTGAGGCAAAGAAACAGAATAGTCGCCGTCCAATCTCGATGTGTGGTGCAGCGGGGCCATCGGTGACGTCACTGAGAGCAGCCGAACCTCGTAAATATATTCATCTCTGGAACATGGCATCAAGCATGGACGATATACGTCTGTATTTGGGTCAGTTATGTCCAAATGGGTCTTGCACTGTTGAAGAACTCACCGCGAAAGGAGACTACAAGTCTTATAAAATTGGCGTACCAGCTGTTCACTATGACACTTGTTTTTCCGTTAATGTGTGGCCAATCAACGCGCGAATCAAAGCTTGGATTAATTACAGAAGACCGTCAAAGTACCCTAGCACTAACGTCGGCGATGGAACTGATAACAACCATCGGCCCTTTCGTGAATGACCAGCTGATAGGGCGACGCCAGTGCGCTCATAATCCCTACTTATTCGTATATTACCAGAATGTTCGTGGTCTTAAAGGTAAATTGAAAGACTGGCGAAACGGCTTATTATTATCAGAGAACCATTTGGTTGCGGCTACAGAAACGTTCCTAGATGGTTCTGTTGCCGACGCTGAATTAGTAGACGGAGAATGGAATGTCTTACTCCGAGACCGAAGCACGCCGTGCGGCGGAGCGTTGTTAGCCGCGCACGCACCCATTGCGTTGCACCGGCATACTGAGCTGGAATCTGTTGGCGGCGGTGAGGACTTATGGGCTAGTTTTGAGTGGCGTGGTAGTAGGTTTTATGTATGCGTTGTGTATATTAAATCAAATGCAACAGACGACTTTTACATGAAATGGTTCTGTAAAGTGGAAAGTTTTATAAACAACCTTAGAGGAATTGTATTAATATTAGGCGATTTAAACTTATATACCGCGTCCATGAATGTGAATAATTATTACTGCTACTTTATGTCCTTTTGTAACCTTTGCGAGAATAATTGTGTGCGTAATGTTAATGGTAGGATGTTGGATGTTGTATTGACGCGAAACAATATAAATGTACGTGCGACAGTTACAATTACGGAACAAATTGTGAAAGTTGATCCACATCATCCACCATTAGATATAAGTATCGAAACCATTGATTCGCGTCAGTCAAACAGCATTGAACCCAGTAATATTGACTCAAATAGGGATTGGAATTTTAAAAAAGGTGACATTATAATGTTATTTGACATGCTCTCCAATGTATCGTGGAATGAATTATATAATATAAATGATGTTTGTTTAAGTACGGAATATTTCTACAACACTCTGTATGACATTTTTGATGCTTGTATTCCTAAAAAGCGCCGTAGCCAATATAGGGGGTTGCGGTACCCGGTTTGGTTCACCAAAAATATAATTGACGATATTAAGCGTAAGCTTATGCTTCATCGAAACTGGAAGCGTACTAATTCGAGAGAGACCTATAGCATATTCTCTACCCTGAGAGCGGAGCTTAAAATTCGTGTTGCTGAAGCGTACAGATTGTATATTGCAGATATTGAGAAAAACATCAAAACAAATCCTCGTGAGTTTTGGCGCCATATATCAAATTTGAGGTCAAAGGGTGGATTTGAGCCTACCGTCACTTACAACGGTAATACTCTAAAGGGTAAGCAGGCCTCTCAAGCGTTTGCCGATTATTTTTCAAGTGTTTTTTTAACTGAATTGCCTAAACTAGATGCAACAAGTGCATCGAGTGAAGATTCGAGCTCTTCGAGCAGCTATATCCACATAAAGGAGATATCGCCTTGGGATGTGGTTGCCGGGATCAAAAACCTGAAATCCAGTAGGTCTATTGGGCCAGATGGTGTTCCACCGTGGCTTCTTAAGGAAGGAAAGATGCTCTTAGCTTATCCTCTCTGTCGTCTGTTTAACCTAGCGCTAAACGACGGAATCTACCCTCCTCAATGGAAGATATCACGAGTTACACCAATTCCTAAGAGCTCCATCAAAGGGTCAGTGGAGGAATACCGACCCATTGCGTTGTTACCCACTGTTGCGAAAGTTTTTGAGCGCATACTTCATAAAAAATTGTATGACCAAACTGAGCATTTACTATGCAACGAACAGCATGGATTCAGGAAGAAGAGGTCAGTAAATACTAATCTCCTAACGCTTACCGACTATGTATCTACCAAGCTTGATCAAGGTGTCCAAGTAGATGTGCTTTATTTTGACTTTCGGAAGGCGTTTGACAGAGTCCACAATGATGTACTGCTGAAAAAACTCAGTGCTTTGGGTTTTACCCCCAAACTTCTAATTTTCCTAGCGGATTTTATGCGCAATCGGCAGCAGTATGTGCGTCATGGTTTGTACGAGTCTGGACTCTTTTACACGCCCTCTGGAGTAAGTCAAGGATCAGTAATGGGTCCTCTTCTCTTCTTGTTTATGGTTAATGACCTTCCCACAGTCATAGAGCATGCAAAATGTCTCTTATATGCGGATGACTTGAAACTATATACGGAAATAAACACTATAGAGGATTGCCTTAAGCTACAGAGAGACATCGACAAGATATATGAGTGGAGCATACAAAACAAGATGGACTTCAATCCTTCTAAATGCTTTGTTATGTCTTTCGGCCGAGGGCGGCGCCCAATTCAATTTAATTACAGATTAGGGCAGGACGTGATATCACGTGCTATATCTATGAAAGATTTGGGCGTCGCGTTCGACCGAGAGCTAACCTTTAATGAGCATATCATTGAAGTTGCTAAGCAGTCATATCAACGACTTGGCTTTGTGCTCCGTAACGCTCAGGGTTTCCAAAGCGATGAGGTCGTGAGGCTTATCTTCAGTGCATTGGTTCGAAGCAAACTAGAGGCCAGTGCATGTGTGTGGCACCCGCATGAGAACAAATACACCTTGTTATTAGAGAAGGTTCAGAAGGCTTTCCTCAGATACCTTTATAAACGCAGATATGGGTACTACCCTTATATGTACCCAACGGATTTTTTGCACGGTGCTCTAGGGTACAACTCGTTGCAAGTAAGAAGAAACCACGACCAACTGGGGATGATGTGCAAAATATTGCACAGCAAAGTGGATGCTCCAGATCTTGCTGAAAAACTGTGCAATCTTTTCGTCCCTGATAATTATCTTCGGAGCCGGAAACATAAACTGTTTTCTGTTCCGAAGTGCAGAACTGTTGCCCACCGGACATCACCGATACCGCGATCCCTTGCGGCGCTGAACTCTCTTCTTGACACTAATCCAGAGTGCGACTTATTGGCGGGCGAATGGAGAGACATCATGTCACAGTGCTTGTCTTATTGTGAGGTGATGTCACATAAGCAGTCGAGCATTTCTTAAAATATTGAAATTTTCCATTTGACATTTTATTTTTTATCATTTTATATTGACATTCTATTTTTATTATATTGTAAATATTTTCTGACATTTTTAACTAATTGACTATATTACTGTTTAAATTTTTAGCTATAAATTTTTCTGTATTTTTTAATATTGACATATGTAATTTAATTTTAATGATTTATTATTAACTGTATTGACTTTGTTTTTGTAAATATCATTAGTGTAATTCGCGACAACGCGGTACTAATTTGATTAAATAAATAAATAAATAAATAAATATCGTCGAATAAAAATAAATATAAAAAAAAAGAACGAAAACTCTAATATTTAGTTAAGTTAGTAGTAGTAACAGTTTTACCATGTTACATGGAAGATGCAGAATTATCTAGCAAAATGTGTGATCTCACAGTCAAATCTAACAAATCTTAACGCCTCCCGCCTATGTAGCAAAACGCCCAAAATCTTGAAACATCGAATGAGCTGTATGTTTAATTAACTAATCGTCCATTACCTTGTCAATGCCCATACACTTCATAGTTAGCACTAGATCGTCGACGGGCCGGCGGCACAGGTCCGGCGCAAGGTGGGGGGCGCACTCATGTTGGAATACGGCGCTGCTGTAGAGCCGGTAGGCGTGGCCTGCGCCCGTACGTCCCGCGCGCCCCGCGCGTTGACCCGCGCTGGCCTGAGATGTCCACACTACGCGCCAAGCGCTCGCGCCCGTTGTGTGGTCGTATACTCTGTCGAGTTACAAGATTATATCTACTTTTTTGTATGTATTATGTGTTAGTTTAATACTGTTTGATTATTATTATATGTGCCAACTGATAAATTAAATTGCACATACCTATACATAGGTTAAAGCATGGCGGTTTAACCTAAAAGCAAAAACATTGTATTATATCTTGCTGCACCCATGTTTTGTGTAAATAAATCAATTTGAATTTGATTTTTTATTACATCTTCTTCCGCTGCGCTTGCCGGTTCGTGGTCCCCACTCGAGAACTTTTCGGCCACACCGGCCGTCAGTTCTACGTGCTATGTCGACTGTCACTTCAATTTGCTAATCCACTGTGCTATGTTGGTGACTTTTGTACGTCTACGGATTTCTTCGTTTCTGATACGAGTACTATCTCGCAGAGACCCCGAGCATAAATCTTTCCATAGCTCGTTGCGTAACTTTGAGCTTCCCTATAAGGCCCATAGTGAATGACCACGTTTCAGTGGCGTATATCATCACTGGTAACACATACTGGTACTAAACTTTCAACTTGAGGAACTGAGTGAAGGATGTAATTCACTCTGTACAATTTCGAAGGTTTGCTCCATACTCGCTCCGTACAGATTCCATGATACTTTTGGCGTATGTGACAGATAAGACGGGAAGCTCTCTACGATCCTGCACAGCTCACATACTCATAGCGTGGCAATCTAGTTTTGAAAAGCTAAAGTAAAAGCTTGAATGGAATGAGTATAACGAACAAACATCTAATTCTGTCTTCTTCCCTCTCCTCTCATTATGTCTCTTTCCTTTTACTCCCTTTCCCCTTTGTTAATTCTCCCTCTCCCCCTCCCATTCTTCCTCACCCTGTCTCTCTCTTTATTTCAGTCTACTCATCTCTTTTCCCCTCCATAAAACATACGTCAACAGCTATGTCCTAATCCAAAACAACATCATTTTCAAAGCATTCTTCACCTCATTCAGAACTCACTTGGTCTTCTTCTTGCCGGTGTCGACGACATATCTAATGCTGGGTATAGTGAGCGAGGTCTCAGCGACATCGGTGCTCACGACGCACAGCCGCGCCCCGGCCGGCGGCGGTGCGAACACTTGCGCCTGCGCGCTCGAACTGAGCATCGAGTACAGTGGGAGCACCCATAGAGGCTGCCGGCAAGCTTTGATCTCTGGGCCTAGGATGTCTTCTTCGTTGTCTGTTGAAAACAAAATGTTGTGACAACATGGCGGACATGAATTCTATAATCTTTCAAGGTTAACTGGAAGAGATAGCTTTTAGCGATAAGCCCGCCCGTTGTTTCGCTAGCATGTAAGCCTTCTCTTATTAATTAGTGTTTTAGTATAGTGTAAACGACAAAACGGTGTAACGGTGAAGGAAAACATCGTGAGGAAACCTACATGTCTGAGAGTTCTCAATGATCCTGAAGATGTGTGAAGTCTGCCAACCCGCACTTGGCCAGCGTGGCAGACTATGGCCTAACCCTTCTCACAATGAGAAGATGGCCCGTTCCCAGCAGTGGGACAGTTTGTACAAACAGGGCTGATAAAAAAAAACGACAAAGAGTTTATCTATGTATATAATCTTTGAAATAAAAATGGATAGCTAAACTTTTGGAATTGAAAGTTTTTATTTATAGTATATGAAATTTGCCTTTCCTTTTCCTATCCTCACTATTTTTACCCTATTTTTTTGTTTTACTGAGACCTTTTTAGATTTCCGTAGTAACTACGAAAAACCTTTATAAATTCACCATGTCCTGTATTGTTACAGGATTAAAGAGAGCGGTAGATGATTTGTGAGTTGGTCCTGTAGATCGGGATTGACGGTTCTGGGTTTAAAGAAACACTTTAAATATCTTTAAATACTTTTACTTGATTACAAGATTAACACAGTTACACAATTAAATAGTTTAACTTGGGCTTCTGAAGCTTAATATTCCTGATGGATTAGTTATTTCACTTAACACTTCGCGGTTGACAAATATATTAGAAAACTTGAATTAACACGGCCCCAGTGTTATGGTTGAAGGATAGATGATGTACAGACGACGAATAAGAACTTGAACTTAGCGCGACTCCAGCGTTACGGCTGAAGGGTTGCTAATGAAGAGATAATAGACTTAGCGCGACTCCAGCGTTACGGCTGAAGGGTTGCTGATGAAGAGACGACGAGTACGACGGGTGAGAACAGACTGACCAGAAATAGAGGTCAGAGGGGTATTTATAGACTCTGACGAAACAATGGATAATTAACTGGTTTGTTCTGGACTTTCATGACTTCACTGAAGGAAAGACATAAAACTCTCGCGGAATCTTAATGTGAAATCCAAGAGATTTGATGTAAGGAGATATCGGGCTTAAGGGGAGGTACAGAAGAGAGAAAGAATGGAAAAATAGGGGTAAATGGCCCTATATGTAACAGTATGTATGTCACAACCATTTTACTTAGAGACAATCACTATACACTATACATGTGATGTGTATACATATGTAGCGATATTTTCAAAAAGGGTAATTTAGCTATTTAATTTTAATCCATACGAATATGTCAAAATACCGTCTGCAATCAGTTTATTCCAGGCACTTGTATTAGGCCGTCTGTACCTTCCTGTCACCTTGTAGCTTACTCCAGTCGGGAACTTTTAGGCTCGTCACCTACCAGTACTTATCATTATTGTGAATTATTATTATGCGTTACCAGAATCGCTAAGGTGCCCCTCGCTATCATCGTCGTGCTCCACCAAGTCCGCCTGGCCGTCGTCTTCGGGCATATCGTAGTCATCCAGATTGATCTTCGGCAGCGATTTACTCTTCTTCTTAGCTTTCCTACGCGCTTTGCGCGCGCGCTTCATTTCCTTCTCTACCTAGAATTATTGACTTAATTTATTTAACAAGTATTACTAACTAATTACCAACTAAACTTCCGTGAGTATTCATTTATATCACTTAATTAAAAATGTATATATATTCATTTATATTATATAAAGCACGAAAAAGTGACATCGTTACACGGTTGATATTCCGAAAGCCCGTACGAAACGCTTTGGCTCCATTTTCATTATGCGTACCGCCAAATTTGGAATGCGCTTCCTGAATGAGTCTTTCCGAATAGATATAATCTAGGTGTCTTCAAATCGCGAGTGAATAGGTTTCTTCTAGGCAAGTGCGTTCCATTGTCAAATGCAAAGCAAAATGACTGACTCGTGAAGGATTTGAACTTCCGCCCTCCGATTGACAAATTGAAATTTATATCGGTGCTCTAACCTATTGAGCTAACGAGTCTTACGTGCATGTGTCGAAAATAAGCATTCGGCGCAACGAAATGACGTCATGCTAGAAGGACAAACTTGTACATACAATAATGAACTTTAAATGCAGAACGTTAGAATAGGTTTCTGACTGTCCGTCTTACGATCTGACGCGAGTTTAACATTTTTTACCCATCCCAAAAATGCACAACGCCACTAAAGAAGTTTTCACTTCAAAAATTACAGGCGGGGACGGCGAGGTTCGTGACGCGCGCTCCGTGCAAATCCCGCCAGTACCGCGTCGACCGACTCCTGACTCCTGAGGAGCATGTGTACCCTGAGGATGAGTTTCTGACAGCTTCGAAACCGGTCTGAAGATCTTTCTGAGGTTCTTTCGACCGATTAGTATTGGTGTTTTTTTCCGGTTCATTAAATAATATAAGTAGGTAATAAAAAAATTGAAAACTGATTGGAGTCTTAAATAAAACTAGTAAACCGAACATTTTAGGGTGCTAATTCCACAATTGCCGTTTGAGTACCTACATTCATTTTTCGACACCCTCATCAGAACATGTCACCGCGCGTGTTTCATGGAAACTATTTAAGATAACTAATACATGGTGTATTAGGTGCGTTAAGTGCACAGGAAGACCCAGTGCCAACTTTCTGGATCCATAATCATACCAGCTTCATACCATATTATTGCGTTGTCATCGAAGTTACACACATTTGCCAACCATCAGCCTGCACCACACCAGTGGAATTTGTCCTATCATTTCATTTCGGCGTATGCCGTCCGCCTGCAGTATTTTTACGCCCGTACAAATACCATGCTAACCTAAGTCGCCAAGACCGTATCGGGGCATGCGTATAGTAGGGTTACGTAATTCGTAGGGTTCGCTATTAGGGATAAGGCCGCCAGTTGTTACTAGTTCTTAATTAATTTCTTTTGATTGTAAATTTTATGGTGTGTACAATAAAGAGTTTATCTATCTATCTAATGCTGTAACTAATTGGCGAGTATTTTTTGTTTAGACTACTTTGCAAAAATGTCAATGACCTTGAATAATTTAAGTGTTTTATATATTTATCGCTGTATCTTGAAAAGTTGTAATGACAGTGTTCAAAACAATTTTAATTAAAAGTATTTAATTAAAAAGTATTTTATTCCTCGTAGTCACCTCGGAACCCTAAAAAAAAGTTTTTAAAATATATGTAACCAACCTCGTCATCATCAGACTCTATATCGTCAGGTTCCGAGTCCAAAGCTGCGTCAGCGTCACTAACGTTGGTTTTCTTCGTAATCTGCTTCGAGTAATCAATGTCTTTCCGGTACGGGAAAGCTGCTTTTAGCTTACGTACTAGATAGTTTATCTGATGACAAAAATTACAGTGTTTTAAATATATTAAATTATGTTATTATGCTGCTTCTGCACAGTCGAATCATAAGATCGATATCATAAGAATTGAAAGCGAGCTTTGTCAGGAATGAATCAAAGACACGGCTGTGTGTTATGTCATTCCTGACAAAGCTCGCTTTCAATTCCTCAAACCTTTGAGGAAATCTATGTTGTATATTAGGTCCTCCGTCGCACAGCAACTGACAAACGAATTTTAGCTAAATGGCGTATGACTTTGGCGGATATATGAAACCTTGGTCTTATTTTAAGACCTATTCGACGATACCCCGATAGGATGGGGTGCGAAAAAAATCATCTCTTTTTTTATATTTATGGAGTACCACCCCTATTTATAATTGTTTTGAAAATTCTACTAGGTACAGCGGTACATTACATACATTATGTAGCGGTTCATTGAACACATCCACTTGCCAAATTTTATTTATGTAGTGGTAATCATCTCTGTGTAATATGGCTGTGACATATGAACAGACAGACAGACTACACAGAGGACAGACAGGTTTCTCGTAGTTACTACAGAGCTCTAAAAAGGGAGCCCTATGCCCAGTAGCGGGCTATTATACGTTGATGATATTGATGAATGTTTTCAAGGGACTAACTAGCATCTGCATATTTATCAAAGGTGATGTTGAAGATGGAATAACAGAGCGTAGAAAGATATTTTTTTACTTTATACCTCTTGCTGTCCAGTGACGAATATAAGAATGCCCCCTTCCGGTAGCCTGGTGTGAATCTTGACAGTTTTCTTGTACGCCTCTTTCAAGTAATCGCTGTATGTATGCTTATTAAAATGAATTGTTACTGGAAACTGTCTCGAATCTATCTGGAAATTAAAAGATAGTTTAGTTAATTGACGATGTATCGCATGAGTGTTAATTAGGGATGTCATATAGCTCCGTAGTTTAGTTAATTGTCGATGTATCGCATTAGTGTTAATTAGGGATGTCATATAGATCCGTAGTTTAGTTAATTGTCGATGTATCGCATTAGTGTTAATTAGGGATGTCATATAGCTCCGTAGTTTAGTTAATTGTCGATGTATCGCATGAGTGTTAATTAGGGATGTCATATAGCTCCGTAGTTTAGTTAATTGTCGATGTATAGCATGAGTGTTAATTAAGGATGTCATATAGCTCCGTAGTTTAGTTAATTGTCGATGTATCGCATTAGTGTTAATTAGGGATGTCATATAGCTCCGTAGTTTAGTTAATTGTCGATGTATCGCATTAGTGTTAATTAGGGATGTCATATAGCTCCGTAGTTTAGTTAATTGTCGATGTATCGCATGAGTGTTAATTAGGGATGTCATATAGCTCCGTAGTTTAGTTAATTGTCGATGTATCGCATGAGTGTTAATTAGGGATGTCATATAGCTCCGTAGTTTAGTTAATTTTCGATGTATCGCATTAGTGTTAATTAGGGATGTCATATAGCTCCGTAGTTTAGTTAATTGTCGATGTATCGCATGAGTGTTAATTAGGGATGTCATATGGCTCCGTAGTTTAGTTAATTGTCAATGTTTCGCATGAGTGTTAATTAGGGATGCCATATAGCTCCGAAATTTTCGGATATCCATAACCGAATCCAATGCAAAAAGTTTTGAATAATTTCGGTTAGGGGTGGAGTCTACGTAAGACATGTTATGTTAGGTTTTTGTTTTCATCCATCTGAGCCGACACGCTAGCTGCGCGCGTCTCTTGCATTATTTATTATTTCTATTAAAAACCTAATATTCTTAACTGAAACTATCTGAAACTTATACCTATATATCCGAAACTTATACCTATATATTATAATTATAAATACTTAACGGATATTTTAATGGAGAAATAATTTCAAATTCGTAAACGTATCCAAAACCAGTATTATATTCCTATACTAATCCATATAAAGATCATGATTTCATTTTGCTACATTTTTTATTGATTTTTATAAAGTTTTGCTACATTATTACGTTTGCCCAGAAGATACCTGTTCACACTTCCGTTTTCATAAAAAATCTAATACTTCATTCTTAAAATAAGTTGAACTCTGGATCGTCTGCGTTGGCATACTCGCCTGTCAATGAGAGCTCAACATATTTTTTTGTGTGTAAAAACACACAGTTCATTTCTTTTTAATTTAGTGTTTTATGAATTTCAATTAGTTTAGTGTAAATTTTACTAAGTTTAGTTAGTATTTTTTTGTATTTTATTCGAAAATAGGCTTGCGCTTGAACGTCAAATCACCTGGTGTTAAGCGACAGTTACGGTCTACGATGGAGCGCGCTTGCTTAGAAGAAACCTATTCACTCGCGATTTGAAGACACCTAGATTATATCCAGTCGGAAATACCTATTCAGGAAGCGCATTCCACAGTTTGGGGGAAAAAATAAATAAATAAAACTAAATACTAATTGAAATACTAAACTAATTTTAATTAGTTTAGAATCTTACCTTTATAACAGGCGGTGGTTCCTTAAAAAGCCTCGGATTCTCAGTAAAGTCTTCAACGCGGAGTGTGGCAGACATCACAATGAGCCTGAGAGGATTCCCTCTCTTTCTTCTCAATGGGACAATGCGAGACAGAAGACCGAGTAGGATGTCCGTGTACACAGAACGTTCGTGAGCCTCGTCTATTATAATCACCGAGTACTTACTTAGGAGGAAATCGGTTTGGATCTCTTTTAGAAGAACACCTGTAACCAATAAGGAAATATTAGATAATTTTATATAACAAGATAGATAATAATATCAGATAATTTGTACTTCCATTGACATTTAATAATTCAATCTAATTATTTTTTTACTTTTTGACATGATTATTATTATTGTAATTTGTTATATTTACACAGCATTCTTTGTTTTGTTTGTATGCTTACCAATAGTTGTAAGCTTATACATAATATTGTATTATTATTTGTAAAAACTTGACGTGTAAAATAATATTTTATCAATAAATATATGAATATTAGGTGATTTAAAACAAAATTCATCAAAAAACTGGCAAAAATAGTCTTATGTAATAAATGAATGGCCCCTTAATTGAATTATACGTCTATTTCAATAAGTAAAAGTTAAAATATAAGGTGTGGTTTTCAAAAGTTTACACCTACCATCAGTCATGAACTTGATCTTTGTCTCCTTGCTAACATTTCCTTCGAAACGCATCAGATAGGAGACTTCTTTGCTGGTGAGACCCAGTTCATAGCCCACTCTAGCCGCCATCGCAACCGTGGCCACTCGACGAGGCTCCGTTACTCCGATCAGCTTGTTCTCAGCGTAGCCAGCCTCATACAGAAACTGGGGTATTTGGGTGGTCTTACCGCTGCCTAGAAATAATTGATATACAAATAATTTGTTTAAAACTTAAGATATCCAAGAGCAAACAGAATCTAAAAAAAGATAATAACAAGAGAACAAAACATAGATAAGGCATGTCAGTTTATAGATTTCAAAAAAATGTTTTATACGTTCAACTGCTTTTTTGAAGTGGACAAACAGGCAGAGATAAACGGTGTTGGGGACTTGTCACATTGGAAAACTGAAGCGGCACCGTCGTTAAGCCAACGCCGTCACCGTTTGATAGCGCCGTGCATTTAACATGGTAATGGACCCTTTATATGAAGGTGATCAGTTTTGTATCTGTATGTATGTAAAATATTTTGATCTATTTTGTAGTGTAATGGATTTTTTCTCAACTTACCTGTTTCACCACATACTATAAGAAACTCATTTTCATTCACCAACTCCATTATTCTCTGTTCTTCTCCTAAAATAGGTAATTTTAATCTCGCTACTTGTATTTTTGGATCTCTTTTCACTTCTACATTCTTCAATGTATGATGTAAAACTGGCTTGTTATGTTCAATTTTGGCTGCATTTACTTTTTGTTTAGGTTGAACATTCTTTTCTTTTATACTGTTTTGAGATGTTTGTGGTATATCTTTCTCTGTTTTGTCACTTTCTATCAAAGGATTGTCAACCTTATGATCTTCTACATCATTGTCGGTAATTTCAAGTGTTTTATCGCCGTTTTCTACCATTTCTGGTTCATCTTCTGGTTGATTTTCTGGTTCATCTTCTGACTCAGTTGTGTCATCTGATGATTGGTCAAGACCGACTATGTTAGGGTCATGTTTGGACTTTTTAATTTTGTCTGCTTTGTCTAGTTTAAGAAGTCGTAAACGTTTTTTCGCTCCTAAAAAAATCGAATGTAAAACAATGATAATTGTAAATAACTTTGACACAGTATTATGGCTCCCATAATAGTGTATCATAATATTTTGTAAAACCTAGTTTTCCATCAATGGCATATGTATATGAATTATAAGGGCAATTAACAATATGAATATACATATAACATTGAAAAGGCATTTTACCTTAATTCTTAATATTTTTTCTTTACCTGCAATACTGCTAAACTTTCTACCCTCTTCTTCAGCAGATTCCTTCACAGGTGCTTCAAAGTTGTAGTCATTCAGTTTACGTAGACCAATGGTTTGGAAGCTGGATATTGTTGTCATTTGTTTCACTTCCTCTGGAGTTGCTTGTACTTGTGACAAAGACTCTAGGAGAGATGCCCTCTGAAATAATTTTACAGAAAACGAATTATTATAGATATCATACCTTATTAGTTGTGAAATAAACTAGAAAATTTACTTAAGCTTCCATCAGCTTCATACTTGGTCTCTGAAAATATGATCATATACCTAAAATTAATTCATAACATAAAATATTCTATTTTGAATGATCCAAAATCACTTTTCTATCATAAAGAATCCTACTCTCGAATATCTCACTAAGTACCTCTTTTACCAGTAATCTCCTACTTCTTGCCACTCCAGTAACCATTTCCACAAATGTGCAGAATTGTGTTAGTGTAATACGTAACTTTATCACTAAATACTCACATTTTCTTTCTTCTTTTTTTTATCTACAATTTTCTCCAATCGTTTCCTTTGAGCCTTTGATAGGAATCTAGTCTTCTCCTTCTTTTCTTTGACAATCTTAGTATCTCTCTTTTTCGAGGGCAGAACCAATAAGTTACTTGCATCTGAGTCTCCATACTCGCTTTTGTTGAATTCTACTTGTATCTGAAAAAATACTGCATTTTATAATACAATGAAAAAAAACCTGTTTGAAATACTTTAGCTTTTCTTTTAATATGTGTGTGTATGCACAAAACAATGACAGTAACATTTTTAGCTACTGGCTAAAATAACAACTGATTAAAAATTATGGCCTAAAGGTAACTATTTTTATGGATGACCACATTATAGGAGCCTATAACAGTCTGACCACCAACGCTTGATTGGATTAAGCAAAAAAGACAGTTCGGAACTTTAGACCATCTCATATGACACCTATGTGGCCTAACTGGTAAAGGCTCCCAAGTACTGATTAGAATATGTGGGTTTAAGGTTCAATTTACCCACAAATTGATTGTATACAAGCAGTGACTGAAAATATGCCGTAAACAAAGTAATTTTTGCATATATCGAATATAAAGCAGTCCTTCAGGCCACTATATTTACTCTCACTGGCAGCACCCTACTTTCTCTTTTTAAATTACCATCATTTTTTTATTTTTTTGACTATGTCCCAAATAATAAAATAGCCATAGATTTAATGCTAAGTACCTATGTCTAAAGTAATTTCAGATGCTTACCGTATAGTGCTACATGAGGGTACGTGTACAGGAGATATATGGGAGCTGATGCTACAGGGGATTTAATACATGCAGGTATATATAGTATTTGACAAGGTGCAAGCATCCTTAAAATTAATTTTGTTTTGAACTGTGAACTTACCTCGTTAGTATGAGTGTTATCGATATTTGTTTTTATAACTTGGCGAGCTTTAGCGTTATATCGATTTTTCCCCATTATTATTACACATAAATTAGACGTTTAAAATAAATAAGCTTTGTACATTTAGTAATTGTTTTAATTTAGATTGTTTGATTCGACAATAACACACGTGTAGGGAAGGTGCGTATTTACGCAACCAGGGTTTTACACCAGGTATTTGCTTGCAAGTATGGCGACCAGGTGCCGCCCGAAACACTTGCAAGGAGAAAAAGTATTTACTTTACGGGATTTCGCGAATGCTATTATGCTTCTTATTGTAACAAGTACAATGAACATTTTCCTATGCAAGTATTTTAGTTGAAAAACTCGCTACGCAATTGTGCACCTTATTATTACTTAATTACAAATCAATTTTCTTTAACGAAAAAAATACTTTCAAGGGTTTTGACCCTGGTTTTTGGCGCTTCACTCGGGTGTCATCGTCAAATACACGGAACGAAGTAGGCAAGCAATATATATCGCGCTCGCTCAGTCATGTTTGGTGTCGTTTGGAAAGAGTGAAATAATTCTTTACATGTATAACAATAAGGAAGCAAATTACATAATTATAATTCCCTATGACCTATAACCTTGAACTCCTTAACGCACAAAAATGATTCCAAATATTTATGCATTTTATGTCAATAACAATAAGATGCATTATCGCCTGTACGATAAGTATTTTTAAATTTGTCCATTTTGTACTTTTAATAAAATTGTTTAAAATCATTCTTATGAGCTCGTGATTCTAGACGCCGGTGAAATCTCGAGTACAAAAAGTAACAGAATATCCCTTCGTAGTATCTTCACTCAATTATGTATCTTATACCTAAAAGCCAGAGTCTATATTTCTAGTGGAAAATAAATTTCTTGAAACCACAGGATTTACGTCATCTAACGGTTTTTTGAGTAACGAGACAACTCATTTTGATAGTCAATTTGTGACCTTATTTCGCTTACAATTAGTTCCATATTCGATAGCAAAGTAGTTGCTTTGTTTCTTTCTCTCACGCGCTAGTCTCGGCGGGGAATCCCAACTAGTGATGTACCTTATCACCTCACACAGTTTACAGTGTTGATATCGATAAAAGGTCTGAGTGAATTCCTTCCTCTGACACTTTTTTAATCTATTGCGGTTTTTCATTATAATATAATATTATAATGTGCGGGATATATACCGCGGGTTTAATTGATTTGAGTTCCCGATGTTTCAGCGCAGTTGCATTCAACATGTTCACGGGAAGACTAGAAAGTGTATGTTGATTGGAAAAACAGTTTAAAGTAGATGTAACGATCTACGTTTTTAAGTATTTTGCAGCGGAACTTGTTATCACCGGTTCTTTATTGCGCTTTAAAGCCCGAGAAAACACAATTATGGTAGAAATATCAGTATTATGAACATATTTTGGATGCTTTTCTATGTAACCTAACACTGATTACGTGACATTATTTTCATTTTATGACATTACTTTAATTATTATTAATCATCATTATAATACGACATTACATTTATTAAATTATTTTGCTAATGCAAGCTCTATGTAACTGTGTAAAAATTATATTATATACTGGGCAAGTATATATATATATATATATATACTTGCCCAGTGTAACTGAATGTTATAAGGCCAATAAAATAAATCTGAAAAACTACCTGAAATCTGAATTCCACTCACTGGCTAGTTTAAATCTGAAAATGCGAGAATTTTAATCGATGTGATGTTTTGCAGTTTGCCAGTCTATGGAAACCTGTACATGAGAAAGCCTGCAAAATGTGTTCCAAATACCAACAATGAACTGTAAAGCGTGTTGTATGGATATTGAACTCTAATATTTCTTATTATAGTACAACATATCTCAATATCGCTAGCCATAAATTTCAACGACGGATCAAACACAGTTAATATGATATATATTTGTATTCTATAACTTAAAATATAAAACACTGAATGAAATTAAAATATTGACAGGACAAAGTCAACTTATTCAGTGGTCAAAATATCGATGGCATTATTATCGATATTTATCGAACACTATCGTCATTTGCAGTTTTGATACTGGTGTTGCCGCAGCTTATTTTGCTTCGATTATGGGTAAATTCCTCCACTAGTCTGATAAACGCGGAGCAACTAACGCAAAAACAAAGTGACAACGAACCTGTATATTTCGGTTCCCAAGTTTTGTCATCGGACTTTAAAGGTGGCACACCACCTTTAAACTCTATAAATGTATTACTTCTTTTACAAAAACAAATGGACAAAATAGTAGTTCCCAAGAAGTTTAGCACCTTTTAGATTCCAAGTTTTGCCGTCGGACTGTAGTGGTGGTGCGGGCTCTAGTCTCTAGTCGATTACCTACAACACTCGGAATATTGTATAGTTTTAAAACTAGGGTGAAATGAGGCCCTCGCTCCGCAAACGCAAACGCCACCCCCTTTGTTACTTACATCCCGCGTATAGTAGGTACTTAATATATGTCTCGTATATACTATTATAAAAGTACTGTTATTTTCTGAGAAAAATTGCTGTGTTATAAGGACAAACGAACATGGATAATTTATAAGGGTTCCTGATTTACTTTGGAACCCTAAAAATAAACCAAACTGACTTGATTATAAAGTGTTAATGATAACTTTTTCTAGTTACTTATACGATTTCTAATAGGTTTTCTTATAAGTATTTTTTATCAACTGCATATTTGGTGTAAGTACATTATTTTAACAATCATAAGGAAAAAATGGCATTTACATGGCAGCACTGTTATGCAGAATATTACGTTTATTTTGCATGTTGTATACGTCTCTTGTTTGTTTATGTAAATTTACCCTAACCACGCCCTTTTTTGTAAAAGTGTTGAACATTTGTATTTGTGTGCGAATATAAATACTAGAAGAGTTAATTTGTGTGACGATAGTTTTTAAGTGTGTGTTTGTCCTCGCCCCCCGCAAAAAATGGCAGAAATTTTTGTTCGTAGCATTAAACTAAGGCGCGTCCATTTTTAGATGGTCTAAGGGGAATATACATAAAAAAACATTCCAACGCATTGAGATCCTCCTCCTTTTTGGCAGTCGATTAAAAAGTATTGTAAGCCCTGTACTTGCAACGTTTTGAATTACGCGAATGCCATTATGCTTCTTATTGTAACGAAGACAATGAACAATTTCCTATGCAAGTATTTTAGTAGAAAAACTCGTTACGCAATTGTGCACCTTATCTCAAAACAATACAATTCAATTTTCTATAATCGAAAAAAATACTTTTAAGGGTTTTGAGCCCTGGTTTTTGGCGCTGGTATTTTTATGAGGGCGCACTTGGAAGCCCTGGTATGCGATTTTGCAAGTATAACCCATCCCTACACACGTGTTATTGTTATGACATCTAAGTTTTTAATTTCAAATTCAAACCACTAGACTAGTGCTGCGCGTTTCTTACAATAACGGTTTTAAAAACTAGTTACTGTACGAAAAACGAACAAACGCTTATGCCGATATGACACAACCAGTTAAAAAAAAACGAACGAAACGATACCGAGTCGTGCTACTGCTGAGTGCAGCAGTGATAACGAAACGATATAATGTTCTATAATGTTCTATCTCTATTGCATACGGTCTATTTTTGATTGAATAGTAAGCCCGTTTTTGGAACTACATTTTGGCCCAAGTTAAAAAGTTCTCTATCTCAACTCAATAAAGTCTGTTATTGATTGAAATGAGAAACCAGTTTTTTCTAAGTACATAATGATACAAGGCAAAATACTAAATAAAGACTAATATTGTCTGAAATAAGAAAAAACGGTCTTATTTTCAACCGTATCTAAAAACGCTTTTTTCTAAGAAAAAAACGTTTCGTTTCGTTTTACGTAAAACTAAAAACGACCCAGCTCTACAAACCACAGACCAAGAACTTTTCAGCCTCCGTATTCTGCCCCCTTATTCTGAACCCATTCGGTTTCGGAATCGATTCGATTTGTATATCTCCGTCTCTGTCATTCTCTATGGAAATGACAGAGACGGAGATATACAAATCGAATCGATTCCGAAACCGAATGGGTTCAGAATACGGGGGCTGAACCCATTCGGTTTCGGAATCGATTCGATTTGTATATCTCCGTCTCTGTCATTCTCTATGGAAATGACAGAGACGGAGATATACAAATCGAATCGATTCCGAAACCGAATGGGTTCAGAATACGGGGGAGGACAGAGGTGAGTGAGGTGACCTTGGTCTTGGCTGTGTTTTGTTTTTTTTTTGTATTTGTATTTTATTGCAACACTGTGTATACAAGGTGTTTAACTTAAAAATATGTTCCAACAGTTGGCCCTCACAGGTGTGCAATATTAAAATAAGTCTAGCAGACAATTTTTTACAATTAAAATGCTATTTTTTTTTTAACTAATTAAACAAGCTTAATACACTAATAATAATCTAAATTATGAATTAATTATTTACATTTATAAAATTAACTTAAGTTTCGTTATTTAGTTTTTTTTTTTATATCATAATAGGTACATTTTATACATTTCTGTCGAAATTCAAAGATAGTCTTAGTAAATAGTCAAGTAATCATTGTTCCCTTCATTTATATATTCCTTCATGTTGTAAAATCATTTTGACAACAACAATTTTTTGAGTTCTTTGTTAAATTTCAGGCCATTCAGTGTTTAACTTAAAAATATGTTCCAACAGTTGGCCCTCACAGGCGTTCAATATTAAAATAAGTCTAGCAGACAAAATTTTACAATTAAAATGCTAT
The DNA here is from genome assembly GCA_947563715.1 of Lycia hirtaria. Classification (NCBI taxonomy): domain Eukaryota; kingdom Metazoa; phylum Arthropoda; class Insecta; order Lepidoptera; family Geometridae; genus Lycia; species Lycia hirtaria. Next base: position 11,516,634 of record OX387378.1, read on the forward strand.
TTTTTTTTAAGCTAATAAAACAAGCTTAATACACTAATAATAATCTAAATTATGAATGAATTATTTACATTTATATAACCTCAAAATTAAGACTGTTGGTAAGTTCTGGAAATCTAGCTACCTAATCGCAATTTTAGTAATAAAACGACAACTTAGTGGGTTCGTATAAAGTGATAATGATGTTAATAGTACAGTCAGAAAGCCTCCAAAATTGGGGGTAAACCTCCCAACTCCTCGCTTTAGTGCTTGTTTGAAACAACTACCATTGGCAAAATTTTACAGGAGAAGAGTTTTGACGTGACAACGTCTAATAAATCGATGAACGCCGGCTGCACGCACGAAAAAGTATGACTCATTGTACCGTTGCGCTCATTGCCCCGTTACGCTCAATGACCCGTTACATCATCATCATTTCATCAATGTTTTGTTATGACATTGTCACGTTAAACTATCGTCTGTAAACCGACTTTACAGACAGCCAATTTTTTTTGTTCTATTTTATTTAACAAGCTATATTTTTAATGCTTGAAAGTCTTTTTTTATACATGAGTTAGATACAAATCGATGGTTATAATTTTTTTCTATAGATGGTAATGAATCAAACCTTATTTTACTGTTTTTATATGGAGGTGGAACAAACATGCACAAAAATAATTTCGAATTGGAGTTGTGCCTGACCACATTGCAAATAGGACCAAGTGACTGATAATTTTTTTCGTGCTTGTTTGATATAAGTGCTAAATGTATATACATGGTATATCTAGGTAATAATTTTCTCTATTTTGAACTACTTAGAACAAAAATAAAATAAGATGAGATGATGAGATGAGATGAGATGAAATAAGATTTTAATAATCATCATCTCTGCCACAGTCCACTGATGGAAATGTGGCTCCTCATCTATCTTGTAGCTGGTCTTCCTGCTGCGCTTGCCCGTTCGTGGTCTCCGTGCGAGAACTTTCAGCCTCATCGGCCGTCAGTTCTACGTGCTATGTGGCCTGTCTACTGCCACTTCAACTAATCCGCTGTGCTATGTCGGTGATCTTCGTTAAAATAAAACAAGGTGGAGTGGAGTGGGGCCGGGTCCCTTTTTTTATACATTATAGATCTACGATTGACCACCAACTCGCATGATGTTAAGTGACGGTGTGGCCAAGAATGGAGCTCGTCGATCTAGAAGATATCTATTCACCCTAGCCTTGAAAATTCCAAGATTGTAGGTCTCAGGAAACATAGATGGCGGCAACGAATTCCATTCTTGTGCAGTACGCAACAGGAATGTGGATCAATATTGCTGAGTACGGATTTTTGGCATTTCAACGAGAAATGGGTGCTAATTCGCCGACTTTCTGCTAGTCCTGTAGTGAAATGGGGAGGGTGGAATTAGGTCGTGAAGCTCTTGCGCAAATTCCCCGAAATGAATCCTGTAGAAAATAGACAGACAAGCTACTTTACGGCGGTGCTCGAGACTAAGTAGCTTCTTGGCAGCTAGTTTATCGTCACCGATTAACCTAACAGCTCGCCGGTCCACTGACTCTAAAGCTTCCAGCTGATACTTGGCTGATCCATCAAAAAGGTGGCAGCAGTACTCCATACACGATTGGACCTGTGCTTGATACAGATGAAGCAGTTGTCCCGGCGAAAAGTATTACCTAACCTTATCAATTATTTTTTCATCCCTACCTCTCCGGGCGCATAGGCCCGGCCCGCGAGCTATTTGTGCCTAACGTACTCAAAGCTATGGTGAGCAAGGGTTTCTTTATTTTACTCTTAACAATTTTGGTTATTATATTTGTTACATAGTTTGTCTACATTTTGTATTTTTATATTTATCATAGCTCGTAAGTACTTTTATTCCTATTTATCTACTTTTATTCTATTTTTACATGTCGTGTACTACATACTACTGTTTTTATTATTTTATTCTATGTTCGTTTTTGCTGTCTTATTATTTATCTTTTATTGTTATAGGGAGAAAAATATGTTAAGACATTTTTTTTAAGGTAGGGCTAAATATGTTAAGAAAAAAATTGAGGGGCAAAAATATTAAGTTTTTTTTGGGAGGGGGCAAAATATGTTAAGAAAGAAAAATGGGGGAGGCCAAATTTTTGGAAAAAAAAATTGGAGAAGGGGCAAAATATGTTAAGAAAAATTTTATACATCGGTTGGGTCGGGTCGATATACGAACTCACTCTTGGGCTTAGGTTGACGGTTCATTAGTCATTAAAAATAATACCCTGTTTCAAATTAATTTCGGAATGGAGTGTGAATTATAAAGTGCTTACTGCTCAGGTTGCGGCTGTGTTTGCTTTTGAAACCTTTTGTTTTTTGTTGTGGACATGTTTCTCTTCAATCCCGAAGTTATTTTAGCACAGAAACACAACGTCTGTTTTATAAATATTTAGCGGCAGTGACACACGTTTTGTGCACGTACTCAGAGTGACGACACAATCAAAATGGCGGACATGGCGTCGTGAATTGTGATTGGTCAGATGAGAGCACTTGTTTCACACAAGCACATTTTTTTTTACGATGTTGGATTTGCCTCAAGCGTTGTACTTATCTTAAACACGCACACAATTTTTATTACGTTGTCGTGAAACAAATCAATTTTAAACTATATTTTTGTAGTTTTAAAGGCAAAAAGTTATTTTATTTTTTACCCAACAGAACTGAAATTTAATCCTTAACAAGACTGCATTTTAAATTGTTTTTTTGATAAAAATGGCGGCTGTTTCAAACAAGCACTAAAGCGACGATCTGGCATAAATGTTCGCGTGGTTAGTGACAAGCGTCCACCCGGTCGGCGACAAGACATGGCGTGGCGGCGGTGGCGTGACGTGACGGGCAGGCCCCGAACTTTGTGACCAGACGCCGTCGCAAACGCATGCTCGTGACAGAGGACAAGACGCTGACAGAGGACGTCCGTAGGTTTAAAGAAATTTGGTTATGGACAGGCGTCTACACAGTAAGAAACCTGGCTCTCGTTTGGTTGCAGACAGACTTTTACATAGTTGAAAACCAGGGTCTCGACAGGGGTGACCTGCCCCCGTATTCTGAACCCATTCGGTTTCGGAATCGATTCGATTTGTATATCTCCGTCTCTGTCATTTCCATAGAGAACGACAAAGACGGAGATATACAAATCGAATTGATTCCGAAACCGAATGGGATCAGCCCCCGTATTCTGAACCCATTCGGTTTCGGAATCGATTCGATTTGTATATCTCCGTCTCTGTTATTTTCATAGAGAATGACAGAGACGGAGATATACAAATCTAATCGATTCCGAAACCGAATGGGTTCAGAATACGGGGGCAGAATACGGGGCCTGGTGTGTGCCAGCCAGGTTTGCCACAATGTAGAACTTCCTTAAGACAGGTAGTGTTAGTACTTCAATGTCATTGTCAGAGTACTTCTGTCTAATCAGTGTCTGCAAAAATGACTATGTCCACTTTGTGAGTAAATAGCACCTAGCCCATACATCCTTACCTTATAGGTTTTTAACCTTACCCAAAGCCACTGATCCCAACTTAGCTACTTTATAGCTAGATCTGGCTACTTTTAGACCCCCGCTACTTTTACTCAGCTACTTTTTCGAAAAGTTGTAGCTAAAAAATCTAGCTACGTTTCCTAGCACCTTTTGAACACGGCGACACAGACACAGTAACTTGTACATTTATAATGTGTCAACTAGTATGACAGTAAGTATGAAGGTGTAGAGCTGGCAGTCACAATCAAATCCATACCATCACTATATAATCTATTCATAGATTTTAGTTTAATTTATTCTTAGATTTATATAGTGGTTACACGATATTGGTCAGTAACAGAGCCACAGAAAACTTCAGGATTTAGGGCGAATACATAATTGCGAGTACAACATAGGAAGACCAGCCACGACATGGACAAATGACTTCATACAAGTGGCGGGAAGACGCTGGATGCAAACCGCTTCTTCAAAAATAGTCTCGACTTTGTATAAATCAATTTATCAACAGAATTCTGTTGATAAGTTGATTCATATGGGCCATTCATTTATTACGTAAGACTATTTTTGACAGTTTTTGATCCCTTCCAATATATAAGAAAAAATAAGAATAGGCCGATCTCCTATTCCCTGTGTAATATTTATTACGTAAGAATCTAAAGGAAAAAATTAATTCACGTTTGGTTTATTGTAATGTTTATTTTTCAAAGTAACCATTTTTAGTAATGTTTATTTGTACACATCCGAGCGCGGTTTCCCGCGCTTTTTCAAAATATAATTTTAACTTTTATTTTAATTTTTATGATCTTACGTAAGAACTATCAACACTCCCTCAAACCCCCTTGTAAGAAAAAATAAGACATGGTTTTTTGCCGTTTTTATAGATAATGGTTCGGAGCCCTTCATGCGTGAGTCTGACTCGCACTTGGCCGGTTTTTATTACACTATATTTGTTTGTTTTTTCCTCCCCTAGCTACTTCTGGCTACTTTTTGGGGTCAAATCTAGCTATATACATAACAGTACAGTTGGCAGCACTGTCCAAAGTCAAAGAGTACTACCAAAATTTTTAACTACAGGATCCAATCTGAATATCAACAATGGTTCAAAATATTCACAGATGCTTCTAAGGCTCCTCTTAGTCCGGTTGGTGCTGCGGTATGGATGCCGTCAACAAAAATTATTTTAAGTTACAAATGCCCTTCAATTACTTCAGTGTTTACAGGAGAGTCGATTGCCATTTTAGAAGCTATCCTGTTCATAAAATCTCACCACCTTAATAACTCTATCATTTTCTCAGACTCTAAGAGTTGCCTTCAATCAATCCTAGCCAATCAATTTCGAGTAAAAACCAGGTTTCCAATAATTATCAAAATCAGAGAAGCTCTATTAGAATGCCACAATCTCGGTATTAACATTATCTTGGCATGGATACCTGGTCATGCAGGTATACTTGGCAATGAATGTGCTGATTCCTGTGCCAGGGCTGCAGCTCTGACAGGTTCTCATGAACATTCCCAAATCTACCCTCATGATGCATGCACAATTCTAAAACCAATACTGCATAAATGTTGGAATCAGAAATGGCAATCTACAAAAAATGTAAAAGGTGTATACTATGGAGAAATCCAAACTGAAATCCCCCATAAACCCTGGTTTTATAAATATCAAAAAGCAGATAAAATTACCACTTCTACGATTTGTCGTTTACGTCTTAATCACTCTTGTACTCCTGTTTTTCTGGCCAAACTTAGGATTAGGAATCACTCTGTTTGTGAATGTGGTTTGGATGAAGGAAATGTGGACCATATCTTTTTCAATTGTCCTTTGATGCAGTCCTCCTTATATGATACCATCCCACCTGACATCCCTCGTCCTACCTCCCTAAAATGCCTCCTCTCCCTTGTTTTTACACCATTTGTACATATTTTGTGTAAATATATTAAAAAAAATAAGATTAAATTGTAAATATTTATTTCTATTGTAATAAGTATTTGTCTTAAACTAACCTATTGTTGTATATTTTTTGTGCATGTGTGTGTTGTAGTTTAGAATGTTTTGTATTTTTTTTAGATGGGAAAAACAGAAACTTTGCAGTCCAGTCACCGATCAATAGCGTGTAAAACTATAATATTCTCAGCGTTTGATGGTCTATTTAACGTGACATTGGCGGAGTCATGAAGTGAAACACCTTCGTAAAAGCCATAAAAACAAAAATTTGAAGTTGAAGTTGAAGTTGAAGTTAATAACTTACCTTACCAAAAAATAAACAAAACAAGAATGTGCATTGGGATTTTTTTGTGCTTAATATAAAGGGAATTATGAGAAAATTTCCAAATTTTATAAAAAATGGCTAATCAAGCATTATACGAACTATCAAAACTAAACATTATCGTTACCAAACAAGAAGAAGCAACTATAGCATGGCATGGGTCCTACCTAACCGTTTTGACTGAAAAAGGTCTTCATATCTTCGAGCTATCGCACAATTTACAATGTTTGGATAAGAAAATCGATTTCACTCAATCGTTGATTAATCATCCTAAGTCCAGTCCTGCCACGTGTTTGTTTACGGATGCAGTTGTGAATAAACATCTACGAAATATAGATCAGACGGAAATGATTGTAGACCAAGCATTATGGCCACATAACATTCAGCTTTTACAGGAAATGTCTGCCATCGTAGACTTTAAATGGTTGCCTGCTGCTACTGTCAACAGTAGTGAATCCATCATAGCTGTATTGACGAACGTTGGTGTAGTCGAGATCTACAAGCAACACTTATTCAATTGGCACTGCGTTTTTCAAATTTCAACATTATTAAGTCAGGAATGCAAAGTCGATTCGTGCAGACCTCGTAGTTATAGTCAAGCAAAGGAAATGACTTACATGCTAGCAACTTCAGCAATGTGCTGGGCACCAACGCTGAATGAAGACAACTCTTGTTATTTTGTAACAGCTCAAAAAAACGGCAGCATTATATTCTGGCTCATTGTAGACAGTGGCAGTGCCAAAACTGTGGGAACTTTACAAAATGAATCCTGTGAAATGCAATCCATGCTCTGGATACCTCTATGTAATGAAAGATTTCTACTTGTATGCTCAAACGTACTTGGGCAAATCATAGTTTTCAGTTGTAATGTTCAGAATGATAGCATTGTATTACTGCAGACCTTCTCAATCTGGTCAGACAAAGACAAAATGGTTGCTAAGTTTTTAGAATATGTTGAGATTAATAAAAATTTGGTTCTCGTTTGTAATAAACATAGACACCTACTAATCCTCATGATTGACAAAGAATGTAACAAACTGGGTCAATATGTTAACAACATAAATGATTACCGAATAACCAGCATATGCAAAGCCAAGGGAGATATATATGTGACAACAGTCAACGGTGTTATATACAAACTAAATATGGTCATGGACAACAAAGAACTAAATATGATCCTTGATACAATTCAACATCCAGGCTTGAGTACATCGCATGAATTATATGGCATTGCATATTCTCAAAATAAGGTACTATGTGCAATAAATACAGCAGATAAAAAAATTAACTGTCGAAAAGAGCCCGTAAAAATTGAAATAATCATATTGAGTTCTATAGAAACACAGGAATCGTTAATGGACATACTTCTATTGAATGAGAATAAACTTTTGACAGATTATTGGGATGTAATTGAATTCTTGAGATACAAATGCCAGAAAACAAAAACACTTCCGGGAATACATTATGATCAGTTATATGAAATGGCTGTATCGGACATTTACATGCTTAAAATTTACCACATTTTGTGCATTTTATGTGACAATCTCAAAAAAACATTCAAAATACCCCCTGCTTTTGAATTGCCTGAAAGCTGTCCCGATACTGTCAAAGAGGAGATTTTAGTAGCACATGCTGATAGAATTCTAAACAAGTACAGCAAAAAATTCAATGAAAATGGCAAGCTAAATCAGCTTGACATATCATATTACATAGGTGCAAAGAAATTTTTAGAGTACTATTTCAATAAGAATAGAAAGAATTTAAATGATGCGTTGGATTCAACCATACTGAGTATTCTAGAAACAAATTCATTCATATGTCAGTGCTGTGATGAAGAAATCACAGGATTTAAATGTAAAAATGATCATTTGAATATGTTTTGTGCATTGACTTTTACTCCAATACATAGCGATGATTATTTGGTTTGCAAGTATTGTAATCTTACAGCAAGACTAGATATGTTAACAGAAAAACCATTATGTTTATTTTGTGATGTACCATTGACACCCATAGAACAATTTGTGCAACTAGTTTAATGTTGTTATATAGGATTAGTATCAGTAGTTTTGTTATTAGTCTGGAAAAAAGTCAATTGTCAATTCAAAAAGTCAGTCAAATGATCAACTAGAGCATGTCAACCACTGAGCTCAAAAGTTTGGTTGAGTATGTCAACCAGACTTTTGAGCCTTATAAGTACCATTAGTTTGGTTAGCCGGACTTATAACCGAACTACTTATACTAATCCATTTTAAATCTGAAATTGTAGAATTTCCAATTATGTAAATAAAATTATCTATAAAATTGAATATTCATATTTCCTACATTAACATTCTACATATATAATATTATAATTATTACAGTTTAGTAAACTTAAACAACCAACTTCAAAATATGCAATTTTGTTTTAAAAACCAAACTACTGAACCGATTTTGATGAAATTTATATGAGACCAATCTGAAAGTACATATCATAGAGTAACTTATATATACAGGTACATTATATTCTTGCAAACAAAAAAGATTTTTTCAAATTGGCTTATAAACTATGGAGTTATGCTCCATACATAAAAATTAAATGAGTTGAAATGCTCCTCCTTTTTGAAGGTGGTTAATAAAAAAAGATTCCGACAAATCGTCAACCTCCTCCTTTTTGGAAGTCAGTTAGAAAACACTTGATATGACGATGAGTACATTTTCGCGTAAAAGAATAAGCATTCTTTATCATGATTCTTGTAAAAAAAAAATTGCCAGAAGAGAAAAAAAAATGTTTTGTTATGAATATTCCAAAAAAACTAGTTTGTGCTGGACATTCATTTGGAAAAGATGCTATATTTCCGCTTATAGCAGAAACGGCTTAACAAATTCTGATGTGCAAGATGTCGTTAGATTCGCCTTCACTCCCTGAGTGCTATAGGCTATATAATTTTGGTATATCAATAATTCAAGTAATAAACAAGCATCTATATTAAAAGAAAAACAAATTAGCCGACTGCAGAAAAGCAGTTTTTTATCAGACTGCGTAAGAAGGAGGGAGTATGTTTTTCGAGTATGTATGTGGGTATATTATGCCTGTGTTTTTATATGAGCACCTACATCCTAAACGGCTTGACCGATTCTGAAGTGCGAGCTGAAGTTAAATTCGTCTTCGCTTCCTGAGTGTCATAGGCTATATTTTTTTATAATAATTTATTATAACTTATATCTCTCGTAAAAAATGCGTTTTTTCCAACGAAACTTTTTTGTACCTGTACCTTATTTTTGTGAACCTTGCGCATCAAAATCGATCAAGCCGTTTATGCTGTAGGCGCTCATATAGAATCATACATACATACACTCGAAGAACAACCCTCCTTACAACCCCTTAAAGCCCCTTTAAAAAATGTTGTGATGCGCGAAAGAGATAGCTGCGCGCTTAAGCCCAACCTTAAAATGATATCGTTACAAAGTTTATCGATAAAAATGAAATTACACATATCGAGGTTTCAATCAATAAAGGCGTGGTTGATAGGTAGGATATAATAGTGATAAGGAGACGAAATTTCTAGATTGTTTTGTTTTTCATAAGAATTATCTGGGTCAAGTAGTTTTAAAAGTAGATGTTTATGGTAGGTATCTAATCTTGATACTTAACATTTCGTTGTTTAACCAACCAGTAATTGATAATCCATATTCTGTGATTTGCGATGGATGATTATTGAGCATTCATTTATCTCTAGCAAGAGTCCGCGCCACCATTGAAGTCCAATGGAGAAATGGTACGGGAGCACTCATCAGCTATACCACGATGAGACCTATTTCAGTTGATTCCGTGATTGATGGGGTTCCTGAATATATAGGGTTGATTGCAAAAATCCTTGAGAGTTCATTTTGGTCAAGCGTAAGACTTGGCCATTTTATGGAATTGCATGACACAACATTAAAGACTACTGATTATTTTTAACATTATTTTTAATGTGTCTTTGACTAATTGTCAAGAATCATAACGCTTTTAGATCTTGAAGAGCCACAAGGCCTGACACTAAGCCCTACATCTTGGTCAAGCAGTAAGACTTGGCCATTTTATGCAACCATTGCATGACACAACATTAAAGGCTTGATTATTTTTAACACAATTTAACATTGTTAAATTATTTTTAACGTGTGTTTGTGTGGTGATGTGAAACGAGCAAGCCATTCTTCTAGAGTCTAGACTAATTCTACAAACCTACATCTTGGCCTAGAATCTGGACCAAGATGTAGGTTTGTAGAATTAGGGCTTGTAAATAGGCCTTAAAGAGCTAGGAACTTGGCTCTTCGTGCAATCTCATAACTTTTTTACAGTGGAAGCGTTGCGTCTTGGCAACCAATTTTTTACCGATTTCCAAAAAGGAGGAGGTTTTCAATTCGGCTGTATGATTTATATTTTGAAATCGGCTGATTCAATTTTTAAATTATAATTACATAACATTTCATTACATGAAATGCTATGTCCGGATTTTTTTTTCCACAACGATTGATTTTTGGGCATGAAGAAAGGTTTATCCGAATCTATGTAGGTATGTGGAATATTCTATGAAACGTGTTTATTACATACAGTTTTCCAGAAATAAATACATTCAGATAATTTATTATCATTAAAAATGTGGAAAAGAGCATGTGACAAGGAGCTCTGTCGCTTTAGGACTAACAGTAGGCTGCGTACGATAGGAATACTGTAAGTGCTAGCTAAAACCACTTTTAACAAGTTAAGGTATTATTAATGAGAGAAAAAAATAATAATATAGAAAATGCTTTAATTAAAATAAATACTTAATCTATAGTTAGACTTAATTCTAGGCTTTGTACCATCTTTTAGATTCTCCGTCAAACTTGGACCCGGTAATAGTCTGTAAGAGAGAAAAAAACATTAGACATAGACATGATGTATCGTGACAAAAATATACTATAAAAACATACGATAGTAAAACAACATAAATAAAAACAACTAAAAATATTTTTGTCACAATCTCGTTATGCCATCGGACCCTGTGGTTATACATCGCGTATAAACATAGGACCGCTGACTTAGCGTTGGCCGCCCGGCGTCGTGGACGCATTCCTTAAGATAAGAGCGCCGATCGAGGCAGTAGGTTAAGTAGTTTTACTCACTCTAATTTTAACGACAGTGCATCGTGCACGTTAATTATAATTCATTTTAATTTGTATTTTAAATAAATTAGTTTTTAAAAACATAAATCGAGCTTCATTAAATTTAACTATCTGGCCTCAACTTGTTTTGTGTTATTGTTTTCGGAATTTTTATCCTGCCATTGTATAGAATTCGTAGGTTTATAAGATTCCTATGTAACCGAAACGTAGGTAGGCGTGGACAGGCTAATGTAAATGGCTGGCAAAAAAAAAACAAATGGGCAAAAAATTGCAGGCGAGGCTTATCACCTATTATTTTGAGCAGCCCCGGATCTAGGGGGGGCAAACCGGGGCACCCGCCCCGGGCGGCATTTTCAGGGGGCGCAAAAATCATAATTAATATGATTAAAAATAAAATAACTTGCTCCACAAAGCGCCTAGAATACGAAAGCTTGGTTAACTCACCGTTAACTTTTAAGAAAAAGGCGCCACATATTAAGTTTTTAAATATTTAAGTTATTTTAAGCGCTGGAGAAAGGGGCGCCACCGTCAAGTTTCTGCCCCGGTTCGAAAAAATCGTAGATCCGGGGCTGATTTTGAGTCGGAATATAAAATTAGCCCCTAACAAAAATAAGTCGGCAATAAATATATAAACATAACTATCATAAGACTATCAGGCGCTATCCGTCTAAGAATCCTAGGAGTTTTTAACAGAGTGCGTAACAAGGAGGGTTATGTTTTTCGAAAGTATTGTGTGTGTTTGTCTGTATGATTCTATATGATCGCCTACAGTCTAAGCGGATTGACCAATTTTGATGTGCGAAGTGTCGTTAAATTTGTTTTCACTCCCTGAGTGTCATAAGCTATATTATTTTATAATAATATAGCTTATACTTAATACATTTCTCGCAAAAAAATAAAAATGCGTTTTTTTTTCGTAACATCCAACGAACTTTTTTGTAATAAACAAGTAATTTTATTAGTATTATTGTAAAGAACGCGTATTTATAATCTTTTACAGCGATTTACGCATTATTTCTCACAAAGAACGTACACTCAACTCAACAGCGTATCAAGAATAACGAAATCGTTACTGCTTTTTTGCGGTCGGGTTTTTCTTTTAATATAAGTAGATACTTGTTTAGATCTTACCACAACGAGTTCATCTCCGTTGTATTCCCTCCTGAAGGTGGCAGTACCCTGGTCGGCTTTTATCACCTGGGTGACGACGTTGCCGTCGACGGTGTATGTGGCCTTGATCTGAAATTAGACAAAAATCGTGCTTAAATTTATTTAATAATTTATTCATTACTATAGCTACGTCCCGCGGAGTCATCCGCGTAGTTATAAAAAACGGTAAAAACAGTGCGTTGGCTTGGCTCACTATTAGTTAGGATTTATTTTATTTAATCTCCAAACTACGTCGGTTGCCTGGAAGAGATCGCTTTTAATGATAAGGCCGTTTGTTATCTACTTTTTCAAGATGATCTGCAATTTGCATATTTGTTTATAAATTATATTATTTATCTTCTTAAGCCGGATACTCACAAAAACCCTGTTACTCTAACCTATATTGTTACAGTAAATGAGTTTCCTTTTAGGATGCCCATATAATTTCATATGTCTGTCCGCGGCTTAGCTCAAATATTGTCACATGTTGAGAAAGTAGTTAATAAAATATAACATTAGGTATACTAACATTTTTTTTTATACACTATAGATCTACGATTGACCACCAACTCGCCTGATGTTAAGCGACGGTGTGGCCGAGGATGGAGCTCGTCGATCTAGAAGATATCTATTCACTCTAGCCTTGAAAATTCCAAGAATGTAGGTCTCAGGAAACAGAGATGGCAGCAACGAATTCCATTCTTGTGCAGTACGCAACAGGAATGTGGATCGATATCGCTGAGTACGGATTATTGGCATTTCAACGAGAAATGGGTGGTAATTTGCCGATTTTCTGCTAGTCCTGTAGTGAAATGGGGAGGGTGGAATTAGGTCGTGAAGCTCTTACGCACTTTCCCCGAAATGAATCCTGTAGAAAATAGACAGACATGCTACTTTACGGCGGTGCTCGAGACTAAGTAGCTTCTAAAACAACACAAAACAACATAAATTAAGTTATCTGACCTACAGCGCAAATTGGGAGTACATAATTTCCCCCCAAATAGAGTGGACAACGTCGTTGGATAGGCTGTCCAAAATTGGAGGTAAGTTTATGAAAACCATTTTAAATTCAGGGATTTGTTTAAATTGGATTCGTCTAATTTTTTTAAAGTCAAGATTGGCACAGGAGGTAGGTAGAATGCCAGAAGCGAGTCTTGAGAATGGTGGTGAACAATAATAGTGTATTATGCGTAGATATGGCCTAGCCCTTCTCACAATGAGAAGATGGCCCGTTCCCAGCAGTGGGACAATTTGTACAAACAGGGCTGACAAAAAAAAATGCGTAGATAGGTTTTCCCCGGCTCTGCGTGGCAAGACTCAAGTAAGGTAATCGCCCGACTCGTCTGCAGTCCCGACACTTCGGGTAACGCTGTTAGAAGCGTCGTTGCGAAGCGAAGTCGTGACTTGCGAACAGTGACAATGTAATGTCATCCTGCGTGTTCTCGGGGCACGGCCGTGCCCCTGCCATTTGAGCCAGCGGCAGGGCCGTAGCCAGGAATTCATTTCGGGGGGGATTCAGCAATGGACATGGGCATAGCTTATAGCCATCTCATAGCTTGGGGAGTCTGCGGCCCATGTCTTATGCTGTGCGAGCGTAGCAGTTTGTAATATGCTGTATAACGTGCTCCTAGCACTATAACCTATAAGCTATACCCATGTCCATTGCTGAACCCCCCCGAAATGAATTCCTGGCTACGGCCCTGCATGGTAGTGATTTGATTCATTGATCGTGTTAGCGAGTCCTAGATTTTCGTGGACCAGATGTATCAAACAAGTAACTGTGTTAAAAGGAAATACCCGACTGGTAAAGAGCGACTTTAACGCTATCAAAAATTATAAATACAACCATTTGAATGCATTGATGGCCAATTTAATAATCCTAAATATAAATTTATGACTTTATAGAAAATTACAAACATACCTACAAGAACGCGCAAAAATGTTTGGTTAGTGACTATTTTTAGTGAATTATTTGCTCGTATTAGAAAGTTCACGGCACTTGAATGATCAATATGAAACAATCATGCGCGAGCGAAGGGAGCGCGAAACTTTTTGAAGCATTTTATAAAATTATTGAAGCCTGGAAGAATTTTCATAATGGCCATCATTTGGGGGAGGGGGGGGGGGGGGGGTGTTGGACCCCCTAAACCCCCCCCCCTCCTGCCTATGGCCATGAGCCAGCGGGTACGGCCGGGACTATCTTTTCTCGAAGCGATTCGTCGGACTCGAAGCGATTTGTCGGATTTTTAGATTAGAAATTACAACACCAAGATAATATGGCCTAGATACTAAAAGGCCATAAGGATGTGGTCTTATCCTTGTAAGTGCAGAGAGCTGAGATTTGCCATACTTTTACTTCATAATAATGTGTGTCCTCTCTATAGACACTCGTTGGTGATAAATAAAAATTCATGTTTACCGGAATTTTGTCCTGAATCTTGTCCTCGAATTCCACTCCAGACTTGAACTTAGTCTGTCTGACGTCACTACCGGTGATAGTGGTAGCGGTGTAGGTGTCACCATCGAGCTCTAGCTTATACGTTGGCTTAAACTCCAGGTACTTCGCAACCTGTTCCTCGGGGAGACCTGGAAAAGGGTCAAATCAAAAGTTGTAATCGTACAGTGGTAGAAGTCTCAACGTATGTTACTGACCTAATTCGATATAACAGATGATACGAATAATATACGTAACATATGTATATTGGGGGCTTGAAGAATACGCCTATCACTTTATGGCAACGCAATTTATTCCTTGGGGAGACCTGCCCCCGTATTCTGAACCCATTCGGTTTCGGAATCGATTCGATTTGTATATCTCCGTCTCTGTTATTCTCTATGGAAATGACAGAGACGGAGATATACAAATCGAATCGATTCCGAAACCGAATGGGTTCAGAATACGGGGGCTGGGGTCGTAACACAAGCGTTAAACCAGTCTTATTTTAATATTACTTTGACTTTTGTCTCGCTCTTTTTACAGTTGACAGAGCAAGATAAAGATCAAAGTAATATTGAAACAAGACTGTGATTTTTTTAAATACTTTTTCTCAAATTGTTATCATAGAAATGTCATCACAATCGATTCTATAGTTTGGTTTAAAAAACCAAAATTGAGCATTTAGAAGTAGGTTGCTTTTATTTGTACCGACTTTAAAAAGGAGGAGGATAACAATTCGGCTGTATTTTTTATGTTTGTTACCACGTAACTCCATCATTTAAAAACATATTTTTTTTGTTTGAAAGGATATACTTACTTACTTTCAGATTATTATAGTTAAAAAACGAATAGTTCTAGTTTTTTAACTATAATAATTTAAACTATAATTATTATTACTAAAGAATTATCTATACCTATCTATATACTTTAGAATATTTTTCGATGAAATCACAGCTATACCTATCTATAGCTATATCTACCTGTCTATAGGAGGTAAGCGATAACGGTACAATTATCAAATTTCGTAATTTGTTGTTTGTTCATGTGTTATCTAAGCAATTAGATATAACCTGGTGCAAAGAATGGAGACATCCTGTTTACACAATTAATTAGAGATGTGTATCTTTATCCAACTGCTCAAGCCCTACCAGGGTCATTGTATTACTAAAAACAAACATGTACTGTAACATCTCCATGTAACCTATAATGAATGCAATAAACTATTGACTATTGACTATTGAAAGAAGTAATGTTTTTCGAGTATAAGTGTGAACGTTTATATATATGTATTATTTACGGTATAGGTAAGTGTAGTCAATAAAAAATCTTATAGTTTGTATTGTATGTCTGTCCGTCGCTTAGCTCAAAGACTCTTAGTACAGAAAGCTGGTATTTGGTTTGAGTATACCAAATTACAGCTTTTTCGCCATATACAAATATAAACACTATTTTAACATAATTTTTTCGACAAAATGTTACAATAAAATCTTAGTTTTTTTTTTTTGCATCAAAACATTTTTCACGTATGTCATATGCTTATTTTTTGTAATAATAATAATAAGACTCTCTCAAAACTAAAAAATACAATTTTCGTAACCTTCAACGAACTTTTTCGTAATAATAAGTGATTTTACTAGAATTATTCTCAAGAATGCGCATTTATAATCTATTAAAACGATTTTACGTATACTTTCTCACAAAAAACGTGCACTCAACAGCACATCAAGCGTAACGAAATCGTGAGTTAGACTGCGAAAACCGCTTTTCTGCAGTCGAGTATTTTTTTTTAATATACTTGCTTAAAAAAAAAAACTTACCAGCCGCTTTCAAGAAAGCGTCAAAGTTCTCCTGTTTCTGAAACTTGTATTCCTTTCCCAAGTAAGACATTTTTGAAGATGTTGTCGGTTACACAGGCTAACTAGCGGCAAATAAATCATTTTTTTCTATTCGTAACTTATATATTTGTGACGTATCTTATCTATATCTGACGATAAAAAATATTTGACTAACCTTTTAGAGAAATGATAAAAAGTTCGATAGATATTCATAGTCACCATAGTCACTATTCATACTAATCACATTAGTCACTATAAATCCGACTATAGTTTCAACTGCATTCAGCGGTCTTTTTCAACGGGGCAGCGCAAACGTCACTCAAGATCGGTGACTCGCCTCGCAAACTAAACTATAGACGGATTTTTCGGCTCAAAACCGACGTGTGGTACCCGTAGTTTTTATTTAAAATGTGTGAAAACCACGTTAGTTTACATAGTAAAATTATTCATACCAGTTTCAGTGGCAGGAAGATACCGGATGTAGGTCGTTTCTAATTGGTCTCTTTGAGAAATCTATGGGGAAGGCCTATGTCTAGCTATGAATTTCTTATGACTGGGATTATGATGATAAAACAGTGTTTTAAGGAAAAAAAATGTTTATTTAATTATCTAATACAGTTTATATCTTAAAATCTTATCAAAAACAAAAGGACATATCGTAGAAAAATAAAATTATAACAACTGCAGTCTTATCCTAGGCTCTGCACCACTGCTTTGCAACTCCATCAAAGTTGGATCCAGTGATAGTCTGTAAAATATGAAATATTAGATATGATTAAGTAGGCTCTATAAAAAAACCGGACAAGTGCGAGTCGAGGCTCGCCCACCGAGGGTTCCGTACAAACTAGTAGATAATAGGGGGAAATCATATGTATTTTTTATATTTTCAAAATATTTAAAAACCTGTTTTAGCTTATGCTAATAAAGATCTTTCATATGATATCCCACATGATACGGTTAAAGAACTTTAAAATTTGGACCTAAAAAAAATAGTGAAATAGTGAAAAATTGTGTCTTTGCATAAAGACACTATTTTTTGTGATTAAATTAAAAATGACCTGTTTTGTTTTTTTTTCTAAATGTGTACTCTAACACAATGCTTCTTGACAAATTTCAAAGTTCAAGGTCAACGGAACCCCATAGATTTTGATTCCCTTGTGAGTGTCGAAATATGCGTTTTTACGACATATTCGGCTGTAACTTTTTTTACGTAAACTGAGAAATTCGATTTTTTTTCTGCAGGAAGAGACTATAGATCTGCATATATGGTTTTAATTTCAACATGATACCTTCACGCGTTCCCGAGGTACAGGTCTTGACACCCGGACGGACGGACGGACACACGGACAACAAAGTGATCCTATATAAGGGTTCCGTTTTTTTCTTTTGAGGTACGAAACCCTAAAAATCTAACAGGTGCGAGATCGATACATACTGAGCGTTCCCTATAGAGTTTTATCAAATAGCCTTTCTTCCTTAATTATCAATCAATCCATCCAAAAATTCCCGAAAGAATCTGTTCCTCCCATGACTTTTAAATTATTTTTATTCTTCGCTTCATAAAAAATATTAAAATAGTCTATTTCTAATGAGAAATAGACTATTTTCACATCATCAAGTGTACCAAATGAAAAGCTTTAATGATAACTATGCAAATCAACTCTATCAACCGACGTAAGTACTTTTATACAACAGGAAGTTTCTGTGCCAATTTCCCGTCTCCCGTCTCATCGGTTTCACGGTACCATTATTGTTGCATTGTCATCAAACTTATACTAAATCTCATCACCTGGACCAGTGGACTTATCCCAATATCGCCCTATCCGTGAAAGACTTTTTAAAGCTTTTTGTTTTTATTGCATTTTTGAGTTCTAACAATGCATTTGTATCTATCCACATCGAAAGAAAATTAAAAAAACGCTTAATTAGCCTTAAAAAAAGAGTTTTTTTTTTTTGCAATGTCTTTTCGATATCCGTCACTAACGCCACTGCGTCTGATTTTTGCTGTTGCAAACGGCCACTAATCCACACTATTCCACGTTAAAATTGCTGCGGGAGACTCGCGGCTGACGTAGAAAAAGGTCTTATGACCTTTTTCGTCCTATTAAATTCAAGCGTACACCGAAATTTTGCCGTGGAAAAGAGCCATAATGGCGATTAAATTCACGTGAATGTGATAATACCATTTCCATCGGATTTTATTGGAAACCCATGGGGATCCACTGGCATACATATCCAGCAGTGGATTTTTATGGCTGAGATGATGATGATATTTAAATACCCGTGAAATGCTATATGAACCTAAATGAAAGCATTTCTAACTCACCACTAAAACTTCATCCCCGTTGTATTCCCATTTTAAGGTGGCGCTACCTTTCTCAGATTTTACGACCTGCGTAACGACGTTGCCTTCTACAGTGTATGTGATTTTAACCTGAAATTAAAGAAATGCAAGGCTCAGAGTGTTGCAGCTGTCTCGCTCGCGAGACCGTTTATTTTTTTAATATAAAATTGTTGAATTTAGTTCGAAAATTTATCAAAAGTATATTTACTAATTCTCTAGAAACAAGGTCTCGCGTGCGAGCGACAGCTGCGCTATTCGACCTTATACCGGACTCCTCTGACTCGCTGGCGTAAAAACACATTTTTGAAGATATAAAATGACTGAATTGCCAGAAAACTACAGAAAAATATTACAAACGTCCAAAAAAAGATTCAGTTTGATTAAAAAAAGTTTCACCCTGGAAACGGATTTCAACAATTCCATATTTGCAAGTAACTGAAAGGTCAGAGACCTTTTCCCAAAATATTCTTAACTAAAAATACTTGCATTGTCTTAGCCCGTTATATTGGCTACTTAACCGTGTCATGTGGGTCTAGACACGCTCTTGGTCAATTATTTCATTTATAAGTCAACAAAATCAATGTAAGCATACCGGAACCGCTTGCACGTCATCGAACTCAACTCCAGACTTGAAGCTGGTCTTCTTGACATCGCTGCCAATAGTGTTGAAGTAAGTGTATGTGTCACCATCCAGCACCAGTTTATACGAAAGCTTCACTGACCCAGACTTTGCGATTGCGTCCTCAGGAAAACCTGAAAATTGAGATTTGGCGGAAACGTGAGAAAGATATGGCGTTCCCGACTGTTCTAATTTCGTAACTCTTACAGACTTCAAAAAAGGAGGAGGTTATCAATTCGTAGCGTTTCTACCTATGGAGATATTTTTTGTGTGCATTCTTGACCCTGTCACACCTTTCGCGGAAAATTTGCTCGATTATAATAGATTATTCCGTACAAAGGAGTATGTCTGTTGTACTTCGGAGTAGAATGGCATTCCAAGGGTGATCATCCTTTTACCAGCGAGCAATCCTCGACATTACAGTCACACAATAAGTGTAACATCGTTTCCACTTCGTTCCCATAGGCTTAAATATAAATCCATTAAATTAACCCCCATAATGAATGAATGCATAAGCGCAGCGTAGGGACACCGGCCTCATCGTGATGGACAAATGACATCATGCAAGTGGTAGGACGTTGGATACAAGCCGCTTCTAAGCCGTCTTTTTTGAAAAAGACCGATTGGAAGTGGTTTGTATTCAGCGTCCTACTACTTGCATGAGGTCATGTCCAGCAGTGAGCGTCTTATGGCTGAGATAATGATGATGGTGATGAACTAGAGGCACAGCATATTGGTGCTGAAGAACCGACTCTGGTGCCGGCTAAGGATGTTGAAGATATGCGGTTTAATTATACGCTACTAGCAGTGTTATGCCCATTATCCATCCTGGAGTTTTTAGCTCTTGTTCTTTCCACCACTACTCCAGCCTGTTAAGGAAAGCTGGAGTTCAGGGGTCTCATTTAGCCCCAGGGAAACTTCGGGAGTACACGGTGACTCATCGACGGCCAAATCCTACCCTGACAAAAATGTTGTTATGACACTCTGGAAGTAAAGAATAATTTCATGACACTTCGTACATCAAAATCGGTCCAGATGCTTACACTGTAGAAGGTGCCTAATTTTTTTTTACGTTAGATCTACGATTGACCACCAACTCGCCTGAAGTTAAGCGACGTTGTGGCCGAAGATGAAGCTCGTCAATCTATAAGTTATCTATTGAGCCTTCAAAATTCCAAGATTGTAATTCCCAAGAAACAGAGAACATACAATAGTAGAATTATGGTACAAGTGTGTAATGTTTGTGATAAAAATAAAATACACACAATACAAAACTCACCAGCAGATCTCAAGAAAGCTTCCATATTCTCCTGCTTCTCCAGCTTGTATTCCTTTCCCAAGAAAGACATTTTTATTTTTGTAGAATATACACCAATACAGAAGCTCTAACAAGGTAATAATAAATGCTTTCACGTTTTCCATTATTTATATATAATCCTATCTAATCTAGCATCTACACAGTTTTTATTAAAAAAAAAAAAAAAAGTTAAATTTACTTTTGATCGATTGAATTTTCAGTAGAAATCTTTAGTCATATTGTTATATCATTATTACTAAGACTTACCTATTAGTCATACTTTTGTTATCTATAGTGGTCTTATTCATTAGTAATGATTATTCGACAATTTTATTGATTATTTAATTGACTCAAACAAAATATTACGGAATTTACGGAGTTAATAAATAGCTTCGCTTCGATTGAGACGTGCTTTTTAGGCTCCATGTTATTGTTTGTATCTAGACACGCGGTAGCGCGTCAAGCCAAGTTCAAGCTAACAGAACTGGCGTGCAGCACCGTGTGTATATTTATATCGAACCATTTGGAGCTGAGGTCGAATTATATTATAGCCTTCTCAAGTTTTGAAGCTGTAAGTTCTTATTTTATTATTCTGAAAATTTGGCTTGCTGGTAGAAACCAGCCATCGAACATAGGGCTCTTCCATGACTGTTTTAGTAGGTACTTAATAATAATTCGTATATGAGAACTAGCCAAGTCAGACCTTAGGTTTCAATATATTATGCTAAGTTATAAGAAGAAATGATATTTTAAGTTGGTATAAAATATTTTACGTTGATATAAATAAATTTCAGGACTGACCATTGAACTTGGCACCCATTTAGATATCACTTCTTTTGTCGTTGAAGTCAACAACTAAGGTATATATCATAATATTGAACTTGGCTCTCATTTCACATTTATGTTTTTGATGGGATCAGGCGATATTGCGTATTGTGGATGTTTTGGTCACAAAACTGCAACGCTCGCCTCGCTACCAGACAAACTCTCTGCTCGTGGACTTTTGATATCTAGCACTTACTATCAGGCGGTTTACTTGATCATGTATCTCCGTGGGATGTATATTATTATAAAGGTTTTATTCGAAAATAGGCTTGGGCTTGACCGCCAATTCGGCTGGAGTTGAGCGACTGTAACAGTCTACGATGGAGTGCGCTTAACAAGAAAGAATTTATTCACCTAGGCCATCGGCTCATGTATTTTACTTTTGACATGTAGCGCTTACTATCAGGTGGTTGATATGCTTAACTCCATGTGACACTCGCTATTACACTGTCTCCTCGAGTAACTTACTCGTCTTTTTATTACGAGCCCATACCTAACGTTTCATGCAGCCGCGTCCATCTGCCTAGGCAGGCAATAATAGTACACAAATAGTTCCTGTCACGTTAAAAGAACGCTTATTTGTTTGTAAACGAGAAATTCAGCGTTCTTCTTAACCGACTTCCAAAAAGAGGGAGGTTATCAATTCGGACTGAATGTTTTTTTTTGTATGTTTGTTCACCGATTACTCAGCCAATTGTGCATTGATTTTTATAATACTTTTTGTATTTAGTAGATCATACTTTAGAGGTGCTCCCATATAAATTATATCAAAATCGATGCAGTACATACTTTGGTTTTTATAACAAAAATCTGGTAAAATATCATCCAAGTGCCTGTAGAAAAGTGAACAGCAAGTCGCGTATGTTTATATTGCGTGTTTTAAAGTCTTTTTTTTTTAGTTTTTTAAACTACAATTATTAACTGACGGGAACCACGCAGGAAGAACAAGAACACAGGGAGAGGGAGAATCAGACTACCAAATGCATGCGTGAGGTGGGAGGCGGGACTTCCTAACATCGCACCCACCCAGAGAACGCGTTTTATAATTCTTCTTCTTTTTTGTATTGGACCCGCATTAAAGCATTTGCCAGTGTCAAGTATTAATATTTTTTCAAGTTTCTTGAATAAAACAAGTTGTAAATGTTCTAGTCACAATCTAAGTCACGTATACAGTCATTTTCAATGTCGAGTCCTACTTCAGTAAAGTGGTGGTGACTTTACTAGAAGCTTCTATGGAGTTTTGTCGACAACGTAAATTGACACATTTCACTGCTACATTTCACATTCATATACTTGATCGAACACTTAATGAATAAAACACTACAATTTTTATCGCATTAATATTCAAAATAACACAAGTCTATAAAAATAAAACAAAGCAACAACATGTTTCGATGACGTTAGTTTTATTCAATTTAAAAATCTCTTCCAGTCCAGAAGTATGTATTATTTTTATGGGGTAGAGAGATGCCAAGGAGGCCGCAACACATTTGGGTTTTTGGAAAGTTATCTAATTAACAACATCATATTCATGCCATTGATAAATTCAGTTTAAGATTTGACACCTTTTTACCCGATTGTGTAAGGAGGAGGGCTATGTTTATTCGATTGTATGTATGTTTCTATATGATCGCCTACAGACTAAGCAGCTTGACCTATTTTGATGTGTGAGTGTTGTTAAATTCGTCTTTACTTCCAGAATGTCATAGCCTATATTATTTTGTAAAAATAAAAATAAATAACTTTTTCGTAATACACAAGTGGTTTTACTAGAATGATTCTAAAGAATGCGCATTTATAATCATTTACAGCGATTTTACGTATACTTTCTCACATAAAACGTACACTCAACAGCATAACAAAATTGTATGTTAGACTGCAAAAACTGTTTTCTTTTAACATAGATACATGCTTATAAAATTATCAAATGTAATTTTTAATAAATGTTGTTCTAAGCAAATAAAAATGTACCAGACACTACGAGAGTAAAGACGACACTTCGCACATAAAACAGACGGCTCGCTCGATGGTAACAGATATATAATCGTTGCCTATTTTTAACAGACTTAAAAATAAAACCGAACAAGTGCGAGTCAGACTCGTCCACCGAGGGTTCCGTACAAACTAGTGGATAAATGGGGGGCAATTTAAAAAAAAAAAATATTTTCCTTCTTATACCGAAAAATATAGATCGTAAAAATATTTAAAAACCTGTTTTAACTTATGCTAATAAAGCTCTTTCATAATTATGATACCCCCACATGATACGGTTAAAGAACTTTAAAATTTGGACCCTCATTACTTGCGTAAAGACACTATTTTTTTGTGATAAAATTAAAAATGTCCAGTTTTCGGATTTTTTCCTATATGTGTACTCTAACACAATGCTTCTTGCCAAATTTCATAGTTCTAGGACTCTAGGTCAACGGGAAGTACCCCATAGGTTTTGATTCCCTTGTGAGTGTCGAAATGTGCATTTTTTACGACATATCCAGCTGTAACTTTTTTTTATGAAAACTGAGAAATTTAATTTTTCTTTCTGCAGCAAGATACTATAGATCTGCGTATATGGTTTTAATTTCAACTCGATATCTTCACGCGTTCCCGAGATAAAGGTCTTGACACTCGGACAGACAGACGGACAGACGGACAACAAAGTGATCCTATAAGGGTTCCGTTTTTTACTTTTGAGGTACGGAACTCTAAAAAAGGAGGTTATCAATTCGATTTGTAAGTTTGTAATATTGTCAGAACTGCACAATTTTTGTATATGTTAGTCTATACCAAATTACCAACTTCTAAACATGTGTGCCAAATTTCATGAGTGCATGTATGTTTGTCCACGTAATACGCAGAAAGTAGTATTGCAAAAAATCTTTCTCTCAATTTAGGAGTCACTGTAAGTTTGACTAAAATCGGTTCAGTAGTTTTCAAGATATGGATATTATATTTATAGATAGATATGATATATTATATTTTTAGTTTTAAAATATGAGCCTTTCAACGACGCTATACAAACTACCAGATTTGAACGTAATTCGGTAGGTTTATCACTCATACTATGTGAAAGGATCTGGCATACCTTATAACGCAAAAATTAGGCGTTACAATATAAGTTCCAATTACGAGCTTTGCTTAGTTTGGGCTAGAAGGTGTTGTGTGAAATGTCCACAAATATTTATTATTATTATTATTTATTAATGGTAGTGAAGTGTGTTTGAAAATTTAACGAAGATATCCAGTGAAGTTTAGTGAATACAATTTTTAGTTTCAAACAAAACGAGTAAATACCATTTAAAAATAAAGAAAAAATAAAACTAATTTAAAAAAATTAAACCGACTCCAAAATAATGTAATTAACTGAAAAGGGTGAAATGAAAACAATCAAAACTGGGTATCTACCTAGGTAGGTATGTAAACCAACTATTTTTGAGATCGGTGTATATAGGCCTTAGTTGATGATAGTTTAGGGCCTGACACCGACCTCAAAAATTTGTTGGTTTACATACCTACCTAGGTCATCATCATCATCGTCTCAGCCATAAGATTTCCACTGCTGGACATAGGCCTCCCCATGGATTTACAAAAAGACCGATTGGAAGCGGCTTGCATCCAGCGTCTTCCCGCCACTTGTATGAGGTCAATGTCCATCTCGTGGCTGGTCTTCCTACGCTGCGCTTGCCGGAACGTGGTCTCCACTCAAAAACCTTTCGGCTCCATCGGCCATCAGTTCTACGTACTATGTGCCCTGCCCACTGCCACTTCAACTTGCTAATCCGCTGTGCTATATCGGTGACTTTTGTACGTCTACGTATCTCTTCATTTCTGATTTGATCTCGTAGAGAGACTCCGAGCATAGCCCTCTCCATAGCTCGTTGCGTGACCTTGAGCTTCCTTATAAGTCTCATAGTTAGGGACCACGTTTCAGTGCCGTATGTCATCACTGGTAACACACACTGGTTGTAAACTTTCGACTTGAGGGACTGGGGTATATTGAACGAGAAGACGCTTATTATGTTTCCCGAACGCTGCCCAGCCGAGTTGGATACGACGATTGACCTCTCTCGCAAAGTTGGACCTGCCTAATCGGGTCGTTTGTCCTAGGTAGACGTATTCGTCAACAACTTCAAGAGTGGAGTTCCCCACAAATATTGGGGTATCTGTATATTTACCTACTTAGGTAGACGCCCAGTTTTGATTGTTTTCGTGTTATTTCACCCTTTTCAGTTAATTATATTGTTTTGGAGTCGGTTTAATTTTTTAAATTACTTTTATTTTGAAACGCTTTTTATGAAGCTCGGCGGGGAAACCTTCTGAAGGAAGATATTCACATTTTGCTTGTCTGCGGGAGGAAGGGACAAGAGAACCTGACTGTATCGCTTATGATCAACCAAAAAGTTTTAAATAAGGTAGATAGGGAGAGAGGAAACGTAGTGGTACAAAGTGGAGAGAATAATTATGTAATTCTTGTAGGTAAAATGAATAACACGTTAAATTAGTGAAAATATCTTATCACAATAATAAATTAAAATAAATACATTAGTAAATAGTTATTATTAAGCTTTGTAGTATCTCTTAGCAACACCATCGAATTTCGAACTGCTCATGGCCTGTAAAAGAAAAATCAAATATTTATAAGTCATAATAAGTTTTTGTAGCACTATTAAATAGTACCTCCAACCTTCAGTTTGAGTTCAAATCTTAATAAAAGACAAACGACCACTAAAGACGTAATTTCGAAATAATTGAACATTCATCATCATCATCTCAGCCATAAGAAGTCCACTGCTGGACATAGGCCTCTCCCATGGATTTCCAAAAAGACCGATTGGAAGCGGCTTGCATCCAGCGTATTCCCGTCACTTGTGTAAGGTCATCTGTCCATCTCGTGTACTTCCAAAACTGCGCTTACCGGTAGTACGTGGTCTCCACTCGAGAAATCAACATTGATCCAATCCTAAGTTTCAAAATCGGAGAAACTATAGACGGACATTTTATTAGATGGTGTAAAATAATACATCAATGTTAGCTATGTTAATGTTAGTCTTAAATTATGATAAGTATTTAAGAAGTTATGAGAGAGCAGATGAACAAACATATGTACATACATACATACCCATTACCCACATACCGGTAAAAAAATAACCCTCCCTTTTGCTTCGCCGTAGTCGAGTAAAAAGTAAGTATAAATGAGTTAAAACTTACTACGACAAGTTCATCTCCGTTGTATTCCCTGGTGAAGGTAGCGTCTCCTAGGGATGACTTCACCACCTGTACCACTTTGTTGCCGTCAACGGTGTATGTGGTTGTGATCTGTAAAACAATGACAAATTCCTTTAAATTCCACATTACTTGGATTAAATTTTGTTTCCAGCCAAGTCCCTCTAATCAGAGTCTTCATCATCAGTGAATCCAAAGTGAAATCACGAAGAGACCAGAAATTCACAGATTGGATGTGGGTTACAAATATAAATATTGTAGATATTTCTAAGAGTTAAGCAAATCTTGGCTGTGGTAATGGCGTTATGTTGACTCAAATCTTCCTATGGGCTAATGCTCCCACACAATAGTTAAAATGTAGTACTTCTGAGTGATAGTGCCAGAATGGAAAAACATTAACTACCAGTAGAATTCCAGTATACCTGCCTTTTAAGCTGTAAGTCGTGAGTTTGATCCGCACCCAAATATCACACAAATAACTTATGTGTGTGATATTTGGGTGCGGATCAAATGAACACGAATGTTTGTTCAATAACGTGTCTGGTCTGGGTGTTTCTGTCTACAAAAAGTAAGTACTGATATAAAAGGACTATTACACTACCCGATTTATCGGACCCTGTCTATCGGATTCCTGCTGAGCTGAGACGTATGGATATCGGGACCCTGTCTCTTAGTACACCACCCTGTCTATGCCAACAAGGCAAGATAAATCGGTGGGTATAATAGGCCTTTTTTATTTGAAGTTTCCGGCAGCCTAGTCGGGAGACCGTCTGACTTGCGATCCGCAGGTCCTGGATTCGAATCTCGCGGCACGCACCTCCGTCTTTTCGAAGTTATGTGCGTATTGTTGATTGTCGCCAACTTCAAACGTTGAAGAAAACATCATGAGGAAACCTACATGTCTGAGAGTTCTCAATGATCTTGAAGATGTGTGAAGTCTGCCGACCCGCACTTGGCCAGCGTGGTAGACTATGGCCTTACCCTTCTCACAATGAGAAGATTAAAGGGACTCTTCGCGGGACAAAGCTTAGATTTAAGCTAACCGGAATTTTGTCCTGGAAGGTGTCGTTGAATTCGACTCCAGACTTGAAGGTAGTTTCCTTGGTTCCGCTTGGGGTCGTTGAGATGTAGGTGTAGGTGTCACCGTCCTTCACCAACTTAGAGATGGGCTTGAACTCCAGAAACTTCGCCACCTGATCCGCGGGGAGACCTGGAAATAGCAAACAAGTCTGTCATTTCAGGATTCGCTTAACGCGCGCAGCTATCTCTCTCGCGCATCACAACCTTTTTAACATATAAAATCATTGAATAGGGATATCAGAAAAGTGAGAGCTAAATTTGTTTATTTAGACATAGGAGAAATATTTAAAAACAAGTTTTTCTTCGATATATTTTAAATTGGCTGAGGAATAAGAAAATATATGTTTTTTTATAATACCGTTGCCAGTATAAATAATATATCTGATTTAAACTTTATTTAAAATGTTTCTCCTCTTTAAATACACAAATTTAGCTTTAACTTTTTTTAATATCCCTACTGAGCTGAGCTAAGATTGCTTTTTACCCGACTGCGAGGGTTATGTTTTTCGAGTGTATGTATGTATGTATATTTCTTTGACACGCCCTAGAGTCTAAGCGGCTTGACCGATTTTGATGTGAGTGGTGTCAATAGATTCGTCTTAGTTGTGAGAGTGACACTTACATCAAGATTTAAAAAAATCATAAGTTAGGTTGCAAAAACCTCTTTTCTGCAGTCGGGTATTTTGTTTTTCTTCTAACATTGATACTTGTTTAAAAGCAATATTAGCTCAGCTATCCTTGTACCAAATTTCATAATAACCGATTCAGCCCTTTGGTCGTGAAAAGGTGACAATAGTAGATAGAGAGATAGAGTTACTTTCGTTTTTAACCGACTTCCAAAAAGAAAGAGGCTCTTAATTCGTCTATATGTTTTTTTATACTTTTGTTACGCGATTTCTCTGTCAGTTATGAATTGTTTATGATGATTCTTTTTTTGTTTGGTAGGTAATACCGCAGAGGTGGTCCCGTATAAATTTTATCAAAATTGGTTCAGTACTTTGTTTTTTCATAACAAAATATCTGAAGAAAGTCATCCATGTAAACGAATTGCGTATTTTAAAGTCGTTTTTTTTTAGTTTTTCAAACCATATAATTATTATAATATCTGTTAGGAGGACACCCAAAAGGCAAAGTCAAACATGCACTAGAATATAATTAAATCAAATCACTAAGCCAAATTCATTCAATTAAAATATAAAATGAATTGAACCGGATCTATAAGATAATATATAATTGTGTGATAAAAGCGATAATAAATATGCCTAATATAATAAAAGCTACATTACATACTTATACTATTGCGTGTTTTTAGGGTTCCGTGCCCAAAGGGTAAAAACGGGACCCTATTACTGAGACTTCGCTGTCTGTCTGTCCGTCCGTCCGTCCGTCCGTCTGTCACCCGGCTGTATCTCATGAACCATGATAGTTAGACAGTTGAAGTTTTCACAGATGATGTATTTCTGTTGCTGCTATAACAACAAATACTAAAAAAAACAGAATAAAATAAATATTGAAGGCGGCTTCCATACAACAAACGTGATTTTTTGGTCGTTTTTGCTCGATATTGATAACGGCAACAGGTAGACGCTTGAAATATTCACTGAATATTGAGTTATATTATTCACTTTAAAAATAAATAAATAAATTAAAATACAACAAACGTGATGTTTTTATAGATAATGGTACGGAACCCTTCGTGCGCGAGTCCGACTCACACTTGACCGGGTTTTTTACCCTGCGAAGGCAGATAATAAGAAATAGAGAGAGAGAGAGAGAGAGAGAGAGAGAGAGTGGGTCTCTCTATTTCTTATTATCTGCTAGAAATCGTTATCACGCCAGCATTTCTTCAGTCTGATTTTACTCTTGAGTCCATTTACAGGCAGTCATTGTGTGATAACCTTCTCTTTGCGCCTGCGTCTATTTTCAGGCATTCATTGCGAGAAATAACCTTCTCTTTGCTCCTGCATCTATTTTCAGGCACTCATTGCGTGATAGCTTTGACTTTGCTTCTGGCTGGGCTTGTCTTGGCTCCCGCGTTCTTTTTTAGGCACCCATAGCATAATAGATTTGCTTTGGTCCTCGAATCCATTTTCACTTTCTCCATTTGCACTTATTGTAGACATAGACATAGATTTATTCGTAGAAGACACACCAGCAAAAATACATAAAACATAACAAAAATATTTTTAAAAAAGTCTGTATCCGCCACAAACGGGTTCCAGCTCAGCATACTGCTGGCTGTGTGATACCTTTGACTTTGCTCCTGCGTCCGTTTAGGCACCCACTACGTAATGGCTTTGTCTTAGCTCCTGTATTCTTTTCCCATCTATATATGATGATATACTCTAGTAGTGTGTCCTGCTAACTCCACGTAACAACAATAAAAATAAATTATTTTAACAAAAAATATTTCTTCTTACCAGCGGATTCGAGGAATTTATCGAAATTCTCCTGTTTCACGAATTTATATTCCTTGCCTAAAAACGCCATTTTAGTAGACCTATTTATTCACCGGCAAACAAATAACAAATAAATCGATCAAACCGGTTATTCTATCTTTTATATGATTTAGTAATCTAATAGATAGGAGATTAAACAGTTAGTGGCTTCAGCGTGAAGATAAAAATAGCAACACGATACCTTCACGCGTTCCCGAGATACAGGTCTTGACACCCCGACGGACGGACAGACGGACAACAAAGTGATCCTATAAGGGTTCCGTTTTTTCCTTTTGAGGTACGGAACCCTAAAAAAACACGCGCTAAGTACACAACCTCGTAGGTAGCGTGGAAACGTGTGCATGAATGAATGAATCGTTATATCTCAGAAACCGTAGCTCGTAGGAAAAAAGTATTAAAACATTTTGTATAGATAATTTTATGATCTACATTTTTGTCTGGGGTACTTTTATGATAAAACTTACCGTTTTGCTGAAAATCGCAAAAAACTATTTTTTTTGACCTTTCACATCGAACAAAAAAAAATCCATCGGGAATGAACTTAATTTTTTTATTTATAATCATGTTTTGAATAATTTTACTGATTTTCAGCTTGATGGGAATTTATGCAACTTCGAATGTCTAAATTGACCGGACTAAAACGGTTTTTATAAAAGTACGAGGGCAAAATTCAATAAAATTTGAACGACGACGAGGTAAAAACTGAAGTACTGAAATAAATATTTGCGCTTGACCGCCAACTCGCCTGTAGACCACGATAAATGCGCTTATCTTACCTAAAAACCTTACTTACCTAATCATTGTGATCTAAGATTGTGATATTAAAAATTAAAACGTAGATTAAACATACTAATATTTATCGGCTAAGACTCATTCAGGAGACGTATTCCAAAATGTTGCATGCCTCACGATGAAAATGAAATTATTAATGCGTTTTTAAATACTGAACGTTCGAAATCGTTCACTAGCTTGTCCGGCAAACGTTTAAATTAATAAAAGTAATTTTAAAAACATAAACCGACTTCAAACTAAAAAGAGAGAAATAACACGAAGAAAATCAATACTAGCGTTTACCTAAGTAGGTACGTAAACCAGCTATTTACAAACCTCAAAAATTGTTGTTATTACAATAATTAAATGAGACGGCCAGTATTGATTTTCTTCGTGTTATTTCTCTCTTTTCACTGAAGTTTGAAGTCGGTTTATTTTTTTTAAATTACTTTTATTTATTCATTTTTCATAGTATTTACTTTTTGAGGTCGGTTAATAAAGTATGCCAGACCTTTTTCAGTATGAGTGATAAACCTACCGTATTTCGTCCAAATCCGCCCAGTAGTTTGTATAGCGTAATAAAAAAGCCCATATCTTGAAAACTACTGCACTGATTTTGATAAAACTTACAGTGACTCCTAAGTTGAAAGATACTTTAGTCATTTTTTTTAAATACGACTTCTAGTGTCTGCGTAATGCGTGGACAAACATACAAACATACGATTACATACACTTATGAAATTTGGCACACATTGTTTAGAAGCTGGTATAGACTTTAGAGATAAGTCAGTTAAGAAACTGTTGCTGGGTGATTAATAATTATTTATATTTCATCAGCAAAAATGATCAGGCATTGATAACAATAGAACTGATAAGACTGCAGTACCTATATGTATTAAGATTATTGTTAATACGATACTCTTAATGGTAAGTTGTAATATTGTACAACTGTACAATATTACAATATTGTACTATTTGTACGTAACGCCTGTTATACGCAGGTAGCATTTTTACTCGACTATACTCTAGATATATGTAGGTGTATGTGTTTATTATTTCTTATAGCCGAAATGGTTTGATTAATTATGATGTGTGAGCAGTTGTTTGGTTCGTTTTTACTTTCTAAATGTCGTAGGCTATATTTTTTTGTAATAAATTATTATTACAAAAAAATATAGCCTACGAGATTATTATTAAATAACGAAGAGTCTCGACCAACATCTCAAGAGACTCTCGCTTAAATTTTTATGTTTTTAACTAAATAAATATTAGTGGACATTTCACATAATTCCTAAATTACAATACCTCAAACTTTGCTAGCTTGTACTATAGAAACTATACGGATGATAGAATACATATTAACTTTTTTGTGACATACTTATGATACACAGATACCTGCACCAACTGAGCTGCATGGCCAGTTTATTTATTTAAGTATGTTATTATCAAAAAATAAAAATTAAGAAAAATAGATACAGAAATAACAACAAAGCTTAGGCAGGATAGAGGTTCCTAAATCTGTAACACCTACCGTCACCAGCCCCGTTGCCGGCTACGTTTTTTTTAGTATTTATGATTTTATTGTAACAAACTTAAATATATTCGAAATAACCATAAACATCTTGTCATCTCCTAATTCCTGAGAACCGTAATCTTGTAATTTTCAAGACTAGATATCTCTTGATCGACGTACTCCATCCTCGGCCATTGATTGGGATTTTTATATATCGAATATTTATTACTTACAGCGTAAGAGGTCGACTTGACTGATATGAGTAGCCAAGGAGTTCGGTGATTTGTCTAGATTAAAGGAGCTTTATCAGCTTATCATGTATGTAACCTATTTATCATAGGCATATGGGAGTACCGACACTGCAAAATTAGTACACATGCACCGTCGTTTAATTGAAATAATTTTATAGTTTAAATAACTGAAAAACCAACTACAAAATGCGCAATTTTGTTTTAAAAGCCGAATTCATGAACCGGTTTTGATGAAATTATTGTGGGGCTAATCTGAAAGTAAATGCTTTCAATAAAAAAAAAAAAATTTAACTCGGTTTTATAACGGAGTTACACGGTAAAAAATACATCGAAACTTAACAATTTAACAATTTGGGTGTATTTTTTAACCTTTTTTTAAAATTATATATTTTTAAACCTTCAGACATCTTTTTTTTCGCTACGCATTGTCTTTAGTTTACCTTCTTTTTTTTTCAGTAATAATATTACATCACTTACCTAGTAGCCTACATTTATACAAGTACATCAGAATCCAAATTGCATGTGTCTAGGAACAGCGTTTCAGACTATTCATTTGTTAGTCAGTCACTCAGATATTAATTGCCGGAGTCATACATGTTGGTAATCATACTTAACATGGATTAGGATTTCTGTCAGGGCGAACCGTAGCTGCTTGATGATAGATTTTCTGAAGGTGTCAGCAAGCCAGCCACTAACCTACCCTACCTTACTAACCGCATTTATTTATCGATTTTTAAGCTATTGCTTAGCTTCTATCGCGGGCCTTGAGCGTGGAGACCGAATCCAGAAATTCCGTAACGAAAATAACCTAACACACCGCGCGTAAAGCTATTATGCAATAGCTTTACCGCGGCAGTCTCCGAGTGCCACACGTCTTTTTTTTCTGTCAGGACGCACCGTATCTGCTTGTTAGCAAGCCAGCCACTAACCTACCCTACCTTACTAACCGCATTTATTTATCAAATAAAAGAGAATGAGAATATTCTAGAAACACGGACGAAGCGATACGTTTGTTCAGCGATTACTCCGCCGTTTTTGGTGATTCAGTAGTACTTTGGTTATTTATAACACAATTACTGAAGAAAATTCGTTCAAGTAAAAGAATTGCGTATTTTGAAGTCGTTTTTTTCATTTTTTTAAACTATAAAATTATTATTGACATAATTTTACTATTTTAAAATGCAGTCGCCAAATCAAAATTAATCGTCACGTCGAAATTAATGACAAATCCACTATCTCATAACTCAAGTAATGCGAAAAATCGACGGGGTCAAATATCACTCACTAAAACATAATGGATAAAGAAGGCGAGAGTAATGATGACAATAACTGTTTTAAGGGATAATAAAAAGTCGGATTTATCAAAAACGTATTAATGTAAAAATAACAATAAATAATAGACTTATCACACAATAAACTTAAGCTTTGTAATATCTCTTGGCGACGCCATCGAATTTGTCGCTGGTTATCGTCTGAAACAAACATGTCAATAATTAACATAATTTTTTATCATTATTAATAAAAGTTTAAGTTACTTAAAAACCGACTGCATTTTTTTTTATTTGTATTGTCTTGATTTTTTATTTAATTTCCGTGTTGGTTTGAATTGGTTTAATTTTAATCTAAATCTATCTATGGATTCTGATTTTGATTATCTGAATTTGAAACAGATGCCAGAACAAAATATTTAAATATTTTGAGCTATATATTTTAGCTTTAGCTCTAGCCTTCTGGATGAAAAGGTGAATCTAAGGACACCTCACACATCATTTATTATATAATACTTGACAATGGCAAAACGCTAATCGTATAGGTCCAATACAAGAAAGAAGGAGATAGTGCCTCCGACCTCGTAATACAAAGTAAATGTAAATTTACTACAAAGGCTTACTATTTTTTTCAAAGTTCACTCCAGTGGTGCATAAAGGTTGACAAACAGAAGATAACTGTATCCTTACCACAACGAGATCATCACCGTTGAACTCCCTCGCGAAGGTGGCGATGCCTTTGGGGCTCTTGATCTGTTGGGTGACGGTGTTGCCAGATACGGTGTAAGTGGACTTGATCTGTAAGTGGGAGAAGTGAGATTTAAGCAACGGCAAAACACACCCTTCAGTTTACATATAAGTACATAAGACCTGCCGGCTTGACCGGACACTTAGGGCTCAAACCCCACTCCAAATCATCTGAGTCCTTCCATGGCATATCTTAAATTAAATTTGATGATATAATATTCTCATTCGTTTTTTTAGCATATTTTACACTACAGTCGGCTCTCAATAAGTGTACACGATTGGGGCTATTTGATTTAATTGGGAATTGATAAAACCTATCCTCACCAGGGTCAAGCCCCTCCCAAACCAAAACTCTGAATCCACCACAGGTCTGTGGTATCGTAGCTCTCAAACGGATGGACCGATTTTGATCTAATGTATATAGGAACAAAAAAGATATACTTACAGTATCTTCACCGATGATGTCATCGAACTCGACTCCACTCTTGAAGGTGGTGTCCCTGTCTCCTTTAGGAGTAGACTGGGTGATGGTGTAGCTGTCCCCGCTCTGGACTATCTTCATAGTCGACTTGTCGGCGAGGATGGCTGCGATTTTCTCCTCGGGGACACCTGGAATCCAGAGGAGACGGTTTATCAGCACCTTGCCTATTTTACATTCGTTTAACTTTTTAGTAACGCCTGACGAAATGCTGGTGCTCTTATAAGCATTGCCGTTCAACTTGGCAATAGTTAACATTAACCGTTCTCGTCCAGGTGGCTGGGGGCTACCGCGACCTCTTTTAGGTTCTTCTATTTCCATGATAGATCTGGTCTTTCATCATCATCATCTCAGCCATAAGAAGTCCACTGTTGGACATAGGCCTCCCCCATGGATTTCCAAAAAGACCGATTGGAAGTGGCTTGCATCCAGCGTCTTCCCGCCACTTGTATGAGGTCGTCTGTCCATCTCGTGGCTGGTCTTCCTACGCTGCGCTTGCCGGTACGTGGTCTCCACTCGAGAACCTTTCGGCCCCATCGGCCATCAGTTCTACGTGCTATGTGCCCTGCCCACTGCCACTTCAACTTGCTAATCCGCTGTGCTATATCGGTGACTTTTGTACGTCTACGTATCTCTTCATTTCTGATTCGATCTCGTAGAGAGACTCCGAGCATAGCCCTCTCCATAGCTCGTTGCGTGACCTTGAGCTTCCTTATAAGGCCCATAGTTAGGGACCACGTTTCAGTGCCGTATGTCATCACTGGTAACACACACTGGTTGTAAACTTTCGACTTGAGGGACTGGGGAATATTGGACGAGAAGACGCTTTTAAGTTTCCCGAACGCTGCCCAGCCGAGTTGGATACGACGATTGACCTCCCTCGTAAAGTTGGACCTGCCTAATCGGACCGTCTGTCCTAGGTAGACGTATTCGTCAACAACTTCAAGAGTGAAGTTCCCCACAGATATTGGGGTGGGCACTACATGGGCGTTCGACATAACCTTCGTTTTGTCCATGTTCATTTTGAGGCCCACCCGTTGGGAAACTCTATTGAGGTCTTCGAGCATCGTACTGAGCTCTTCCATCGACTTTGCCATGACTACTATATCGTCGGCAAACCGAAGGTGAGTGATGTACTCGCCGTTAATATTAATGCCGAGCCCTTTCCATTCCAGAAGCTTATAGGCATCTTCCAAACCGGTGGTAAACAGTTTCGGAGAGACAACGTCTCCCTGCCTCACGCCTCTTTTCAATGAAATTGCCTCTGAGTTCTGGTCTTGTACTCGGACTGACATGGTGGCGTTGTTGTACAAGCACTTCAGCACTTCGACATACCGATAGTCAATACGGCATCGCTGGAGAGCCTCAAGCACCGCCCAGGTCTCGATCGAATCAAAGGCTTTCTCATAGTCCACAAACGCTAAGCAAAGGGGCAAGTTATACTCTTCGGTCTTCTGTATCACTTGCCGCAGCGTGTGGATGTGGTCTATGGTACTATAGCCTTTTCGGAAACCGGCTTGTTCGGGAGGCTGGAAGTCATCAAACCTGCGTTCAAGACGATTCGTGATGACCCTTGAAAACAGCTTATAGACATGGCTCAGAAGCGAGATGGGTCTGTAGTTCTTCAGCAAAGTGTTGTCTCCTTTTTTGAAGAACAGCGCCACCACGCTTCTGTTCCATGCTTCTGGCGTTGTACCTTCAAGCACGACGGAATTGAAGAGCCTCTGAAGGACTCTCAGTACCGGTGTTCCACCCGCTTTCAGTAGCTCTGATGTAATTCCGTCGTCGCCCGGTGCCTTGTTGTTCTTGAGCTGTTTCAAGGCCATCCTAATCTCATACAGGCTGATGTCCGGGATATCTTCGGTATAATGTCGAGTCAGTTTGGCTCTTGGATCTTTGCCCAAACTGCTAACAGGTTTTGCGACCGATGTGTATAACTGTCCATAGAACCTCTCGATTTCCCTCAAGACTTCTGCTTTGGTCGACGCTATTCTGCCATCTTCCATCTTCAGCTTCGTCAACTGGCTCTGCCCAATAGACATGTCTTTTGCGAACACTTTGGAGCCTTTATTCCGCTCTATCGTCTCTTTAATACGATTAGTATTAAAGGTACGGATGTCGTATCGCATAGACTTTGATATGAGTCTATTGAGCCGCCTATATGACTCGGCGTCACCGGAAGACTGCAGTTGCAATGAGCGTCGTTCAGCCATGAGGTCGAGGGTATGGCTCGAGAGCTTTTGCGGTCTATTTGTACGGTGGGGTTTATAAAACTTCGCGCCCACCGTACGGACAGTTTCCACAAACCTGTTATTGATC
This sequence comes from Lycia hirtaria, assembly GCA_947563715.1. Taxonomy (NCBI): domain Eukaryota; kingdom Metazoa; phylum Arthropoda; class Insecta; order Lepidoptera; family Geometridae; genus Lycia; species Lycia hirtaria. The sequence continues at coordinate 11,554,133 of OX387378.1, forward strand.
TCATCCACCGGTTCGCAGCTCTCCAGGCACTCGAAGCGATTTGATAGTTCGAGCTGAAAGCTCTCGGGGTTTTGGATATGGGCGCGAGTGAGTCGGAGTGTAGACTTCATCATACGGGACCTCTCAAGTTTAACATTAATATTCAAAGTGCCTCGTACCATTCGGTGATCACTTCCGGTTTTAACCATGTTGATCACAGAGACATCATTGAATACTTGTTTCTTGGTGGTCAGGATGAAGTCTATCTCATTTCTCGTAGAACCATCGGGACTCAACCAGGTCCATTTCCTATGAGGTGGCTTCTGGAAGAAAGAGTTCATCATGAAGAGTCCCTCTTTCTCCAGAAAGTCGGCCAACCTCTGTCCCCTGGGATTCCGTTGTCCATATCCAAATTTCCCCACTCTCAACTCACTTTCGCATTTCCTGCCCAGCTTCGCATTGAAGTCCCCCATAACAGCATTAAAATAGGTCTCAGAAGTGTGTATGGCCCTACTAATGTCCTCATACATCACCTCTACCTCATCATCCGAGTGTGCCGAGGTCGGTGCGTATACCTGGATGACCTTCAACGAATATCTCTTGGATACTCTGAGTATCAGGTACGCAACCCTGCTCGATACACTGTCGATGGCAAGAATGTTGTTAACAAGGGACTTGTGGACGAGAAACCCGACACCACCTTGGGACTGTTGGTCGCCCTCCCGGTAGTATAGTAGGTTACCGGATTTCAGGATTATCGTGTCCTCACCCTCTCGTCGGACTTCTGATAACCCCAGGATATCCCAATGTAACCTACTCATTTCTTCTTCCAGCTCAGCTAGCTTCTCGTCTGTCCTCATCGTGCGAATATTGTGTGTTACCAGGGCCAGTCGTCGTTTATGCAGGGGGTGGTAGCCGGATCTCTTCCGGAGATTCTTAGCACCCCTTGCTCCGCCGTGACCGGGACCGCTACCGTAGCCCGGAATAGCGGAGCTGCCGGGGACTGGGGGCCTGGTTTTTTCGTTGCTCATCATAGGGTCTGGTCTTTAGCACGACGCATTACGTGACCGACGTACGTTATGGTCACGTAATGCGTCGTGCTAAAGACCAGATCTGTCATGGAAATAGAAGAGCCTAAAAGAGGTCACGGTAGCCCCCAGCCACCTGGATGAGAACGGTAAAGAGGGATATGAAGACGATGGGACTACACCCAGAAATGACGCAGCTACGCCCAGAACGGCATTTTAAGACTCGGAGGGCCGACCCCAAACGATATGGGAAATAAGGCACGGAAGAAGAAGAATTCATGATGGGACCAGTAACAGCCTGATGCTACGTAACCGTGCCGTCCAGTTGTAAAACAACTGACCCCGTATTCTTGAATACAGTATTCTCTAGACTCGGTAATCTCTCTCTCTCTTTCTCTGCGCGCTTCCATGATCTTTTACAGTGATAAACGCTGCTAAGAACTATATTTACCGACAGACCGTAACCAGGCGTCGAATTCTTCATTTTTCACCAACGAGTACTTCTTGCCCAAAAACGACATTTTGCGCGCACTACTACTGCAACTCAGATGTATGACTAGTAAATAATTTCACAAAACAACTCTTTTTATACAAATTGATAATCTGTTTAAATCATTAATGATAATTTGTTTATGCTTATCGTTCATTTTGTGTACTTAAGCACTTATTATAACAAATTTTATTATCAGATAACTACTATAACTAGGTATACTAAAATTGTGCAAGTTATTTTGCAATTTTTGTTATAATTTAAAGCTAGTTTTAAATTACGTATGTACAAAAATTGTAAAAGTGTTTTAAAAGTGCTGTAAACTTAGTTTAAGATTGGTTTTAAGCCAATAAAATTATTAAAAAAGCTGGACAAGTGCGAGTCAGACTCGCCCACCGAGGGTTCCGTACAAACTAGTAAATAAATGGGGAAATCATATTTTTTTTTATTTTCCTTCTTATACCGAAAAATATACATCGTAAAAATATTTAAAAACCTGTTTTAACTAATGCTAATTAAGCTCTTTCATATGATACCCCACATGATACGGTTAATTCACTTTAAAATTTCGACCCTCATTCCTTGCATAACGCCACAATTTTTTTGTGATTAAATTAAAAATGCCCGGTTTTCGGATTTTTTCCTATATGTGTACTCTAACACAATGCTTCTTGCCAAATTTCAGAGTTCTAAGTCAATGGGAAGTACCCCATGGGTTTTGATTCCTCTGTGAGTGTCGAAATGTGCGTTTTTACGACATATTCGGCTGTAACTTTTTTTCACGAAAACTGAGAAATTTTATTTTTGTTTCTGCAGCAAGATACTATGGATCTGCGTATATGGTTTTAGCTTCAACTCAATACCTTCACGCGTTCCCGAGATAAAGGTCTTGACACCCGGACGGACGGACAGACGGACAGATGGACAACAAAGTGATCCTATAAGGGTTCCGTTTTTCCTATTGAGGTATGAAACCCTAAAAAGCACATTATACTCGTAGGGATTTTTAAAAGTATTCGTGGGCGAGCGATACAGTTTCAGACCTTACCCTACCCATATATAGAATAGATATTATTCTTGTATGTATATTTATGTATATCATATTATACAATATGTATACTTGTATACTTTTATTCTAATTGCCGTGGAGACCATGGGTTGTTGGGGTAGTGAGGCCAAACAGCTCATAGGTGAGTTGGGCCACCGACTAATTGATAGGACAGTGGTGACTGGAGATTATTTGCAATATCCATAAGCTTTGTTACCTATGGATATTTGAAATAATCCCCAATCACTCAGCTTTTCAAATATTTATTATTTATTTATTAGTTTTAGTATAATAATTTATAATAGATTAAATAAATTAATCGATTTGAATGATTCTCTTTTTATCTGAAATAAATCATAAATATATGCTTCGTGGCTCAGTGGTAGTACGATTGCCTCCTGTAGGTCGTGGGTTCGATCTCCATCGAGGGCAAACATTTGTGTGGTGAGCATGTTTGTTTAGCAAACAATGTTTGTTCTGTGTTTGGTTGTTTCTATGTATCGTAAGTATGTATTTACAAAAAAAAGTATATATGTAATCTATCAACCATCTAGTTTCTTTAGTACAAGCTTCGCTTAGTTTGGACTAGATGGTGTTGTGTGATTTGGAAAAACAAAGCAAACTGTAAACACATAGCAATTAATAGTTTCAACCGTATAAAATAAGTGGCGAAGACCGAGTCAAGATATGCGTATAGAAGGGTACCATTTGACCTCTCTCGCAAAGTTGGATCTAGTGCCTAATCGGACCGTTTCTCCTAGGTAGACGTATTCGTCAACAACTTCACGAGTGAAGTTCCCCACAGATATTGGGGTGGGCACTACATGAGTGTTCGACATAACCTTCGTTTTGTCCATGTTCATTTTGAGGTCCAAACTCTATTGATAAAAACGATTAAATATCTTTTTTTTTTTCATGTAACAATAGTTTTTTTTGTACTTTATTATATTAAAATAGCATTTTTTACCTTATATAACATTGCTATGAACGTATTTTTTTTAAATTAGATATCTTAAAAGATTCCAATAGACTAAGCTACTAATACTACAGTGGATTTTCAATGTGTCTGGCAAGATGTAAAAACCATTAAAACTGTCTGGCTTTTCCTAGACTATAACGAAAGTATAATTATAATTTATTAAAGTTTAGGGGTGTCTGGCAGGGGGTAGCAACCCTAATAAATGTACGGAAATGCAATAACGTGATTTTTATAGTTATCCTGAGAGAAAATATAAATAAAAATCGGCCAAGTGCGAGTCGGACTCGCGCACGAAGGGTTCCGTACTATCATCTATAATAGAAAATCGTATAAAATAACGAGAAATCAACGAAATTCCAAGTAGTAAATTGCAAACTTATAGGTAGGTTTTCGATACACATCCGGGCAGCATGACGACGCTCGCGCGGATACGCGCGGATATGGCTCGCTTCGTGATGTTACCTCCCCCGCTACCCGCGCGGCCGTTGCTTAGCAACCGCCTCGCGCTCGCGCCACAACCACACCGCGGCGCGGCGCTCGCACCGCGTTTAGATGCACGGATTATTTTCATTTTGTAAGTTTTTATGTATTAGATTAGGTATTTATTTTTATAGTTAATATATTTCTAAATATTTACTTACAAATATTCAAGTTTCTACCTGTTAATTAAGATCGAGTAAAAATTGCTTAAAAATTACGTTTGTTGTATGGGGACCCCCCTTAATATTTTATTTTTTTAATTTTTAGTATTTGTTGTTATAGCGGCAACGGAAATACATCATTTGTCAAAATTTCAGCTTTCTAGCTATCACGGTTTACGAGATACAGCCTGGAGACAGACAGACAGACAGACAGACAGACAGACAGACAGCGAAGTCTTAGTAATAGGTTCCCGTTTTTACCCTTTGGGTACGGAACCCTAAAAATTAGCTTTATTTCTTTAAGGCAAGTAAGGTACTATTTTATACACCTTTACTACCTGTTACCTGTCCAAGTAACCACAATCCAAACTCTATAGTCGCTGGTCGTTACCTGTGCTAGAGACATACACAGAGAAACTTGTAGCTATTATAAAATAACGAAGGTCTGGTCGTCGTGGGCTCTTGCTCTGTAACTTATGACCACGCATAACTTTTTACAGAGTAGTCCAATTTGATCATTCTTTTTTTATTGGATAGGGATCTCTTTTCTTTTCTTTGGGATGGGATTTCTTTTTTTATACTTCGAATTTGGTACCATATACATTTAGAAAAAAAATATCACTCACTAAAACCTAAAGGATAAAGAAGGCGAGAATAATTACTATATATATATATATAATACTTGTTTGACTGGCCTTGTGGCTCAGTTGGTAGTATGTCTCCTTGCCGAGCTGTAGGTCGTGGGTTCGATCCCCAGACAGCGCAAACATTTGTGTAATGAGCATGGATGTTTGTTCTGTGTCTAAGTGTTTTTATGTATCATATGTATATATTTACAAAAAAAGTATATATGTATTCTATCAGCCATTTAGTTCCATAGTACAAGCTTTGCTTAGTTTGAGCTAGATGGTGTTGTGTGAAATGTCCACAAATATTATTATTTATTTATATTTATAATGATGATATAACTGTAAGGGATAATAAACTTTAAGGGATAATAAAAAGTCAAATTTATCAAAAACGTATTACTGTAAAAATAACAATAAATAATTGACTTATCACATAATAAACTTAAGCTTTGTAGTATCTCTTGGCGACGCCGTCGTATTTGTCGCTGGTTATCGTCTGAAACAAACATGTCAAAAATTAGCACCATCACTTTACTGTAAGTTAAAAATAACTGTTTACATGACCAGACTAGTAGAACACTATTAATGGTTAATTTATACATATAGGTAATACTTGACACTGGCAAAATGCTAATCGCGTAGGTCCAATACAAGAAATAAGGAGATAGTGCCACGTAGTTTACTTTTTTTTCAGTTCACTCCAATAGTGCATAAATGATGGCAAACAGAAGATAACTGTATCCTTACCACAACGAGGTCATCACCGTTGTACTCCCTCACGAAGGTGGCGATGCCTTGGGGGCTCTTGATCTGTTGGGTGACGGTGTTGCCAGATACGGTGTAAGTGGACTTGACCTGTAAGTGGGAGAAGTAAGATTTAAGCAACAGCAAGACACACCCTTCAGTTTAGGTAAAAATACAAAAGACCTGCCGGCTTGACCGGACACTTCAGTTCATTGCGTAGTAAGTAATTAAGGGGCTCTAAGGGCTCAAGGGATTTTGATCCAATGTATATATGAACAAAAAAGATATACTTACGGCAGTATCTTCACCGATCACGTCATCGAACTCGACTCCACTCTTGAAGGTGCTGTCCCTGTTTCCTTTAGGAGAAGACTGGGTGATAACGTAACTATCTCCGCTCTGGACTATCTTCGTGGTCGGCTTTTCGGCGAGGATGGCTGCGATCTTATCCTCGGGGAGACCTGGAATCCAGAGAAGAAGATTTATCAGCACCTTGCCTATTTTACATTTGTTTAACTTTCTATTAACGCCTGCTCGAAATGCTAGTGCTCTTATAAGCATTGCTGTTCAACTTGGCAATGCTGTCAGCATACTGGGTTAACTATGTAACAACAAGGACAAGCTTCTATTCCTAGGTCGCGAAAAGCAGTTAACAATAAAAAGTAAAAGATTCTTCTAAAATCAGTTCATCGAGAATTCTTCCATACAACGGGAAGAGACGGTTTTCTATTCTTATACATTGCCCTATTTTTACCAGACTGTGGAAGAAGGAGGATTATTTTTTCGAGTGTATGTATGTGGGTATGTATGTTCCTACAGTCTAAACGGCTTAACCAACTTTGAAGTGCAAGCGCCGTTAGATTCGTCTCCCCGAAAAAAAAACATCTCTCGAAAAATAAAATAATCGAGAGATGTTAAATTGTTTAAGTTTTTACATTTTTCTATACCTACCTATTGTTATGTTTATTTAAATAAAATTGAAAAACTTAAAAAAAAAAAAAAAAAAAAAAAACGAGTAAAAAAAGTTTGCGTATATTTATAACCTCCAGCGAATTTTTCGTAACTCGTAAGTGATTTTACAAAAACTGTTCTAAAGAATGTTCATCTAAATTAACTATACAGTAGCTTTGAGCATATTTTCTAACAAAAACGTACACTTAGCAGCATATCACGCTTGATATGCTAACAAGGTTACAGTAACTCAAGTTAAAGTACGAAAATAGCTCTCATGCATTTGTTTTCCTTTTACTATTTAATTATATAATACTTGTTTGTACGTCCGTATAAATAAAATATAAATTTCGTTGCAACTCCCAAGTTAAAGATTTAAAAGTTAACATTTTGGAAAAAGAAAACCGTAAAAGTAATTTAGCTAATTTATTAATTTGTTACTATATTTACCGTGAGCCCGTAACCAAGCATCGAATTCTTCATGTTTCACGAACGAGTATTTCTTGCCCAAGAACGACATTTTGCGCACTACTACTGCAACTCAGATGTATGACTAGTAAATAATTTCACAAAACCACTCTTTTTATACAAACATCTACTCGTATTGATTATTGTATACAACATTTTTGATAATTTTTCATCATTATTGATAATTTTCACGCGTATCGTTCATTTTGTGTATTTAAGCACTTATTCCTAACATATTTTATTATCAGATAACTACTATAACTAGGTATACTAAAATTGTGCAAGTGATTTTGCAATTTTTGTAATAATTTAAAATTATGTAATTTTGTAATAATTTAAAGCTAATTTTAAATTATGTATGTACAAAAATTGTAAAAGTGCTGTAAACTCTGTTTAAGATTAGTTTTATGCCAATAAAATTATAAAAAAAAGCACAAGGAATTTATGAAAGTATTTTTAAAAGTACTCGTGCGATACAGTTTTAGACCTTATAAAGAATTGATATTATTCTTGTATATTGATTTGGATGTTTTATTCCAACCCTATAAAAATAGGGCCACGAATTCTGTGTTTTAATCGTAGAACATTTTTTGAGACTTTTTTTAGTAGTGGGTTCCGCCACAAAGGCAGAATATTTGCTTAGAGTAAAAAAAAATAGTTCTACGAGTAATTTTAACTAGGAATTAATTAATTTACGGTCAAGACCTTGTCGAGACACGCAAATGTTAGGGTTCCGTAGCTAATATTATAATAAATAAATATAATAGTTTAAAAAACTAAAAAACCACGCTCAATCTTATCAAATTATTGTATTGTCATCGGTCCTCGATAAGTCTACATGAATGAAATCTGACCGTTTGAAGTGGGTCAAAATCATGTTCAAAGTTTCCGTTGCATACTAACATACATACTATCATACGTATGAAGCTAATAAAAGCGTGTTAAAAAGTAGATCACTTGACGAGTATTGTTTGTTAAAACCACTTTGAAAGGTGACTGTACCAGCCCGACTTAAGAGGAGTGTTGTCCTGCGATATCCGGTCGTGGGTTCGATCCCCACCTATGTGGGTTATTTATTTTCAGTATTTTTTTTATCAGCCCTGTTTGTACAAACTGTCCCACTGCTGGGCGCGGGCCATCTTCTCATTATGAGAAAGGTAAGGTTATTAGTCTACCACGCTGGCCAAGCGCGAGTTTGCAGACTTCACACATCTTCAAGATAATTGAGAACTCTCAGACATGTAGGTTTCCTCACGATGTTTTTCCTTCAGCGTTTTGAAGTTGGTGGCAATCAACAATACGCACATAACTTCGAAAAGACAGAGGTGCGTGCCGCGGGATTCGAACCCAGGACCTGCGGATCGCACTTCAGACGGTCTCACCACTAGGCTGCCGGAAATTTTGAGTATATCAGAATAGTATCAGACTCCGATTAGAGTAGGTATGGTAAATTTAGTCACATAGACTAGCGTCAGCCGGCTCAAGGTTAAAATAATTTGTGCACTTAGATTCGTGGTCGACAATATTTTATGTACCTACCATTGAGCTGTACTATGTACTTACGTACGAGAGCAGACACCACTCATAGCTACTTTGTTACATTTTACTGCGGCGAAAACGCCGCACCTCACTCAGTGGCTTACTAGTGAAGTGTGTGCTTTCGACCTTTTTCTGGCGAGAAAACACACCATAGATGCAATTCACCGTTGCAATTATGAATCGTATCGTATAATCGTAGATAAACGATGTAATTATTATCCCAGCGCTGTAACCTGTTTTGTGTACTTTACCAAAAAAATGTGACAATAAATTTTGCTTCAGATAGCTCCTCTAGTACGTAAGTACATACAGCGCAATGCTATCTACGTACATTTTTAGTAGAAGAATATTGTCGCGCTGATGAAAGATAAGTAATTTATTGGTTGTTAAACGTATTCAAATCAAGAGGCGGCGGAATAAGTTATTATTATTGGAGCTGGTTATAAAATTGCTGAGCCGAAGTTGATAGAATCTTTACTCTATGGTACGACCTCTGAAGTAACTCTGAAGTACCATTAATCAACTGACTTAAAAAAAGAGGAGGTTCTCGATTCGATTCGAGTTTTTAATAAATTTTTATAAATGTTATTAAAGCACTATTATTATTAACGGGATATTTACCGTGGTTCGCGTTAGTTTTGAGCTCTCGATATTTCGGCATAGCCCGACATTCGGGTATTTCGGAGGTTTCTGAGGTTTCGGGGGGTTTCGGGGGGTTTTGTTACCCGTGAACATGGTGTATGTAACTGTGCCAAAATATCGGGAGCTCAAAAGTAACGCGAACCACGGTAAATATCCCGTTAATAATAATAGTGCTTTAATGAATGACTTAATGAATTAATGAAAAATTTAAACCATCACGTGGTTTATTTTTTTTAAATTTAAATCCTTATATTTATATGAAGATGTATATGAATAACCGGAATTATAACAGTATAAACTCAACTTACGCTTCAAATACAACTCAACTGTTGTAAAATTTATATCTATCTAAAATCAACTAAGTATCTATCTAATATGCTGCTTCGTCATCAAAGTTTAAAATTACATATTTTTTTAAACATGATTTCAGTGACTATATGTAATAATAATTGAACTGGCAAATAAACAGGTACAGTCACTGACAGATATATTTTTTTCAATCTAAAAAAATAAATGTAGCTAATGAATAAAACACAGCACTTGTTAATTATGGATTGCATTATAAAATGCCACGATTTCAGGAATTGAATGTGATAAATCATAATTACAGTTACAGCTACATGGATTGAGATTGGTAAGTATAAATATATTTTTCAAACCGTTAACATAGAGGAAAATTCTAGTACAAAAAATGCTCGTTAAAATAGATTTAAAAAAAAAACGTTATATAAAATAGATTATTTTTTATCGATCAACAATTTTCTTCTAAGATAATTGTTGATTTGATAAAAAATAATTTATTTATTTAAAATAATGCTCCATCATTATGATTTGCGACTGCAAAATGACACGATTTCAGTGACTCAATTTGATAATATTCAAAGTATAAAACAATCGGGTACAATACGACACGAGTCAGTTCGATTTAACTAATCAATGTACATAATCGATCAATAGCTATTCTACTATCACTTCATACTTACCCCACGCTAAGTCTTGAATTCCCGCTACAATTTGAAAGTAATTTGAACGATTTTCACCTCAGTTGTGTAGACTGTACAGTCACAAACAAATATTTTAGCAAAAAAAAAATGTTTTTCACTTACCGGCAGATCTGAGCCAGCCGTCAAAGTTCTCCTGCTTGACCAGAGTGTAAGATTTTCCCAAGAATGCCATGATGGTGTCGAGACGTCGTACTCCACCAGTGAATAGCCACAAACAAGTCGCCGGCAGCTTCACAGACCGGCTTTTATTGGCACTGCAATGTATATTATCGACACATAGCTTAATACTTAGATAGGTAACTCCTTACTTTTTTCCTCTTTATCAGATATATCAGAAGTTTGCTGGGATTAAACATGTCTTTTCGACGATATCGTTGCACTTTGGTATTTTATTGCAATATTTATCTTTGTACATTGGACCACCAGCTATTACAAATAAATATACATAAAAAAACTTCAAAATACGCAATTCGTTAACTTGGATGACATATTTTTCCAGTTATTTTATTATAAAAACCAAATTGCTGGAACCGATTTTGATAAAAATTATATGGGACCACCTCCGAAGTATGACCTGCCAAACAAAAAAGAATCCATAATTAGCGTAGTAACCAAAAAAAAGAGTCTTCAAAATCAATAAATAATTGGCGAAGTAATCGCTGAACAAACATAAAATAAACATACAGTCGAATTGAGAATTTCCTCCTTTTTGTAAGCTGATCAAAATTGGATAATCTGTTGGAGTAAATCCAGTTCACGTTCTTTGATACACAAGATGGAATTCATTGCCACCATCTCTGTTACCTGAGAAGTACACAATCTTGGTTTTTTAGAGTGCCAGTCACCCGTGAACATGGTGCATGTAACTGTGCCAAAATATTGGGAGCTCAAAAATAACGCGAGCCACGGTAAATATCCCGTTAATAATAACACTGCTTTTGTTTTTAACTTCGTTTATTCTATTGAGTTTTGCTAAAAATATCAAAATACTCAAAAGACTAATTCAGATGTAACATATACAAAAGTAACATACTAGATACAAAATTATTTGATTCGGCATCCGTGAAGTACGTACGTATTTTCAGTTTTTGTAACCAACCTAAAGTTATCATATCAGCGTAATGACCGGTTGAATAATGGCGTAGGTACATGCTATTCTCATAATCATGGATTCAGACATACATACAATAGCATTTAGAAGGTGTTATTTTTTAGGGTTCCGTACCTCAAAAGGAAAAAACGGAATCCTTTAAGATCACTTTGTTGTCAGTCTGTCCATCTGCCAAGACCTGTATCTCGGGAACGCGTAAAGGTATCAAGTTCAAATTATAACCGTAAACGTAGATATATAGTCTCTTGCTGCAGAGAGAAAAATCAAACTTCTCAGTTTAAAAAAAAAGTTACAGCCGACTATGTCGCAAAAAACGCATGTTTCGACACTCTGACATTATGTCTGTCTCTGTCTGGTCGTATGTCACAGTGATTTTACTTAGAGAATATCAGCCCTACATAAACAAAATTTGGCATTAAAATGTGTTCTGTGAACCGTTACAAAATGCCGAAGTAAAATTTTCAAAAATTCAAAATAAGGGTGGCACGCCATACATTTAAAGAAGGGATGATGTTTTTTCAAACCCACCCATCGCTTAGGTTATCGTTGAAAATAGGTCGCTTAAAATGAAACTAATGTTCCAATATATCATTTTTCTCAGATGCGATGTGAGTGAAATATAGCCCGCCAAAAGTGAAAAAATTGTGTTCCCTCTCTACATTTTATAAACTATTGGACCTAGAAATTCATAACTTACCGTAATAGAAGACCATATTAAATACTTTCAATGAAAATTTTTTTGAACACTGTGATTACAACTTTTCGAGACATAGCTATATAAATAATTTTATAAATATACAAAACACTTAAATCATTATAGTACTGAGGTCATTGACCTTTTCGAAAAGTAGTCTAAACAAAAAATACTCGCCAAGTAGTTTTCTTTTTAATTACAGTATTAGCTACGGAACGCTACTATACTTACGCATGTCTTGACACGGTCTTGGGCACTTATTTATAATAAATATACTTATCTTAGATTTGAGTAGAGAAATTGAAAGATGCCCTTAGTTTTCAGGCAACAAAGATGGCTTTTTGTTGTTTTCTTGCTCTGTCTTCAATAGAGAGAGAGAGAGAGAGAGAGCAAGCTGAAAACGGAAACCGACTCGAAACACATTCGGGCCTCTCAATATAACAATCACAATCCGTTGAGAACAGAAACCAGTATCAATTGATATTTTATCTATTCTTAGATGGTATAGGAAGCGCCCGTTTAATTTTCACGTTGCAGCGGCCGACGTCCGAGCAATCTTTTCATTTTTATACGATATCAATGGGTCAATTGAACGCCGGCGACTCGCCCGATGGTAACAGCTAGTTTCCGCCTATTAACTATAATAGCCCCCGCAGTGCGGCTTTGTAATTCTAATGGTCGTATACGTAGTAAATGCACTCGGGTGAATCATTCTATTTTTCAAGGCAAGGTTAAGATTTGATTTTAGTCCAGGCGTTCCCAAACTGTGCGCCGTGGCGCCTGGTCCTTCGTAGACAGTAAGGACCCCTCCTTACTGTCTACGAAGCACCAGGCGCCATGAAGTGCTCTTGTTTATTCTTTTCCGTAACTAAATCTAAGCCAGAATTCAGACACAAGCTCCACCTGAATTCACTTCATATGGAGATAGTTACATTGATCTCTTATCTACTTTGAGTTCAATATCTGAGCAGTCTCCTTTATTTTGAACATCAAATTTTAGTGAAACCGAATTTTAGCCGGCTGATTCGCTCATCAGTTTCTCTAACTAGCCAGTAATGAACCTGTGGGCTGATAGATGCACTTGTGAGTCGAGCTAACCTAAAACTAAAAGTGCTCAACTGAGCCCGCGGGTTCAGTGAACTGCGGGCTTAGTTGACCACCAAATCGTATAGTTAATTCATTAGTTTCCTTGTTTTTCAATGTCAAGAAAATCTTTAAGTCACCAGTTTCCAAAAATTGTCCTATCTGTACCTGTCAGATCAACGTGAAGTAAGAAATTACAAAATACAAAATACGAAAATCTTTATTTGACTCAATTTACATACATTGTTGTGCAAGTCCCTGCCCCCTATACTAGGTTATTTACCTGTATTATAGGAGCCAGTGCCTTCCAAATGTCACATTAAATTTATTGTTAAATTAGAGTAATAGTGTCAAACTTTACCTCATGTCAATGAAAACAATATGTGGAAAATCCCTAAGCATTAGACATAGACATAGAGAGAAATTTATTGTAACATGAAACATACATATTACATACAGAGTAAAAATCATACAAAAAATAGATAATCAAATAATGTTTTTGTTACAATCCGGCCCCAGCTCAGCATAATACTAGTTGTAAACAACCAGCGCTGCATTACTACACGTCACATTGATAAAATTACTATTGTATGTAAGGTATTTGTTAGTTTTCTAAAATAAGAATTGTTTTAATTTTCATAATTGTTTTGCCTAGAATCAATTGTACTCTTTTTGCTTAGTAAGGGCGCCGAGACAAAATCCTAAACCTGTAAGTGTGTCACGAACTGAAAAAGTTTGGGAACCCCTTCTATAGACTACGAGTAAATACTAGCTGTTGCCTGCGACTTCATAGATATAAAAATCCAGATTTGTTCCCATTCCGGTCTCGCTCGCTTCTAGCTCGTGTACCGCTGCCGTCTCGTCCGCTCGCCTTTTGGTGGATTTTCTTCAAACCTGCTTTGCTGCACAAATCAAATTCAATCGCAAATTGAGTTTAAGACATGCATCTCTTATGTCTTAGACTCTTAGGCTTTTCGCTGTTTATAAGAAATATTTCAAATATTAATAATACTACAATAATTTATACAATTAAATATACAGTACCTGCAGTACCTGGGCGACCGATCTCCACTCGGATATTTTATGACTGAAAATACGAGCAAACCCGGGTTCACTAAAAATAAAACCTAGTAAGATCGATTTATCGTCCCTTAATCTACCTACAAACTAAATTGCATTAAAATCGTTGAAGCCGTTTCCGAGATTCAGATTACATAAATATATATATACAAGAATTGCTCGTTTAAAGGTATTAGATAAAATTTACAGAATTTTGCATATTAGAGCAAATAGAATACAACCAATCGAAATCTGAGAAAAAACATAATGGGTTGCTTTTCGTGTTATCTTCCTAGAGTCTCTTTGATAAAGAACTATTGCGGCAAAAAATGGGAACTAACGTTTCGATTTAACAATGTAATGAAATAAGAAAAGCAGCGCCATCAATGCCGCATTAGTTCTCTATCTGAACAGATTATAGAATACAATATATGAGAACGAAGTCAAAGTCAAAGAACGATGTAAAGATTAAAAATTATCAATATTGATTTCGTAAGTAATGATAATTTAGAGATGATAAATGTAATTATTTTGATAAGTATTCACAAAATATTACGTAAAAAAATTACTAAATATTTTGTTATTAAAAATATGTTGCTTACATAAAAGATACCTATAGGGATTAAAATTGCACGAGAAATTATGCGCAAATCCGATGTAAAAAGTATTTAAGTGAACATTCTTTACAATAATTCTTGCGTCATATTTGTTAGGTACGAAAATATCATTCTTTACAATAATTCTTGAGTCATATTTGTTACGAAAATTTCGATGGAACGAAAAACGAATAAGAGCAATTTTTTTTTAAGTTGTTATTATGACCGTAGGACCGGAGAAGTGAAGATGAATGCAATGACACTTCGCAATCAAAATCGGTCAAACTGTTTAGGCTGTAGGAGGTATTATAGAAACATACATCCAAAAAACATAACCCTCCTTCTTGCATAGTCAGATAAAAAGGTCAGTCACGCCCTTGTTAATAGGTATAGGTATACCATTATTCAATGTAATGCTAAAAATTATATGCGAAAATAATAATAATCAGTCAGTTTTTCCTGTTACACTTTGAAACCGTTACTTATGTGTGTACCTACTTATCTAGTATCATCGAATGTTAACGTCTTTCAGTCAATAAAGTAATAAATGTACTTTTATCAGTGGGGGTCTTAGCAGTAAAAGATTAGCTACGGACTTGTGTAGGTACAGTCTGCTTGGAGAACTTATGTGCCATTGAGGGCGCTGCTATTCTTATTTCTTTAATTTGTTCGATTGAGACAATTAGTTCCCATATTTTGCCACCATAGTTTTCTATCCAAACATACCAACTTTACGAATATATGTATCTACCAACCACATGACTAATTTTTTTCAAGTGTTGTTATCAAATAGCGGATTTATTTAAGTGATAAACAATCCCGAAATTTCCACAACTCTATGCAGAACTTTCTCCATGGCGCCACTAACTCATCATCATCCACAACTGTCTCCATCCCACTGCTGCGAAGTAGTGGGATGGAGACTGTGGGATAGGATCTAGGAATTTGGTTTAGGAGGGGCTTCATCCCGATAAGCCTTAAGATCTTGGGCATTCGTATAGTTATTATTTTTAACCGATTTTCATAAAAAGGAGGTTCTCAATTCGACTGTATGTTTTTTGTATGTTTGTTTAGCGATTACTCTGTCAGTTATGAATTGTTTTTGATGATTATTTTTGATAGGTTAGATAATTTTAATATTTTTAATAGATCAGACAAGATACAAATGATATGAAACACATATCTCAGGAAACAGAGATGGCGGCAAAGATTTCCATTCTTGTGCAGTACGCAAAAGGAATGTGGATCGATATCGCTGAGTACGAATTTTTGGCATTTCAACGAGAAATGGGTGGTAATTCGCCGACTTCGTAATTCGTAATTCGGTGTTGTGTGAAATGTACACATTTTTTTTATTTTTTTTTAAATAAGTGCTTATCTACACTTTACCTACCTTGATTACCTACTGCACTTCTGTCAATATATTTTTTATCTTGTTTGATGTAGTCATATCAACATTTCTTATCCAAACTTGTTGTAATCATGCGAATTTGTGGAACTATTGCTAATCTTGGACTTTGATCGTTCGGTTTTTGTTTGCAGTCATTGTAGGTAAATACCGCTTACGGCGGATGGCAAAATTTTCGATTTTCAAACCGACTTCAAAACAGGAGGAGGTTCTCAATTCGACTATATTTCAACTCTTCTAAAAATAAACTGGATCAATGGATTAAAAAGAACAAATTATACTAAAAGACAACCAGTAAATTTCTGCACTGCAGGATATAGGCTCATCAGCTTCTGCTGCTTGCCTATCATCAAATAAATAAATATTTTTTTTTTATATTTGTTACCTCATAACTTTCGACTGGGTAAACCGATTTTGATAATTCTTTTTTTATTTGAAAGCTGGTGCTTTCCGTGTGGTCCAGTTCTGACAACGGCATCCATGAGAAGTCGGTAGATAATAACTGGTAGAGGTGGGACCCAATATTCTGTAAAATCCAGTTTTCACCTACTTGAAATATAAGAATAAGAATAAAAAATAAAAATTAAAAGAAGAATATTTCTTAACCTTGAATAACATAGGTAGGTACATGTTAAGTCAGAATTACACATAAGTATGATAAATTAACTAAATTTTATATTATTACCATATATAAAATGATATATTGCATTTAATTTAAGTTATGGTATCCAATAAATTTGAATTACATCTGTTTTAAGTATGAAAAATATCAATATCTACCATTAAAAATATATTATCTAGTTAAATAAGTTCCTATATATACTAGCAAAAAAATCTACGAACAACTACAAATACCAAAATACTATTATATTTTTGCTATGCTTGCCTGTGTAAAAAATAGAATTTTCAAAGATCCATTTCCATGTACCTGTTCACTTAACTTAAAAAAAAGAGTTATTTTCAAATAAAGATTTTGATTTCTGTTTAAATATACTATAATCAAGTTTGCTAATACAATTTGGCAGCTTTTTATACTATATATTATATAATAAACGAACCTTTGCAAATAAGAAGGTTTCTGGATATAATAAAGTAGAAACCTAAGCATGAAATATCCGAAACTAAATATCCGAATATAATTATTGTTCGGGAAAATAGAGCTTATGCAGTGCCGTAAATAGCCTTTTCAGCGCCCTGTGCGAGCTTCCTTGCTTGCCCTTGTTTTTTTTTAGATATTATAGGAATATGATAACGGTGATAATTGGTTAGCACTAGGGGCGCAGCGGGAACTTATCAGAAGCAAACCGAAAAAAAATAAAAATAGTCCTGCCTAGTCTGGCCATTCTTGCGCCCTCCAGAGTCTACGCCCTGTGCCTGGGCACCGGTGGCACCGCCCTATTTACGGCACTGAGCTTATGGAATCGGACAGTATTAAGATTAATTATTATTACTCTTTCTTTCTTGTAACATAAATAGGTACCTACCTACTGTATATTGTTTTAGTGTATACTATAGTTTTTAGTTACTTTTAAAGGCCACTATCTGTGACATCTTACCTATCCGTGCATGGTTGCCTGGAAGAGATCGCTCTAAGCGATAAGGCCGCCAATTAAAAGCCTAGCTATATTTATGTTTTCTATGTATTTCTTTTTCTGTATGTGTGGTTTTTTAATAAAGAGTTATCTATCTATCTATCTATCTAAGAAACGGATTCGATCAAGTAAGATTCATTGTACAATGAATCTTACTTGCATGAATACATTTTGTACTTCGGATCGTAAATGGGTCTTTAAGTATGCAAGGGTAACTAGAAAGTGCGCACTAAGTGCGTTGTAGGTATGCATTATGTATGATTGTGTACCTACCATGGGTCCAACCCTGAAATCGTTAAAAATAGCTCTCTTAGAAAGGATTACTTTATCAGCTTTTTAACACACTTTTATTAGCTTCACCTGTATGCGTGTTTGTTTGTTTGTAACCGACTCCTTTGGACTTGATTTCGACTTACTTCAAAAGGTCACATTTCATTCAAACTTATTAAACTTATCGAGGACCGGTGACAAAACAATAATTTGAAGCGTATTTTTTTAGTTTTTTAAACTGTAATTATTATTAAAATTGGTCAAAAAGCCGAAGAAATTGTTTCTACTAAAAATCTTCTACGAAATTGTTTTTAGATCGGAAACAAGATAGGATTATGTAGTGTTGTTACATGATATTTTAAAATATAAGGTATCAAAAGATAATATTGAAACGCGAAATGGAGTAAGTATCATGCACGGAAATTGTTATTGTTATTAGATACAAGTGCAAATTATTATGCTCGCGATAAGCCGATTTGCCATGTATACTGACGTTGGAAGTATACGTGGCCTACCGATACAATATCACTGACTTTCTGAGTAATAGCAGTGGAAAATTTCACACTAATCTGCATTAGAATATCGTACCAGTGTCTACCTTTACCTAGTAAGAGTCTACTTATATGGGACGTCTGAAATGGAGTAGATTTATGTGTGGCGTACCTTACCTTACATCCAAGCGAGCCTAATTTGCACGACTTTATCCTCAAAGACTAATGATTCATGATCCCAGAAGCTCTTATGTACTTAGGTATCTGGGAAAGATAAGCCTTCATAAGTATACAAGGGATATGGATTGCTGTATTCTAACCCTGTCTTCAGAGTGAGCTCCAGAACTTAACTATGGCCTCGACCATAGTCTTTTATTGCCGTCATAGATTTGCTGTATTAGCTCGTATCTTTAAGACCGTTCGCCGAAACAAGTATTGGGACAACGATCGCCAATACATGGCGGTTATATTGTGAGCCAAGTCAACTTGCTGAGCTTGTCCTTCGCGGCCTTCACGAGATTTTCAACATGTGGAACGGTGACGTCGACGAGCTCTGCCCAGCGTTGAGAACGATCTACGAATACGATATCAGGCTTATTGGCAACAATAGTATTGTCTGTGATGATAGGTCCCAATAGAGCAAGCCACGGCCATTTTCGGGAACTGGCGTTGGTGCGTGCAAATAGTACATCTCCTCTGACTCGACAAGACCTATGCTGGCGTAGGGGAGACCAGTATAAAATGATCCCTCTAAGGAAAAAACAATTATTTACAGCAAACTTATGTAGATATTTTTATTCTGTGAATGGACAATGAAACTATAGTCTTACTACTACAATTCCTTAAATAAAACTTTTGTGTATAGTTATTATTCAAATATTTGTAAATTTTCTAGCAAAACAATGCAAAAGGATCATTTTATCCACATATTATGTGTTTAATATGATCCCACCATATGGGGAAAAATGATCCCCATTTTTGAATTAAAAACATCTGCGTTATTTTATAATATATTCACAAAAAAAACAAATGAAAGCAAAGTTATACAGTTTACAGTGTTATACAGTTACATTCATGTAAATTTTATTACATTTCAAATATAAAAGGTTCAGTATCATCCTCATCAACGCCAGCGCATTGGTCGTGATCTCATTTCTTACACATGGAACATTGAATCCATCCTTCTCCCCCTTTATCATTTGAGTATTTAGACGTGCAATGTGCATACATTGCACATTGCACGTCTAAATGGTCTTAGAGTCATAATCAACTTCGTCTTCGGAATCAAACTGTTTTTCTCTTTTTTTTGGATTCATCTTCTTGTTTTTATTTTTTTGTACTTTTCTTCAGTTTCAATTAGTTTACTCTTCAATTAGTTTAATTTTCTTAGTGTTTTTTTTTCTTCTCGCTGCTTTTAAGCAAAAAAATAAATAATCATCAATATAATTTTGCACACACTCAATAAGAGTGTGTGCAAAATGATCCCGGGATCATTTTATACATACCGATAGGAATCATTTTACCCCAAACGGTCATTTTTTGAATTAAAACAAAACATGGCTTCTCAATAAACGATGAAAACGAAAACAATATGAAATCATGTAGTTGAAGACAGCTACAACGCTATTATTTTATAACCATTCAATGCAGAACACTGATACACGGAATATGAGAATATCAAAACGCTTATTTTAGAGAAAAACAATAAAATTCAATTTTTCTTCGATAACTTTGACACTGCGTCAGCGTGCGTTCCGCCATTACAACCTGTATGAACATCACCTCTAACGGACGTAATACATGTTTTATTTCCTAGATGCCGTTGGTAGTTTCGGAAAAATTGAGGGGAATCATTTTACCTCAAGGGATCATTTTATACTGGTCTCCCCTATATAAAATATAAAAAAAAATATACCTAATAGGTATCTACACTTATACAGATAAATATATAAACATTTTTGCTGTATACTTATTACGTAAGTCATGTGTTTCACATCTTACAATACTTGGTTACTATGGTTCGAATGTCGATCTCATCCACAGACAAAAAAATCTCATCTCTCACCCCATGTGATTGCATCCGTGCCTGAGTTTGCTAAAGCATCACAAATACTGAAAAGAACAGTTGCAGGTTCGAATCCCGTCAGATACTACTTTTTCGAGTTAGGTATCTATAATATTTTCAATACTAAACAATAATAATTTTAAAAAATATAGTGCCCATATTAAATATTAGTTATTTGAATGTGACTCAGACCTTCGCCTGACTAATTCCAGATAATATCCAGCAAAAAACAGTCTACGTTTGAAGTGGCGTGAATAATACCCACACTTTTTGTAGCTTTCGTAATGTTTTGAGGTCAATAAGCTCTAGTTTCACAGTTATTAGATTTCTCATGAGGCGAGGCTGTATCATGGTTGGTAAGGTAAACACATACTTATGATTCAAACAGACGTCCCCTCTAGGTTGATGCGGATTTGACAATATAGCATCCAAGTAAATCTTATTAGCTAGTTGTATGTTGTAGACGTTCTTTTTAACACGTTAGGCTTCCGCATGACTATCAACTCACCAGTTCTACATATTTCTACAAACTTTACGCTTCGAAATGCTAAAAACTGTGACGTGACACGTGACATTTCGTTAGCTAATGTCAATACCATATTTTTACTTATATATTCTACTGGCGTTCACGAAATTTGAATTTCCATTTGTCTAACCCAGTGCCGGATTTACACTTTTGCCGCCCCTACTGATCTTAAAAATCGATACCCTAGTTCAAAATCATATTAATTACGTACAGTACGGGAGCGCACTACAAAAAGTACACCTCATCGGCTACCAGGATGAGACCTATATTAAGATTAATAATTTTCGATAAGAATGAGTTTCTATAGGGATTTATAAAAAAAAACATGAGAAAACCAGTGAACTTGTTTGACTTATCCTCTGAAATCGAGTGGGCGTCCTCTGAATTCTGCCGCCCCTAGGACGCTGCCGCTCCTAGGCCGTGGCCTATACGGCCTATTGACAAATTGGTCTAACCCCCTGTGCTTACCTTGAGGCAACCCTGGATGAACCCGATTTTCCGTATATCCTGACTGGATAGAGCGAACTATCGTGGAAAAAAACGGGAACTAACATATCGATAGAATAAAGTAATGAAATAAGGACATCAGCGCCTTCAAAGCCACATTAGTTATCCATCCGAACAGACTGTATTTTATAGTAAGTAGTAATTATATCTTATAGTAATAGTAAGACTATTTGAAACCGATTAACTCGCGACTTAAAGACACGCCGATTATGTTTAAGAGGAAAGACAAGATGAAAGTGGAATTAAACCGTTCCAATCGAGTTTATAAAATATCCAAGGAATGCAAAATATCAAAATTAATCTAGCTATTTAAACCACGGCAAAGAAAAATACGTATTTTATACTTATATACCATTCGAAAAATATTAGTCCCCGACTCAAAAAGTGAGGTGTTATATTGATGTCTGTGCAAGTGTGTCTGTCTGTGGCATCGTAACTCAAACAGATGGACCAATTTTGATCTAGTTTTTTGTTTGAAAGCAGATTTCATAGAGAGCGTTATTAGCTATGTTTCATCAAAATCAGTTCAGCCGATTAATCGTCGGGAGATTTTTGAGTTTTCTAAACTTATATTTCTTTATCAGCTGTTTGTTTGTACAACACATATATTAATAAACACTATGTCATTTCTAACATTACTAAGATAAAAGGCTTTGTTATAAATAAAACAATCGTTAAAAATTACATACATTTCATTTGAAAAATAATCATACATTTAATAAGATTATATTGCTCATGATACTCGCGCGGTAAGGCGAGTGACGCTCCCATGAACGGAAATTAAAAAATTTTTATCAAATATTTCGATAACGTAATCTAATAAGTTTGATAGCGAACATATAGCACACCTTACCCACTTTTACACCACTTATAATAAACACAATCGGTATAAGATGTTTTTATTTCGCATGTTTTTTTTTTTTTTTTTTTTTTTTTTTTTTTTGTATTTATACATTTTAAATACATGTAGACATTGATAGTTAAGAATATAGTCATTGTGCAAAATAATCAATTATAATAATTTTTGGCCTACGAAGAAAAACTTAGAATATACATAAATTATACATACGTAACTCATTAGAATCAATTATAAATGTAGAAAAACAAAAAAAACTTTGATAACTTCCAGTTCATTAATTATTTGTTTTAACAAGAAGTCATACATCTTGAAATAACAAATTTTCATCTAGACACAAGTTATAGATAATATTAAATATAAAAAAATAGCAACGCCAAATGTGAAAAAATAAGGGAAAATAATTATATTGTATTAAAATTTTAAATGTCAAATAATGTCATTAATAATAGTAATATAAAAAACAAGTACTTAAATATCTTTATAATATTATATAGTATCTTTTTCCGGCGTAGAATGTTGTATAATGTTGTAAAACAATCTCATATTTTATATAATTACTAATTTAACTAATTTGCTAGCAAAGTAAAGTAATTGTAAGATCTTTTTTTTTTAACACAAATAAGTCCGCGTTTGACCACCAATTAGATCTCATAAAGATGGTAAAAATATCATTACTTTAGTACCAGTAAAGATTTATCTTATCTGTATCCTTTAGCTACCTTATAAAAAAATACAATAAGATCAAATACAAATACTTTATGGTTTTAAATAAGATATTATTATTAAATTTGTGACGTAGTTGTACAGAATTATCTATATCGTGGATATTTAGTAAAAATTAATTTGTTGGTAACAACAAAATTATACTTATATACAAAAAAAATATACAGTGGGCATCCCGAAATTATGAAACAAACGAAATACACCTTCTAGCTAGGTCTATGGTAACTTTAATTTTTATTTTGTAAAAATTAAATGCAAAATTGCCAAAATAGCACAAAACAAGAAAAACACTTTATGCTGATTACAAATCTAAAAAAAATTTAATGCCTACAAACAACGTACTACTAAGCAAGAACTGAAAAAAATGACTTAGGATTTTTTTCCCCTAAATTGTTTAACGACTCTGGAAAATTATTTAGGTATATTCTCGATATTGCCATTCAAACTGTTCTACAAAATTTCTATATAATTTTAACCACAAGAGGCAGTGTCAATTTATCCAAACATTTTTTAATATAATTGTATAAAATCTACAATAATCTCTATACCTGTACGATACACTTTCGTCTATTGAAAAAATATACTTATTTATGCTACTGTTAGATTCTTAGAAATATCATTGAAACGACAAGATCTAATTCCTACTAATAACTTCTAAGTAGGGCATAAAATATCTTTCGAATAGATTATACAAGTATTACAGATTCACATTTACAGACAAAATATTTCGGTTTTTTTTCACGAGAAAAAAAACTAACATCAAATTCAAGATCAGATTTTCAATGTCAAAAATATAATACATGACTATTTTTTATTATTATTATAGCACTTCGTATAGCACTTAATATTTAACTTTTTCATGTCTTACACCCAATATACCAAATAAAAACTAGAAAAAAACTCGTAAAAATTTATCAAAATTTATCTATATCTTCTACAATATGTATGTTCTTTCAGAGTACAACACAGTAATAACATACAGTTGGTCCAATACTTCATCTGCATGCTTTGAGGGACGGGACACTGGTAACGTCTTACAAAATGTATGTCTGTGTATTCTCTACATGTCAACGTGAACAATAGCGGCGGAGGAGTTTTTATTTCCAGAATATATATATATATGCAAAATAATACAAAAATATAGTACAATACATAATAAATATAGTAAAGAATACATAATTGTAAATTACATAACTTTTATAAATATTATTAAAGAAGTTTTTTTCACAATTAATAAATTGGCATTAGACAGTAATAACACAGACTTCGCATATTACTTATTACGCCCCTCTCGCTCTACAAAACAAGATGGCGTCATTGATCAACTGTATGTATAAATAAACTGTGATGATTAGGTTTTATCGGTGGTCTAGTAGAGGGGGTTTCTATATTATTTATCACTATTTAAAAAAAAAAAAGTTTTAATTAATACAAGTTTCATAAAACCTATTTTGCCATCTTTCCCGTCGAGGGCATGTCAAGTACTGGAACGAGACAAAATAAATTTTAGTTAATGTAGGTTTAAAAGAAATAAGTGAAACCAGAAAATAGCACAAATTATAAAACAAGATAAGTATGGATAAGCACGTTCTAGTGCTGTCATCTCGATATGAATTGACAGATCTAAGATCAGGGCAGGCTGTTACTTGAGCAATGTGAAAGTAGCTGTTAAACTAAATAACAGTTATTTGTTACAAAGAGATACGCAGTAAACTTATGTTTCTACTTTGTGCCCTCCAGTGTAATCAAGTCTATCTAAAAATATACTTGGAAAGGTAAAATTAAGTGAAGTGTAGTCTTAAAGACGTTTAAAGTTAAGTAACGTTAATATGGTGAACTTTATATTTATACTGTGCATAACTTATAGCGTTTATCAATTTAACCATTACATGTAAGGAAAAGGTCCACTAACTTTACTGTTAACTAAAGATTTTTTCAAAATTACATCCAGTATTTTCCCAACGTGCGCGACACTAATACATATAATGTTTCAAATGCTATCACTTTGGACATATTACGAGTGCGGGGTAGGTACGGGTGCGGATGGCAGGCGGGCTACGTTCGACATGACAAGTTCAAATGTTCTGCACTTCAACCTCTGTAGGACGCTCTCGTCGCAGAGCGGACCCTAGAAGGCAGCCACCTCCTTCTTCTTGCTGGTAGTCGCCGCCAGGTTGGGCTCTTCTGGAACAAACGGGTTGTTTTAAGTGATAGCTGCAAACAAGTATTTTCTGCTTATTCACTAAAAGAGTAGCTGGTCTCGAAAACCAGCTGCCAGCTGTATTTTAGCAGGTTAGTCACTAGATAGCGAAAACAAAGTCCAGGGACGAAAGTTTTATCATTTAGCATCAGGAGCTCCTGAGATAATTTTCTTATTACTTCTCGATCATCAGACCGAAGTCATCAATGAAATGGTATCTGTTCAGAAATACTAGACAATTAGCCCAACCTCTACTGGCCCACCGTTTGCCACCAGTAAGTTTTAGTCCCAATTCTCCGGCAATATCAACAGTTCACGAGTTCAAATTGTTGCATTTTTATAGAAGTTCCGTATCTAAATCAGAGAAGTAGGATTTATTCTTAGATTTGGACAATACCTTGTCGCGAACTATATTTACTAGAAGCTAACGCAGTAACTTTTGCTCAAGTGTACATAAGAATTTGACTCTTACCAGTAGTGCCATTAGGGTGCATTCTCTTCAGCACGGCTGACAGATCCAAGCCTGTCAGGGTCTTCAATGCAGGAGGAATACCGCCAGCCAGACGAGCCACTTCGCCAGTAGCCCCTGAATCGCCGACCAAAACTATCTCGTCAGTCTTCGAGAGTGGTGCGGACACTTCTGCGGCAATCTGTGAATGCAATACAATGTTATTCTTTTCTTAGCTTCCAACACGGTGGGCTTAGACGATTTGTTGAAAGTTGGGAATCTGTTGGATGCTGATGGCACAAGAACGATCGTTGCGAAGGTCATTGGGACTTGGGAGATACTTAGATATCTCCTATATATAGGCCGTGTCTGTTAACTAGAATGTAGATAGTGGTTGGTGCGAATTACTATAAGAAGGGTACGAATTCTAATCACAACAGTTAGATTGAGGTTTCAGTAATACTTAAACGCAAGCCGTGAGAAAGAGCCTTGGTAGAGAACTTCCTAGTGTCCAGCCGGGCAGCTGGGTAATTAAAACCTTCAAATTGGAGAGTTGTTGTTAACCATTCCGGAAACCTCTGCAAGTTTTCCGTGTACGTTCCCATTTTGGAATAGACGCGTTTACGCTCTTTGATCACACTGTCATTTTAATGTCAGGTTAGCCAAGGTCAAATTTAGAAGAGCAAATGTTTTGAATGTTAACTGTAAAAAAATCTAAGAAAAAAGCGCAAGACGGGCAAGCAAACGCGGCACTTGCATCGCGCTGTGTGGGCCCACCTCTTAAACCGGGTGACGCCATGTGGCGTGATTATTACGTTAAACAATAGTCACAGATTATGATGCATTACATTCGTTATCTAAATCTTTTGATAATAGTTGCATTAAGTAAATCCTGTATATTGTTAATATTGAAATTATTTCAATGTCAGAATGATTAAGCAAGATCACTGTCATGAGGTAGTCATTATCAATATCAATACACAAGAAATACCTTTCTTGTGTATTGACCCATTTAAAAAGTCAGCCGTATGTTTGTGTACTGTATGTTCCGTGATATTTTCTTCGTTTGTGAATCAATTCCGACTTAGATTTTAATAAGAAGGTGCATATGAGTTGGACCCATAAATTTTAAGTAAATTCCTTTTTTATGTCACTAATACGCTTATTTAAATGATAGATTTAATTTTCTACGTTTGCTTATATTACCGTACAAAATGTAGACTTATCAAAGCCCATAAATGTATGATAAATCTTATTATGCGAGAAAAACTATGTTACAAGCGAAACTAATAAAAGACTGATAAAACTACAATATATATTTGTTGTTACCTTAGGTAGTGCCTCCAGAACTAGCGCCATAATGGCTGCGTCTCCGTACTGCTTGTAAACCTTCGCCTTGGCGAGCATCCTCTCGGCGTCTGCTTTACCGACGTCGCCGATGGCCGTGGCTTCAGCCAAACCAAGCACCTTGATGCGCTCGGCGTCCGCTTTAGCTGCCTCTACGGTTTGGGTGCTGAAATAGAAATATTTTTTTCTATTTCAGCTTGAACGAATTTAGAGCCCGCGCCACCTCAGTCCGAAGGTGAAGTTTTGGAATTAAATTTTACAAGCCTGCCATTGTCCGTTGGAACACAGCATACCTTGATAGTATGTATGCTCGGAGTTTCTCTGCGAGATCGAATCAGCTGTGAAAAGATCCGTAGACATACGAAAGTCACCGACATAACACAGCGGGTTAGAAAGTTGAAATGGCAGTGGGCAGAACACTTAGCACGTAAAACTGATGGCCAATGGGGCCGAAAAATGCGCGAGTGGAGACCACGCAAGCGCAGCGTAGGAAGACCAGCCTTTAAATCACGAACATAACGCAACTATGTGGGATATGCAATGATTTCTTTCAATTAAGTATTTTGTTTATGACTGGAGGTATGAGCTTTTGGTTTATTTCACTGACATTCAATGATTTCTATTTCTAAATAATGTATTGTGACTGAGAGTACAATTTCATCTTTATGTTATTATTACTTTTGCATGCCGTAAGCATGCCGTAAGGTCGGATATGAAGGTCTGTTATTTATACAGCATTTCAACTGTTTTTTGTACACCCATATACGCAAATTAATAAACATATTATGAATTATGCATTATGACTCGGAACTATTCAATCTACTTTTCATTATAAGAACCCTTATGAAAACAGTATCTGCTACAAAATATTCCAAACTATTTTTATTTTGATATATATATGA
Organism: Lycia hirtaria; assembly: GCA_947563715.1. Taxonomy (NCBI): domain Eukaryota; kingdom Metazoa; phylum Arthropoda; class Insecta; order Lepidoptera; family Geometridae; genus Lycia; species Lycia hirtaria. The sequence goes on from OX387378.1 coordinate 11,582,156, forward strand.
TAGATATTATATATATGACCAAACATGTTTTTTTACGTTTAGACGTTTACAGAACAGCTATAAAAGTAAACATTATTATTATTACATTGTAAAGGTTTTCATGAGTCTGACGTTCGCATATTAATCAAAAATACAGTCCATAATTTTAAATCTAAAGAAAAAGGTGTCCCATGCAAGCGAGACAGCTACACCATCCGATTCTGAATCTTAAGTTTCAAGAGTGACGTACCGTTTTCCCTCAGCAATAGCCTGGAGCCTATAGGCCTCCGCCTCGGCCGGGAGACGCACGGTAGAAATCAACTCCTCCTCGCGACGCATGATCTCTTGTTGTTCCACCTGAAAGATATCGTCATCATTTTACTATGTAAACTAAAGGGGTTGAATAAAATGTTAAACAAAAATGCCGGGTTATACACATCTATTTTGAGTCAAAATTTCATACTAGAAATCTCAGTCACAGATTAATATTATAACATACAGAGAATATTCAATAGTATTACATAAAGAACCAGAACTGACACTCTCCGCCTCCTGCCAATCTCGGGTTCCTCACCCGCTCCCCGCGTTCGCACTGTATTTTACCGGATTTTGCGGCGCAGTAGTCAGTCGAGACAAGCGTTGCGGGCTTCAAGCTTTCGAATTCACGTCATGAGTGAGCAGCAATCAGACTACAACCATTACTTCACACGTGTGTGTGTTATGTACAGACGCCAACTTGCGTATGTGTAAATAAGTAAGATGATTAAAATGATCCTTATGAGTCCGGATTTCTGCTCCGGCGGAATTGCTATTATAAATACGAGTATGTTGTAAGATCCTGCCTGTCGATTTTCTAAAACAAATGAAGTGACCGCGCAAGTGGAGTGAGACCCTAAGTGAATTTGTATTTTTCTTACTTATTTCTGCAGATACATGTGGTCACTCGATATTTTGACATTTATTTGCAGTTTTCTGCTTGAAAAATGGAATCTCACTTAACTTAAGGCATTACTTCACTTGCGTGGTCACTTGGTTTAGAGAATCGACGGGCTGTTCACAAATGTCAGTGTCAGAAGCGTCCAAGCTATCAGTGTTTCTGCGTCGGAATGATCTCTTGCGTCTCAGGAATCCCGGACGCCCCATACCCTAATATGTGTGGCTAGATGCTTAATGGAGCGAAACAATATGACCGAACTATGAAGACGTATAAAGAAAAACTACGGGTCTCTCACGTCTGTTTTGAGCCGAAATATCCGACTATACCGACCACCGACCGCCGAATGCGGTTGAAACTATAGTCGGATATTTCGGCTCAAAACAGACGTATAAAGAATTGTCAAATGGGTGCCACATCATAAAGTTTTAGAGCCACAAGTTTATTGTAAGTACCTCAATCTGCTTGCGACGTTCCACGACTTCGATCTGTATCTCTTCGTTTCGAATTCTCTGTTTTATCTTCGCCGCTTGTAATTCGTACGCCAATGCGGCTTCGGCTTTCTAAAAAAAGATGAAAAATGTCGTATTAAGTGTCAGATTTCAATCCGGATTTTTCAAACATTGTGTCCCTAATTAAAACACAATGTATTCTAATTATCTTGAAGTGTCTGTTTTTAATGAGAGGTGATTTTATGTGGTCATATGACTGGCTGTTCAAATTATGGGGAAAGACAGGCAATGAGAGATTGTACCAAATAAAACCTCCAGGGACAGCCTTAGAGGTTAATGGCGAGCTTTAGGATATATGTACAAAGGAAGATAGACCTTAAACAGTTTGGTATAATGCTAATAGTATATACGACATGTCGCCTGCGTACTTTGCCGCAAGTTAGAAGAAATAGGAGCTACATGACGTACAAGATGCACTCTGTAAGTGATTATAGGTACTGTATATGCCAGAAGGCACTTAGCGTCTGTGCAAGTTTGTTGGTAACTATCAGACATGCAGATTTTACAATGTAAAGGAAATCTGCATCTATTTATAAAGTTGGTGGCATTTTAACAACATGCACAAAAGTTTCAGAGATCCAGAACTTACGGAGCGCAAATCAGAAGTCTCCTAACTAGATTGCCTGAAACTGCCTCAACTAGGCTACCGGAAATTTGTAACTATTAAAGTATAGTAAGCTCACAGCAGTGTTGACTTCCTGGTCGAACTGAGCCTTCTGCAGCTTGAAGAGCCTGGAGTTGTCCTCTATCCTCGTGTCCATAGAGTACTTCACATCCATCGCGGTCTTCTCGCACTCCGCTTCCTGGAACACGATCAAATGTCCATTTTAATTTACCATATTATTATTACTTATTTTAATAGAACAGACTGATCCCTGCCCAAGGAGAGATGTTTTTTCAGGTGTATATGTCTTTCGTAGCTAAACAGTTTGCCGGATTTTGATAGGTGAATTGTTGTTACATGTGAATTACCCTCAGAGTGTACTTCATAGGCTAAATTTACGATAATAATAACCACTGTTAGTTGCCCTGTAGGATTGCTTTGAAATTAATTACACTAGTTAAATTACAATTAATGAAAAGTCTTCCAACTATAGTGGCTCTATTTATTTTTAAGTTGTTAAATATTTATAACTATTTTATATTACTTGATGTGTAAAGAATAAATGAGTGGTCTGTACTATAGTGTCAAAAGAACTTATATATATCAAGTATCATTCAAAATGCGATTCACTTCAAAGCGCCTACTAAAATGATAATACCGCCGACAAACCCACCGCAAAATCACTCGGCAGAAAATATTATCGCATTATCGCATATGAGAGTAATTGATTGATCACTGGTATGCTACATAATTTAGGCGTTATACTTATCTATCAAGTTTCGTGCATATGTATTGGATATGCTGTACCGACCCACCTAAGTGGAAACGGGGTAAAAAAAAGACGAAGAATCATTTGCCAACTTACTGCAATCACCTTATCTTATTACCTGCGTCTCTTCTTGATCTTGAAGGAGAGTATCTCGATCTACTTACCCTAATGCCCGCATCTCTATTCGCCTGAGCGACTCCGACATCAGCGTCGTGCATCCCCGTCACCTTCTATGCGTCCTCAAGTTAGCCAGAGACTGTACGTCACCATACATGTCTTGATAGGAGAGGAGAGTGTACTTACCCTAATATCCGTATCTCTATACGCCTGACCGACCCCAACGTCGGCATCACGCTTCACCGCCGCCATATGCGCCTTCCTCAAGCTAGCCAGGGCCTATAACGTCATCGTACACACCTTGATAGCGAAGGAGAGTATCTCAATGTACTTACCCTAATGCCCGCATCTCTATTCGCCTGGGCGACCCCGACATCGGCGTCGCGCTTCACCGCCGCCGTCTGCGCCTTCCCCAAGCTGGCCAAGTACTGTACGTCATCGTACACGTCCTTGATCGTGAAGGAGAGTATCTCGATGCCCATCCGGCCGACGTCCGGCGCGGCCACTTCGCGAACAAGGCCCGCAAACTGGTCCCGGTCTTTGTACACCTCTTCTACTGTAAGCGTTCCTGGAAATAGAAAAAAAGTAAGTAATAATCGGTAAAGGAAAAGGCCGGGAAAAATTTGCATTAAGGCCTATTCATTTCAGACCTGAGCGTTATTCGCTACCGCGAGCGGTAGAGAAATCCGAGTGGGTATGCGTTAATTTCAATGTTTACACCAAATACACGGATATCGCTATCGCGTGCGGTAACGAAACCCAAGCGATATCCGCGCGGTATTGTCCTCTACCTACAGCGTTAGCGAATAACGCTCAGGTCTGAATAGGCATTTAAGCTGAGCAGTTTTTTCTGATAGCCTGCTCAGGGCTTTATAAGCAAGGTCAAAGTCAACGCAAAGAGCTTTAGAGAAGGCTATGCTCTCTTTTATAACGAATCAGAAATGAAGGGATCCGTAGACGTACGAAACTCAGCGGATTAGCAAATTGAAGTGACAGTGGACAGAGCACACAGCAGGTAGAACTGATGGCCTATGGGTCCGAAACATTTCTGATTGAAGAACAAGCACCGGTAAGATCAAGGTAGGAAGACCAGCTACAAGGTGAATGGCCGACCTTACACAAGTGGCAGGAAGATGAGAAATTCAGTAATGGGGTTCTTGTAGGTGAGATGATGATGAGCCTGTTTGGACTAGTTGAAAATATGAAGCCAAGCGTACAAAATGTGTGTAGACTCTAAATAACAAAAAATATTTATTCAGCAGTCAAATATTTAATCAATATTAATTATACACATTCCGTTTCTCCGTTTTTGTTTATATTTGACATCCTAGGAAATAGCAATACAATACAATACAATACAAATGTTTATTACTTTAAGAATTACAATCATGAACAAATCGTTATTTGAGCATAGAATACTACAAAAGACGTAATATAATATATGTACGGTTGTACAACGCAGTTTTTTTTTGTGAAAAAAGTATTTTTGGCCGATAAAGCAGAACAAATAACATTTATGCAAAAAAAAAACGAAGTTTTAAATGTTTTTTTCGTTCGACGGTTTTTTGACTATGACAGTATTCTAGCTAATTTGTGATTAATATAAGAGAAAACTACTATAGTCAAACAAAACATTCATAATTTATTGCTCCAATCCAAAATTGCACTTACGAATCGAACTTACTGCTCGTGGTAAATTTATTAAAGCCACAAATTCAAACCGTTTTGATACAAATACATACGATATTGACATCGATTATTGGTTTCCGATAAAATGCTTAGAATATCAATGTTTCCGATTCCATCAGGAAACGGCAAATTAATACGACCATGTAATATCCATGATGGTCGCCCTTCAATCTAAAAAAGGGTTTTATGACAATTTGATTCGGTTTCGGGGTCGCTTAACATAATTATGCAAACAAACATGGAGGACGATGTCTATGACATAATAGTAACACAGATTGGAAAACAAATGGATTGCAAGTACTAGAGGTGCCACTACTGGCACAGCGCAGGAATATTCATAAGGAACCGTCTGGACAAATGTACCTGTTCTCAGGTTTGCATCTCCTGTGCGAAAACGATACATTTATCTATATAGCTACAGTATTAACCTTTTTGTTTATGGGACTGCTTTAGTAGGATTATGCTCGTATAGCTTCTTCTATGCTGGACTTGGAGGAAAAGAAAATGTACCAGCTGCTACTCTTCCCGGGCATACTGTAAATGTCAGTTAAGGGACTTGAGGAAAATTGGCGTTTATGTAGGCGATGGGCTGACCCCCTATCACTACATGCTAATATTACATCTTACCCTCTAATCACCTCTAACCTTCTAATAACATCTCCCTTCCATCTAACCCTCTAACCACGGTCCAATGCGACGTTACGTTTGACGGCCGTTGCCTTATGGTCTTTGATGCTCTGGCTACCTCGTAAGGGAAAATAAGCGTAATTTTGTGTATATATTCGTATGTATGCTCATATTAGGAAACTTTGTAAACTTAGAGGTTTGCCTCTAAATCTTTGCCGGTTCTGAACCGATTTCATACATACATACATAGCTCTCGCCTATTTTTGCTTACATGGTTAAAAACCTAAAATTTATTCAGATATCATATTTTCATATAAAATCATTCGTACGACAAACAATTGTACATCTTCTAAACGGCTTCTAAAAAGTATTGCAACCCCAAAGAATTATTTGGGCGCTATTTTTTTCGTACACCCAGGTACGCTACTGCGACATGTATAAACATAAGTAATAAATATTCATTTGTCGTTTGCCGAAACGTATAATTTGTTTTAGCGAGTTAGCAGGTAAACGGAATAATCCTCGGAAATTGGCCTGATTTAGGGATTTGTTGCCGTGAGTATGCTTAAACTAATCAGGCTTCAAAACGGTGGACCAACAACCTGGTGAAGGCCCGTTTTTTTAATGATAAATTATTGGAGTCATAAATAAATAAGCCTGTTTTTAGGTATTTCAAAACGTCAATAAAACATCAAAATTAAAAAGCCAAAAAACTTAAAAACAGAAAAAACAAGTACATAAATTAATTACCGAAATCGAATAATGTAAGTATGGGTAGAATTCAGTTTTCTCCTATTGTGTGGGACAATGCGCACTGTGATCACGACAAATGCTCGATCCTCTTAAAACAAAAATACTACCAACTTACTTTTTAACGCTAAAACACGTGAGACCGATGGTAAGTGACAAGGGCACCAGCGCTATCCGTAATATTTCCATCCTAGAGCTCGTTCACTAAACACTTCACTCAACACTTTAATACACTGTACATTACACTTTTGGAAGACTTTCGACTACACAACTACTTCCTAACCGACTTCAACAAAGGAGGAGGGTATTTATATCACTATTCGACACTAACACGTACTAAATGAATATTGTCATGTAATAATTTGACTCTTTGGTTTTCTTATGTAATAAAATATATCTGAAATATTAAACAAAAAAATCGAAGAAATTATTATTTACATTCGTTACGCTTAAAGATGTTAGTCTATAATTATCATGTTTTACACATAACTCGAATCGTGACCAATGAGAGAATTTATTTTCGAAGTTACAAGATATAATTGGTCACCGCGGTCCGCCATTATTGTTTACATTTTAAGACATGTGGAGAAACTCGGATGAAGCACGACATCTAGAACGTACCAATCCACTTGCAATTCAAAGAGCATTCATATTAAAAGCATATTAAATAAAGATTTTATTGATTATAATCCCGTTCTATCTTATAAACGTCTTACATAAGATACATAAGCATTGTCTAAGTGCGTTGTGTCTTGTGTTTGTGTCACCGCTCTGTCTCAGTACCTAAGGAGAACTACGCATCAAAATCTAGCTTCTAATTATAGTACCTAATAGAATGACTGTCTATTGCAACCTTGGGACCTATTTTTGCAAACACTTCCGCATAATCATTAAAACACGTGTATTTGATACAGGAATAATAATTTAGTACATATTAGTGTTATATAAATCACACTATTTCATTATAAATATGATAATATATTGTATAATCGTAATAAAAAAAAACAGTGTTTCATTGTAATAAAAAAAAATCAAAATAAAAAACAGTTGATATCAAAACCCAATTTATTTTACTGTACAACAGATATTTTTTAGACCGTTTATTTCATTTTTAAATCCAAACAATATAATCGATTTTGATGAAATTTTACACAACCAATTTTTTTGGATACAAATATACGAACAAAATAAATAGTTTTCCAAATCGATTCATAAATAACGGTAAGTCCGTTTACGAGGTAACAAGCATTAAAAAAACGAATTGAGAAGCTCTTCTCTTTTTGAAGTCAGTTGAAAAGAGTAAGTAACGAGCATGTGGTATTGATAGTTAACGTTTAAAAAATTTAAAAACCGACTTCAAAACACGCAATTCATTTATTTGGATGACATTTTCACTGTGTATTATCTACCAAACAAAAAATTTCATTAAAAACAATTCATAATTGGCGGAGTAGGTAATCGCAGAACAAACATACAAAAAAATACAGTCGAATTGAGAACCTCCTTCTGTTTGGAAATCGGCTAAAAAACTACGAAACTATTTTATTTTTTTCGTGACAAATAAAAATTTTTCCTTTATGATATATATCTAAGCGCACGACACTCTAAATATAAGTATTAGTAATACTTTGAATTATCAGTTTATCAATCATATTGATAAAAGACAATGCAGTGTTTAGATAAGGAACTGCAATCTTTTTTCAAAGTATAATAATCTAGATCCCAAGGTTGCCTGGAATAGATCGTTTTTAGCGATAAGGCCGCGTGTGTTTCACCGTCAGTCTTCTCTTATTAATTTTCCTAATTAGTATAGAAAAAATCTAAATTGAAATATATTTTTAATAAAATGTTAAGAAATCACTACACTCAAAATAACACATCTAAATATCACTTAAAACAAAACAACAACAAAACTATAAAGAACAAGACTATAAAGTCTTATTTTAACACTTCGTTAAACGAAATCCGTAAGACCAAAATTGCAATTTTACACACAATAAGGCAGAGTTATAAATTTAACTGATTGCAACGAAATTGGTGTAACACTTGTTAAGGCCACTCAGAATTTAATATTTCAAACTGTGTGACACACACCGGAGTCCCCTAGACATTTTAATCTTAGCAGATGAGACGGTGATATTCTCTCTCTAGTGGTGTACGTAGGTTCAATATTTTTTTTTTTGAAATATATATATTAACTAGCATATCGTTGGCAATATAAAATAACTAACTACATCTAAGTATACTGTTGAACTCTATTCGGTAAGCTCTATATTATGTAAAAAATCTGTTGTGATTTTGCAGACAGTGACTTCTTCCAGTAACTCACCAATCTATGAGTATTAGATTATTATTAAATTAAATTATACAAAAATATGATTCTACTTGACTCAATTTAATCGATATAATTTAATCGATCGTAGATACACAACACAATAAGTACATATTAAGTACATATTTATAAGTACATATTTTACAATCTCAAAAGTACAAAATGGAAACAAAATTTTAAAAACAAAACACTACAATTTTGAACTATTACGTGATAAATAGCATTATGTGATAATTTTAACAATAAAATAAAAGCGTAACTTTGGAAGTGTACGTCTAACTGAGTCATTATCAACTGTATGTATGGCAATTTATACACGCTGCCAAAATCATCTATGCTTCATGTATATATAAAAGATTCCACATGCATTCAGCTTAATTATAAATATTCATTATATTATACATATAATATTTATCAGATGTTAATCTATTCCTATAAAAGGCTTTGTCCTGAGTGGCTGACTGACATACAATGTAGGTACAGCCTAAGCCGCTACACCTACAAACACGAAATTTGGAAAGTACCTTCCTTGTGAAGTGTTGGTAATACATTAAGAAAACAAACTCGTTCGCGAGTAAAACCACGGAATTCAGCTAGTAATACTTTATAAAAACTGAAAAAAATATGAATAATGTTTCTAAGGTTTTCGCGATTATTACTCACTGAAATGAAACAAATTTACGGAAAATTAAATTAAATTTATTAATTTATTAATTAATTTAAATTAACGGATTTATCGCGTATAATGCAGCAATAAACGCAGGTCATAAAATTATTTAAAGAATACGCGATAATACCCGTTAAAATTTGTTACATTTCAATTAAAAATGTGAATATTAAAAAATTAACATTTATGAATATTCACATTTTCAGCCCTTTAATTTTTTCCCATCACTACAGACTGTGACCCTAATACATTTTAATAGATTCTTACAGTTCTTAATGTAACTGTAATAAGAGTGAAAATTGCTTACAAGAAAATAACCGACGTTGAAGAGTTATCAGTATTTACTTTGCGAATGATATAAATACGATAAATGATAAGAATGCGGTGATTTGATATGTACCGTAACTCGCGCGTCAACCGGCGATGTTGGTTTCCTTATAGATTACGTTGCGGTTACATTTTTAAATAACTACGTAAATAAAATACGTATATCGCTACCTAAAATACGTAAATTATACACCGGTATAAATTATTTATATTATATATTTTAAATACCATCTTGCAAATATGTCAATCCGTCTGGCTTTGCTAAACACGAATAACCGCAACTACAAATTTTAAATTTCGAAGTACCAGCGATATGAAAATATAAGCCTGGGGTCTTTTATCGGACAAGTGCATTCTAACAAAACAATATACAATTTAATACTCAACGAAAATACTACACAATTGACAAAAAATGAAACAGATTAGCATAAAAGTTATGATCACATGAATGTCATAGTCAGATAATTTCGGTCCTTCTTTCTTGTCCAGTCATGTAATAATGATAATGATACACAAACCTAGCCATTCACGATTTGTATTCACATTAAAAACAATTATTTGTTAAAATAACTAATTTCAATTTCACGATAGACAACTGGAAATTTATACGTGGAAAACAGTTTATATTACACAATCCATGCACAATCTCACAAGACAATTATTTTTATCAGCCCTGTACAAACTGTCACACTAGGCACAGGCCATCTTCTCATTGTGAGAAGGGTAAGACTATAGTCTACCAGGTTGGCCAAGTGCGGGTTGACAGACTTCACACATATTTCAAGATCATTAAAAGAAATTATTACGGCTTTTGAATCAATATCAAAGGGTGTCGATGTCATTGTCTCCAATTGACCTGTAAATGTTTTTGGGCCAAGTTCATACATACATACTCTACGTGTACATTACTGAACGACCTAGAAAATATTCTGTGACTATGGCTAGCTAAATAGGGCAACAAATAAAGTCCGTCGACGTTGACGGGTCAGCTGTTTCAAAAGAAATGTTTAATGGGAATAAGAAAGGCCGTACTCACATGCGGCTCACATGACGGGTGCACGACCGTGCCCCCCCCCCCCCCCCCCCTTCCCCCCAGATATGTTTTTGAAGATTTTCAATTTTAATTCTAATTAAGAATCACAAAAAGTTGAATTCTGTTTCCGTGGTCCGGTCAACCGGACTATAGAAAAAATAAATCTTCCGCGGTCCGGCTATAGAACTATGGAAAAATCTTTTTTCCGTGGCCCGGAAACATATTACGTACTATCAAACAAGAAGCCCAGTTCTAGGTCCGCGTATTGTTTTTGCAACTACGGAATCCTACACTGGATATTATGTATGCAACTACGTAACATTAGACTGTTTTTTTGATAACTTTACTATGACATTTTATACCGGTTTACAGAACACATCTACCTAACTTCGTTTCTGTAATATTTATTATCAGTCTTTGAGTAAAATGTACACATACACACAAAGAGACAGTCAGACGGGCACGGCGAATTCACAAGAGTTACACGTAACACGAAGAAATCCTAAAAAGTACCTGTACTTTTGCTAAAGTCTTCCAAACATTAATCGCCGCTTTACAGCCTAAAGCCCCTCAAGTGTTCAGTATTAGTCCCGACGCCTTGACACAGTTTCTTGAAGGGCACACTCCAGCTGCCATTTCAAACGGCACTCTCTTTCAAGAGTATGGAAGAAAGGCTCGGCTTTATCGGTATTTTAAATTGGAACGAGCTTTGTGGTTTCGCCCTTTTCAGTTACTTTGTATGGGAGATTAGCTCTAATTATGTTCTTTAACCGACTTCCAAAAGGAAGGAGTTATCAATTAGGTCTGTATGTTTTTTTTTGTATGTTTGTTCACCGATTACTCAACCAATTGTACATTGATTTTGATGATTTTGTATTTGGTAGACGTAGACGTAGACTTCAGACGTGGTCCCATATATATTTAATCAAAATCGATGCAGTATTTTGGTTTTTATAACAAAATAACTGGTAAAATATCATTCAAGTGCCTGTAGAAAAGTGAACAGAAGTCGCGTATGTATTGTATTGCGTATTTTGAAGTGAGTTTTTTCAGTTTTTTTAAACTATAATTATATGTTTTGTGTACATATGTTCCCCGGTTACTCGTACACGCCTGGACCAATTTGATAAATTATTTTTTTGTTTGTCTTTCCACGTAGGAATTGTATCAATATAGGTTCAGTAGTTTAATTTTTAAATCAAAATTGCTCATTTTGAAGTATATTTGTTTGTCTGTCTATGGTATCGTAGCTCTCAAACGGATGGATCGATTTTGATCTAGTTTTTTTGTTTGAAAGAGGATTTCATTGAGTGTTCTTAGTTACGTTTCATCAAAATCGGTTCAGCCGTTTTTGTTTGTCGGGGGGTTTGCAGTTGTCTAAGCTTATACTTGTTATATATACTTATATATTATTCATTGAGATGAGTTTATCTTATACATGTGAAGTATGATTGGGGGATAAAGTAGTAGGGCGCAGAAAGAAGTAAATCTCCCTTCTACCCATAAAGTCTCGAGGGAGATAAACTGAAAATCCACGCGGGATGAAGTATCTCGTAGAAATACGTACACTGCATAAAACTTACATTGTTGTGACTTTGATAGCAAGCTGAGGTAGCAAGTAGGTACTAGATATCATTTTCACGAGATAACTAAAGTATGGGGTACTAGACTACTTAGATACCATTTTCACGAGATAACTAAAGTATGGTTATACGTCGCGTCGACACAACTTAGAAGTTCATAACACTTGATAACTTTAATTGCATCAGGGATAATCGTAAGCCAGTTTATTTTACTGAGACCAATGAGAACAAAATTTCTAGAAAGCACAAGCTATGTTTGATGATATATATGGTATATTTGTTTAATGTTTGGACAAGCCGGAAATATATATATGCTTAATCGATTATACGTGTTCTACATCGATTGTTATCACAATAATAAAAATCTATTGTTTTTTTTCTTGCAAGTCTAGCTAGTCTCACGGCCAATTCATCCATAAAACCGTTTCAGGATTACGTAAGAAGTCATAGACAAAGTTTTGGCGTAATTATTTAGTACATAAAAACTATCGTTCTCGACGTATAAAAGTTCAACAATAAAAACAGATAAACTTTTAAAACTTTTCTAGATCTCAGGTAATACTAATAAATTCGTGTTTTAAACTGCAAACAAGTTCTTAAACAAAGAACAAAGGAGTTCTATTTGTTATTAGCACAAACCTGCGCGGGACCTCTCAAGGACGGCCCATATTACGATTTAATTATATGAGCTCCATCAAAAAACAATCGGTAGTCATAAATGGTGTACCCAAAATAAAACAGTGACGCGATTTCTATTTTAATTGTTGTTTATCAATCGTTAGACTTTTATGTTAAATGTGTTTGCTTTTGATCGTCACAATCGTGTACAACGTTCCTATATACACTCCATATTTATAGGTTTATGTTATACTAGCTGCGCCCCGCGGTTTCAACCGGGTGGTGATCCATTATGTTGTTATTGTTTAGTGTATCCCACAGGGACTGTCAAATTTTTCGGGATAAAACGTATGCCATAGACAGACAGACAGACAAAAATGTTAAAACTTGCTGTTTTGCCGTCTGTATCGGTAGCAAAGCACCTTTCAATCAAAATTTTTCGAAAATATCTAATGTACAGATTTTGACCCGTTACAGTCTTATTATATGTATAGATAGATAGATTATATCCAGAAACGTTGTATTTACAAAGTTTCGGTTATCAGACCAGTTGTCCAAATGGGCTTTCAGAATTTTGACGAAATGTCTTTAAAAAAAAAGTTCGTTTTCGGAGAAATTACATTCGATATTTCATAATTCGGATCACATCTAGGTACCTAACCGGCTCACAAGCGAAGCTAGCCTACCACGAGTACCTACTGAATTTGCCCTTAGCTAAAATATTATCAAATTCACGTATCTCTAAGCCTAATCAGTTAGTTCGTCGCTGAGGAATTGTCTCAATAAGTATTTTCTTCAATTCGAGACGACATTCTCTCGAATCTTTGTTCTGTAATAGGACCATTAGTTACAAACGGGATTGGAACATTTGAGCTAAAATGTGACCTAAATATTTCGAAGAACATTGTATATAAAATAGTTTCAGTTTTCACCAAGAATAGCGTCGAATTTTTAGCTTTTAAACAAAAGGTTCTTAATTTGCGTATATATAAATTGAAATTAGACTTTTTTTTGTTTTTTTTTTTTAAATTTTTTGGTATGGTAACTCCGAGGTAATCGAACTAATCATATAGCATGACAAAAAAAACCGGCATAGTAATAAAATTTGAACAGCAGCTGGTGTTACCAATTTTAGCAAACGAAACAAAAAAATTGGAATAATAACCTTTATTATTAGACAAATGACATAAATTAAACATCTCAATTTTTTTTTGTTATTTTCGAAAACGAAATTACTCAAGTTACGTTTTTTTTTGTCTTCATAAGCCTGTAGGTATTTCAACTAGTTTCCGGATAAGATTTTTGTGAAACACGGGTTTCCACGTCGGCAGCACTTAGGAAGTCCCGAAACACTACCTCTATTACTATGCCATGTCATATAATATTAATTGAACGCCACTTATACTTCGTTAAGCCATTATTTAATTCATAAATTATTCCTTTTGCATTTATTATAATTTTCAATATTAGCTAGTATTTTATGCAATATTCCGATCAATTTTATAGAACTTGTGTATTCTATTAATTGATTACTTTAATCGATTAAATGTTATACTAATCGACAAGGAATATGAGACTCTGCAAGCAGTAAACCTCGCGAGCTGGCTACGAGATACTACAGGCATATTATGTGACGTTCGAATATGCGATGCTTGTATTGCCTAACCGACCTAAATGCTTACATTAATAGCAATTCATTAATTTTTTGTTTCAGACGTCACTGTAGACATTTACTCGCTTGTTCGGTCAATGGCACGAAATGCCGATTCTGTGGTCAACAGATCCCGCAGCCCACTGAGCCCGCGGGCTCAGTTGACCACTTTCAGTTTTTTTCGGGGTTAGCTCGACCCACATGTCGCATCTCTTACCATAACAACCTTTGAGCAATGACACATAAAGTGATAGTTTCATACAAAATTATATTTATTGATGAAGCCAAAACTATGAAAATGCACATGATCATTACGTATTACGAATGATATTTCAAACGAGAATTAGACGTATTCGTCACGGGGTTAAGACGTGAAATAGTAAAAAATTTTTAACCCCCGACCCAAAAAGATAAGTTATAAGTTTGACGTGTGTATCTGTGTATGTGTTTGTGACATCGTAGTTCTCAAACGGATGGACCGATTTTGACCTAGTTGTTTTGTTTAAAAGAGGACTTCGAGTTTTCTTAGGCTGTATCATCAAAATTTATTCAGCGCTTTTTTTTTGTCAGGGGTTTCGATTTTCTAAACTTGTTAATGCTTACGTGTGGTGGTATGTCGGAAAGGCAAAGCCTTAAAAGGCTTGTACAAAGTTGCTCTATATCCCCTTTTTGCCATCAACGACATAACATTCCCGACTCTACATGTCATCCCGACCTTGTATAGTACTTAACGAAAGTACTTATCATCTAATACAGACGAGAAACGGTCCAGTTGCTGCCGCCCACTAGCCAGCCTTATTATTTGTGTCGCTCTGATTCAGGTAATGTACTTTAATGGATATTAAAATGACGTTTACGGAAAACGATACAAAACCTATTTAAAAAAAATGTTTTGACTTTGATAGAATTATGAGTTAGACATACAACTTAGAGATACAATTATGAATTTTTCGAAGTTATGTGCGTATTGTTGATTGCCGCCAACTTCAAACGGTGATGGAAAACATCGTGAGGAAACCTACATGTCTGAGAGTTCTCAATGATCTTGAAGATGTGTGAAGTCTGTCAACCCGCACTTGGCCAGCGTGGTAGATTATGGCCTTACCCTTCTCACAATGAGAAGAGGGCCCGCGCCCAGCAGTGGGACAGTTTGTACAAGCAGGGCTGATAAAAAAAATACAATTATTCTGTGTGACTTCTATGCCTACTCAAATCAAAGAGTTTGCATGTAACAACTCGAAAAAGTCAAGAAGTTAGATGATGTTTTTAAAGTCTTACT
Source organism: Lycia hirtaria (assembly GCA_947563715.1). Taxonomy (NCBI): domain Eukaryota; kingdom Metazoa; phylum Arthropoda; class Insecta; order Lepidoptera; family Geometridae; genus Lycia; species Lycia hirtaria. The sequence continues at coordinate 11,597,627 of OX387378.1, forward strand.
GATGTTATAAATACGAAAGTTTATTTATTATGTTGTAAGTATATCATCTGATATAAAAAAAAGATACAAACTACAAAAAAATATCTAAATCCTTTCATCCCTTTTAGAAACTACAGTACCATAGACAGCACAATTTTAGCGTATTACACCCCTGTATATCTCTATAGATTCAAGATCATCAAGTATTTATTACGCAAGATAAGTACTATAATATTTATGAATTTCCAGTAATTTCCGCAGATGATTAAAAAGCTCGATATTTTCCCGCGTAAACACTAACACAGAGTAATTAGAAATACCTGCATAGATTGAAACACTAAAACCAGACTACGATGCTCTGAATCTTTTATTAAATTAATCAGTTAAGTAAGCATTTAAATAATTTAACGTAATTATATTCTAACTACATTAGTACATTTATTATTATAATATTTTTTTCTTTTTTATTAAGGGTGAAATTAAGTTATAGTGATTTGCGCGATTGAGAAATATTTTTTGATAAGTTTGTATAGATTGAGTGGCCAGCCCTATTGTCAGAGTTATTAAGCTGCCGAAAGGCCTCTGACCTGGATTGACGATTGCTGTTTTTAGGATACTGTACCTAAAAGGAAAACACGGAACCCCTATAGTCCCTGTTGTCCGTCTGTCCGGGTGTCAAGACCTTTACCGTGAAGGTATCGAGTTGAAATTAAAACCATATACGCAAATCCATAGTATCTTGCTGCAGAAAGAAAAATAAAATTTCTCAGTTTTCGTAAACAAAAGTTATAGCCGAATATGTCGAAAAAACGCACATTTCGACACTCACAAGGGAATCAAAACCTATGGGGTACTTCCCGTTGACCTAGAACTATGAAATATGGCAAGAAGCATTGTGTTAGAGTACACATATAGGAAAAAATCCGAAAACTGGACATTTTTAATTTAATCACAAAAAAATTGTGTCATTATGCAAGGAATAAAGGTCCAAATTTTAAAGTGAATTAACCGTATCATGTGGGGTATCATATGAAAGAGCTTCAGTAGCATAAGCTAAAACAGGTTTTTAAATATTTTTACGATGTATATTTTTTTAATTATGAAGGAAAATATAAAAAATATATATAAATTCCCTCTTTTATCTACTAGTTTGTACGGAACCCTCGGTGGGGGAGTCTGACTCGCTCTTATCCGTTTTTTTTAAGAACAAACAACCGGGACCTACAATTTAACGTGTCATCCGATCCACGGTAACGCTCAGAAAAATGGATACACTACTAAAATATTATTCACAAGAAAGGCATTCTCCAAATTCCTCAAGAAACATGATCCGAGGAGTGTGAAGACGCGTCGAGTGACACCCCATTCGTTAAAACTGTGTAAGTGGTTTATGACATTAGAGGAAACATGAATATATATATGTATTTAAATTATCTTGACTCTACTATAAAGATAACCCTAAATAAATAAAGATAAAAAAAACGTATCGTATCGTTTTGTGTATAATCAGGTAGAAGCTTCAAATAAGCATGCCAAAAAAAACAGCTTTTCATGTAGGTATTAAATCTTTGATTATGGTCACAATATACCTACTAACATATAATTGTGTTCACAAAATTAATAAAAAGTTTTGTTTTCATAACAGAAAGCTTCACAATAATTTATTTATGGAAAAAGTACCTTATCTAAAATAATATAACATTATTAATTCTGTAGCTAACTTATTCATAGCGCAATTATTAAAATATACATAAAATTTGAAAATGGGAAATGCGGCAATCGCACGAGTTCAACGTCCCCTTATACGGAGGAAAAGAAGAAAGCAAGTATGGGACCAGAAAAAATAAGAATATTTACTAATTTCCACAGATAGTAGTTCGCGCGTTATATTTTCCCGCGTAAAATAGCAAGGAGGTGCGAGGCCCACCGCTCGCGGCGGCCGCGGTGGGACTGCTCTCAGAGCAGAGCAGAGATGAGTGCTCTGCTCTGCTCGTTCATGCCACAGATGCCACTTGCCAAACTAGATGCTCGCGCTAAATCTTTTGTCCTTTGAGGCTTTTGGGAGTATGGACAGTGCCTACTACGAGATGTAATTAGTTTTTTCCATGTCATGTAAATTGAACCAATTTTATTGGCGAGACTGCTTGTTTAGGGTTCCGTACCCAAAGGGTAAAACAACCCTATTACTGAGACTTCGCTGTATGTCCGTCCGTCCGTTCGTCCGTCTGTCACCAGGTTGTATCTCATGCGCCATGATAGTTAGACAGTTGAAATTTTCACAGATGATGTATTTCTGTTGCCACTATAACAACAAATACTAAAAAACAGAATAAAATAAATATTCAAGGGGGCTCCCGTACAACAAACGTGTTTTTTTTGCTCGTTTTTGCTCGATATTGATAACGGCTGATACAGGTAGACGCTTGAAATATTCATAGAATATTGAGTTGTATTATTCACTTTAACATAAAAATGCTGCGCGCTTTGGACCCTGTCTTTTTCTTTTAGCTGTATTTCTTTTGGGGCTTAAGTGCGATAATGTCAGCCCCGTTTTACACACAAGAGCCCAATCTTAATAAATGTAGTTAAGTGCGTTGTATAGGTTCTTCAATCCAAATATAAACCACAAAAGCAAAGTGCTTGAGAAACTTGCGTACTCTGATATCAGAATTCAAACTTCATAATGCATTATGATAAATTCCTTTCGCAGATAAAGATGAAGTATGAATCAGTAAAATATAACGTTCATCTGCCATGATGCAATTAAAATAAAAAGTTTCAGACATAGATCACTAACTAAAGAAACTAGAAGAGTTGGCAATCCTATTTACGATTTTAAAAAAGTATAGCTGTTTGGAAAGAAAATTATCATATCACAAAAGCTGCATATCAGTAGTTCTACTTCTAGTACAACCAGTAGAACTAGTGACTATATATCGCATTGGTAGTAAAACTGAACATTTATCATATACAGAATCATAATTGTTAATTTTGGGGATTATAATAATAATAAATTAAGTAATTCAAAAATCAATCAATCAAAAAAATCAATCAATTAAGCAAAATCAATTAGGCATTATTAATTAATCAATTAAGTAATCAATTTCATCCAAGTTAATTTTCATAAAAATGTTTTTTGCAAATTATTTAACGTAAAAACTAACATGTAAAAACTGTGCAGTTCCGACAATATTACATACATACGAGTAGGTACAGATCGAATTGATAAACTTCTTTTTTGAACTCTGTTAAAACTGATCTGCGTTTTTATGTATGAAAATGAACTCGGATCAAAATTAAATTTTTGTAAAAAAATACTGCTTTGTAATGTTTTGTGCGATGATTTTGTTATGAATTCATTCAGTATTTTTATACCTTCAAAAATGTTGTTATGCGCGTGCGAGACGGACCATGGTCGAACCATATACTATTTTTTCGCGGGACAGAGACAACAGGGTTGACGCATTAGTATTGTACTGTAATACTCTATCGACAGCTAGATTTACAACGCCAGGCTTTCACGTATAATAAAATCCCTTGTATTTGCTCTGATTTATCGAGGAGAAAGCTAATTTATTACAAAATACATGTGAATTATGTGGGACCATTTTACTGATAATTATAATATATGGATTTACTGGCAGAAATGAAAATGAATACAAAAATAAAGTAGTGTAGCAAATACTGTACTGTATAATTAAATTTTACCGGAACGGTATGAATTTCCTAGAAACGGAATAGATCTTAGGAAATCTATTCCGTGAAATCTAGGGATTTCACATATCACATTCGGGAAATTTTATAATTGTTGTTTGTCCTTTGGCAGTTGGGTAATGATATGGCGTAAATCATTATGCTGCGCTTCTGCTAGATGTCGATTGAGTACGCAAAATGCTCACAGTGAGCAATTGAGCAACCTGTCCACACAGCGAGCGTTTGGCACAGCTATATAGTGATATGGAAAGACATTCGCGGCACAATGTCTGGATCCACCTTTATTCTTAGAAAGTTTTTTTTTAACCTTTGTGGATATTCTTACCAACTCAACTGATACAAGTTATTTCTACAACTATTATATTCAAAAGACGAGAAAGTTGATTGATTACACGTCCAAACTTTTAAAAAGTTTCCAACATTGCGTTCAGTACTCTAGCCACTTTAATAAAAGTTGGTCGGTAAAGTACAAAGGAAGTCCTATCAGTACGGAACCAGAAGCTGCGTATTTAAATAATGCTAAAGTATAGGAGTTTTATTTTATTTTTATTTTATTTATTGAGGAACAGTAAGTTTTGGCGGGAACGTCTTAGTAACATGTTGTTGCTTTGTTTTATTTTCCTAAGCTTGTGTTATTTTGAACAATTAATGCTATAAAAATGGTGGTGTTTTATTCATTAAGTGTTCGATCAAGTGCGTGAGTGTGGGCAAGTGAAAATAAAACAGTGAAACGTGTGATTTTACGTTGTCGGCAAAACTACATAGAAGCTTCTAGTAAAGACACCATCACTTTACTGAGGCAAGACTTAAATTTGAAAATTACTGTATTATAACATTATTAAAAACATTATTATTATATTATAACTTGTATTATTCAAGAAACTTGAAAATATTTCAATACTTGACACTGGCAAATCGCTAATCGCGGGGTCCAATACTAAACAAGAAGAAAGTTTAAATATCTGAGTATTCCTTGGCCTATGACACGAGAAAGCTTTTATGTATAATTTTGAAAAATTTACTTTATTATCAGACAATCGAAACTTCGTATTTTGTCTGTAAAAAACTGTAAATTATTAAAAGCTTTATAATTATACGAACTGCAACTACGGCACTGAAACGTGGTCCCTAACTATGGGCCTTATAAGGAAGCTCAAGGTCACGCAACGAGCTATGGAGAGGGCTATGCTCGGAGTCTCTCTACGAGATTGAATCATAACTGAAGAGATACGTAGACGTACAAAAGTCACCGATATAGCACAACGGTTGAATTGGCAGTGGGCAGGGCACATAGCACGTAGAACTGATGGCCGATGGGGCCGAAAGGTTCTCGAGTGGAGACCACGTACCGGCAAGCGCAGCGTAGGAAGACCAGCCACAAGATGGACAGATGACCTCATACAAGTGGCGGGAAGACGCTGGATGCAAGCCGCTTTCAATCGGTCTTTTTGGAAATCTATGGGGGAGGCCTATGTCCAGCAGTGGACTTCTTATGGCTGAGATAATTATGATGAATTATACGAACTTTTGAAATTTGAAGTGAAAACTTCTTTAGGCACGTTCAGTACTTTATTTTATTAAATGAGATTGGGCCGTCACGCTCGGCTATGTAACATTCGTTCGGATAAAGTCGGCTCGAGTCGACTAAGGGATACTTTACACTTCTATCGTGTGGTGGTTACAGACTTTTTTGATCTACCGCTATTTGATCAGCGTCCTTTCCAGCTTGATCTTTGCTCAAAAAGTGAGCTGTTTATAATTTTGTGCGATGTTCGAATACGAGCTCCATCTTCGACCACACCGTCGCTCTAGCGAGTTGGTAGTCAATCGTTGATCCTTTTAAAGTAAAAAAAACATTCAAGTACTCTCTGGTGGTGTATCAAAACATTTGGATCACGAGATATAGGACGATAAAATGTGACATGTTAGCGTTACGAGTATATCGCATTTCACGTTAAAAAAATACTATCGGGAAAGATAGATACAATCTAGGATATCTAGTTGTATATATGGACTTCTCCAAACGGTGTCTTGCTTTTCTTTAAATGTAGTAATAGGTTTGGGCTTGACCGCCAACTCGCCTGATGTTAAGCGACGCTGCTGTCTACTATGGAGCGCGCTTACCTAGAAGAAACCAATTCACTCGCGATTTAAAGACACCCAGATTACATCTATCGGGAAAGACCCACTCAGGAAGCGTATTCCACAACCTAGCAGTCCGCACGATGAAAGTGCACGTTTCGTTCGAGTTTTTGGAATATCCACCATGAAACGGTGACAATTTTTTCGTGTTTCTGACTGTCCCATAGTAAAAAGGAAAAAAGTGCTTAGTGAAAAAGGAGGTAATATACGAGCAGAAACATACCTACTTACAGACAGTGGTGTAAAACAAGTCCAACTTGCATTGGCTGCTAGTATTCCATTCAATCTGGGATATTGCCCGTTCGAGAGTGCCACATACCCCGACCTATTTCTGTCACAATATACATTTTGCTGCGGCGAACAAGCGGAGCAGTTTCATCTAATATACTGAACAGAAAATACAACTATTTGGCCCTACATTTTTATCCGACTGCGTAAAAAGGAGGGTTATGTTTTTCGTGTGTATGTATGCATGTATATACAAAATAGTCCTATATAACAAATTGTGGTATTTATTTCCTTGAAGTTGAACTAGGAATACTTTCGATTATTTCACGTTACAGATAAAGTACTTAGATTGAAACAACTCAACTTAAGATCTACGATGCGACAGATATACATGTAAATGCAGATACACATGTAGGCAAAAATACATATGTATACTCAAGTAAAACTTGTAACACCCCTCTTTTAGGTCGGGGGTTAAAAATAATAAAGTTACGATTAGGTAATTAATGTTTGGAGTATGCAATTATATGTACGTCATTATATACCTATTCTAGGGCAAGGAGTGTGAAGACGCGTCGATTGACACCATATTTGCCAAAATCAAGTGTGTAAGAGAGAGAGAGAGAGAGAACGAAATTTGCAATAATTATACTTAGTTTAACAAGTATATGTTTAGAAAACTCAAATACCCCCATAAAAAAAACGGCTGAACTAATCGTGACGAAACATAGCTAAGAACATTCTCGATGTAATCTTGTTACAAATATAAAGACACACAGATATACAGATACACACGTTAAACTTATAACACCCCTTTTTGAGTCGGGGGTTAAAAACTGAAAAAACCGATATCAAAATAAACAATTTAAGTTTACGTAACTTCTATACTGAACCGAGTTTGATGAAATTTTATGGGACCAATCAAGTATATTATTACTCTTTCAAATAATAAAAAGTATTTTCCAAATCGGATATAAATGATAGAGTTATGAGGTAATATACATAAAAATAATACAACTGAATTGAAAACCTCCCCTTCTTTGTAGTCAGTTAAAAAAGCAATACAAATACAAATACAATTTTTTACTCTTAACTCCATAGTCACAAGTCAAAATAATCACAATAATGAACAATAACTTATGTCAACACAAAAATGTGATAATTCATTATATTATTATAAATGTCACTATCAATCGTAAAACATAAATGAACTTAATAATTATATAAAAGTAAGATACTTATGAACTATTATTTATCTATGCTAAAGGGTCTGCTCTTTGGCACAGCTGTCGGCGTCAGCGCCAATATAAAACACTGTCATCTATATGTATACAGGTGATGCAGAAACGATATGCTGATGCTAAAGGGAGTAAGTACACATTAATTTGGCAGACTTTAGCTTTTAAACTAACACGCAAATTTTATAACTATTTTAATTCTTTAAAACCATGTAAGTATATGAATTTAATGAATTTAAGGTAAAATCAGGTAGACAAGCAAAAAAACTAGAGAATAGCACAAGTAGTTCTACGAACAGAAGAGTGAGGAAAAATAAATAAAGCCGATCTGTTAACCTCCTTCTTTAAAGTCGGTAAAAACATTCAGCAAAATATTGATTTTGATATAAACAAATTCATTGCGAAAATAAAAAGTACTATATAGAATCTATTTTCCGAGTGAAAACAATGGAAACTGGTAAACCTTTTCAATTTGGACTGGTTTGAATTGTTTTGGTAAACGCAGAAGATTGTTATTTATATAAATAAATATAAATATAGGTGGACATTTCACAACACCATCATTTGGTTTGTCATTTGGTGGACACAACACCATCTAGCCCAAACTAAGCAAAGCTTGTATTATGGAACTAGATGGCTGATAGAATACACATATATTTTTGTATATGTATGTACTTATGATACATAGAAAGACCCAAACACAGAAAAATCATCGATGCTCATCATATAAATGTTTTCCCTGAGTGGGGATCGAACCTACAACCTGCAGCTCAGCAGGCAGACATACTACCAACTGAGCCACAAGGCCAGTAAAAATATATGGTAAATAAATATATGGAAATGTGAAATATTTCCAAATAAAGGTAATTATTAACTGATAATTACTTTTTAACATAAATAGTTTAAGCAACATGTACGTACGTTTCCTAATTTATCCAACGTCAACGTCAAAAATTGTTCCTGCGAGTACTGTCTCAGCATATCATTTCTGTTTAACCCAGTAGGCACATAAACACAACTGAGCATTGTTTCTGACCTTAATAGGCTTTCGCTTCATCGGGCCCTTTGTGACAACGGTGCCTGCGATGAATAGCTTTATGAGTACTTTTCTCATAAATCTTGTTGAAAAATCGCCTCAAAAATTACTAAAAGATAAAATTTTGCCAGTGTTACCAATATTAGAACAAGCTGGATCAGCGTTTTTAAATTTGATAAAAATTGTGTTTTGAACGATATAAGAGTTTTTGTTTTAAGTTTATCACAAAATTAACCCAATCTTTCGTGTTGGGTTTAGGAATACGATTTTTATCAAATCTGTGTGTTCGACTTTATTGTTTTTTGTTCTGTTTATGTTACCCAATGCTTGTGTTGTTAATTTTTCAATATTTAAAAATGTGGGCTCAAAAAGTGAACATTAAACACACACACACACCCGCATAAGCATAGTCACAAACCTATTTAATGGTAACACGTACACAAGCTTTGGTTGGGCACTGTCATGCCCAAAAAAAAAAAAACTCAGGTCATATTTCCCAAAAAAAAAAACAGTTTAGCATTTCATCTCTGGCACTCCGTCCAGTCCAGTCCAGACCAATATACTCCTGCGTATTGGAAAACCATTGGACTGTGTTTTTACAGCCTTCCAATGATAGAACCACGTTTATGGCAGAGATAGGACGTGCCATGACCGCAACGAACGATAGGAAAATATGTATAACACATTTTCATCCCACCTTTCCGGAAACTGGTGATTGGTTCGCACACAAGAACGCAAGAATTAGCATTCTGGGCTCTTATTCCGTATGACCATCGGCCGTTACGTGAATGTGACGTTGTTGCGATAACAATGAAAATTTGTATTTAAATTTAAGAAGCCTAAGTCTAATTTTCATCGTATATGCGTCCACGTCAAGTTCACGTAACGCGGCCGATGGTCATACGGAATAAGGGCCCTGTTCCTTGTGTATTTTTGAACAGTTTTTTTGCGTACTAGAGTGTAAAGGTGCCCTTAATATGTTTGTGTTTTATGGCCAAGGTTTGTGACCTGACCATGGTCAAGGTATGAAGATATTGTAAGTATAAAATGAAAACTGTTACTGATCAGGGCGGGGTTTAGGCGGGAACGTCATAAAAACATGTCGCTGTTATATTTTTCTAAACTTACGTTATTTGAACTTGAACTTGACAATGATTTTACATAACTTATACTGTGGATAGAACATAATTTGTATTATTCACAAAACTTGACACTGGCAAATGGGCTAATCGCGCGAGTCCAATACAAAAATGAAGAATAATTTTATAGTAATCAGATAATTATACGAGTACATAGTACGAAACTTGTATGTGATACATCATCACTTCAGCCATAAGAATTCCACTGATAGACATAGGCCTCCCCTATGGACTTCATGACGGACGGTTTGCATCCAGCGTCTTGAATGAATGATGTCATCTTTCCATCTCGTGGCTGGTCTTCTTACGTTGCGCTTGCCGGAGATTCCTTATTTATTTATGTACAGATTTGTTACAAGTACTTACATGCAGTCGTTCTTTTTACACATTTAAAACTTTGGCATTACCAAAGGGAGTGATTGAGATAACTAGCTTTACTCTTATAGGCCCTTAAGCAGGCCAAGACAATATTTCGGAATATTTATATAGCGAAAAAATTCGAACGCAAAGTATGAGTAAGCAGCATATATAATGGAAAAGGTAACGTACCCAACATTACCTAAGAGTAAGCACTAAAAGGACATAAGTACTCACAGGTAATGTAATACTAATAATATGTATTTAAAATCCAACGAACGTCTGCAATATTTTCCTCACAATTTTCCCTATTTGCAAAAGCGCATGTTACCATGTATGCAGGACCGGATTTGGAGGTGTGGAGTCCCTGGGGCAACGAAAGAGTGGAGGCCCCTAATTATTTTCCGAATAAAAATTTCAAACCAGTTCATCGATGGCCGAAATGATGATTGATGACCAGTTTTATTAGATCGTAAAATGGGGGGCCTCTTGTGGAGGCTCCGGGGCAGTAGCCCCATGCCCTGCCCTAAATCCGGCCCTGCATGTATGAATTAGCAGTTATAGGTATATCACAGAGGCAATACACGTTCCAACGCTTGTTCCCATTCGCGTGCATGATTATATCCATTCATTCATGCTCCTGAATGAGGAAAGAGTTATACAATCATACATAATGTTAGGTACATTTGTTCTTTATTACATTTTATGATTCATAAATTACCATACATTGTGGATCAGAATATTTAATATAATAAAATTGAAATGTTTTCCGTTGGTTTGCCGTTATCACTATTATTATTAACGGGCTATTTACCGTGGTTCGCGTTAATTTTGAGTTCCCGATATTTCGGCACAGTTACATGATAGTGTTTTAATGAATGACCGTGATGGTAAAAGGGTTTACCGTTGTTTGCTATAATACCTTTTCGCTATTTTTATTCTTTTTAGATACGTCCGAATGAAATTATATATGTATAATAATAAATACAAATTTCCGCTATAATTATTAGTAAATTTATATGTAATTTTTAAACGGATCTTTTATATTTTCTTTATGATTAAATCAAAAATATCCTTGCTCTAAGGAAAATATATACATACGTACATAAAATCACGCCTGTTTGTCCTCAAAGATCATGATGCCGTTTGAGGTCACATTTGACTGCAGTTAGCCCTTTAACTGCGGTCAAATGTGACCTCAATTACCTATTAGAGATGTACCAAATGTTGACTTGTAGTGAAAGGGTCCAACCTATCGCCTACATAAACGCCAAAGTCCTTGAAACAGTATGCCCGGCAAGAGAAACAGCTGGTATTTAGATTATATTCTAGATACGTAATAAAAAATATTTTAGCTTACTTATTAACCTATGCTGTCCCACAGCTGGGCAAAGGTCTCCCCCATTTCCCTCCATAAGTCACGGTCCTGCGCCATCTGCTGTCAATCTTTTTGGAATTTGCCAAGATCGCCACGTTTCTTTAGCGTGGACCAGCGTTTCTTAGGTCCACCTGGACAGCGTCGTTCATCTGGCGTCCACTGCGTGACGATCTGAGCCCATCTTTCTGGATGCATGCGAGCCACATGCCCCGCCCAATCCCATTTTAATTTGGCTGCTTTTTTACCGACATCAACTATACCTGTAATGGAACGCAGCATTGTGTTGCGGACTCTGTCTGTCCTCTTAATGCCCAGTATGCTGCGTTCCATTTAAAATATAATTTCAAGAAAAATAATTAGGTGATAATTTTATTTCTTGCTAAAATCTCTTGCTAAAATATGCTTCCTTAAGAAGCCTGTCATCCCGTCTCCAGGTTCATACTTCAGGAAGAAATTGTTAAAAGTTCCGTCGTCGGTCTGGCATTGTGTGCCAAAAATGATAAAATAATGCCACCCTTCACAGAATTAACATAATCTTGCGCGGGAAGATGGAAAAATCGTGCTTTATCTGTTTTGTTTAAATCAGGCTTCGAGCCTTCGTCAGGCTGATTTATACGACTATACTATTTTCACCATGAGGTGCATAAGTATTTCTATTTTTACCCGACTGCGTAAGAAGGAGGGTTATATTTTTCGAGTGTATGTATGTATGTGGGAATGTAACATGTATATATGTTTCTATATGACAGCCTAAGCGGCTTGACCGATTTTGATGTGCGAGGTTTCGTTGGATTCGTCTTCGCTTCCGGAGTGTCATAAGCTATATTTTTTGGATTAATAATACGTTTCTTGCAACAACAAAAAAACGCGTTTTTTCGTAACCTCCAACGAACTTTTTCGTAATAAACAAGTGATTTTAATAGAATTATTCTAAAGAATGCGCATTTATAATTTTTATAGCGATTTTACTTATACTGGTGTAAGTATGTGTGTTTTCTACATATATTACCTTATAAAGCCTGAACTCCTAAATGCGTGCCCGATTTTTACATACTTATAAACAATGACATTTCCAAGTTTCAAAGCTTACGAAGAAATATATTTGTAGTTTTAGATTCGTCTGTACTTTTTAACTGTTATAGCATTTTTTTTAAATAATAATAATAAAACTCTTTTGACAAATATCTTTAAGATTTTACACGAATTATCAGAAAGGATGCCTATTTGTGCAATGGCTGTGCACTTTCGAGCTAAAAATGTAAGTACATTCAACATCTGTTACTCGACGATAATTAGTCGGAAATGTTATTATTTTATTATAGACCAGCTGCAACCCACGGTTTTAACCGCGTAGCGATCAAAAGTGATAATGATGATGATAGAATACAGCCTTCTCCTTCTACATGTCCTTCTCCAGACAGACGACAGTATAAATAACCCTTTCGGATCTAATAATCTTCCATTGAAGAAAAAAAATATACTTTGAAACGACCCACGTAGATAGGTTTAAAAGGGTCACGTATATTTCATTTATTTTGATAAATTCACGCAATATTTTATAGTACATTAAATTCGGCAGCGTTAGTACTGAAATTGAATAAGGAGCGCATTATACGTTGCCACTATATTTATATACATTAAATAGGAAGGCCCTTTTCCTAAATAGGAAAATGGCTTTAAAATGCGTACCATGCCTTCGTTGCAAATGGTTGAGCAAAGACATGTCGGAAGAAACAGAATGGCATGATATTACAAACAAACAATAATCTTAGATTGTCGTAAATATCATTATCATCATCATCTCAGCCACAAAAAGTCCTCTGCTGGACATAGGCTTCCCCCATGGATTTCCAAAAAGATCGGTTGGAAGTGGCCTGCATCCAGCTTCTTGCTGCCACTTGTGTGATAACTTCTGTCCACCTTGCGGCTGGTCTTCCTATATACGCTGCGCTTGCCAGTGCGTGGTCTCCGCTATGCAATGTTGGTGACTTTCGTAAGTCTAATATGACCTCTTGGTTTCTTACACTATCTCGCAGATAGATCACAAGCACAGCTCTCTCCATAGCTCGTTGCATGACTTTGAGCTTCCTTATAAGGCCCATAGTAAGTGACTACGTTTCAGTACCATATGTCATCACTAGTACAAACAGTGGTCGTAAACTTTCGGCTTGAGGGACTGAGGTATATTGGACGAGAAGACGCTGCCCAGTCGAGTTGGATTCGACGATTGACCTCTCTCGCAAAGTTGGAGCTGCCTAGTCGGACCGTTTGTCCTAGGTAGCCGTATTCGTCGACAACTTCGAGAGTGGAGCTCGTTTTGTCCATGTTCATCTTGAGGCCCACCCGTTGAGAAACTCTATTGAGATCTTCGAGCATCGTACTGAGCTCTTTCCATCGACTCTGCCACGACTAATATATCGTCGGCAAACCGAAGGTGAGTGATGTACTCGCCGTTAATATTGATGCCGAGCCATTTCAGAAGCTTGTAGTAGTAAATAAAGCAAGTTCATACAAAGCTTGTAATAAAAAAGTATTACCCATCTTTCGAGCCAGTCGGTGAAAATCAACTGAAACACGTAATACTACCAATCATTATTAGTATTAGTTTAAGAGCCCCACGGTTAATACCTTTCCCCGGTCACGTATAATAATATCCTGGGTGGAATTGAGTCCCCACATCGTGGAGGAAATAACCTGGAATCCCTCAGGCCGTGCACGATATAACCACTTTATAGATATATAAATATAATGTTGGATCAATTTGGGTCAGTTTTTCTCAAAGTTGATGCCGCACCCCCCACTCTCCTTTCCCCACCCCCTCTCCCCCTCTTTCCTCTCTTCCCCCTTGTGTGGGGTGCGAGCTTTCAGACAGCATAGAAAAAAAGGTTAGCGTCGATGGGGACAAATTACATACCCTCCCTTGAAACATTAGTTTTTTTTAAATCAAGAGTGCATAGTTCGATGTTTTCTACAAATCTAGATTTTATATTATGATGTTTATACCCGACTACGCAAAAAGGCGGGTTACGATTCTTCAGATACAGAAAATTAAATTCTCAATTATGTTGAATCCTCAACATGTTGCTTTAATGATTTTAACAGTACTAGTTTATGTATGTATTCCTCCTAGACTACTACTTAATTTAATTTTAATTTGAAATTACTTTAAATTAACTTTGCAGGCCGCATACAACCAGTATTTTTGGAAATCCATGGGGGTGGCCTATGACCTTAACCTAAAATTTCTGACTCGAATTTGATAAATGTGGAATTAATAGACTCATTTACATAATTCGCATATCAGCCTATCATATTTAATACAGCAGATTTTTTCGTGATTTCCAGATTGGTCTCATTGTAAAAATTGTTCATAAAGATGAGTAGTACAAGACCTTATCTTTATGGTCTAGTAAAAATAAGATGCTAGTATGAGTTCCCGGCAGCCTAGTGGTGAGACCGTCTGACTTGCGATCCGCAGGTCCTGGGTTCGAATCCCACGGCACGCACCTCTGTCTTTTCTAAGTTATGTGCGTATTGTTGATTGCCGCCAACTTCAAACGGTGAAGGAAAACATCGTGAGGAAACCTACATGTCTGAGAGTTCTCAATGATCTTGAAGATGTGTGAAGTCTGCCAACCCGCACTTGGCCAGCGCGGCAGACTATATCCTAACCCTTCTCACAATGAGAAGATGGCCCGTTCCCAGCAGTGGGACAGTTTGTCAAACAGGGCTGATAAAAAAAAAAAAAAAAAAAAAAGATTTGTGACAACATAAAAGACAACTATGTATATTGTTATTTAAATGAATATACTGGTGCTTTGAATTACATTTGACACAATTTTATAATGATATTATACAAGGAAATTTTGTTACCTTTACACGCTCAACCGGCTCAACCGATCGTTATGAAAATTTGTATAGAGATAGCTTTGGACCTGGAGACGGACATAAGCTACTTATCATCATCATAATCATCACCATTTCTCATAAATACGCGAGTGAAACCGCGGAACGCATCTAGTCTATAAACTGGGGATTATTGTTGATCTATGATTTTTAATTATTTTCCTATCATAATTTCAAAGAATCCCCCCAGTTGCAAATACTGTGATCAGCTCCATAGAAACGGATTTATTTTTACTAGACTATTAAGGTCATTGTACTACTCACCGTCTACAACCCCGTCGTTCGGTATTCCACTCTATAAGTATGTATATACGTATACAAATACTCTAGAAATAAAAAGGGTAAAAGGATTTCGCAAAATAAATAGTTTTTCAATGACTCGGAAAAATATACCACCATTTTATCCCCCAAATAAACAAGTTCCGAAGTAGATAAGAATTTACGCAATCAGACTGAGTATTGTGTCTAATAAAAATTCTAGAAGCTGGAAAGCCTTATTGGTAAGATACAGTGAAGGGGACTTTAGTACTTGAAAACCTTTACGGCTCTAAAACAGATACTGAACACTCGTTAGAATGATCTACTGAAGGCATACGCACACTACCATAGAAAACTTAGTAATATACAGGATGAAATCTTATTCAGGAGCATCCTTTATGTCTAGAATTAGATAATAGGGAATATTCATAAATTTCAATTCATAGGAATAATAGTTTTAATTGACAACATACTAAAATGTAATACATATATTATGTATACTAAAAAACCGGACAATTGGGAGTCAGACTCGCCCACCAAGGGTTCCGTACAAACTAGTAGATAAAAGGGGGAAATTATTTTTTGACGTGACAACGTCTAATAAATCGATGAACGCTGGCTGCATGCACGACTTGCTTGTCCCGTTACAACCGCGCGCGGTGGCTGAGGAAGCGTATGTTGTCACGTTAAACTATCGTCCGTAAACCGACTTTACAGACAACCAATTTAAAAAAAAAAATTTACCTTCATAAACCGAAAAATATACATCGTAAAAATATTTATTAAACCTGTTTCAGCTTGCGCTAATAAAGCTCTTTATTATGATACCGCACATGATACGGTTTTCTATTTTATTTTTATTACTATTATTTTTATGTATATTTATAAATTAATTAATTAAAAATGATGAAAATTGTAAGATTAGACCTTGGAAAAATAAAACTGTTACTTATATAATATAATTACGTATCATTATAGTCTAGTATATAAGAATAAACCATTGTTACCCATAAAAACCAAACCCATTAACCCAACCCATTGTACCCATAAATAAACCATTGTACCCATCGTTGAAAACCCATTGTTTTATAAGTGTTTTTTTTTTGTAATTTTTACTCTCTTTGTGGTGTCAATAAAGTGTTATTGATTGATTGATTGATTGATAAACCAACTACCAAGACACGGGTTCGAGACACCCAGTTTGGTTGGTTGGTGCCAGTACGAACATTGTAGTATCTTACGTGAATAAATTATTTTGTATTTGTTTGTATTTGATTGAAGCACTTTAAAATTTGGACCCTCCTTCCTTACATAAAGACCCAATTTTTTGTGATTAAATAAAAAATGTACAGTTTTCGGTTTTTTCCCTTTATATGTACTTTAAGGCAATTCTTCTTGCCAAATTTCAAAGTTATAGGTCAACGGGAAGTACCCCATAGGTTTTGATTCCCTCCCTTGCGAGTGTCGAAATAAGCGTTTTTTGCAACATATTCGGCTGTAACTTTTTTTCATGAAAACTGAGAAGTTTGATTTTTTCACAGCTCTAAGGGACAATAGACCTGAGTATTTGATATGAATTTCAGCTTGATACCTCGCTTGATACGCGTTCCTGAGAAAAAGGGTCTTGACAGACAGACGGACAACAAACCGATCCTATAAGTGTTCCGTTTTTTCCTTTTCAGGTATGGAACCCTAAAAATACTTCAATCGGTCAGTAAACTTCCGAGATTTAGGGGAGGGATGCCCTCTCTCGTGAAACAACAGTTTGTGTTGAATTTGTACTTGTGTTTTTAAACGGATAATTAAGGCTGCGACACATGCATAGGGACAGGCATGCAGCATTTTCTACTTATCTAGTTACTAGTTTGTAAATCAAATTGTAATTAAATAACTTTTTGAAGTTAAGTGCGTATTTTTATTGCCGTCAACTTCAAACGGTGAAGGAAAACATCGTGAGGAAACCTACATGTCTGAGAGTTCTCATGATCTTGAAGATATGTGAAGTCTGCCAACCCGCACTTTGCCACCGTGGTAGACTAAGGCCTTACCCTTCTCACAATGATAAGATGACCCTTGCCCAGCAGTGGGACAGTTTGTACAAACAGGGCTGATAAAAAAAAAAATATGATCGACGGTAATCCCGAAACTATTTTATTACGTACTTGACATTGTAGTATGTCCATGGCGCTGGTTTTAATTTTATATAACTTGACCTTTTGGAATATCCGGGTAGACATTGTGTCCTAATCTTAATATTGATTATGTATAATACTTAACATAATACCACATAACATATAATAATACGTAGCTGTTGTTGGTGCGGTCTTATCTTTCTTTTCGCATGATGATGACCGTTGCATACGTTCATAACATTGCGCAATATTTAGTCGCAAAACATTTGTTAAATAATTATAGTTTAAAAAATAACTAAAAACCGACTTCATAATACGCAATTTGTTTTCATCATAGTCGACATATTTATTCAGATAGTATGTTATAAAAATCAAAGTGCTGAACACTTTTTGACAATAGATATGTATGTGGAACCACCTCTGAAGTATGGACCTACCAAAAACAAAAATAATCATCAAAATCAATGCATTATTGGCGAAGTCTTAATAATTAACCTCTGAACAAACATACAAAATAAAACAGATTCAAATTGAAAACCTCCCCTTTTTTGGAAGTCGGTTAACAAATAAAAATATTTGTGGATATTTATTTAATAAATACTTCAAAATCAATTCATTATTGGCGAAGAAGAATTTCCTTATCAATATATAAACCATGGGTAGCTAAGGTCGTATTCCGATGGTCGTAAAGCAAGTTGTCGTAAGCGCCTCATGTAAAGGCCGCGGCAACCGAGTCAAGTTCACGGCCTCGCCGGCAGATAAGGCGTTTACGTCATATTGAGCTTACACTGATATTTGCCGATAGCATGAACATTTTGTTATTAAAAAACCGGACAAGTGCAAGTCAGACTCGCCCACCGAGGGTTCCGGAAATCCTGCGAAACCGGGGACAAAGTTGTTAAAACTTTAAGGCCAAAGTAGTCATTGATAAAAGGGGGAAATTATATTTTTTTACAGTTTTCGTTTTTTACGTAAATAGAAAAAATACACATCATAAAAAAAATTACAAACCTGTTTAAGCTTGAGCTCTTACATATACACGTATATACATATATATCATACGGTTAACACACTTCAAAATTTGGACCGTCATTCCTTAAATAAAGACCCTATTTTTGTGATTAAATTAAAACTGTAAACTTTTCGGATCTGCTAAGTAGCAGCTCGAGGCGTTAGAGACCATTGAGAGGCGTGCTAAGAGGCTCATTTGTGACGATTCCCTTGTTCGGACTAAACTCCAAAGTCTGGAGCATCGTCGCCAAAGCAAAGTTGCCAAAGTTGCAAAGTTGACAAAGTTGCCAGTTTATCGGTTGTTTATCGCATACATTTCGGTGAGTGTGTGTCTGCTTTGCATGATCTCATTCCCCCATGCCCATTTTTCTATCGGACAGTAAGAAGCACGAAAAAGCGACATCGTTACATGGTTGATATTCTGAAAACACGTACGAAACGCTTTGGCTCCACTTTCATTGTGCGTACCGCCAAAATGTGGAATGCGCTTCCTGAATGGGTCTTTCCGAATAGATATAATCTAAGTGTCTTCAAATCGCGAGTGAATAGGTTTCTTCTAGGCAAGCGCGCTCCATCGTAGACCGTAACTGTCGCTTAACACCAGGTGAGTTGACGGTCAAGCGCAAGCCTATCGTCGAATAAAAAAAAAAATTTCCTTTATGTGTACTATAAAATAACGGCTTCTTGACAATTTTCATAGTTTTAGGTCCCATAATGGGAAGTACCCTATAGTTTTTTCACTCCTCTTGCTCTAAAAGTCCGTCATTGTAGCGTAGTAAAGCGGGGGAAAATAGCATTTTAAGGTCTAGGGGAAAAAGTAAATTAAAAAAAAAACTGAGAACCTACATACACGAAACAGTCTTTATTCAAAAGTAGAATAATCTCTTTGGAATATATTTACATTCTCTTTGCAAACATCTCACATTTGCAGACTTACGTAAATAGGGCAAATTCTGTGTACAAATTGTACATTTCATTTTTAATAAAATAAACTTTAAATTATTGTATTGGATTATTTTATTTTCTCGCACTCGTAGTGAAAAGTAGAGTGTAACACACGGCGCTAAAACCCATTGTAACTCGGTTTCTATTAACTAATTATACTAAAAAATCTACCTCGTTCCAATGGGTCATTTTAGCCCCTTGTATAACAATCAACTATTGATTCCCTTGTGAGCGTTATATGAGGTTTTTTTTGGAACACAAACGACTGTAACTTTTTTTAACGATAACTGAGAAGTTTGTTTTTTTTCACAGCTGCAAGGGACTACAGATCTGCGTAAATGGATTTAATTTCAACTCGATACCGATTAGTGGTTTTATATGCAATTGTATGTTCATCTCGCATTACGCGTGGGCAAATGATAAAGTTATAGAATTTATACAATAATGTGGACGTTATTCAATAAGTTTTCTTGCCCGTCCGTACTGAAAGCAAAGCACACTTCGAGGCATACATGTTCGTATATAAATGTGTCGCAAGCCACGTATACAAAAGTTAAGCACAATTGAGCTGGTGGACACGAAAACTACTTTTGTACTCGTAACTCAGGTTCGCGCCCTATACAGGAGTTTTGCACAAAATGTTCGCTAACAAATGTTCTGAACACAATATTGGTGGAATCCTACCACCAGCCTTACACAGACTTCGGTCACGCTTCAGTTCAACAACCTTGTAGTCGCAAGGAAATTGCAATTAGAGAGGCGACAAGAGTACGGACCTCGGCTGCATCGCAAAAACTTCACTAGAGCTTTTGCAAGGCTGACACACACAAAATTACAATTACTTCTTTAAATAACATTCACCGTTTACTATTACAGAATATATTCTATGTTTGAAGTTAAAATATTATTTTTCACAGGTCAAAAAACACAGTGTATTGAGTCCCCAGGGGTTCGCATGAACGCGATGCACAATATACTCGTGCACGAAACATTTTATGTAAACAATGTAATTTGAACACAAACTAATTAACCTAACTCAATTAATGTCAACACCCTCCACTGTCAATATAATATACATTGTTACAGATATAAAATTTTAGCACAATATTATACTATTTCATCATCATCATCATCTCAGCCATAAGAAGTACACTGCTGGACATAGGCCTCCTCCATGGATTTCCAAAAAGACCGATTGGAAGCGGCTTGCATCCAGCGTCTTCCCGCCACTTGTATGAGATCATCTGTCCATCTCGTGGCTGGTCTTCCTACGCTGCGCTTGCCGGTACTTACGTGGTCTCCACTCGAGAACCTTTCGGCCCCATCGGCCATCAGTTCTATGTGCTATGTGTCCTGCCCACTGCCACTTCAACTTGCTAATCCGCTGTGCTATATCGGTGACTTTTGTACGTCTACGTATCTCTTCACTTCTGATTCGATCTCTGCCACTTCAACTTGCTAATCCGCTGTGCTATATCGGTGACTTTTGTACGTCTACGTATCTCTTCACTTCTGATTCGATCTCGTAGAGAGACTCCGATCATAGCCCTCTCCATACTATTTATAATAGCAATATCTCGAGCAAGATTGTTTTAATTCTTAAATAGGCTTGCGCTTGACCGCTAACTTTTCCTGATGTTAAGCGATTGTAGCAGTCTACGGTGGAGCACGCTTGCCTAGAAGCTTGTATAGGTTTGAAGACACCGAGATCATATCTATCCGGAAAGACCTATTCAGGATGTCACCTATTGTGACTAATTGGTGACCATGGTCACATCACTGAAGAATTCCATATCCATCTCCTAATTCCACCATCAGACCGGCTCGATGGATCAAAATTAACGTATTTCCTTAGAAATTGCATGCACTCGCCACAACAATTACAAGAATATTAAATTCGAATTCCTATAAATATCTTACGGTAAACCGTAAGATAATTTTTAATTAATAATAATTAATTAATTTAAATTATAATTAAATTATTAATTAATAATTAATTTAATTATTATCTAAGATAATTTTTTTACTCATATACTTTATAGTTTATACTATATACTTTACTCACATTTATTTTTGAGTCTATATCTCTAGTAAAATTTTATTTGCTAAACACATTGTTAAAATACTATGTACAAAAAGGTAAAGCTATTCTATGGAATTAAGTTTTTTTTTATAATATATATTTATTCCATGTCCACATGTTGAGCACTAATCTAACATATACATAACAATAACTTATATAATATATTATGCACTTAGACAACAGTTATTTGTTAGATTTAGTTTGTGTAACGACCACGTTAGTTACCATAATAAAATTCCAATATTTGTTTACAAAGTTATTTACACGTAAAACTAAGAAGAGCGTGTTAGTGGGAGGAAAAACTTTAAGCCAACAATTTGTACATCTACTCTCTAAGCCTCTGTCTTCCACCTAATCCCGGTCAAAAGTGGCGTCAAACGGCTTCATAACCATTAATGCTCTGCCTACCCCGTAAAGGAAATAGGCGTGATTATGTATGTAAAAGGTTGTAATTATGATTAAATTAAACACTTTCAATCATAAGGCCTAAGTGACAAGTGGCGGGAAAACGCTGGATGCAAACCGTTTCCAATCGGTCTTTTTGGAAATCCATGAAGGAGGCCTATGTCCAGCAGTGGACTTCTTATGGCTGAGATGATGATGATGATAAGGCCTAAATCTTACCTTTTAACAACTGCTAGAGTTAAACCAGCCGTCAAGCCAAGTTTAAACGCGCTCATCCACAGCAGAGACATGACTGCAAATCACACTACAGCCAAAACACTAAACAATATCATTCATCACTTTAGCACTTCAATATTGTCACAGCACTAAGCCAAATTAGAGAAAAAACCACGCAAGTTAACAAAGGGTGATAACTTTTTAATTCACTGTAGCGTTGTCTATTTTTAAACAAAATTAAAAAGGTCGCGTTCGATTAAACATTTAAACATAGAATTTCAACTTCTTAATTTCCTTTTGCGCTATTTGTAAATTTTGTAATAGATTAATACGGCTCCGACAGGTGTATCGATGAATTTTGAATAGGCAACTTCATCGATTTTCAAAGGTCGCTCTCGAATGGTCCGTTACTACGGTCATAGTGAAGTGGCGCGGTACAGCGCTCGTCTATAATATAAAGTTTTATTTCCCCCCACTCCGACAGCTCACTTTCAGACTCGACAAATGTCATTACACAATTACTATGTATTGAAATAATAAGTTATTGTGATATAATAATAAACAAAACATCACAGAATAATTGATTGATTATTCGTTGCATAACTCACACAGTACTTAAATACTTTTATTTATCTTGAGGTATTGGAACAGATGGGTCATTTGTTGTTTTTGACGTGAGTACATGAACATCTCTAAAATTACTTACACTTATTTTCGAAGACTAGCCGCAGTAGCCTGACTCGCCTGACCTTACCTCTGCCTGGAGAAGTAGGTACAAGTAGTAGTGTGCATTTGATGTTATAGAATTACGATTGACTACCTCGTCTGATGTTAAGCGTGTGGCCGAGGTTAGAGCTCGTCAATTTAGAAGATATCTATTCACTATAGCTTTAAAAATTCCAAGACCATAAGTATAGGAGGGCAATGTTGCCTGCGAAAACGGATATAATAATGTTGATTTTTATATTCTATTTATTTATATTCTATTTATATATTTTATATTCATTTTATATCCTACGATAATGAGCGCAATGCATTACACAGAGTGATCAACTAATCGCGATCTTTTGCTATTAAATTACGCGTTTTTCACACAACAACCGAAAACTGTTTCTACCCCTAAATATTATCCAATTTCGATTATTCTTTTTTTATATACTTAGCTGGAACCATTACTGACTATGCTTCTGCGGTTTGCGTTTTTCGAAATTTACACTTTTAATTTTGAACTTCGAAAGTCGGATCTATACAAAATTTGAAGAAAAAAAAAAACAACAAACCATAGAGGCATTGACATTTATGATTTTAATCAAATAAAAAAAAATAATCACCGAGATCGGGGTATATAACAGTTTTCTCCTATTGTATGGGAGATGTTTAGTGGTAGAATAACAGTTTTCTCTTATTTGTATGGGAGATGGCGCGACCTCAGTTCTCTTAATAAATAAAATTAATAAAAAAAACAGAGTATTGGTAGTATCAGAGTAGTAGTATTTGGGTGTATAACAACCAAAATGTATTGAACTCTCGTTAAACGAAGCAATAGTAATAAGATACAGAGTTCAACGTATAATGGAAAATGCAAAAGTACCTTTTTTTTCTTTTCGAATTCGTGTTTTTTTTGTATCGGAGATACCATGCTTTAATTTTTTTTGTAAACCAAATATTAGTCTAGTGTAACTCGGGAGGTACAAACGAGTCTAATTACACTTCGTATATCAAATTCAGTCAAGCCATTTAAAATAGAGGAGATAATATAGAAACAAATACACTTGAACAAAGTTACCTTTCCTCTCGGGATGTCGGGTAAAAAAGCAGTCTTAATTCTTAGTACCTGGGCGACCAAGCCCCACTCGAATTTTTTACAACTGAAAGTACGAGCAAACCCGGGTTCACTAAAAATGAATGGATACCTAGTAAGATCGATTTATCGTCCCCTAATCTACCTACAAACCGAATTACATTAAAATCGTTGGAGCCGTTTCCGAGATCCAGATTATATATACACATAATATATACAATACTTGCTCGTTTAAAGATATTAGATATATTACACAAAAATACGTTTATTTTTGTTTTCATAGACAAAAGCCAAACTGGATTCGCATTTATTTGAACCAAATAATATTTGTAAGTAAAATTATGTAGGTATCTCCTTTGAGTACATTGTTGTTTCTCTTCATTATTTTGCAACAAAACTGCAAATTGCATTCCTAAGTATTGTTGTGTGAAGTAATATAGGTACTTCACACAACAATACAGTTTATTTACGGCTCATATTTTCAGTGTTTCATACTTATAAAAAATATCTGAGTTTATTAAAAGAAACAAATGTGCGGTCTACAATTACGTAAAACTCCTACACAATTTATTTAAAACAGAGAAGTATCTATATTAAAAGAAAAACAAGATACCCAACTGCAGAAAAGCGGTATTTCCAGTCTAGCTTACGATTTTTTTACGTTTGATATGCTGTTGAGTGTACTTTTTTGTGAGAAAGTATGCGTAAAATCGCAGTAAAAGATTATAAATGTGCATTATCTAGAATAATTCAAGTAAAATCACTTGTCTTATACACTCTGGAAGTGAAGACGAATCTAACGACACCTCGCACATCAAAATCGGTCAAGCTGTTCAGGCTGTGGGCGATCATATAGAAACATACATACATACTCGTACATACCCACATAAATACATACCTACATAGTATACACACACTCGAAAAACATAACCCTCCTTCTTTCGCAGTCAGGTAAAAAAAAACATCGTTAGACTAAAATAATGAACCATGGCAACCATGATAAAATCATTAATTTGGCCGTCCTAATGTAAGTATCATTTCAATATTTTTTCAGGGAGGAATGAGTGAACAGAGAGGTCGTTAAACAGTAATATTACTGAGTAACCTGTCGTGAAGGCCCATAGAGTCGTAAGTAAGTAAACTATAAGTATAAGTAAAGTATAAGTACCTATACGTAATATTATTATACAAGTATAAGTTTAGAAAACTCAAAAAAGGGCTGTACCGATTTTGATGAAACACAGCTAAGAACACTCTAGATGAAAATGTCTTTCAAACAAAAAAGAATTACATCAAAATCGGTCCATCCGTCCTTATGTATGTTTATAGATACCACGTGTGTCGTGTGTATTTATAAACATGTATAGTTAAAGAAAAATCTATCAGCACTCTCTCAAAAATATTTATATTATGTAAGTATTTTTTAAACAATAGATCTCTTCAAACCGAAGTTTGTTCTTTTTAAAAAAATTACAGGTTTTTTATTTAGAAAATATAACAATTGTTTTTTGGTTACTCTTACTTGCATCATACACACGTTACATGAATATTTGACAAAATCAAGGTTCTGTGGTCGAGTCGAGATAAAATAATTTTATAATTTAAAAAACTGTACAAACCGACTTAAAAGTACGCTATTTCGTTAACTTGTAATATTAATAAGGATTAGGATACATAAAGTTCATCATGTCATCATATTCAGTCGGGTAATAATAAAACAAGGCGCTCGAGCGTTGAAGTAACTCTATTTTCTCCTATTGGATGAGGAGTAAAAAGGTTTTACTTTTCAAGCTTACTAAATCCTTCACAGTTGTAAACTTTTTAAAGAGATCTCTTTTCACCCGCTCGTTTTTTTTTTGTCAAGAATGACATTGATCATTGAATGTCTTCTTCTTCTTTTTTATATTGGACCCGCATTAAAGCATTTGCCAGTGTCAAGTATAAGGTTTTTTTCAAGTTTCTTGAATAAAACAAGTTGTAAATGTTCTAGTCACAATCTAAGACGTATACAGTCAATCACAGAATTCGCCCTATTTCATTTGCAGTCAATTTATAAGTCGAGTCATGCTTTAGTAAAGTGGTGGCGACTTTACTAGAAGCTACTATGAAGTTTTGTCGACAACGTAAAATGACACGTTTCACTGCTTAATTTCACTTGCCCACACTCATGTACTTGATCGGACACTTAATGAATAAAACACCATTTTTATCGCATTAATATTCAAACTAACACAAGTTTAGGAAAATAAAACAAAGCAACAACATATTTCGATGACGTTCCCGCCAAAACTTTCTCACAATGAGAAGATGTCCCGCATCCAGCAGTGGGACAGTTTGTACAAACAGGGCTGATAAAAAGAAAGAATTATCGATGGCCGGAGAATACGAGGCCTTTTTAAAACCTGTTAAAATTATGCACTGAGCTCATTGTTTCACCCTCACCCATTTTTAGTGTTCCGTACCTCAAAAGAAAAAAAACGTAAGTCCTTATAGGAACACTGAATTTGGTTGTCCGTCCGTTTGTCTCTCTGTCAAGATACTTTTTCAAACTTAGCTCCGTGGTCCTTTGCCATAACTTAGCTCGCTTCACTCGCACTGTCAATGAATATTTTTAGGCACCTGGTGATAAAAATCGTAGGTTTTCCAGTCTTTCAGATCATAATTACGTATATAATTTTGTTCGCGAGTCATATTACCTGTAATAATAATTAATATAGATTTACCCCAGCAGTGACAACAAAAGGTATTTAGGCTAGGTATTTACCACGTCATTTACGCTAACGACCTGTGGAAGCAGGCCCTGAATCAGTCTCAGTAATGGAATTACCAATTAGGCACCGAAGTTCAACCGCATCCGAAATTAGGAAAGTGGTGACGGTGCTTAGGTGACTACTGTCTAGGTCTAAGACCGGACAAGTGCGAGGCAGACTCGTCCACCGAGGGTTCCGTACAAACTAGTAGATAAAAGGGGGACATCGTATTTTTTTTTTTCATATTTTCCTTCTTATACCGAAAAATATACATCGTAAAAATATTTAAAACCCTGTTTTAACTTATGCTAATAAAGCTCTTTCATATGATACCCCACATGATACGGTTAAAGAACTTTAAAATTTTGACCCTCATTCCTTGCGTAAAGACACTATTTTTTTGTGATTAAATCAAAAATGTCCTGATTTCGATTTTTTTCCTATATGTGTACTCTAACACAATGCTTCTTGCCAAATTTCATTGTTCTAGGTCAACGGGAAGTACCCTATAGGTTTTGATTCCCTTGTGAGTGTCGAAATGTGCGTTTTTTACGATATATTCGGCTGTAACTTCTTTTTACGAAAACTTAGAAACTTTATTTTTCTTTCTGCAGCAAGATACTATGGATCTGCGTATATGGTTTTAATTTCAACTCGATACCTTCACGCGTTCCCGAGATAAAGGTCTTGACACCCGACGGACGGACAGACGGACAACAAAGTGATCCTATAAGGGTTCCGTTTTTTCCTATTGAGGTACGGAACCCTAAAATGGCAGGGTATTCATTTATACATACAGACCGAATTGATAACCTCCTTCTTTTTGGAAGTCGGTTAAAAAGTGAATGTATGGGATCGACATATTAGCCAACGAAATGTCATGTGACGGCACGATACAATTCCTTAACATTTCGAAGCGTAAGCGTTTGCAGAACTAGAAACATTTGCCGCTTGTCCAAGCCTGCTGCGCTGACCTTGATTAACTGTAGTGTAGAGATATATTTTACTGAAATCCTGCAAAGGATTTGAAGGACTTCCCCATCATCATTTTGCATCACCACGCAGTTTGAACAGATTACGAATCATAGCTAGTAATATATGGAGTTACAAAAAGTTAACCATGCCAGTAAGTACAATGGGGTCGCTTACGGGTAAAAGCCCTGACGGAGGTTCCGCCGAACTACATAATGTACGTGTTCACTGGCACGTATGCACCGGAGGTACCGCCAGCTACAGCATGTGCAATTTGTACTAAATAATGTGATATAAGGCACAAGACTATGTCGTACATACAATGAAATTAATGTTTTGCTAAACGATCTCGATATATTTCACGACAAATTTAACGCATTCAAGTTTAAGTTATTACTTTTTTTTAATGAACGCAATAGATTATAATATCACTGTTATATTATCTTATAGGTTTTAGTTTTAAATTAATATAGTTTTAGTTAAAGAATGATGTAGACGCCTGTTAAAGGTATGCATATCAGAACCTACATTAGAGATTACCTACTAAGTCAATGTAATATGTATACTGTTGGTGTTTCTAAAATAAATAAATAAATAGCACGTAGAATTGATGGCCGATGGGTCTAAGAAGTTCTCGAGTAGAGATCACGCACCTGCAAGCGCAGCGCGGGATGACCAGGCGACCTCACACAAATGGCAGGAAGACGACGGAGGTAAGCCGCTTCCATCCGGTCTTTTTGGAAATCCATGAGGAAGGCCTATGTTCGCAATACACTTCTTGTGTCTGTATGGCATGGTATGGTCACCTTTCCTAAATATACTAAACTTGATAACTTTTTATTATTATATTTGTTACTAACTTTTTTTTTTATGTAGAAATAGGTTTGCGCTTGACCGCAACTCGATTAAATTTCAGCGACTTTGTGGTCTACGATGGAGCGCGCTTACCTAGAAGAAACCAAATCACTCGCGATTTAAAGACACCCAGATTATATATTTCGAGAAAGACCCACTCAGGAACCGTATTTCACAACCTAGCAGTCCGCACGATGAAAGTGGAAATAATACGTTTCGTTCGGGTTTTTGGAATATCCACCATGAAACGGTGACGCTTTTTCGTGTTTCTGACTGCCCGATAGTAAAAAGGGCAAGGGGGAATTAGATGATGCAGATAGAAATATATTTTGGATATCCCACTAAATATTCAATCGCTTTGGTATTTCAAAAGAGAAAATTGCCTTTTCTAAAAATCACAAAATAAAAATACTCATTTCAAAGCCAGCCTAACTTATTATCACGCACAAACTTTTGCATTTTTCCCAAGCTTTAGAACATCAAAATTTGTGTAAACTTTTTCTGCTGACCGTACTTAACGGTCACTGACTGCGTTGGGAACTGGCTACACATTCTGCTATACATAAACGTACTAACATATGACAGTAGTTTCACAGTGACTCAAGTATGCCAGCGATACACCCTCTGGGAAACCCTGTTGCAAATGTCTTTGTTATATGCATCTGTTTGCGTAGGGAATTGTTTACACTTTCGCTTATCAGCTGGTATACCCCACGTATCTTGTTACAGAAATCCCAATCGAAATGTACATACTTTTAAATAGTTAACCTAGTATCCACATTAAACAAAAATAAAATACCCGACTGCAGAAGAGCGAGTTTTGCAGTTTAACGTACGATTTCGTTACTTTTGATACGCTGTTGAGTGTGCCAACGTTTTTTGTGAGATAGTATGCGCAAAGTTCCTATTAAATGCGCATTAAATGGCCTTGTGGCTCAGTTTGTAGTGTGTCTACGTCTACCTGCTGAACTGAAAGGTCGTGGGTTCGATCCCCACCCAGGGCAAACATGCAGAGCATGGATGTTTGTTCTGTGTCTGGGTGTTTCTATGTATCATATGTATATATTTACAAAAAAAAAAGTATATATGTATTCTATCAGCCATCTAGTTCAATAGTACAAGCTTTGCTTAGTTTGAGCTAGATGGTGTTATGTGAAATGTCCACAAATATTTATTATTTATTTATTTATTTTTTAGAATAAATCTTTAAATCGCAATTATTTATTACGAAAAAGCATTTTTTTAATACATCAGAGATGTATTATTATTAATATGACAAAAAAAAATAGTCTATGACAGTCAGGGAGTAAAACTAATCTAAAGACACCTCGTACATCAAAATCGGTTATCAAGCCATTTAGGCTGTAGGCGATTATACAGAAACCTGAATCGACACATGAAAAATATGAAATAACGCAACATTTCACTGTAGACAGGCAAATACAACCATGATTGTCTGCTATTAATATATGCTAATTAATACATACAGCTGGTCTGGGATCTGTCTAGTATAGAAATGTCAATGTACTCAGTGGTACAGGTTGTATGGCCTCGGACAACAAAAAATGTTGTCGATTTTAGTACCACCCACGTAATCTGAAAAAATCTACTGTCAGTCGGGCAGCCAGCAGTACTTACTCTCAACTTTTATAGCGATGCAAAGTGCGCAGTTTTGACTGCAATTAATAGTGACACAAAAGTTAAAGCGATTATAAAAAATGCCAATTTAAAGTAAGCTCATTTGAACTTATGTCTCACACTCTTAATTACAATAAAAGCAAGTTAAAAACGGGAGATGAACGAACTTTGCATCGCTATACGAGTTGAGGGTAATCCCGCAGAGCGCAGCGCAGCCTAGTTTGTTTAAAAAACTAAAAAAAAACTTCAAAGTACGCAATTCGTTTACTTGGATGACATTTTTTCAGTTATTTTGTTATAAAAACCAAAGTACTGAACTGATTTTAGTAAAATATTCAAATTACACACAAACACATTAACATTCAAATTATTAAAGATATAAAATAAATAAATAAAAAAAAACATATAAAATAATTTATAATAGACGGAGAAATTGCTGACAAATATTCAAAAAATATTGTTGAATTGAGAACTTCCTTCGTTTTGGAAGTTGGTTAAAAAATAAAACATAATTATAGTAGTTGACTTAAGTGCAAGAAATATAATTCGTAGCTTTTGCCGATCTGATCCGAGATGTATTATTATTATAACACAAAACACTCAGACGACGAATGTAACGACAACCGCACATCTAAATCGGTCAAGCCGTTTAGACTGTAGGAGGTCATATAGAAACATATATAATATAATACACATTTATGTATGTATGTGACATACATACATGCATTTTTTGTGATTTTATTAACCACAACAAACAAAAACAATCAAAACAATATAAAAACTAACTATACTACTACACAAAAAGCAAATCGATTACCCCAGACCGATAAAGGTCTAAAGTCAATCCAAATGCTCAAACCCACTACCAGTTGGCAGCGTACCCAACTTTGCGACTTACACTAAGTACCACAACACTAAATTAATAAAACTTAATAAAAAATATGTGAAGTAACAAACATACCTACATATATATGACACACGTTTTAAGTAACTAGTTACTCATTAACACATATCTTTTATGCGCAATCAGGGGCCCAATTCAGTTATTCAAGACCGCTCCATAGCCGAACCATATGTGGAACAATTCTCGTCTGCCGCCATAGTTTTTTTGATTCAGTCACTTTTATGTCATACAATTGACACATTTGATGAAACGTAACACGTCCTTCGCTCGTTACTAAATCAAAAAATGATAGCAGCCGACGGGAAATGCTTCGCACAAGGTTCAGTTATGGATCGGTTTTGAATAACTGAATTGCCCCCCAGGTAAAAAGTGAAGTGTTACGCTTATTCATTCACAAACTAAAACATTCAAAGGGCCAGCCTCATTTCACTAAGGGCCTCTCTTTATAACACATTTTCTTTCACACTTGTTACTGTCGTGTCAGAGAAAGCTAGACTAATTACATGTCAGAACAAGTGAACGATACCCGTCTTCAGATATCGCCATAACCTGAATTTGACGGAATTGACATGAATCAACTCAGTTGTATTTATGTTTGTTAACGCATAATCAACCGATTTGGTTTTTTTTTGTTCGATAATATATAATTTAAAATTGATCCCATAGAAATTTTATCAAAATAGAAAACAAGTTTTATTAAAATTATAAGGTTCAATAGTTTTGTTAACATTTAACTTAAGTATCTAAATAAACATTAAACAATTCTGTCTCACTTTTCTAATATCCCCTCAGTGATTTTCTATAGATATGTTTAAAAATGCTGTGATGCACGAGAGAGATGCTGCGCGCTTTAATCTCGACCTTAATACTGATAGGTGCATACATACATAGATACACTCGAATAACATAGCCCTCCTTTTTACACAGTCGGGTAAAAACAGACTACTTTCTTGGTATACTCGTACAGGTAAAGGTGACATATTCAAGGCGTCGCTCGTCGTCGCGTTGAAGGGAAAAGGGCTTGCACAATGTTGCGTGACAGTTTCGACACAAATTCATAATCACAAAGGAAAGCTAAATTGTCTTGTGCGCTGGTAAGGTACGACTAAACGGTAAATCTGTACTCAGCGATATCGTTCCATGTTCTTGATGCGTACTGTACAGGAATGGAATTCTTTGCCGCCATCTGTAGGAACATCACCTAGATACAATCTTGAAATTTTCAAGGGTATAGTGAATATATATCTTCTAGATCGACAAGCTCCATCCTCGGCCACACCGTCGCAGTTGGTGGTCAATCGTAGATGTATCTTGCATAAAAAAATCGTTTTAAGGAAAACGAAAAGTCTTAAATGCGATCTAAGGTGGCCTTTAGAACTTCTCGGTTACCACCTCTTCCAGACAAGCATAGAGTGTATAAGCTGTTTCTCTTCACGGGCATACTAGTCTAGTAAAAATAAATCCGTTTGTATGGAGCAGATCACAGTATTTGCAATTATGATTTAATGTAATATGATTCTTTGAAATTATGATAGGAAAATAACTAAAAATCATAGATCAACAATAATCCCTGATTTATAGACTAGCTGCGTTCCGCGGTTTCACTCGCGTAGGTATGAAAAACGGTGATGATTACGATGATGATAAGTAGCTCATGTCCGTCTCCAGGTCCAAAGCTTTCTTTATACTAATTTTCATAGCGATCGGTTCAGCCGTTTCAGCGTGTAAAGGTAACAAAATTAGCTTTTATTCATTATGAAATTGTGTCAAATGTATTTCAAAACACCAGTACATTCTTTAAATAACAATATGGGTACTTAGTTGTCTTTTATGTTGTCACAAATCTTATTTTTACTAGACTATACTGTAAAGTCAGTTAAGGGACTCGAGGGACATTTTGAGGCTGTAGACGGACAAAGACTACTTTTCATCATCATCATCGCCGTGTTTCATCAGCACGCGGTTGAAACCGCGCGGCAGAGTTAGTAATGTATGCTACTTTCCTACACATTTCGCATTTCTATTATATAATATTTTAATATTGACAAGTTTACATCAATTCAGTGTATCGCTCCCACAGATCATAAAACAAATGATCTGTGATCGCTCCCATCACCACAACACAATTACCATAGTAATATATAAGTGCAACGGAACGGCGACATCTCTGATGCACAAATCCTTGGTTAGGACCTTAGTCAAGGTGACAGGTGTTCTGTACTCTGTCATTAAAATTCATATGTCGGAGACTTACCTCCTTACTTCCGAGTCACGACCATTTATAGTTTATTTATTTATACCGTTTTTAGGGTTCCGTACCTCAAAAGGAAAAAAACCTTATAGGATCACTTTGTTGTCCATTTGTCCTTTATCTCAGGAACGGGTGAAGGTATCGTGTTCAAATTAATAACTATATACGCAGATCCATAGTTTCTTGCTGCAGAAAGAAAAATCAAGTTTCTCAGTTTTTGTAAAAAAAAGTTACAGCCGAATATGTCGTAAAAAACGCACATTTCGACACTCACAGGGGAATCAAAACTTATGGGGAACTTCCCGTTGACCTAGAACTATGAAATTTGGCTATAGTACACATATAGGAAAAAATCCGAAAAATTTACATTTTTAATTTAATCACAAAAAAATTGAGTCTTTGTGCAAGGAATGAGGGTTCAAATTTTAAAGTTCTTTAACCGTATCATGTGGGGTATCATATGAAAGAGCTTCATTAGCATAAGCTAAAACAGGTTTTTAAATATTTTTATCTACTAGTTTGTTTTGTACGGAACCCTCGGTGGGCGAGTCTGACTCGAACTTGTCCGGTTTTTTATATATTAATAGTACTTACTTATTTTTAGGACTTGGAGCATTTGAAATAGAATAGAATAACTTTATTGTACTTCCATACAGAGTAACTTAAATATAGATAATAAACGTAATTGAAAGTACAACGGCGGCCTTATCGCATAGAAAGATTTCTTCCAGGCAACCTTAGAATGTATAGGAAATCTGGCAATTGTGAAAAGGAGGTTGTGGTGGTGGTACATAATAATATGAAATAATTATAATTGTATCAAGGTTTATTTATGAATATTTAACTCAATTAACTTAAATCAGTCAAGTCTATACAATAAATACAATACAAAAAACCTCTAAACACAAAGTCAAAAAGGAAAATCCACCATCAGGTTCATACAGGTATTGTATCATACATATTTGTATAAAACATAATATACAATGTATACAAATACTAAATAATATAAATAAATATGTTGTCAAAAGCACTAGGATGTAGAAAATAATATGAAAGGAAAATAATCACAGTTAAAAAAAGAAACCATAAATGGTTTTAGTAGTAGAACAACGACGCTAGTGGAAAGCAGTCTGTAACATTTTGTGAAAAAGTATTTTTGGTCGATGAAGCAGAACAAGTAATGTTGGTTTATGACAAAAATATGTTTTAAAATTTTCAAACCCGTCGTTGTTCGACGACTATCACGAAATTATACGTAGACTTGATTATTCTTTAGAATAGAGCTGGTAAAAATCACTTGTTTCTTTTTATGCATGATACATCTATGATTAACCACCAACTGCGACGGGGTGGCTGAAGATGGAGCTCGTCGATCTAGAAGATAATTCCTAGCCTTAAAAATTCCAAGATTGTAGGTCTCAGGAAACAGAGATGGCGGCAAAGAATTCCATTCCTGTGCAGTACGCATCCAGAATGTGGATCGATATCGCTGAGTACGGATTTTTGGCATTTCAACGAGAAATGGGCGGTAATTCGCAGACTTTCTGCTAGTTTTCAGAACCTCCCGAGTCCTGCTTAGAGAAGACTACGAAAAAGTGAGATTTATTTTTGTTTTAAGCGAGAGTTGTATTAATATAAAAACAATAACATACCTAACTATCAAAATTATTCAAGCGATTTAGGCTACACACATAATACACCCGAAAAACATTTCCCTATTTTTTGTGCAGTCGGGTAATAACAACGAATAATATTATGTAATAATACCTAAACGTAGA
This sequence comes from Lycia hirtaria, assembly GCA_947563715.1. Lineage (NCBI taxonomy): Eukaryota > Metazoa > Arthropoda > Insecta > Lepidoptera > Geometridae > Lycia > Lycia hirtaria. Next base: position 11,632,743 of record OX387378.1, read on the forward strand.
CGCGTATTGACGCAAATCTAAACAATACTTTTTCCCGGGAAAATCCGTGCAATTGGAAATATTCATGTATCAGCGAGACGCTAGTAAAATAATACAACCATATCATATTAACATAGCAAACATTCTAATACTGGCAAAATAACGTGAAAGAAAAAGCCGTCTCAAAAGAGATATTACTTTGATATCAATATCGCGTGGCTTGGGCCAATTTTCCGTGCCTAAGTAATGCTGGCTCACTTCCAACTTCCTTTAAATAATAGAGGCATAAAGGGAATAAAAGCGCTTAGCTGCACTTTTATAGTTGACTAAAAGCGCTAGCGTACTATTTATTCCGGTTTTTATAGTTGACTAAAAGCGCTAGCGTACTATTTATTCCGGTTTTGCATTAGGCATTCCCTCTTTATTTAGGATGTCGGATAGAAACTAAACCAGTGGTGCTACGAACAGTAGACTTCGCGAGCACATTTTTTTTGCCAGTAGTAAATTTTATTTTCATAACAATGAAGACAAATGTCGTGTCTAGCCCACAGAACAGTAAGGGAATATACTGGTCTAGCCTCACCAATGACCACGGAGTCCACGGACTCTGCAAAGTGTTCGCAACGTCAGGTCATAAAATTATGTAAATATACGCGATAAATCCTTTAATATTTTTTTAAGTTTTAATGAATCAATACAAAATCCTGATACGTATATAAATTATCATAATGTAGTTATAATAAAATATGAAGTTGCCTGACAAAATGTGCGCGGATGGAAGTGACTAGGTACAATGCGGAGTAGTGAGCCGGGAACTCTAGTTCCGGCATGGAAGTGGGTTCATACTTCTTTTAGTGAGCCTAAGCAACCGATGCTAGACAGAGTTAAATGGCAAGTTTCATTGTTAGTCAATATTAACCGTTATTTAAAAACTTGGCGTTAAATGGTAATCACTTTAGTACATAATGTACACTTTTTCTTTACATTACTTTTAGTAAGATTTGCCTGTTGGTTGTTACGCTTGGAAACGCCAGATTTTGATTTTATGTTTAATTTTATTTACAATAGTAGTCGCAAAAGCGACATCTACACAAATCTACACAAAACTTTCTTTGTATACGAAACTGTAAACACATTTTATTAGTAGTTCACAACTTTAGTACTAGAGCCAGCCGTTAGATGGCACTAAAATCAATTTTATATTTTTACATGCACGGCCCTGACAACTTCTTGTTGTAGTTTTCTTGAATTTAAGCACTAATATAATTCATAAATCACCTCTACATTCTACCACTTACCAAGTATAGCTCGCAAATGGCCCTCCAAGGTCTGCAGTATGGTCATCTTGATCTCCTTGACCGTCTTGCCGAGGAACTGTTCGCAGGCCGTCGTGAGTAGTTCATCCTCGTTCATGATCTTGCATTGGGCCACGCCAGTGACCGTCAGCGGGACACCCTGGGCTGTTTCCACGTACTCACACATCGGGTTAAGGGTCATAACCTGAAAATAAAAAGAAGTGAATAACTGAGTTCAAAAATAAAAACGCCTACATGGTTTGTGATGGCAGTACAACTTGGGCAGCAGTTTCTAGCAGTTTTGTCACAAAAATATTATGACAATCAAAGAAGACAAGCATTTTGCTAATTTATACTACGTGTCTATTCGCTTTGTTGTAATCAGATAGGCGAAACAAAGGGTTGGTGGCGCAGGCGATTCTCAGAAATCCTGTTCAGAGAGAGAACTCGGGGCACACCTCGCTGACAGATTGTAAATAAGTGCGCACGTCAACGAGCGGTAGCTTTTTATCTGCCTTATTATTATATTGTTCCTAGATCAGTCAGTGTATTATTTTTGCGAATAACCGTCTCACAAAAAAACTATATTTCTGTGGGCCGCCCCTAACATCTGAGCGCCCTAGAAAAGCCCGGGCCTTTTCGGCCTTAGGGGTAATCCGCCTCTGGAAACATGTGCGCACCACAAGCCAGCGATTTTTGTTTATTTATTATACTGTTCTTCGGCACAGAATTCTATTCCTGTGCACGCATCAAGAACGTGGACCGATATTGCTGAGTACGGATTTTTGTCATTTCAACGAGAAATGGATGGTAATTCGCCTCAAATGATAAATTGAAATGGGTGGTAATACGTGGTGTTTACCTCGAGAGAGATGCGTTGCACGTCTGTGACGAGCCACCAGGCCCACGCCCAGCCGCCGACGATGGTGCGCTTCGTGGTGGAGCCACAGCACCCGCCTGCAACAACAAACAAATGACGGTAACTATCTATACACACTACATACCTACATGAATCTAGATTACCTAAACAAGTAAGCGTTTAAAAAACTATAAAACCGACTTCAAAATACGCAATTCGTTCACTTAGATGATTTTTTTTTTTGGAGAAGGACACAGGCTACATTTTATCATCATCATCACCATTTTTCCTCACTACGTGAGTGACACCGCAGGGCACAGTTAGTAAAATAATAATTGGTAGCTCCACACGTTCCTGAGGAAAATGGTCTTGACAGACAGACAGACGGACGGAAAGAGAGACAGACGGACGGACAGACAGAATAGATAGGAGCTACGCGATAGGACGAGATGCACGTTGTGTCTAGCTTTGAGATGGTCTATAGGTAATATATTTGATTTTTTTAAGAAATACTAAGCACCTTAATGTGTCGTAGCAAAAACCACTATTTAATTAAATGTGTTTGCGAAGTGAGACTTCTTTAACTATACTATTATGTACCTATTCAAATGTAAATAAAAAAAAATGTAATTAAATTCAAATAATTTATTCCAGATATTAAGATTTCCATAGATATAACATAAAATAAAATTCCCATAATACACATCAAAAATTAAATAAGATCTAAATAAATGTCAATTTAAAAAGAAGCATCAAAAACTATAAATATAAATCAATAAAATGTCAACAGGAAAAAATGCCATAACTTACTAATACTGTAAACGATATACAAACTTTACTAGCCAGTTTCCTGTTTAGAAATACCTATCTTGCCAGGAAACGCCTTACTTGTAGAAAGGAAAGTTACCCCGCATTCACCTTCACATAACCGTAGTCTTTCCTTCCTTGATTATTTTCCTTTCCGTTCTTAGTCATATAAGGGCATTTTTACTTTGTAAGTTTTTACTGAAGTTGACCAAACAAAAAAAAACCGGACAAGTGCGAGTCAGACTCGCCCACCGAGGGTTCCGTACAAACTAGTAGATAAAAGGGGGAAATCATATATTTTTTATATTTTCCTTCATAAACCGAAAAATATACATTGTAAAAATATTTTAAAACCTGTTTTATCTTATGCTAATGAAGCTCTTTCATATGATACCCCACATGATAAGGTTAATTCACTTTAAAATTTGGACCCTCATTCCTTGCATAAAGACACAATTTTTTTGTGATTAAATTAAAAATGTCCAATGTTTTCGGATTTTTCCCTCTAAGTGTACTTATAAACACAATACTTCTTGCCAAATTTCATAGTTCTAGGTCAACGGAAAGTACCCCATAGGTTTAGATTCCCTTGTGAGTGTCGAAATGTGCGTTTTTTACGATATATTCGGCTGTATTTTTTTTTACAAGAACTGAGAAATTTTATTATATTAATTTCAACACGATACCTTCACGCGTTCCCGAGATAAAGGTCTTGACACCCGGACGGACGGACAGACGGACAGACAGACAGACAGACGGACAACAAAGTGATCCTATAAGGGTTCCGTTTTTTCCTTTTTAGGTACGGAACCCTAAAAACGAATCGGATACCATTATACAACTTATTGGTCTGTGCAAATACAAATGTCTAACTTATAGTACCCTAGCGTAATATTGGAATTTTCGTACATCACCATTAGTATTATTATATTCCGTGTTCTAAGATAGCGTCGAGGGTTAAAAGAAAACAAAGGCAAAATAATACTTAGGTAAAAGCTTTACATTATGAAAAGCGGAGTAAAGGTAATATTAAAACTGGTTCTCGAAGAACCTGCCTCAAGATCTCAAACTTGCACTATTTTACTCGTATATACTCTCCCTTTTGAGGTTATTGACCTTTTGGTGGAAGGAACAGGTAGAGCAAGCAAGAACGTAAATAAAACTAGACCTAATAACATTAAATTCATCTTTGTAGACTAGCTACGCATCTCGGTTTCAGTTGCTATATTACTATGTCTAAACAGGATGTAAAATATTGCTATTTTAAATATTAACCTAATTCAGAATCGGTTTAGCATGAAGACATCAAACGTAAATGAAAACTAACGTGGTTGTTACACACGGGTAGGTACCAGACGAGACGTACTGCGGGAGTGATGTTCGTTGTTCGTTTTGAAATAGACCGCCGTATGCGATTGAAACTATAGTCGGAGATTTCGACTCAAAAATAAATGTGAGTCAACCCGTAAAATATTTTAAAAACGTAAATGAGTCACATGTGTGTATGTGTGTCCGAAATTCCGAATCCGTGCGTTCCTGCGTCATTGCGTTGCTACGTGCGTGCGTGCATTTGTATATAATGTGGATGTGTGTGAGTCTCCCACTCACTGTTATGAATGTGTGTATACCTGTTACGAATGTGAATGACTTTACAAATAAAATAAATTATAACTCAAATAACTTAGTTACCTTACCAATATTTATTTATTTATTAGTAAAAAAACAATACCCATTGTTGAAGCGTCTAGATAAAAAGTTTAGTTTAGTAGCAAGAAGACACGGGCAGTCTATATGGACAGTCGCGTTCTTAGAACGAAGAATGTCCTCAAAGGAGGTTCCTGGGTCACTTTCCATTCTGTGAATCGCGATGATTCATCCAAGGCGTTGATATTAAAATAATTAAGTTGACTGCAATATCAGTGTGAGATCATCGGAGCTCTGCTTCATAATATTAGAAAGTTAAAAAATCGTACACTCCATCCATTTAGTACCTTGAATGAATATTTGCCAAATCATTTTACACGCCTCTCGCAAAAATCATGATACTGGCCAAATAACAAAAAACCTGCATTTTTTTTCGAAAATAAGAACATGACATAGAGCACGCGCCGAACACGCGCTACAAACATTCCCTTTTCGAATTCCAAAAAAAAGGAACAGCACTAGAACGTTCCCCACCATTTCACCAACGGTTTGTCGGCCTACGTGCGCAGGAGTCGGCAAACGCATGTCGAAGAAAGTCACCGTTACTGGCCAGTTTGACGACTCACGATACTTTGAATTCCGAATCGATTTGAAATCGTATCTTTTTTTTAAATCGATCGAGATCAGAGCAATCGAGTGTGTAAGTGTGAGTAAAAGTGTTACGTACAAATCGATCGGCAAAGTGGTGGAAAGTGAAGTGATTCAAATGTTTTATTGTGCAGTATTTTTGGCTGTATTATGTATTTATCGTGAAAGTTGGAACGACTGAGGACTTTAAGGTAAGTTATAAGTTAAATAAGTAACATATAAATAAAAACATCAACCCTCAATAAGCCAATGTTTTGTTCCCTTTACGCGCGTGAGTCGTTCCCGTCTGATACAAGTTGACTATTCCTTATTCAGTGAATAAGATTTTAACACGCGATTATAAGTAAAACTGAAAGCATTTTCAACACAGAAAACTTGAACTAGTTCAAATCTAAGGAATTAATTTTAAACTGAAGTTAAAAACGCAGTAATTCGACTTAATTTTATGTGTAGTTTAGTTGAATTTAATTTTGAACTGTAGTTTTAAACTCCCACAGGAAGGAAAAGGTTTCCGATTAAAATTTAACTGATTTTGATCTGAATTTAATAAATGAGAAATTTGACTGATTTTGAACTGAAGTTTAAAATTGAGGGATTGAACGCCATGTGGATTTACTTGACGCTTACTATCATATGAACGATTTGCTTTTCTCGTCAGTTGCGACTATCAAATTATATTCATTTTCTTTAATTTATTTAACAATAAAAAAAATTATAACTTACACTATTTTGCTAATGAAGTAAGTACTTACCTAAAAACTACAGTTAGTTACAGTTACAGTTTACAGTTGTTTTTTATAGTTTTTAAAACTGAAAATTGACTTCAGGTGCTTGAATACGATGTTAATATTACCAATCAATCAATCAATCAATCAATCAATCAATCAATAATAATTTATTTCAGACTCAGAGATCCATATCATTTTATAGTATAAATTGTATTAAATTAAATTATTATTATTACATGTCAAATAATTATAATTGGAGCTAGTTCATAAACTATTTAATAAACTTATGTTGAAGTTAATCACCTCTTAACTATCCCTTTTCCAATCTCTCTGAATTTACTTATTTGGGGGGTCATTAGGTTGCTATAAATGTAAGTCGACATTTCTGATCACATCAATATAATTATATAAATGCAAAAGCACTCGTTATTGTCTGATACCTTTTCACATGATAAATATTCTCTGTGCGTATATTATGTCAATCAATTCAGTCTTGACTGACCACTGACTGACGGGTGAAATAATATCAACATAAACTAAAACACTGGCCTTACATGCATAAAAGGGCAGTGAGTACTTCGTGAAGCGTGAAGCATTGTTTTTTTACATTTACTATTATGATATATGTTCATAGATCCACGATTGGGCATCAACTCGCCTGATGGTAATCGACAGTGTGGCCGAGAATGGATCTCGTCTATCTTGATATATACTCTATTTACTATAGTCAAACTAGAGAATAATATAGGCATTTATTAATAGGACTTCGTAAACTCCATTATTAACAAAAATTATATCATTAAATTAAACGAAATAGCGTATTTTGAAGTCTGTTGTTTCAGCTTTTTAAACTATAATTATTATCTCTAGTCTATTAAGTATTAAGTTTTTTGACGTGACAACGTTTAATAAATCGATGAACGCCGGCTGCACGCACGAAAAAGGATGACTCATTGTCCCGTTACGTCATCATCATCATTTCAGCAATGTTTTGTTATGACGTTGTCACGTTAAACTATCGTCTGTAAACCGACTTTACAGACAACCAATTTTTTTATTCGATAATAGGCTTGCGCTTGATCGCTAACTCGCCTGGTGTTAAGCGACAGTTGCGGTCTACGGTGGAGCGCGCTTGCCTAGACTATATTCACTCGCGATTTTAACATAATACATTTAATTGATTACTCATTTCTCTGTTACAAGTACATTAGCACTACAGTTTCATTGTTTTGTGAGCTGATAACTGTTGTAATCCTTATCATCTTCAGTTTACCATAACGGATGATACGCGCAATCGCTACCAGTATATCTAGCATCATTCTAAACAACAGCAAAATAATCCGATCACTTGTATTTTTTTTTTATTATATAATTATAATTATTATTCATTTATTTCAGACATTGTGTCCATATACATTGAGATTACAAAATTATAAAATTTGATTACGTCGTAGTTTGATTACAAAATAAAAAATAAAAATACCAATGAGTCAAGAATTACAATGAATTAGATAAAAATTAAAAGATGTCAAATGATGTCAAAAATAAATGTCAATAAATATTTTGAATGTCATATTAGAATACACATAGTCACAACAAAAAATAAATCATTTTAACCTAAACTTCGGCTTGGATCCGGAATGCTCAATATGCATCTTCATAATGAATAGCTGGGCTTTTTTTGATATTTCCATGCTGGACTGAGTAAAAGAAAAACATAGAATGTACCAAGCTACTTCTCTTTCTATGCTTATGCTATATCTATGCTTATATGTAGATCAATCTTGTAGCCTAAATCGCTTGACCGATGTTGAAGTTCGAGTTGTCATTAGATTCGTTTGTACGTCTCAAATATCACAGACTAGTAATAATTAATTATACTTGTTATATTATTTATTTTCTTTTTACGTTGAATGGGCTATATTCGACTTCGTCTCATTAGATTGAAGAAAAAGTCTAAGTTTGAGCACGCTTGCCCAGAACATACCTATTCATTCTTCGTTTGAAGACACCCAGATTCTAAGAAGCAGGTTTTTTTACCTATATTACGTTACAATATTTGTTTATGAAAAAATTGTGTAACAACCTGAAAACCGCACGAAAATCCGTATAATAGCACGAGAAATAGAACTAGAAACAAATCCGAAAATTATACGAAAATTTTAAATCCGTATAATAGCACGAGAAATAGAACTTGCTTCTAGCATTGTTTTGTATTCGAAATTCGTTTGTCAATGTTACTTGTGGGTCAGACAACTTTTTCTTATTGTCATTTTGCTTGTACTGTTATCGCAGTGGCGGCCGTACTTTTGTTGAAATATTTGTGTTTGTCTCCAAATTGTTTAAGAAAAAGTTTCTATTTTTTATGTAAATATAGAGAAGCTATATCTGAGAGCCGGTGAGGCCGCAAGAGATCATGAACCGGCAAACGCAGCGTTAGCGACGATTAGCCAAAAGATGGACTGACCTCATACAAGTGGAAGGAAGTCGCTGAATGCCGCTTCCAACCGGTTTTTATGTAAATCCATAAGAGATGCCTTATTAAGGCCTCTGTACAGGAGTTGACGTCTTGTGGCTGATTTGATTATGAGAGAACCTAGAAGTGGAAAAACTACAACCATACTCCTGCCCTCATACTTTCGTCTTTTGGGATAAAATTATATTTAAAGCGATCAGGATTGATGAGGAATAATTTATGATATACCTATACATAATATAAATGTATTATGTATATCATCACTTCCCTGGTCACCCTAAGTTACTTTTGCTGTAATTAGGCAAAAGTAACTTTGTAGTATTAATTAGGGTTAATACCTTAACTGATATCATAAAAAAATGGGTACTTCGGCGTTTCGCACCGCAAGTGGTTCGAACCGCGGTGCGAATCACCGAAGAGCTCTTTTTGAATAGGTCATTTCGCACCGCGGTGCGAATCGAACAATATCATTTTGGAATAGGTCGATTCGGACCGCAGTGAGGTATAAAACAGTTCTCTTTTTGGGCGAGTGGGTTCGAGCAGAGAAGATTATGTAGTTTGATTACATACGTAATACCTTACAGTACAACCAGGCACAAAATAACAGGAAAAACAAAATAATTAAAATTATTGTTTTTTACATAAGTTTAAAAAAATATTGATTATGTAAAAAGATATTAGACATGAAATAGATGCAAAATGTCGCTAATACACGCGCACATTTGATTGGTAGATGCTTCTATAGTGTCATTTTTATTGCACTTGAGTTATTGCTAAGATTACAGTGTTTATCTACTTACTTTGAGAGTGGTGACGGGATAAATTCTTATTTAAATGTTGTGAAGTTTTTATGGTAAGTACAGCTTATATAAAATAATACTAATATGTCGCAAACACATTGTTAGGTACTAGAGACGTTTAATATGTGTATTACTGAAAATTATAAAAAATGCTCCCTTTTCTATATTTTACATCTATGATTTTCCATGATTAACTAATTAGTATATTATAATGTACCAGCCTAGCGATACTCCATGGAAACTAACAAAATGTATGAAATAAAGAAATAACACGAAAAAAATATCTTCATATATTTTATTTTCTATGAAAAATCCCACTCTTAAATACAGTTATATTCCCTTTGTAATGTACCTACATCATAACCTGTGATTAGCAAGAGTTAGTGTTAAAGTTATAAAGTTATTATGCCACGTTTAAATTGTATATAAAATGTATAATGTCTTAAGGAAACATGATTATTACGTATAATATAGATATTTTTTTCACTAACCACTTTGCCACTCATCTATACAAATAAATAATTGAAATCCTTAAGTTTTTGATATGAGTTCAAATCGGACCTACGAAAAGAGCATCGGGGCGTTTCTTTATGGTCCGAATCGACCTATTCCAAAATATGTCTTGGGCCATTCGCACCGCACCAACCACTGCGGTGCGAATCGGTCCATTCAGAAACAGTACATGGGCGATTCGCACCGCGGTTCGAATCACATGCGGTGCGAAACGCCGAAGTACGCAAAAAAATTACGTCTTTCTGTTTTTTTGTTACCTTTTCACGGTCAAACGACAGAACCGAATGTTATTAAATTTGGTAGAGATATAGCTGAGACCCCGGAGATGGACATAGCATAGGCTATATTTCACCATCAACATTTTCATCACCGTTTTTCACCACTACACGGGTGGAACCGCATGACAAAGCTAGTTTTCTATATCCGTCAAAGTAACACTCCTGAACTGTAAATGAGAACGACAAGACAATAGCAACATTTGGAAGGTGTTTTTGGTAGAAAGTGAGTAGCGAGCGTTGAGCCGTGACCGACGTGTTTACCTGCGCCTGCGCTTACCATCCAGAATGATAACGAGTTCCGGTGAAAAGTAACTGTTGTGTAATCTCGGCATCGGTGGTGTCGCCAATTACGAACGAAATGGTGATATGGTTACTTAACACTGATGTCCTGATAAAGGAATACAGACACGGAACAAATTTGGAAGAGCATAAAAAGTATTTACTTATACATAACCCGTAACTAACAAAATACTGTAGGTACGAGCGTTTATTAATACAATTAAAAGTGCTCGTTGTGACTTAAAAAAATAGCTCAAACTCTAACTCACTATTCGTAAGTTGTATTGTTCATTTCTGGACTTCATTAAAACATTTGTCATCGCAAGTAATTTCTCTTCCAAGTTGGACTGGGAGATAAAAAAAACATGGAATGTAACTGCTTCTCTTCCCGGCTTATTCTTTCTTGAGGAAATCAGTTAAAGGATTTTTTTTTATATAGGTCCTAGATAGATTTACGATTGATCACCAACTCGCCTGATGTTAAGCGACGGTGTGGCCGAGGATGGAGCTCGTCGATCTAGAAGATATCTATTCAGTCTAGCCTAGAAAATTACAAGATTGTAGGTCTCAGGAAACAGAGATGTCGGCAAAGAATTCCATTCTTGTGCAGTACGCATCAAGAATGTAACTTGAGGGAAATTGGCGTTTATGTAGGCGATGGGTCCCCCTATCACTGCAAGCCAACATTTTATACGTCTTACCCTAATGCTAATCTTAATCCTAACCTAATCCTAACTACTACTATTAAGTAATACTATTAAGTAATACTATTAAGTAATACTATTAAGTAATACTATTAAGTAATACTATTAAACCGAAAGTAACCCTGTCTATCTCCCTGTCTGTTTGTTATCTTTTCACAACCAAACGGCTAGACCGATTGTTATGTAATTTGGTATAAAGATAGCTGAGAACCTAGAGATGGACATATGCTACATTTTATCAACATCATCACCGTTCATCATCACCTATCACAGCAGTAAAACTGCTGGGTATCCGATGCTGAGGTTATCAGAGCAGACGTTGATGACAGAATACGTTAGAATCTATTTTTTTTTTAATTAGAATCTGCTGTTCTAACAATACTTGTAAGCATTCTGTCACCGATTTTACCGTGGCATAAATACAGTATCGCATGTACAATCGAGTTTTAATTTTTGCGTCCATGTCGTCGTGATTGCTACGAAATCGACATGCGCAAGCGCAGATGAACAATGCGTGATGTAATTAAGTTACCGCACCAAATTATTGTAAAATTTGTACTCAGATCATAAAAGTAGTGGATTAAGGGATTTATAGATTACTTTCTAGCTAGGAAAAAAAAAGCATAACAGATATTTTACCTGGCCATGGTATTTTTAGTTTCTACTTTGCTCATAACAGCAAAGCCACTCAGAACTTTGAACTTGAACAGTATCAAACCTAGAGTGGCAATGCACTGTGCTCGTCACGTTATCGGATGTTAAATCTCGCTGTGCCCCGAAATTACAATATTACGAAGTCAAGTGTTTTTTTTTAATATGGAATAGATCAATGATTGACCACCAACTTGCCTGATGGTATAGCAACGGCGTGGCCGAGGAAAAAAATAATTGTATTAAAGTTTTTTAATAAATATTATTATTTATTTTAATATTTTTTATTTAATTTTAATATATTTTATTTAATTTTAATAATTAAATATATAAATTTAATTATGTTTGTTGCAGGTGTCAAGATGAGCATGATAGTGAACGCGGCTGCGGACGTACTGTCTGGTACGGCCATCGCCGCCGCTGCTGGATCGGAGGTCATTGCAAAATCAACCATATAATTAGAAACTTAAGGCCTTATTTTCTATGGAGATAGACCATAAACACCTTAATTATTTTCTATTTTCCCTCTTGAAATACCTTTGATCGATTACTAGGCTAGTTTCAATTACATAATAATTAGCTACTTCACATTATTTACATGGACTTTTGTTTTTGGTTTAACATCAGTTAAGCTAAAAAAAAACATGGCATGAAAAGCTAAACTATACGTAGCTAATTAATCACAACTAAATTTGTATTATTCTAAAAAAATAATTTACCTAATGATAAATAAAAATAAAGAACAATAAAACTGAGTTTTGTGTTGCATTGGACTATTAGGGATGTATTAGTCGAAGTTTGTGTAAATACGCTTAGCCTGGAATAGAAACTGGCTTTAAAATTTTGCTACCCACCTTATTAATTCTAAGCTCATAATTAATTGTGTCTCAGTAACAGAGTTTCTATTCTTGCAGTAACAGAGTTTCTATTCTTGCAGTAACAGAGTTTCCAACAGCTTGCGATCCGCAGGTCCTGGGTTCGAATCCCACGGCACGCACCTCTGTCTTTTCGAAGTTATGTGCGTATTGTTGATTGTCGCCAACTTCAAACGGTGAAACAAAACATCGTGTGGAAACCTACATGTATGAGAGTTCTCAATTATCTACCCGTTCTCAGCAGTAGGACAGTTTGTACAAACGAGGGCTGATAAAAAAAAAAACAGAGTTTAAGAGTTTCACAAGATACATATACATGTTTCGAGCATATTTTCAACACAAATTACAGTTAGAAACACGAAAAGCGTCATCGTTTCATGGTGGATATTCCAAAAACCCGAACGAAACGCCTTTATCGTGCGGACGGCTGAATTGTGGAATACACTTCCTGATATGTCTTCCCAGATTGATACAGTCTGGGTGTCTTTAAATCACGAGTAAATTGGTTTCTTCCGGGTAAGCGCGCTCCGTCGTAGACCGCAACGTCGCTTCATCAGGCGAGTTGGCGGTCAAGCGCAAACCTAACACAGCATAAAAACACTTGTTACAAGGTTCTTTTTCCAACTTCCAGGTGGCATGGTTCATCCCAATGCTGGTGGCTGCGATAGCGTACTACCAGTTCGACCAGAACGACCCCGAGGGCCGTCCAGGTCAGCTGGACGATGGCGTCTTGCTGCCGGAGTATGACTTCATAGTGGTCGGGGCAGGATCCGCTGGTCAGTGAGTATGGAGAAATTATTCCTCACCAGCTGTTAGAATAGGCCTCATAAAAAAGCTCACGCGCATCAAGAGGGTATAATCTTTGTCGTTTGTTGTGTATGTATGTTTCTGTATTATCTTCCACAGCAGGGATGCTCAAAAGGTCGATCGCAAGAGCACATAGAGTCGATCGCAAAGTCATTGACGATAATTCAGTTTAAAATTATAAATGTTTAAATCAATTGGAGATGGTGCGGGTCGCGAACGACGCGGAATTATATTTATACTACTTATCCAATCCAAGGGGACTTAATTACATAAGTACACCACTTCAAGAAATTAGCCGTTAGTAAACGACACGAAAATTAATTTTATATTGTCGTATTTACTCTGTAAGATAAATCTATAAAATAATTTTCGATAACAAGTCAGACATAAAGACAACAGACAGAGTACAAGACCTGAAAGGAGTTTGACAAGTTCCCTCCCTCATGCCTTAAGAATTTGCTCAACGCGCGCAGCTATCTCTCTCGCGCATCACAACCTTTTTAAACATATAAAATCATTGAATACGGATATTAGAAAAGTGAGAGATAAATTTGTTTATTTAGACAGGAGAAAGGAAAAAAAACAAGTTTTTCTTCGATATCTTTTAAATTGGCTGAGAAATAAGAAAATATATGTTTTTTTTTTAATTCCGTCTCCAGTATAAATGATATCAGTTAAAACATTTTTTTAAATGTTTCTCCTCTTCAAATTAACAAACGTATATCTAACTCTTCTAATATATAAAATAAATAAATAAATAGCATCCCTGTTCTACAGTGCGCGGTGTCGTTAGATTCGTCTTCTTCATTTCCTGATCGTCATTTATATGCGTAACGCATAAATGCGCGATCATACTTTTTGACGTGACAACGTGTAATAAATCGATGAACGCCGGCTGCACGCACGATAAAGTATTACTCATTGTCCCGTTACATCATCATCATCATTATTTCATCAATGTTTTGTTATGACGTTGTCACGTTAAACTATCGTCCGTAAGCTGACTTTACAGACAACCCATTTTTTACATGATATTTTATGTAAAACTAGCTGTGCACAGCAGATTCGCCCGCTTTACGTAAATAAATCCTAAACTTAAATTGAATAATAAACCTTTACTTTTTCGCGATAAACTGTAGCCAATGTGTTGATACGGGGTATAAGTCATACTAAATTCCATTGAAATCCGTTCAGCCGTTATAGAATGCAAGAATTAACATACACAAACAAAAACTGTCGCCTTTACAATATAGGTGAGATTTCATGTAAATATTGGGCCTTACCGAAAAACGTTACATAACTTTAAATTCTCCATCGTCTTAAATTCTCTATCTTCTTTCCGCAAGTGTCGCAAGAGAAGTTAACAAAATATGTTAAGCATCATGTAAATAATATTCTATCGATTAAATTTTAAATTTCCAGGTGCAGTAGTCGCCAACCGGCTATCAGAGGTCGGTCAGTGGAATGTGCTGCTGCTAGAGGCTGGTGGAGATGAGACAGAGATATCGGACGTGCCGATACTGGCAGGGTACTTGCAGTTGAGCAAGCTGGACTGGAAATACAAGACTGAACCTCAAGGGACCAGCTGTTTAGGTAAGCAACTGACATATAACTGTCTTTCTTAACTAAAAATATTAACGGATAAGCAAGTTCGTATAGTCTGAGTGGCCAGCCGTAGTGTCAGAGTTATTAAGCCGCGGAAAGGCCTCTGACCTGGCTTGACAAACAACCGGGACCTACAGTTTAACGTGTCACCCGACCCCACGATAGCACTCAGAAAGAATTGCCACTTACGGTCACCCATCTTACCGGTCCGTCCGTTGCTTGACATTAATGATTCGAGAACACCTAGTCAAGATACGCCACGAGCGCTACAACAGATTATTAACGGATTTGTCGCGTACATTTTTTACATAACTTTATATTATGACCTGAAGTTTCGACCACTTTGCAGCGTCCGTGGTCATCTGGTCATATCCGTTAAAATTTGTTTCATTTCAATGAGTTACGATCGCGAAAACCTTAGAATGTCTTCCTTCATTTTTAACCGACTTCCAAAAAGGAGGAGGTTCTTAATTCGATTATGTTTTTTTGTATGTTTGTTCAGCGATTACTTCGCCAATTATGAATTGATTTTGATGATTAATTTTCGGTTGATAGGTCATGCTTCAGAGGTGCTAAAATATTTTTAGGGTTGCGTACCTCAAAAGAAAAAAAACGGAACCTTTATAGGATCACTTTGTTGTCCGTCTGTCTGTCCGTCTGTCCGTCCATCCGGGTGTCAAGACCTTTATCTCGGGAACGCGTGAAGGTATCGTGTTGAAATAAAAAAACCGGACCAGTGCGAGTCAGACTCGCCCACCGAGGGTTCCGTACAAACTAAATAAACGGGGAAAATCATATATTTTTTTTATATTTTCCTTCATAAACCGAAAAATATAGAATGTAAAAATATTTTAAAACCTGTTTTAGCTTATGCTAAAATATTTAGGAATGTTTATATATATTATATATAAAACACTCCTTGCTCACCACTCGGATGCGAGTGGTGAGCAAGGAATGTGTTTAATATTTTTACGATGTATATTTTTCGGTTTATGAAGGAAAATATAAAAAAATATATGATTTCCCCCTTTTATTTAGTTTGTACGGAACTCTCGGTGAGCAAGTCTGACTCGCACTTGTCCGGTATTTTTATACAAAATCGGTTCAGTACTTTGGTTTTTATAACAAAATAACTGAAAAATATGTCAACCAACTAAACGAATTGCGTATTTAGTAGTAGGTTTTTTAACTATAATTATTGTGAAAAAAAAGTAACCTTATACAAATGGCATATGTAAAATGTTTTTAAAGTATTTATTTTATTCAACAATATTTCTTACTTTCATTATTTCCTTGGTTTCTTTAATCAGCAAGACCTACTTACCTACCTACCTACCTTATACACCTTTATACCTACCAACCTACCTACCTACCTACCTACCTACCTACCTACCTACCTACCTACCTACCTTTACCTACCTTTGTTTTATACCTACTTTATGACCGCTGTAACACAGGGTTTCCTTGAACAGTGGTCAACAAGACACCTACTACCTACACGAATTAATTCTGTTATAATTATAAGTTAAATTGTTTGTTTGTTGTTAATAGGATTATTTAATGAAAATGTATTTTTATACAGTAATAAATTGAATTGAACTGAACTTTAACAGCTTTTAATATCATATTGTAAACTATAAATAGAATACAGACAATACAGCGCCAAATTATTGTGAATGTCAGAGTCCTTGTTAAATCAAAGCGAATGGGTAAGATTTTGAAGACACTGAGGTCTTATTTAGAAAATACCTACATGTATATTTCTAATAAATGACCAAGTGCGTGTCGTGTCACGCGCAATGTAAGGTTCCGTAGTTACATATTATAATTTATGTGAGCTTAGTACAGGGTCTCTTGTTTCATACTACGAATATATGAGTTATCTTAAGTTAATTGAAATGAAACGTTAGTTTTTGACTTGTCTAAGTAATTATTTTAAGTTGATTGACTAAAACTCGATAACTTGTAGAGCCTACTTAGCCGTGATAGTTTTACTTTTAATTCCATCATATATTCTACTAGCCTGTTTTTTTTATATCTCCAAGGTCAACCGTTTAGCCGGTAGAGGGGGAGGGGTGATACACTTGACTCTAACAAAAATATCACTATTACAATAACCTTACATCTGTTATTAGACGTTGATTGTAACAATTACTAGGCTTATCTCTAAAAGCAATATATTATTATTTCAGCTATGGAAGGAGGTCGCTGTAACTGGCCACGAGGAAAAGTCCTCGGAGGCAGCTCAGTCCTCAACTACATGCTGTATTTGAGAGGGAATAGACGAGACTACGACACATGGGAAGCTTTGGGAAATAAAGGATGGGGATACAAAGATGTGTTATACTACTTCAAGAAGTCTGAAGACAATCAGAATCCTTACCTGGCTAAAACACCATACCACAGTACTGGTGGTTTCTTGACAGTTTCTGAAGCACCATACCACACACCATTAGTCTCAAGTTTTATTGATGCTGGTATTGAAATGGGATATATGAATAGAGACATAAATGGCGAAAATCAATCTGGATTCATGGTAGCCCAAGGAACTTTAAGAAGAGGCAGTCGCTGTTCCACGTCTAAAGCCTTCCTCAGGCCTGCAAAAGACCGCAGTAATTTACACATAGCAATGCATTCTCATGTTACTAAAGTTCTAATAGACCCAAGAACAAAAATTGCGTTTGGAGTAGAATTTGTTAGAAATAAAATGGTGCATCGAGTGAGAGCCAAGAAAGAGGTGATACTTTCAGCTGGCACTGTTAATTCAGCACAATTGTTGATGTTGTCAGGTATCGGACCAGCTGAAGAATTGACGAAGCATCGTATACCTGTAATACAAAACCTTAAAGTAGGAAATAACCTTCAAGACCACATCGGGTTAGGTGGTTTAGCATTTATGGTTGAAAAGCCTATATCAATAGTGGAACACAGACTTCACACTATGACTACTTTGATGGAATACGCCGTCTTAGGTGAAGGCCCTTTGACAATAATGGGAGGAGTTGAAGGTCTCGCTTTTGTTAACACTAAATACGCGAACGAAACAGAAGACTTTCCCGATATTGAATTCCATTTCATATCGGGATCAACAAACTCTGATGGCGGTGAACAGTTGCGAAAAATTCATGGATTGAAAGAGACATTCTACGATGCTGTATTTAGACCTATTAATAATATGGACGTCTGGAGCGTGATCCCCATGTTACTCCGACCAAAAAGCAAAGGCTTCATACAACTCCGCAGCGCAAACCCATACGACTACCCTTATATTTACCCAAATTATTTAACAGATGAGATGGATTTGAAGACTCTAGTGGAAGGCGTTAAAATCGCAGTTGCTCTATCGAGGACAAAGGCCTTCCAAAGACATGGTTCTGCCTTGAATAAGCACGTGTTTCCTGCTTGCGTCAGTTTAAAAAGATACTCTGATGCATACTGGGAATGTATGATCAGACAGTACACCTGCACCATCTACCATCCCGTTGGTACAGCTAAGATGGGACCCTACTGGGACCCGGAAGCAGTTGTTGATAACGAATTGCGTGTGTACGGAGTAAAAGGACTGAGAGTTATTGACGGTAGCATTATGCCAAATTTAGTCAGCGGGAACACAAATGCTCCAATTATAATGATTGGAGAGAAAGGCAGCGACATGATCAAAGAATTCTGGTTAAAGCGAAGAATGTCAAGATATTATGTCTAGAAATAGATGCTGAAACCTTATGCTTCTACATTTCCCACTAGATGCAAATTTATGATTTTGGCTACTTAATTAAAATGTACAAACTAAAGAATTAATTTATCAGTATTATAAATTACATATGTAAATATTGCTTATCGTTGACTGTTGACTATTTATTTATTTATTGAACAGTTCCAATGTGAATATGAGTTAGGTTAGTAGATAACAATAAATTATTTTAATGATTACATCATACCGGTTGTATTATTGACGGAACAATTATGTATTGATTAGAACTGGGTCAAATGTGCATTAATATAGTAATTAGTTGACAATCGAGAGACGATGCGCCGTGAGGCAAGTTGCTGAGTCGCATGTCTTGCAATATGTAGAGTAATGAACAGTTTAGAAGTGTACACCTCATATATAATATTATATTATATTATTATAGTCATATAGTCAGTCGGTTATGAACAGAGATATGTCGCTTAACATCAGGCGAGTTGGCGGTCGAGCGCAAACCTATTTCTACATATAAAAAAAAAGAAAAGATCCGATCATTATTTTTTATGCAGAATGCAATTTTATACAGGATAAATCGTTGCAAAAACAATAGCCAAGGTCAGTTCCAAGATAGGTTCTCAAAATATAGCAAGATCAAAAAATATCTCAGTAGGCCACTGGTGAGATGGATTTGTCATGGATTTTGTGAGTCATGTGGTTATCGTAATATACAACACAATAAAAATAATCAGTCACTTTTTAACCGACTTCAAAAAATGAGGTTATCAATTCGGTTGTAATTTTACACGACTGCGTAAGAAGGAGGGTTATGTTTTTCGAGTGTATGTATTTCTATATTACCTTTTGTCTAAGCGGCTTGTCCAATTTTGATGGGCGAGGTGTCGTTACATTCATCTTCACTCCCTGAGTGTCATAAGCTATTTTTGTTACCGACGAAGAAACGGAGGAAGTTCTCAAGTCGACGCATATATATATTTTTTGTAATACAAATACGACTCTCGCAAAAAATTCTGCAGTTGTTTTTTTTTTAAATACAGATACTTCTTTTATGCTAATAATGGACTTGCATCAGCATTCTTGGAACAACAAGACTAACGCGGTTTGAAGTAAATCAGCACCCGTATTTATAATCAATTTAATTCAATTTCAATTCCAAATGTACAGTTTTATCCTGGACATCGTGAATGTAAATGACAGTATAGATATAAAATAAAATGGACGTAAATATAAACTAACTCGGAAGTAATCGATTGATAACTGACTTATTAGATGATAATTCAGTTTAAACAACTGAAAAACCGACTTCAAAATGAGCAATTTTTTAAAAAACAAATTACTGAACCGGATTTTATGAAATTCTATGGGACTAATCTGAAAATATCAAATCAATCCTATCAAATAAAAAAGCAGTAACAAAAATAAAATAACAGCCGGATGTCAACCTCTTCCTTTTTGAAATGGGTTAGAATTAGGGTACATAAAATAGCAATAACTTGGATTTTCCGTATTACGCTAGAAACGTTAAAAGAGAGGAGAAAATATCCTTCTAGCTTAATGACAAAAGACAGGAACGATAGCGTTTATTACAAAACATCTATCTCACCAGTGTCTAGTACACTAGTACGTACTATACAAGATCGGAGTATCGGAGTATCGGACTATACTGTACGGAGCCAAGAATTTGGATTGTTCCGAAATTGTTTAGAATGAATGAGATCTTTTATTAAAACACTATTATTATTAACGGGGTATTTACCATGTTTTGCGTTAATTTTGAGCTCCCTGTATTTCGGCACAGTTACATGCACCATGTTCACGAGCGACTGAAAAATGCAGGTGGATGATATGGTTAAGAGCAGACAAATCTGTCTACCCTCTTTCTTCGTCTTTTACTGCGAAGAGCGTTATCACTGGCACTCGAACTCGATTGAAGTCCCGACAAAACACACTCACAATATCACTACATGTCTTGTTTTGGACACATTTTGGACGCGTATCTTTATTTCTAAGATTACCTAATACTAACGCGAACCACGGTAAATATCCCGTTAATAATAATAGTGTTTTAATGAATGACCGTGATAGTTTAAAAAAGAGATCTTTTATTATAAAGAGCAGTGCACCGAACACAGCTAGTAATCCGACATGCACTGTGATATAACAGCGAAAGATGTTGAAGGTTTGTCTGTTCACTCCGAACCGATTCAATAGTGCATTAGTACTATTTGTCTATAAAAATAGTAAAATAAAAGATAAATAAGTACTAAGTCTAATAAACGATCATAATTATTTATTCCGCTTGATTTCCGTTAGCTTCATAACTCTACGTATCACTTGCAAAATGGTTCGTCATATACAATGCCCTTGCTGACTCCGATATTTTAAAGACATCCACCATTCAGTGTCTTTACGTATTGTCTGCCATGAATCCGTGTTGTCAGTCACAAAATTCGACGAGATGTCGACCGACGCGCTACTGGCTGCCAAAATCTGGGCATCCAGCACAAGAATTGCTGTAAGCCTCGTTCCTGCACTAAGCGTATTGATAATACTTCGCTTGGCCATTCATCTTTACAGGCCGGATATAGAAGACGCCCAACATCGTGTGAGAGATCATCCATTTGAGCAGCTGCACGAATGCTATGACTTCATAGTTGTCGGTGGAGGATCAGCCGGTGCCGTCGTTGCTAGCAGACTTTCAGAAAACCCCGAATGGAAAGTGCTACTTCTCGAAGCTGGGCAAGACGAAAACGTGTTGTCTGATGTGCCGGTGCTCTTCCCCGTTCTACAGTTATCAGCTATAGACTGGCAGTTTGAAACAGAACCCAACGAAGGATATTGTTTGAACATGATTGACGGGAAGTGCAAGTGGCCTAGAGGCAAAGTTCTCGGCGGTTCTAGTGTTTTAAATGCTATGCTGTACATTAGGGGCAATAAACGTGACTATGACAACTGGGAGAAGATGGGCAACGTTGGATGGGCCTATAAGGACGTGTTTAAATATTTTCTCAAGTCTGAAGACATGACGATTCCGGAATTAAAAGATAATCCGTATCATGCCACGGGTGGACCGTTAACTATAGAATATTTTAATTATGAGCAACCGATAACGAGAAAGATACTGGAAGCTGGAGAACAACTCGGATACTCTGTGTCTGATGTTAATGGAGAGTCCCAGACAGGCTTCACACGTTCTCAAGCGACTATACGTGATGGCCTCCGATGTAGCAGTGCAAAAGCTTTCCTACGGCCTGCGTCAAAGCGACCTAATCTTCACGTTAGTGTCCACTCTTTGGTTCTGAAGATACTAATAGACGAGCATAAGAGAGCGTATGGAGTAAAATTTGTAAAGAACGGACAACATCGTATTGTAAAAGCTAGTAAGGAAGTCATCCTTTCTGCAGGATCAATTCAATCGCCAAAACTGCTAATGCTATCTGGAATCGGAGACGCTGAGCATTTGAAAGAACTCGGTATATATCCAATAGTAAATCTACCAGGCGTTGGACAGAATCTTCAAGACCACGTCGCTATGGGGGGACATTCGTACCTATTCGACAACCCTTACAAGAACGGTTCCGATTTCTGCTTCAACATAAACTCAGCACAAGGTCTCGGGAGCATGATAGACTTCATCATGAAAAAGAAAGGGTTATTATACAGCATGATGGAAGCTGAAGCGATGGCTTTCGTGAACACTAAATACCAGGATCCTAGCGAAGATTACCCAGATATTCAGTTGTTTATAGCACCAACTGCAGACAATATGGACGGTGGTTTGTATGGGAAGCGAGCTAACGGTCTCACAGATGAGACGTATGCCGCTTTATATGAAGACATCTTGTTTAAGCCGTCCTTTTCAATCGTGCCACTGGTATTGCGACCAAAGAGTAGAGGTTATATCAAGTTGAAAGATGCTGACCCTTACTCAAGTCCAATGATTGTCCCAAACTACTTTTCGGATCCAGATGATATAAAAATATTGGTAAGTTATCATTTTAATCGTTCATTTTATAGTCAGATAGTTAAGTTTGTGATTATAATTGAAATTAATTTATTAATAACCCACATAATTTATTATAAAAGAAAATTGCATTATAATTACCTCTAACAATTAAACATTAAATATATTTTTTATCTGTAGTCTCTCATGAACATTTAAGTTTTTTTTTAATTACAAGCAATGTACGGGCGAATGTCGGAAATAAAATTTTGTAAATTATTATAACTTCGAATATTTGTAAATTCGATGTCAATGCAATACTATACAGCTGGTCTTCTCAGTCTTGTTCCCAAATTGTCACCAAATTGTCACTTTCTCAGGTCGTCATATTTTTAAAACGTCACTTTCTGATACGCCATGTTTTCTAAACGCAATACAATACATACATATATATATATATTCTCGCAATCCATCATATTCTCAAAACGTCACATCCTTAAATCGTCACATTCGCAATATGACAACACAGAAATATTATTACTGCTAATAATTGGAAGCAGCATCGTTTTTTTTTTCTACTAGTATTTCTGTGTAAAGGGCATACTTGAGAATGCCGCAAGGGAGAAGGCCCGTCGGACACCCCAGATGGAGAGCCGAAGTAGATGAGTAGAGAATGATCTGAGGGAGCTGGACGTTCATGCTTGATACTAACGTGCACAAAATAGAAAAGAGTGGCGTTTGCTAGTATCGGAGGCCAAGACACATTTTGGGTCGCTGCACCAACAAAGTTAGTTGAGAACATGACGTATTGCGCCTAAACCCTGCTGGGGTTAAGAAGATCTATACTTATTATGCGTGACGTTGTAAATATAATGTTATTACATACAATTATTCTAGGTTGAAGGCGCTCGAATAGTGCAATCTCTGGTCGACCAACCAGCCCTGAAAGAGCTGAACGCTCGCCCCAACCCTCGACGGAACCCTGGGTGCTCGGAGTACGAGCTGATGTCGTATGAACATCTCGCGTGTCAGGCGCGGCATCACACTCTGACGATATACCACCCAGTAGGGACCTGCATGATGGGACCCGTCGACAACCCTGCTGCGGTTGTTGACCCCAGGCTTAACGTGAGTATCCTTTCTCACAAATTATACACACTTTTGGGAATCGCTGCGACCACAAGTTTCGCCAGTAGGTAAATTATGTTTTTTTTTAAATAACAGGAAAAACTGTTATCTACTCTTAAATAGTCGGTTTGATTTTGCGATAATGATGATTCTTTCTTATTTGATCGATATCAAACATATCACTGTGGAATTCTGATCCTCACAGTTTATCATCATCGCTTCCCAATTGTGGTCAATCGAGGCCTAGTTTGACATAAAAAAAAAGTTTAAAAACCGACACAGTGCGTGTCGGTCCATGCGCAATATAAAGTCCCGTAGATGCACGGCCCAATTTATGTGAACTTAACACAGGGTCTCTTGTATGTTTCTGGTTTGAACATACGAGTTGATTTACACAAAGTGTTCATTTCTTACTTCTCTAAGTACCACCCACCCGGCAGGGAGGGAGGGGGTCAACCAACGACGACACTTGATAAACAAAAATTATTACTTTAAAGCTTAATATTGCACAAACGGATCCCTGAATTGAAAAATTTTATTCTCACTTTCCCAATATTTTTAGACCACTATCAAATTATACCCCATATGATGGGGATAGATGAGAAAAATAATTCATCCCCACTTTATGTGTAGGGGACGTGCCGCTTTCTCAGTATCATTAATATATGTATATGCACATGAGAAATTACAGCTTTCTAGTAGCTTTCGAGCTGCGGACAGACAGACGGGCATGGTGGAACAATAAGGGTTCCTTTTTTACTAAGGAACCCTAAAAACAGGAGAGACATTTGTCCTGGTCCTTACGGCTGCCACTGTGAAAATGGTGATAATGTAATAGAATTAAATAAATACAAAATGTGTTTATTGTCTTATTACTTTATCTGGTGTCTAAATTTTATTGTTTGAGTGATTGATAATAAACAAAACACTTTGTTACTATATTATACATATTAATAACAGTACGGTTAAGTATAATAAGTTCATTGTCCGATAACATACTTGGCCTTGGCCTTTAAATAATCAATGTCGTTGGTTATCGCGACTTTCGACTCTATCCCAAGTATAGATCGTTCCGAAGACAGTGCCAAGAGGAACTTTATAATAGATTACACAAAAAGTTTGCGAGAGAGGTCAATCGTCGTATCCAACTCGGTTGGGCAGCGTTCGGAAAACATAAAAGCGTCTTCTCGTCCAATATACCGCAGTCCCTCAAGTCGAAAGTTTACGACCAGTGTGTGTTACCAGTGATGACCTACGGCACTGAAACGTAGTCCCTAACTATGGGCCTTTTAAGGAAGCTCAAAGTCACGCAACGAGCTATGGAGAAGGCTATGCTCGGAGTCACTCTACGAGATCGTATCAGAAATAAAGAGAAACGTAGACGTACGAAAGTCACCGATATATCACAGAGGATTAGCAAGTTGAAGTTGCAGTGGGCAGGGCACATAGCACGTAGAACTGATGGCCGATGGGGCCGAAAGGTTCTCGAGTGGAGACCACGCACCGGCAAACGCAGCGTAGGAAGACCAGCCACGAGATGGGCAGATGACCTCATACAAGTGGCGGGAAGACGCTGGATGCAAGCCGCTTCCAATCGGTCTTTTTGGAAATCCATGGGGGAGGCCTATGTCCAGCAGTGGACTTCTTATGGCTGAGATGATGATGATGAAAAACAAGTATTTATATTGCAAATACATTAAAAGTACCAATGTGAAATTAAAATGTAAGTAACCTCTATGAAAGCAATATCGGTATGCAAAACGTCAGATTTTTAATATTATTGATGACACAAAAAGTAAAGTTTAAAAAAAACCATCCCTTCTCTACATGTATGGAGTGCCACTCTAATATTTCACATTTTTTTTATACTACGGCATTTAGTAGCTGTTTACAGAACACATTTACCAGCCAAATTTCGTTTAGTAGTGCTGATAGTCTATGAATAAATGGCTGTGACACAGACAAACAGACGGACTGACATGGCGAATTTATACGGGCTTCACGTAGTTACTACGGAAACCTAAAAAATATTCCATATCCTTTTCTGATGTATTTTTCAGTATCTACTTATAAAATTTTGTAATGAACACGATTTATCGTGAAAAGATAACATAAAGAAAGATACCGGAAACTTTCGCATTAAATTTGAGCACTACAGATTTCAGACTACGTGCCTTTTATAAACTAATAAATATTTTTTTAACTAACTTTACATTTTTTTAACTAGCATGCAATCAATACTGGCCTACTTTGACTGGCCTTGTGGCTCAGTTGGTAGTGTGTTTACGTCTACCTGCTGAACTGAAAGGTCGTGGGTTCAATCCCCACCCAGGGCAAACATTTGTGTGATGAGCATAGATGTTTATTATGTGTCTGGGTGTTTCTATGTATCATATGTATATATTTATAAAAAAAAAAGTATATATGTATTCTATCAGCCATCTAGTTCCATAGTACAAGCTTTGCTTAGTTTGGGCTAGATGGTGTTGTGTGAAATGTCCACAAATATTTATTATTATTATTATTTATACCTTTCTCTTTCATAATGCTACTAGAATCAAACAGGAACATTCCGACTTTGGATACTGGAGTATATAGTGGTACAAGTATTTCCAACTATGTAGGAGTTGTAGCGGTCAGGCTTACCTTGAGTTAGTATTTTCCCTGTTAATGTACTAATGAATAGTTTTATTTGAACTGTATACCTAGATTTAATTAATACTAGCTACGCCCCGCGGTTCCACCCGCGTGGTGATCGATTATGTTGTTATTGTTTACTGTATCCCACAGGGACTGTCAAATTTATCGGGATTTAAAGTATGCCAGACCCTTCTACGACATAAGACATCTACGACATCTACTAGTAATCCTGCCAAATTTCGTTCAAATCCGTCCAGTAGTTTCGGCGTCCATCGGACAAACCGTACAGAAAGACAGACAGACAGACAAAAATTTTGAAAATTGCTGTTTTGGCTTCTGTATCGATATTAATGCATCCTCCAATAAAAAAAAACAAACATATTTAAAGTACAGATTTTGATCAGTTACACTCTTATTATATGTCTATATTATAACTTAAGATCTTCACTTAACATAAAGCTGTGGTTAAGCAGATAGCTTGTCCTCCATCAAAACTATTACTTACATGTATTATGTATTGTTATTACATGAAGATGTCACAAACAATACTCACGTGCAATAATTATTACCTAATAGTATAAAAAACACTTCAAATGCGCAATTTTATTTTCAAAACCAATGAACCGATTTTGATGAAATTTGATATGGAAAACAATCCGAAAGTATAACCTTTCAAACATTTTTTTTTCAAATCTGTATATAAATAACTGTGTTATACGATAATAAAAAAATGCAACCGAATCGAGAACCTCCTCCTTTTTGAAGTCGGTTAAAAATAACCTAACATTGTTCAAATATACATTTATTTCAGGTATACGGCATCAGACATTTAAGAGTCATCGACGGCAGCGTCATGCCGACTATCGTCAGCGGCAACACAAATGCTCCCATCATCATGATAGCAGAAAAAGCCTCCGACATCATTAAAGAAGATTGGCAAGACTCCCCCAATGACCAAGCAACCACCTGCCCCGTTGAATACCACAAATACAACAAAAACTCTGAAGACGACACTCAAAACAAAGCAACACCAGACCTATTCAACGAAACTACTAGTCTATTCAATTACTACCTTGACTATACACCAGATGAACTTACTCAAAATGAGGAAGCGACAATTGAAACAGCAACAAACCAAAACAAAATATCTCTATTATTGAGAGAACATGAGACTAGAAATAAAGGTATTGTACCAGAAAACGAGGTAATGACATACAATGAAGCAAATGCAAATAATGTTCAAACGCATACATCTCCGAACGTCAATTATAATTATCCTAAGAATCCTATCTCAGACTATGGTATAGACAATTATCCTATAGCGAAATATCCAATAGCAAACTATCCTCAAGTCTATTCAGTACAACCATATATAAATTGGTACCCCGATATCGCTGTTGGTAATCTACTGCCCCAAGAAAATATATTATCTAACTCTAACAACCCATATATAAGTAAAAAATACAACAAATATCATCCAAAATCATACAGTGATTTATATTACAAACGAAAGACACGACCAAAAGTATATAAAAATCATAAAAGCAACCCACATAAGTTCGATTTGGGAGTGTTACCTGAAGAAAAACCTTTATATTACGAGACGGATGAATACATAACTACAAAAGGTCAGAAAAAGTGTAAAGTTTGGTTTTATTATGACGGTGTTAAATATGAAGTGAATTTGTAATTGCGAAGATTATTTTAACGTGCATTTTTTCATACATTATAGGAGAAAACTCTTTTTTAATTTGCCAGATTTTTGTATCATGGTTCGACGTTTACATCAAGACTTCACGGAAACACAAACACATGACATTAGTAACAATTCCGTTTTTTTATTTATTTATTTATTTGATTTTCTTACTATGATATTATTAAGATATTATATTATTAAGACGGTTGTTTGTTCAGCAATCGTCAAGCCATGTTAGAGGCCTTTCGGCGGCTTAATAACTCTGACATTAAGGGTGGCCACTCATTCTATACGAACTTACTTACTTACTTATTAAGAAATTATAAAGAGTAAAATGTCGATACCTACTTTCAGGATAATATAGCTGTAAGAGATAAATCATTGAATACAAATTATTTATATATATTTAATATGTACAAATGCACGTTATATGATGTTATTTAAATAAGTACCTATTTTATAAGAGCGCTTATATAAACTTATTAATTTATAAATAAATCTATGTTGTACATTGCAATTAATCACAGGTTTTCTGTTATTTTCACTTATCCTGGTGACTGTAATCAAATATTGCAAGTAATATTTGACTCAGATATCGACTGGTTGGTCTTCGATTCACGTGACTTTTTACCTGATTGCATAACAAGGCGAAATCGTAAACGTATTTTTTTATTTATTCCTATTTCGGCACTTTTTTCTACA
The DNA here is from genome assembly GCA_947563715.1 of Lycia hirtaria. NCBI lineage: Eukaryota > Metazoa > Arthropoda > Insecta > Lepidoptera > Geometridae > Lycia > Lycia hirtaria. The sequence goes on from OX387378.1 coordinate 11,661,506, forward strand.
CGTCCAAAGTTGAGGGTGACAGCTGGTAATAATATATACTATGTGCACAATGCCTAAAACCTATCTATAATCCGAAACACATTTGTTTGAATTTTACATGCCCGAATCCGTTTCATAGAACTGCCTGAAATAGGTTTGCGCTTCACCGTCAACTCGCCTGATGTTAAGCGACGACTAGGCTCGACGACTAGCTCGTTAGGTTTCTATTTTATTATATCCAGAAACCTTCTTATTTTGGTTCAGTTTCCAGATATATAAATTATTAGATTTGTTAGGTTTCTTTTTACTATACAAATAAACTTTAGTATGCCCTCATACAAGTAGCGGGAAGACGCTGGATGCGAGCCGCTTCCAATCGGTCTTTTTGGAAATCCATGGGGGAGGCCTATGTCCAGCTGTGGACTTCTTATGGCTGAGATGATGAAACTTTCGTATTACAAAGAGTCGATTATTAGACGAGTTGTCAAATGAACATTCGGAACTTTGATATAGTGTCTTTTGAACAAAAATAAATTTCTTTTTCGGGGAAATGATAATCGGCATTTCATAATTCGGATTAAAGATAGGTAGCCGCACATAATGCACATAAATTGTAAGCTGGTTAACTGCGGTGCGTTCATCGCTCAGTGCAAGCGCAGAGAGAGATCAACGCACTCGCACGGACTAACTGTTAACGACGGAAAACATAGAACACTATAACAATAACGTATCACTACGTTTGGTGGTAGAAAACAGGAAGAAAGTGAATTCAGTAAAATTTGGTGAACAAAATACGGGGTGAGTTTTAAATTTTAGCATTATTATCTAGATATTGTTAATCGACTTCAAAAAAAGGAGTTTATCAATTTGATATGTATGTGATTTGCAAGAACTGCACAATTTTCTCATATTATTTTAGTCTATATACTTACGCTTGACAGTTCCCGTCTGACAGAAAGTAACAAGTCCTTATTCAGTGAATAAGATTTAAACATGCGTTTATAAGTAAGACGATATATGTAATACCAATACAGTGGTATTTTTTTTATCAGCCCTGTTTGTACAAACTGTCCCACTGCTGGGAACGGGCCATCTTCTCATTGTGAGAAGGGTTAGGCCATAGTCTGCCACGCTGGGCAAGTGCGGGTTGGCAGACTTCACACATCTTCAAGATCATTGAGAACTCTCAGACAAGTAGGTTTCCTCACGATGTTTTTCCTCACCGTTTGAAGTTGGCGGCAATCAACAATACGCACATAACTTCGAAAAGACAGAGGTGCGTGCCGTGTGATTCGAACCCAGAACCTGCGGATCGCAAGTCAGACGGTCTCACCACTAGGCTGCCGGAAACTGCCAGTGCAGTACCACCACTGCCAGAACAGTGGTCTTTGCTTCAACGTTATCTCCGGTATTTATCACACTAATATTATAAAGTCGAAAATTTGTGAGGATGTTTGTATGTTTGTTACTTCTTCACGCTCAAAAGGATAAACCGATTTTGATGAAATACGCCATGGAGGTAGCTGATACTCTGGATTAACACATAGGCTACTCTTTATCCCGTAAAATAATATCACCTTTGATGTAATTTATGTAAAACAGCGGGTAACACCGCAGCGCGCAGCTAGTTTTCTGTAAAACTTGATACGAAACCATGATTTCTATTTTTAGGTTTATGTGCCCCGAAAAGCCTATTACTAAGCCTGTCCATGTGTCCTATCTTCAAACGATTGCATCCAGAACCGTAACGAGTTGAAATTTTTAGAGCATGTCTGTTATCACGGTCGACTTATCAACAAATAATGATCATAACAAAACCTTAATAACTCCGGGGGGTATCTCCACAAAACAATCTTAATTATTTCAGTTATTTACTTTATACATAAAAACGTATAGATTCAAGATAGATACAATAATTATATAAATAATTTTACAGTTTAAAAAACTGAGACAACCGACTTCAAAAAGTACGCTATTTCTTTTACTTGTAATATTAGTAAGGAATAATGTGCAGATACTTATACGATAATCCTCAACATTCGACACTTTTGCAAAGAAAGTTAGTTCTGATGACAATACAATAATATGGTACTGTCGAACTGATCTGATGATGGATCCGGAAGATATGAACTAGAACTTCATGATGGAACATCGTATCATAGCTGTGTTTGGATTTGTTAGAAAAGTCTTGTAATGAACTTTGACCACAATTATTTTGTAGCGTGTTTTTTAGTTGTTTAAACTGTAATTTATTTATGTTCTATTCTCGGTTGCTTCACTCGCTCTTTTTTTCTTTTGTCCATAATGCGATTTGTCATTGAATGTTAAATGCTCGGTGTCGAAGATTAGAAAATGTGCAGATGTTTATACGATAATCCTTAATATTTGACACTCTTGCAAAGAAAAACGTGTAGGTGGAGCTCTGCGATTCTATAATCTCACGACGCACTTACTCAGGAATACAATGAAAATATTTTCATTTTTAGAGATTATTCAAAAAGTAATAAAGCAATGTTTATAAAATAATTATGGAACCAACTTGGGAGCTTTATCTATACACCAAATCAGGAAACACAAAAATTGGTACTCGAATGACGGAGTAATTCGTGTACATACATAGAAAAAAAAAATATACGGTACGAATTGATAACCTCCTCCTTTTTCGAAGTCGGTTAACTATGTACAATTTATGAGCGATATAAAATTTATGCATATTGTATTTAATTTTTTTTTACCAGATTTATATTTTATATAATTTAATGACCTGACGTATGTCCACTTTGCAGCATTCGTGGTCACAAGTAAGACTACATGATAGTTGTCTTTTTTGTAATGAAAATATAACTTGCTACCACCTATTTATTATTTTTATGCAAAACGTTCCATATGTACGCTCATGATGTCAACAGGTATCGCAGGTCTGTGTTGAGGCTGAGATTTTATTAATTTGATGACCGAATTCCATGCAAGTGCCACTTGCCAACCATCTTCTCTATTAAAGTTCTTAATTTCAATAGCTTCGCTTTATTATTGGTCTCACAGACATAATAGATGAAGCATGCGACTTCGTTTATATGAAAACCTTACGTGCCATATTTTTGGTACCGACTGTGACGTCACACAAACGATTTTGTGACGGAATGTACCATCCGCGCAAAATCTATTCATCCCAATGCATCCACGCTTGTACGCTAGTAACTAGTTGGCAAAATATCGAATCGGAAGTATATATCATCTGAAATTAAATAAATCTTGATCGTCAACTGCGATTTTTTATCGTACATATTAACACGCTAGGTACATACACTTGGGGTATCTATAAAAGTCTATGCTTGGTACATAACGCGTATCTCTAACCAAACACGTCTTTCTATCTTAGAAAAGATTAAAAATTTAATAAAACATTTCAGGAGAACATGTGGGCCTGCGACCCAGTCCTGACGTCCACAATAGTGCAGAGCTACCAAGTAGCGGGCCCGCTGTTCACGCAGGCCTTGCAGACCTTCCTGGCAGCGCAATGTGCGATGGTTGGAGACCACCTGTGGCCTGCTGATGCCACTAACAAAGTGCTCGAAGGTATGTATCACATGCCATAAGCACGTCTTTCTTTTAGATTGAAATCAAATCAACTCTGCTGGTTGGACGAGTGAGCGAAACGAACAAATGTTTCTGCGTCAACTACCAAAATTTTCTTTCTTCTGTCTGGATTTTTGTTGGTACTCGCGTACAGGTTATTCAACCAATCTTAACGAAATTTAATTCATTATTCATTTATGTGCGCTTATGGGTTACAAAGTTGGTAATAAAATTATTATGAGACCGCCTACCTTTCGGCATGCAATAAAATTAAAATCAATTTATCACAGACCATTATGTTAGAAAGAAATCTGCAGTTTCAAAACATTTCAATGAATCATAATATAAATAAAAATATTAAAATTAATCCAGATCTGAACATCATACATGAATAATACATATCAAATTTAAAGCCATCTACAACACATGATACAATTTAAAAAAAAAACATGTCACTTCAAGTTCATTGATTAAAATACAAGTTTATATAATTTTTTGTCGTTGGGGATTTTTTATTAAGGGGGTATTCGTAGAAATACTAGTTGAAAAAAACTGTTCCATCGCTAGGCGATGGCTATTTCTCATTGTGAGAAGATGTCACATATCTTCAAGAACGTGAAGAACTCTAAGACATGCAGGTTTCCTTACGATGTTTCCCTAATCTAAAGTTGGAGGCAATTTAACAATGCGCATTTAACCTTCGACAAGACAAAGGTACATTGGAATTTTAACCCAAGACTTGGGTGTCACAAGTTAGACGGTCTCCTAAATAGGCTGCACAAACATCATTTAGATTAACTTCTCATTCCTTCATTTAACATTCAAGAGCTTGGATCTTGTCTGTGGCGTAATTTCCATGTTTGTTGATAACCAGAAATACTTGGAAATATTCTTATATACTTCTCATAATATATGCGTTTCTAACATATATAAACTCACGTCTATTCTCTCCCACGGGGTACGAAGAGCATTAAAAGAGGTCCTTTTACACCATATTATGGTTGTTAAAGGGTTACAAGATATACAAAGTATCGGCTTTCAGTGACTACCTCTCAGTCTGCACCGCGCACGCATTGCGTACACATCGATGTGCCTATCGCGGCTTTAACGAAAATGTCTAAGTGTGACTTATGTAATGTTATTATAAACGAACTCCTGGCCTTCGTTCAAAATAAGATCGAGGTCATGGACGACGAGAGTATGGTGATGATTTGCAGCAAGAACTTCAGCGCGGCTGAAATCGTAACCGCAAAAACGCTCCTATACGAAGTCGTGCCAACCGATCAACGTCTGCGGACCAGAAGGAACGACGGCAAGTCCCAGCGTGATATGGAGGATATAATTGGGCTGATGAAATCTACGGAACCCAAGGAGATTCCAGTCTTCGTGGCGCGCGATCTGAGCCGCCTACCCCCGGTCACCTTTGATCATATTGACGTAACGCGTCTACTAAAAGACATCGTTGCTCTTAAACAAGACATAGCAACTCTTCGTCACAACTCAGCCACCAGAGAAGAGCTCGAAGTAATTCAGCAGGAGATAGCGAAGTTCCACCAACAACCACGCCTACCCTCATTTTTAACGAACGCAGGTACAGCGACTCGATTTACGGAAAACAGCGGCCCTATGTGTTTAGACGGAGCCGACATCCTTTCTAATGACAAACAGACATCGATATCGAGAATCGAGACACAAACACTGCCTACTCTAACTAGTGCCATGACGAGCAACCAGACCATCGTCGCTAACCATCAGCAACGAACAGGGCGTTCATCCAAGTCAAAATTAATTATTAGTGATAATGACCTCCATAGAACAGCTGATGATGATAATGAAGACGGTTTTCAAGTAGTTACGCGAAAAAAGAAACGTCGTCAAAGTCGAAACGTTATAGGTGTATCTACGTCTACCTTGAATAGTAAAATAAAAGCCGGCCCGCGCACCGCTTTTGTGTATGTAGCGAATTTACATAGCACGGTAACTATACAGGACATAACCGACCACATGAAAGACATCGGGGAGGTTGCAACACATGTCGAAAAGTTGCCTGAAAATAGTAAGGTGTCGTATAGCGAATATAAAATAACCATACCCTGGGACAGACTATCGTCAGTTATCAATAAGGATATGTGGCCTCCGGGTGTAATTGTTGGTCGCTATCATCAAAATAGTGCTCGTGGCAGCACCATCAAACCCAAAAATAACTAATCAAGCAATGAAATCAAGTATAAGAATCACGTCCGTAAATTGCAAATCGGTACGAAACAAGACTCATTTCATTAGAAATATCTGTGATGTGAATGACGTAGTACTACTTCAAGAGACATGGCTACTTCCGACTGATTTACATTATTTAAACACGATCCATAAAGATTTTGATTCTATTGGGACGTCAGCGGTCGATATTTCAAAAAACCTAATTGGCAGGCCCCACGGAGGTCTTGGTATTTTATTCAAAAATTCACTAAAATGCATAACTATAGAATGTGATACACCTCGTCTCTGCGCGATCGAAATACAATTTCAAGACAACTCATTGTTACTCATAAACGTATATATGCCTTGCTATACCACTGACGAGAAAAACTTGCCTGAGTACGGTGAAATACTAGGTAAAATACATTCCATAGTAGAAGACGCGGAAACGGCGGACTGTCTCATTATTGGAGACTTCAACGCGGCCCCTACGTGTAGATTCGGCACCGAATTAGAACGATTTTGTACAGAATATAACTATAAGTACGTAGATAAATTAATGTTACCGAACACAACATACACATTTGTTAGTGACGCGCACCATACAACTAGCTGGCTCGACCACTGCATAGCCACTGAGAATGCATATCGCGCCGTCAGAAGCATGTCCATAGACTTAACAACAGATTGGACAGATCACAGACCGCTTTCGCTAGAACTAGAAGTACAAAAACTAACAATCACCACAGACAATTCTGTACCATCTCGATCGCCTTGGTCTTGGAAACCTAAGTCATGGGCATACGTCGAAAAATATACGTCAGCCGTCACGCAGAAAGTTAACCGACTGATGTCTAGAGATATCGAATTAAATGACGCAACAAGAATTGATAGTTTCTATAATTCAATAGTAGAAATTATGCAGACATGTGCCACTAAATGTTTTAGATTAAATAAAAGAACATCACGACGGAAAATCGCAGTACCGGGTTGGAATGATTACGTCGCAGATAAATATGCCGCCTCGCGTCGATCATTAGTGCTATGGATTCGAGCTGGTCGCCCCACTACCGGACCTGTGTTAGAAGAGCGTAAGCGACACCGAGCAGCGTTCAAGCAAGCATTAAAATCGTGTTATCGGGAACACGACCAAATTGTTATGGATCGTATTGCATTAGATATGAAACATAAAAACTTTGCAAAGTTTTGGTATAGCGTCAATAAAATAGTCAAGTCATCGTCGAACGTTCCTTCTCATATTGATGGAACAACCTGCGCTAGGACTATTGCTGAAAATTTCAGTAAAACATTCTGTCAGCCAGCACCGGTAACACAGCACGTTTTAGAGAGACCGCAAGATCAAGTCGATGCGGATATACATATATCTATAGAAGATATCGCTGAGATAGTGAAACAAACAACTGGCGGTAAATCGCCCGGATTGGATGGCCTAACAGTTGAGCATGTTAGATACGGAGGTGTAGGCATGTACCACGTACTGTCCCTTTTGTTCACAGCGATAATACAAACCGGCTACTTGCCTAAGCCGCTCACTAACACGGTAGTGGTGCCGATATGCAAAAATCGGAGAAAGAATATGTCCAGTACTAATAATTATCGGCCTATTGCACTCGCTAATGTGCTAGCCAGACTTCTGGAAAAAGTTTTATATAGACTCGCTGCTCCATTCATAGAGACATCTGATTGCCAGTACGGTTTCAAAAATAAAGTTTCCACCAGCACTGCTATTTATGTACTCAAGCAGGTGGTAGGGTATTATAAATCAAGGAAAACGTCTGTTGTAGCGTGCTACCTAGACCTCAGCAAGGCATTTGACCGCGTGAACCACAACCTACTCTGGCAGAAGCTATATGACCGAAAAGTGCCCGGCCAAGTCGTCCAGGTGCTGAGGAATTGGTACCGACAGCAGGAAAACCAGGTTAGGTGGAAAAACGAACTCTCGTCTCCATCAAACCTCAAATGTGGGGTGAGGCAGGGGGGGAGCATGTCTCCACCCCTTTTTAACCTGTATATGGATGGATTATCTGAGAAGTTAATAGAAACAGGTATAGGTTGCTCAATGAACGGCACCATGACGAATCATATCTCATATGCCGACGACATGGTGCTTCTGGCGCCCTCAATATCAGCAATGCGTAAATTGTTGGCAATATGCGAGAAATACGCAGAAGATCATAACATGAAGTACAATCCGGACAAATCAGTGTATATGGTCTTCAAAGCAGCGAACAGCTATTCCGATCTGCCGCCTCTTACGATGTACGACGCCAAGCTGGAACAAGTCGAGGAAGTCAAATATCTCGGTCACATGATTGCCTCAAGTTTATCTGACCACAGTGACATTGAGAGGCAGAGACGAGCCATTGCAGTACGAGGCAATATGTTAGCGAGACGATTCACTCGCTGCAGCGAGTCTGTGAAGACCCAGCTCTTCATCAGTTACTGCACCAGCGTCTATACAGTTGAACTATGGACGAACCACACCAAGGCTGTCATGAGCGAGATGCGGGTGCAGTACAATGACGCGTGGCGCGCGATGTTCCGGCTGCCGCGGTGGTGCAGCGCGAGCGGCATGTTCGCCGAGAGGCGCGCGCCCGGCTGGCAGGCGCTGCTGCGGAGTCGGTCGGCCGGCACGCGCGCCGCCATTCACCGCTCCAACAACGCACTTGTGGCTGCAGTGAGAGACTGGGACGCTAGTCCCCTTCATCGATCGTGGAGGGCGTATCACGCGCCGATCACATAATTTATTTATTTATTATCCCAATTTAATTCATTTATTTATTCTTATATATAATTATTTTTATTTAATTTAACTTAATTTAATTTAATTGATTTTATGATTTGTTAATTTGTTAATTTAATGCATATGGATTTACATCTGGAATAAAAAATAATTTTCTACCTCTTGAGGGTTACCTCTCGTTTACAACGTCAATTTCCCTCAAATCCCTTAACTGGTTTTTACTGTATGCCCGGAATGTAAAGCCGCTGGAAGATTCTGTTTTCCTTTTCCTCCACTCCATATTAGTATGGAATTTACTTGGTAGCACTCATTGTTGAGAATGAATCATGATTATTCATGATCAACACTATTTCTGTTAATCACGTCTTGTTTTTCTGATCTCAAGTTCATACTTACTTATATCAAATATTCTAAATAATAATGGAGCTCGTGGAGCTAGAAGATATATATTCACTTTAGCCTTGAAGATTCCAAGATTGTAATTCTCAGGAAAAAGAGATGGCAGCAAATAATTCCATTCCTGTGTGCAGGTCGCATCAAAAACGTGGATGTATATCGCTATACAGGTACAGAATATTACAGGTTATATTTTTTCCCAAATATTCTATTGGTACTTTATTGTATAATAAATTGATCTCTGGGTCGTTAGAGCTAAAGCCGGCGAAAGAGACGTTAACACATCTACTACGAATAATAATACTATTCCGTTTTTTAATAATAATAATTATTTTAATTTAGTCAATTGTAGATTATTTTAACAATAATTTTATAATCTTAGAATTTTCAAGGCAAGATTAGAGTGAATTGATATTTTTTTTAATAAACGAGCTCCATCTTCGGCCACACTGTCGGCGAGTTAACATCAGGCTAGTTGGTGATCAACCGTACATCTATCAAATGTAACAAAAAAAATTGTTATACAAATATATTATAGAGTACTAAGCAGTTAAAACGTAAATAACCAAAATTATATTCGTATTTTCAGATCCCAATTATGATTTCATAGTGGTGGGAGCCGGCTCATCTGGCTCGGTGGTCGCGAATCGTCTCAGCGAAATACCTGATTGGAAAGTACTTCTGGTAGAAGCCGGTGGAAATCCCACTTTAGCAACAGAGGTAAGAGATTCAATTTTGCACGAAATAAATTTCCATACGTTATATCATGTGGGAAATTTGGGAGAAAAACATGGTTTTATAGGTAACCAGCTCGGCATTCGACTATAGCTCATCTCATAATTATGCCTAATTCGGGATAGAAACGGGTCTTAAACGAGGCTGCAAAGCAGAGAAATGCTATATTACACTCACAATAAAATTATCACAGTTTAAGATTTTCGCAATTGTTATTCATTGAAATTAAACTAATTGTAACGGATTTATCGCGCATGTTTGAAATAATTAAAAAATCTGACGTTTCACAAACTTTGCAGCGTCTTTCGTCACAGGTGACACTAGATGACAACACGATACACGATAAATGCGTTAAAAGTTGTTTATTTTCAATGTTTAACGGTTTACTGAATAAGTATGATGAAACCATTACTTAATCATCGCTACATCAAATGTGATCGATATTTTATGTTTCTCATTCCAGATACCACAGCTGTTCTACAGCAACATAGACACGCCAGAAGACTGGAGCTACAAAACACAACCTCAAGAAGGAGCATGCAGAAGCTATAAAAATAAAGGATGCGCCTGGCCTCGAGGCAAAGTTCTTGGTGGTTCTAGTAGCATCAACGCCATGTTTTATGTCAGAGGCAACAAATTAGATTACGACGAATGGGCAGCCCAAGGAAATAAAGGATGGAGTTACGAAGATGTTCTACCGTATTTCAAAAAGAGTGAAAATTATGTAGGACCAGCCGTAGACGACATGAATAAATATCACGGCCGAAATGGATATCTCAATGTAACTGTCGAAGACAATATCAAACCTTTTGAGCTTTTAGCAATAAAAGCAGCTATGCAATTAGGATATAAAAAATCTAATGACATCAACGGAGAAAGTCAAATAGGTGTTATTAGAGCAGCAACCACATGTAATAATGGCGCGCGAAAAGGCACTGCAGCAAGCTTTCTGAATCCCGTTAAAGATAGAAAAAACTTGCATGTCATTAAAAACACATACGCTACAAAAATTCTGTATAAACCGGGAACTAATTCCGTCAGCGGTGTTTTATTAAACAAAAACGGTAAAGAAATTACTGTTAATATAAGAAAAGAATTAATTGTGTCAGCAGGCGCTATAAATTCACCGCAATTACTAATGTTGTCAGGAATAGGGCCTCGAAAACATTTGGAAGATTTAAATATTGAGGTGAAAGCAGATTTACCAGTTGGAGAAAATTTGCAAGATCATATTTTTCATCCCTTGTTTTATACATTACCTGGAGACGAAAATGTAACATCTTTGTCTAATATCATACAATTTCTTCACCAAAGCATTGTAAGACGCGAGGGTCCATTTTCAGATACAGGTCCCCATAGAGTAATATTGTTCTGTAATATAACTGACTCTAACTCCGAGAGCCCTGACACGCAGTATCATTTTGTAGTCTTCCCGCCAGGAATTTATAACTTGCTCGATGTTCTCGCTAAACATGACTTAAGCGAAGAAGCGCAAGTAAAGTTTCGAAAGCTTAACAAAGATAAATTTACAATGTTTGTATACACTACATTGCTAAAGCCAAAATCAAAAGGAAAAATTCTTTTGAAGAGTAATAATCCTTTTGACTATCCACTTATTCATGCTAATTATTTTGATCATCCTGATGATATACAAGCTTTAATAAGAGGAATTAAGCACCTCGCATTAAAAGTTGGTGATACAAAAGCATTCAAAGAAGCTGGTTTTAAGTTGGAATGGCTCGATATTGACGCATGCAAACAATATGATAAAGAGACGGATAACTTTTTAGAATGTATGGCTAGAGAATTAACATTTTCTCTATATCACCCTACTAGCACAGTTAAAATGGGCCCTGAAACTGACGAGGAAGCTGTGGTAGATCCTCAGCTCCAAGTTCGGAACGTAGAAGGGTTAAGAGTGGTAGATGCTAGTATTATGCCATCCGCAATAAGAGGCAATACGAATGCGCCTTGTATAATGATAGGAGAAAAGGCAGCGGATATGATTAAGAATTATTGGTTAAATAAACACATAGAATTGTAAGTTAAGACATAGAAGTAATTTTAAGATTGAATGCAATTTCAACGATATCCTATGGAAGGTCTTAGAATATATACATAATATATATAGTGTTTACTAGTTTGGTGGTTTGTTTTTTAATATAGATAAATTATTTATTGATTTGAGACGGTTGTCTGATCCTATTAAACCGACGCTTCCACTAATAATTTCTTTTTCGAAATACGATGTAAAACACGATAAATTATCGTCATTGAAGTGATGCTATTGTTACTTCATATTTCATGTGATGGGTAGTGAAAAATTATAACTAACCAAACGATTCAGTCGAGCTCAATTCGTCGCTTGCATGACTAATTGTCCTATCTAATTTCAGTCATTTATTCAGTACAAACGTTTTTCAGTTCTGAGATTAGATTGTATTTGTCAAAAATATTAAAAATCTTATGTTTTGCATAACTTATAATATTAGATTTCACAGAGATTACATACATTTTAATTTCACATTGATACTTTTAATGTATTTGCATTCTAAATACCTGTTTTAATTATTATAAAAAATGAGATAGGACAGTTAGTATGCAAGCGACGAATTGCGCATAGGCAAGTACATTTCAACTTACAATGACACGTGACTACCGAGAAGTTAAAAAAATATTGGTTGTCTGTAAAGTCGGTTTACGGACGATAGTTTAAAGTGACAACGTCATAACAAAACATTGATGAAATGCAAACGTTACAATGAGCGTAACGGGACAAAAAGTCATCCTTTTTCGTGCGTGCAACCGGCGTTCATCGATTTATTAGACGTTGTCACGTCAAAAATATAACGACACCTCACTTATTAAATCGGTCAAGCTGTTCAAATTACAAGAGGTAATACAGTAGTGTTTATACAAAACATCCGAAAACACCCTCCTTCCGCGTATATCTTGGGTAATTTGAAGCCGTTCCAGCCGTTCTCAACTCAGTAGGTAATATTGTTTTGTTACCATTAGCTATTTGCTGTGCCCTGCAGTATCACAGAAAATGTACTAAGTAGATAGCGAGATAGAGGGAAACACAGACAGAATTACTTCCGTTTTTAGAATTCCGTGGTCGACTACGAATCCTTATAGTTTCGCCACGTCCGTGTCCGTCCGTTTGTCCGGAGCTTAGACTCTTAGTACTATGACGCTGTAATTTGGAATGTACCTATATATACATTACGTACATACATTAGTGATGCGGACAAAGTGGTAAAAACAAAATACCTACCGGGCACACGTAAAATGGGGACGAATTGATTTTAGGGTTCCGTACCTCAAAAGGAAAAAACAGAACCCTTATAGGATCACTTTGTTGTCAGTCAAGACGCAAGGGAATCAAAACGTTTGGGGTACTTTCCGTTGACCTGTAACTTTGAAATTTGGCAAGAAGCATTGTCATATAGTACACATAAAGGAAAAATTACGAAAACTATACATTTTTGATTTAATCACATAAAATAGGGCATTTATGCAAGGAAGGAGGGTCCAAATTTTAAAGTGCTTTAACCGTATAATGTGGAGTATTACATGAAAGAGCTTAATTAGCACAAGCTAAAACACGTTTTTAAATATTGTTACGATATATATTCTTCGATTTATGAAGGAAAATATAAAAAATATATAACCTTATTTTATCTACTAGTTTGTACGGAACCCTCGGTGGGCGAGTCTGACTCGCTCTTGTCCGGTTTTTTCTCATTTACTCATATGTAGGTGTGTGAAAACTATTTTTATATGTAGGGATTGGTTAGTGATAATTTTTGATATGTTTATAGTATGAAACAAGAGGCACTGATTTAAGTTTACATAAATTGTGACGTACAACTACAGAACCCTACTTTGCGTGAGGCTCGACACGCACTTTGCCGGTAATTATAATATATTCAGTATAGATAATCATAGTAATTTTTTATGATGACCGTAACATATTATAGTACTATGTATATTGACTTCTGTAAGTAGCCCAATATTCTTTGAGATAAGTGATATTAACATAATGACTTAAGTATACGTAGTTATCTGTATTTTCAGAGTGATTAGATTGAAGTAAAGAGTACTTATACAGTTCATGGTAGATATCTCATTTGCCGGACGCATTTAACAGCTTGAGAGGAAAATATGTGATAAAAGATCAAATGAATAAATAAATGAATTTTAAATACAGTGTGAAATTTCGCGTGTTTTTCTAAGTGTTGTTAAAGGTGAGAGTAGTATAGAATAGTATAGAGGTATAGATTTTTTTTCTCTCTTTACATTCAAGATCTTAATGTTTCATTTTTTTTTATTTAACAAATTTAATCTCCACAGCCTTTTATAAACTAATTTATGCATTTTTAACTACTTACATTTTTTTTAAGTTATGCAAGAGTATATTATGTTCCAATGTTTCAAATGTTTTAATTCAACAACTTTTACTTTAATTGCAAAATATTTAATTACCTACCTAAAGTGAAGTTTAAAATTAAATAGAAAAACAAACAATCCTTTTCTATGTAATTTCAAGATATATAAATCAGCAGAATTATTTTAACAAATAATAGTAGATGTGTTTGTTTGAACTATGTACGAGACTCACGTCGTTTTTTTTTTTGTAAAATAGCTTAGCGGTCGCGTGTTGTCGTTTAATATCAAATGAGCTGTGGTCAAATGTCAAGTCAATCATGCATAACCAATAATAGTGTAGTGTGTATAGTGTTATGTTGTAATAATAGTTGGTTATTTGAAATTACTCATTGTGCGTCTCCTTGCTAATAACCATATACAAGGCATTACTTTTTTTTTTAAAATGCAAGATAGATCTACGATTGACCACCAACTTGCCTGTTGTTAAGCGACGGTGTGGCCGAAGATGGAGCTCGTCAATCTAGAAGATATCTATTCACTCCAGCCTTGAAAATTCCAAGATTGTAGGTCTCAGGAAACAGAGATGGCGGCAAAGAATTTCATTCCTGTGCAGTACGCATCATTTACTATTCAGTAAATTCTGTTAATTTTACCGACATCCCTAGTAAAAGAGTAATCTTTTGGTACCTGTATCTTTAGATTCTCCAGTACCTACTAATAGGCTAATTTTTTTTATAAAAAAAAAAAGAATACTTGCAAAAAATTTCCTTTATAGCCTTTTAGGCACGGCCATTACGAGTTAAAGCTTTGATCGGAAAAAATAACTTAACACTTTTGGTTCTTTTACACTCAGGGGAATTTTCAAGTTTTAAATAATGAGAGATACATGTGAAATATCCGTTTTTACAGATATAGTAAAAAAAAATATTTTGCTATCGTTTAAGTCGCTATTCTACTCAGTAGGATTCCCTGTGTTGCAAAGACTATGTAATTGTTCTTTAAGATTCTAGTTGAACATGTGGGCCTGCGACCCAGCCCTGACTTCCACAATAGTGCAGAGCTACCAAGTGGCGGGCCCGCTGTTCACGCAGGCCTTGCAGACCTTCCTGGCAGCGCAATGTGCGATGGTTGGAGATCACCTGTGGCCTGCTGATGCCACTGACAAAGTTCTTCAAGGTATTATTATATAAACAATATTGTAAATACTTTTTTTTGACATAGAAGATATATAAAGATGGACAGACGACCTCATACAAGTGGCGGGAAGACGCTGGATGCAAGCCGCTTCCAATCGGTCTTTTTGGAAATCCATGGGGGAGGCCTATGTCCAACAGTGGACTTCTTATGACTGAGATGATGATGATGATATATAAAGATAGCAAATATAAGCTAAGTTAACTCTATGACCCCCGACAATAAAAAGGCTAAACCGATTTTTAATATATATATATAGTTTAAAAACTGAAAAAAACGATTTCTAAATACGCAATACGTTAATTGGACGTCATATTTTTATTTTGTTCTGCCATACATAAAAAGAATCGTTGTGTTATAGTTGGCCTAGTACTTTTCACCAATCTTCCCATTTAATTCATACTATTTTAATTTCACGAGGTATTGTTATTTTATAAGTTAAATGGAATGATTGGTCAAAAATACTAGGACAACTTTTATACGTCACAGCTCTCTCTACTACAAAACTTTAAGAAATGATTAAAAATAAAAATATACGGATCGAATGGATAACCTCCTCCTTTTTCGAAGTCGGTTAAAAACAACATCAATCACAAAAATATTTAAATTGGTTCCGAATTTGAAATAAAAGTATTAAAAATTGAATTTACGTACCCCATTATAGTTGTATGTTCAAAACAAAAAAGTTTGCAATATAGATATTACTAGTCCACAAGTAACAAATACCAATCTGATTAGCTTTCATGACATTCGTTGTTTCCTTTTCAGATCCCAACTATGATTTCATAGTAATTGGGGCCGGATCATCAGGCTCTGTTGTCGCTAATCGTCTGAGTGAAATACCAGATTGGAAAGTACTTCTTGTAGAAGCTGGTGGAAACCCTACTTTAGGGACAGAGGTTAGAAAACGTCAAACATGAAAAAGTAGAAAATGATTTTTAAATTTCTCCGGTAGATTCAATGTCATTGTTAAAAATGATGAACCCGATTGGTACAGGATCAAAGCAGATGGCATGACAAAAGCGAGACCTTTAATCAGCAATGGGATAGAAAAGGCTCCGGATGATGATGATGATAAAATGATAGTGTCATTAACAACTGTTCACTATTTCAGCTACAACAATTGTTCTACGGAAATATTGATATGCCACAAGATTGGGGATATAAAACACAACCTCAAGAAGGAGCATGCAGGAGTTACAGAACTAAAGGATGCGCTTGGCCTCGAGGTAAAATACTTGGAGGTAGCAGCAGCATCAATGCCGTGTTTTACGTCAGAGGCAACAAAGTAGATTACGACGAATGGGCAGCCCAAGGAAACAAAGGCTGGGCTTACGAAGACGTTTTGCCATATTTTAAAAAGAGCGAAAACTATGTAGGTCCACCTGTAGATAATTTGAACAAATATCACGGCCAAAATGGATACCTCAATGTAACAGTTGAAGATAATACAAAATCCTTTGAACATATGCTGATGAAAGCAGCTATTGAACTAGGCTTTAAAAACTCTACAGACATTAACGGAGAAAGTCAAATGGGCGTCACAAGAGGAACAACTACAGCCATCAAAGGAGTGCGACAAAGCACAGCTGCTAACTTTTTGAGTCCCATAAAGGATAGAAAAAACTTACACATTATGAAGAATACTTACGCTATAAAGATTCTATTTAAACCGGGATCTAATACTGTCAGTGGTGTTTTATTGAGCAAAGACGGCAAAGAAGTATCTGTTAACATAAGAAAAGAACTAATCGTATCTGGAGGAACTATAAATTCACCACAATTACTAATGTTGTCAGGGATAGGACCTCGAAAACATTTAGAAGATCTAAATATTGAGGTGGTAGCAGATTTACCAGTTGGAGAAAATTTACAAGACCACGTTTTTTATCCAACCTTTTATACATTACCGGGAAATGAAAATCTTACTTCATTGTCAAAAATTATAGAAATGCTTTACGATAGTATTGTAAACCATGAAGGTCCTCTATCAGACACAAGCCCCCACAGAATCATTTCGTTTTTCAGTACTAACGACTCTGATTCTGAGATCCCTGACATTCAAAATCATTACTTAATCTTTCCTCCAAGTATTTATAATCTGTTAGACATTATCGCAAAACATGATTTTAATGAAGAGGTTCAAACCAAGTTCCGAGAAATGAACAAAAATAAATTCACAATGCTTATTTACACCACTTTACTAAAACCAAAATCTAGAGGCAAAATTCTTCTCAAGAGTAAGAATCCTTTTGATCACCCCCTTATTTATGCGAATTATTTTGATCATCCTGAAGATACAGAAACTCTCAAAAAAGGTATTAAACAACATGCATTGAAGCTCGGGGGAACAAAAGCCTTCCAAGAAGTTGGTTTTAAGCTTGATTCGTTCGATATTGACGCATGCAAGCAGTATAACAAAGAGAGTGATGCTTATTTGGATTGCATGATTAGAGAATTGACTTTATCTCTGTATCATCCTACAAGCTCTGTTAAAATGGGCCCTGACACTGATCCAACAGCTGTAGTAGATCCTGAGCTTAAAGTTTACAACGTTGAAGGTGTTAGAGTAATAGATGCTAGTATTATGCCTAAAATAGTAAGAGGTAATACGAATGCACCATGTATTATGATAGCTGAAAAAGGAGCAGACATGATTAAAAACTATTGGTTAAATATACACACAGAATTGTGATCCCTTAGTGTTTACTAGAGTGAAATTTATTTTGGTGAATAGGAAAATATTACAATTGCATTGTTTTTTAATAGAATTGGTATTATTCCTTCAGACAGCACGAGTTTAATAAGATTAATGTTAACGATTGCCATAGTATCCAAGACGATAAATGAAAGTCATACAGCATTGTTATCTCTATAGAGATCTCTGTACAAAACGATTAACGATTCTAATCAGAATCTGTTTGATCAATTATGATCAAACAGATTCTGATTAGAATGCTAAACAAACACATTCATGTTATATAACGTGATAATAATTATTATAGTGAAAGTCATAATATTATTAAGGCAATTAAATACTCAAGCGAGACAGCGGTCAAACGAAGCCTATTATCGTATAAAAAAAAACTTAAGGATCGGGTTCGGGATCTCAACAATTTCAACTGAAATTCGAGCTTGCTTGCTTGCTTTTTATTATGAAGGTGTCATTTCTGGACTGGGCTGGAAGTTTACTTGGGTAACTTTGACTTTGCGTCAAACATTGTACGTAACCTTTTAAGAAGGTTCTTGATTATTTTATCAAGCACTTAGTAATCAAAACGACTGTAAATTAATCAAATTCAATCAAGTAATTTGATCACTAATCTGTTGGAATCGAGAATCTTCTATAAAGGCTACGTACAATGATTGACGCAGAGTCAAAGTTACCCACGTTGCCTGTAGTACAAATAAATTAAAAAAAGTTCTAGTAAATACAATATTTTTACGCTCGGTAATTTCACTGCAAACATTGTGCTATAAACTCGATAAATGGCAAGTGTGGAAGCATGATGCCAACATCAAGCAAAAAAAAACATTGTGCTTCAATCTGGAAGACAGTACATAATATGATTACGGCGCGCTGTCTGGATAGCCACAATCTCTTAACGGACTCTACTCTGGCTGGATACACCAAAAAGAGCATGCAAATACAGATTAAACAATAGTATCTTTGACGGCCTTGAAGACGCCGGATGATTTGATTCACAACATGTGATTGCAATTTTGACATGATGACCGTCTACACATGCAAGTATATGGACCGAAATAAAAATAAATCATTTTGTTCCCATAATAAAACTTATTTATGGTAAATGACTTTTTAAAACATAAAAGAAAATAAATATTACATATTTGCACATAACGCCCTAGCCCCAAACTAAGCAAATTTTGTACAATACGAATCTAATAGAATACAATATACTTAAGTAAATTTTTTTGGAAATACTTACTTAATACGATATAAATAAATAATATAATTATGTTGTGTGTTCTTGGAATTTTCAAGGCTAGAGTGAATAGATATCTTCTAGATCGACGAGCTCCATCCTCGGCCACACCGTCGCTTAACATCAGGCGAGTTGGTGCAACAAACATTCATGCTCATCACACATATCCTGGTTATATCCTGGGTGGAGATCAAACCAACAACCAACAGTTTAGAAGGCAGACGTATCGACCAACTGATGAGCAATATATCCTTCATTCGCTCTAACACGTTGTATGTAACTAGAAAACAACGAAGTTGTGAAATGGGCACCGTGTTGGCAGATGTTCTCCAAGTGACAGACACCCATACAGACACAAGTCAAGGGTGCCGTTAAGCAACGTCCACACGAATAGGCAACTTAAGTTACGTATCTTTTACGAAACAGTTTCACAGTTCACACTGTGATGTAAATCAGTAAGGACAACGCAACAGAGACGACTTTCTTCGTCATTTCAACTAAAAAAGTCGATGACCAAGTTGCACACTCAGTCGATATCTGCAACAATGAGATAACTTTAAAGATAAGTTTCCGATATTATAAAACTTTAATATTACATAACTAATTAACTATCGTTTAAAAAACTGAACAAACCGAATTCAAAATACACAAAATAAAAATATATACAATACATATGTACGCGACTTGCTGTTCACTTTTCTACAGGCGCTTGGATGATATTTTACCAGTTATTTCGTTATAAAAACCAAAGTACTGCATCGATTTTGATAAAAATTTATATGGGACCACCTCTGAAGTATGACCTACCAAATACAAATATAATCACCAAAACCAAAGCATAATTTTACTGTGGAAATTAACGTGGTTTTCACACATTTTTAAATAATAATAATAATAATAGCCAATGCATAATTGGCTGAGTAATCAGTGAACAAACATACAAAAAAAACATACAGACCGAATTGATAACCTCCTTCTTTTTGGAAATCATTTCTGTTTTTTCCCGGTCTAATATAGAAGGCCTTGTTTAAAAAACATAATACGTAATTTTAAAACTTGAAATGAAGACCTTGCAATTTCAATTTCTTTATTCGATATCATTATACAATGCTCAAAACCCATACTGGTATCGTACAATATAGGCTCACAGTATGAAGAGACAACTCTACTAGACAAGACAATAGGAATATTTTAAATTAAGATATCTCCATATTTCGGGAAGGGCAATGAGGGTCGTGGGGAACGTAAAAAGACGAAACTTATTGATTTGAATTTCAGTTTAACTGTGTTTTTATAAAGGTGCACATCTATTGTTGGTAAACAATTAAACAGGTAGATACATTTTTTTTATTCATTTATAAGCTAGCACTTGACCGTCAACTCACCTGATGTTAATTATGGTCTCAAAGCGCGCAGCTATCTCTTTCGCGCATCACAACATTTTCAAACATAAATCACTGAGTAGGGATATTAGAAAAGTGAGACACGATTTGAGAGAAATGTTTAAAAAAGTTTTATCAAATATAATTTAAATTGGCGACGGAGTAGTGAAAAAAAACATATATTTTCCTACTCCTCCTAGCTAAGTCAATTCAATTCAAAATATATCGTAGAAAAACTATTTTTAAAACATTTTTCCTATCCAAATAAACAAAATAATGCCTCTTTTTCCAAAATTCCTACTCAATGACTTTATATTTTAAAAGATGTTGTGATGTGCGAGAGAGATAGCTGCGCACTTTGTGATCCACCTTAAGCGGCATCGCGGTCCACGATGAAACGCGCTTACCTAAAACAAAAACGATTTTCACTCGTGACTTAAAGACACTCAGATTATATTTTTACATTAAATAGATCTACAATAGACCACCAGAAAATTGAGCTCGCTATCGAGACAGCTCGTCATGATGAGAACAGCTTAAAGTTATAAAAGTTTGTGCTCACGAGCGAGGTCTACTGTTCGTAGAGTAGAACTACTAGCACAAAATACTTTAATAGCTACTACTCCAATACAGTAGCAAGTTATAACCGCACGAGCGTTTTTACAAACTGCGCTAAGAAAGGTAAATGCGAACAACCCAGATTTAGGACACCGCTATTGCATTGAAAACTAACACATACAAACATACGTAATGGGTTGATAAAGATTTTTGTGATATATTGGGCAAGAATTCTTTCACATGTAATAAAATCATAAAAAGGCATTTGAAAATACATTAATTAACAAGACATAAAAGCGCATTTGAAAGGTTCTTCACATTTTATTTCACTAATCTGGCTATTTGTCAAAAGTAAACAAACACACAATCATTGATTGGGTGATTTGTATGATTTTCATGTTAAGCCAATAAGGATTACTTATAAGTATAGTAAAAGGTTAGTCATCAATTTCTAACGGATGAATCAAATACCAGTACTTATTACCAAATTGGATGACTAATGGAAAATAAACAGTAATTACTAATTTGTTTGTGAAATCTTTCGGGTGCAAAGCTTAATCAAATCCTTAATATTGGTAGAAACGATCAAATATCTGATCAAGTATACAAATACCAAAATAATAAAACAAATGAAGTTTCTGTTTTATTTGCATATACTGCTTGTAAGCTGCGCTCTCAGATTGGTAGCTACGCTCCTCCCACTGAGGGGTGAGCGGGTGAAAAACGAATTTGAAATCGTGATTTGAGCTCGCCTTAGTTGATTTATCTACTTTATCGATTTCAATTGCAATATCTCCTGACTTGTTCATTTCTTATGTTGTTTACATACTATATCGTCTACTTCAAATACGGATTAAGAGCCTGTAATTTGGACATCGTTCGTCTCGCTCGCGCATACAAACATTTTCGAAGATATAAAATAATCGAATGAATTTATAAAAAACACGTTGTACAAAACATTAGAAAGCAATATCACATCATTTGACAAAAAACTTTACTTGCCAGAAAATTTAGGAAGTGCCTGAGTTTGGAAATATACAATCAACAAGTTATAAGTTAAGGAATTCGTTTTTTTTAAATAATAGCTAATTTTAATCTGATCGTTGTGCTTATTTGGGGCCACTATTTAGTTATGTTTCTTTGTGTGTAATGTATGTCCAAACTTGTTCAGGTCAGTATCAGACAGATCTAGTTTGGCGAAAAAATCTTGTTTAGAAAAAGAAAAAATATTGTAAAAAATATATATATATAAAAAGTACTGTCAACATGGGTAACTTTGACTTCGTGTCAAACTTCTTCTATTACTTCTGGAGAACTATAGGCTTACATTTTGATAATTTTAAGATACTTAGGTATTGTAATTTACATGGTTGTTTGTTCTAGAATGAATAAATAAATAACTTTTTTGAAGGTTCTTAATTATTTCTCAAAAGATTAGTAGTTAAAACTAGTAATTAGGCATTACTATATATCAATTAAGTAATACTATATACAAATTATTGCAGCTAGAAAATTGGCACCTCCTCTGAGATGTGACATACATATGTATAAGGCCGCCAATTTAAAACCTAGCCTTAAGTAGGTATTTAATGTTATCTTTCTGTAATTTTGTTATCATGTGGTTTTTAATAAAGTGATATCTACCTATCTATTATGTACATTGTACATACATACATATAATCACGTCAATTTCTCTTAGAGGTAGGCTGAGCATCAAAGATCATGAGGCCGTTAGACGACACATTTGACTGTGGTTAGAGGGTTAACTGAGACGAAGAGGGTATTAGAGGGTTGTAAAGTATCGGAGATTAGGATATAATGTTGGTCCGCAGTAACAGGGGGCCAGCCCAGCGCATACAAAACATCAATTTCCCTCAAATTCCTTTAACTGACTTTTACAGTACGCCCGCGAACAGTTCCCCAGTCCAGCATAGACCATGGACATGTAACAGTAATATATATATATATATATATATATATTTTATAGAAAATAGATCTACAATTGACCACCAACTCGCCTGATGTTAAGCGACGGTATAGCCGAGGATGGAGCTCGTCGATCTAGAAGATATCATAGACATAGAGATAGAAATTTATTGTGACAAAAAACATACAACACAAAACAAAAATCATACACAATATACCAAATGTTTTTGTCACAATCCGGTCCCAGCCCAGCTCAGCATAAAACTAGTTGTAAACAACCAGCGCTGGTCTATTCTCTAGCCTTGAAAATTCCAAGATTGTAGGTCTCAGGAAACAGATATGGCGGCAAAGAATTCCATTCTTGTGCAGCACGCAACAAGAATGTGATATGAAATAGCCAAAATTTCGCCACTGTTGATGGGTCAGTAAAGAGGCGATGCGTGAGCGATGGTAAGAGGTAACCGTTGCCGTGAGTGGTATCACGTACGCAAATACTATAGTGTTGGGAAAGCTGAAGGATAAACTGATTCATAATTTGGTTGCTTCATTCGTAATCATCTGTATTTGTAATGCTCAGTTCTAGGTTTAATTTAGACAAGCTCGCTTCATCGTCGACCACATGTCGCCTTGGTGGTAAATCACAAGTCTATCAATGAATAAACAAAATTAATGACCCCTCGCTCGTACGCCTTAAACTATTAAGGGTTAAAAAGAATTCATCTTATTTGTGCTCCATCTTCTTCTTTTTTGTATTGGACCCCGCGATTAGCGATTTGCCGAAGCGAAGTTTCTTGAATAATACAAGTCACGTAAACAGTCATTTTCAAAAAAACTTGCCTCAGTAAAGTGATGGCGACTTTACTAGAAGCTTCTATGGAGTTTTGCCTACAACGTAAAATCACACGTTTCACTGCTTTATTTGACTTGCCCACACTCACTCACTTGATTGAACACTTAATGAATAAAACACCACCATTTTTATAGCATTAATGTTCAAAATAACACAAGTTTTATGAAAATAAAACAAAGCAACAGCATGTTACTAAGACGTTCCCGCCAAAACTCCTTTGTGCTCCATCTTCAACTACATCTTCGCTTTTTAAAAAAACCTTCATTAAATGTGAAAATTCTGTAGTGTTTTATTGTTGTTGCTATTATTTTATGTTTCGACAATTTTCATACAATCACGTGGACACACGTTGATTAACAATATGTAAGTATAATAGTATTTAAAAAAAATATTTTTGCATATTATTAATTTCCCCGAACATCGCGAGTTCTGGGAAATCCAGTATACACTTACAATTTTACTAACTATCATTCTTTGCAAGGCCACATAATGCAATAGCATAGCAAGCAACTGAGATGGTTATGGCAGGGGTAATCTGGATTCGACAGAAAATTTTAATCCACTGTTAGTCAATAACTTCTAGTGAGCCTTACTTTGATCAACTTTCGTTTTTGCACAATCATAATTATGCCAAAACGAAATTTCAAGATCAGAGGCCCTAACATGCCTACGGCCTAGCGATTAGTCGTTCGTCGTTGCTTGCCAGTCTAGTTGTCACGGTCATATTGCCTAGGTAGTGTTCGGACGGTCGCGGCTGAAGCGATAGCCGCGCGCGGCTAATGCGTTAAGAGCAGCCGCACGATCCTCGTGGGAGATCGTGGCAATATTATAAAATTGCTTTTTCCCTGTTAGTTACTTTTTCAATCAAACGACAGAATCGATCATTCCTAGTTTTGGTACAGAGATAGCTGAAAATACCACAAGGTGGACAGAAGATATCATACATTCTCAGCAGGAAGACGCTGGATGTAAGCTGCTTTCAACCGGTCTTTTTGGAAATCCATGGGGGAGGCCTATATCCAGTAGTGGACTTCTTGTGGCTGAGATGATGATGATGATAGCGGAAAATCTGGACGGACATAGGCATCATTTCGTCATCATCGGCATTTCTTATAATCAAGAGGGTGAAACCATGGGTTACATCCAGTAGTGAATATATCGAGAGAAGGGCTACTGATAAAACTACTGATGAAGAGCCGCCACGGTTTAGTACGCGTATATGGAGCAGTGCTATGTTTTTAGGGTTCCGTATCTCAAAAGGAAAAAAACGGAACCCTTATACTTATACTTATTAGGTACTCTAGTATGAGTACCTAGTGTGGTCTAGAACCTATAATGTTATATTTGATATAGGTATATTAATTAAAAGATAGATATTATATTTATTAAGTTTTGACGTGTAAGTGTGAATTACGAAATAAATGAATATGAATATAATATGAATATGAATATAGGATCACTTTGCTGTCCGTCTGTCCGGGTGTCAAGACCTTTATATGCGTGAAGGTATCGAGTTGAAAATAAAACCATATACGCAAAACCATAATATCTTGCTGCAGAAAGAAAAATAAAATTTCTCAGTTTTCGTAAAAAAAAGTTATAGCCGAATATGTCGTAAAAAACGCACATTTCGACACTCACAAGGGAATCAAAACCTATGGGGTACTTCCCGTTGACCTAGAACTATGGAATCTGGCAAGAAACATTGTGTGTACACATATAGGAAAAAATCCCGAAAACGACATTTTTAATTTAATCACAAAAAAATAGTGCCTCTATGCAAGGAATGAGGGCCCAAATTTTAAAGTGAATTAACCGTATCATGTGGGGGTATCATATGAAAGAGATTCATTAGCATAAGCTAAATCAGGTTTCTAAATATTTTTACGATGTATATTTTTCGGGTTACGAAGGAAAATATAAAAAAAATAAAAATGATTTCCCCTTTTATTTAGTTTGTACGGAACCCTCGGTGGGCGAGTCAGACTCGCACTTGTCCGGTTTTTTTTAATAGCACAAGTTTGTTTTAAGCCGAGATTTTCGACTATAGTTTCAACCGCATTCGGTAGTCTTTTAAAATGTAATCGAATCATTGCACTGCTATTCATGGCCATGTTATGTAGGACTACGTATAATACAGGTGAAGCCTGTACGTACACATTCAATGCAACAATGGAACCTTAACTTAAGACTCAAATATATAGCATTAGTTGCAACCCATAGAATACTTCCCACTTCTTTTCATATGTGCCTTTTACAACAATTGCGGATATAATATCGTGGGCGGACAGTGAGTCGCTGCGACTAACGCATGAACCTGTCTCTTCTTCGGGTGCGTCCACGAAACGTCGGCTTAAATACGAGTACTAAACATCCTCGCGCGTTTTTTTTTCTCAACCAATTAACGAGGTCTGATATATATTATGACCATGTTCTCTTTACATAACGCAAGCAATCTATTCAGAATTAAATATTATAAAAAAACGCTTCCTGTTTCATAAAAGTGCAGGATTGCATACTATATTACGAAATAGAGAGCGGTATCGATATCAAATCTAACTGGCATAGTTAAATTCTTTTTGTAATATTATATGCTAAATAGATGCGTCATTACAAAATTATAATTTGGGGTGCATTCTAAGTGAGATTACAATGAGTAAATAAATCACGAATGCAACTCTTTACACGAATGGCAAATGTTCAAACCGCACTATGTCAAAATCAAGAAGAAAAAACTTAATAGGGATTTTTTTCTCTTACTTGTTGATAGAAATATGACGTCACGCGTTTTGAAAATTTACAAAAGTATTTGCCGTTTCCAAGTCATCGTCAACATCATCTCAGCCACATAAGACCGGTCGCAAGCGGCTAGCATCCAGCGTCTTATTTTTATTAATATCCTCCTAAATGCTGGCAATATGTCGATCACCGTCTAATACCTGACCTCACCTAAAACAGACCACTTTCAAAACGCACCTTGAACGCTGCCTACGGAACTAATACATACAAGTGCAGGCGCTTTGCAGGCGATTATTCAATAGCGATTTGACCTTAAAACCTCCTGCAGATAAATATTCTTAAAGATAGGTATTTATATTTGATGTTTGTAACTGCATCTGAACTGAAATTTTGAATTATCATCTATTTTTGGTATAAATGTATATTGGATATGCGCAATCTCATATGTTATTTTTAGTTTCTGTTTTACAGTGAGCTTAACGTGGGTAATGTGGGTTCGGACTACTTTGCAAATACTCGTAGAAAAGGTTGTCCACGCTAAAACTGAGATCCGAAGCCTAATTTCAAAGTATTTCGAATGTAGGTATACATGTACTAAGTGGCTACCGATTCGCTAGGCTGTTGCGTCACCACCGTCCCATCGAATGTATGTACCTTGAGGTCCTTGCGTTTCGATTAATCGAATAATCGCGGTGTTTATGAGTTGATTTATGATCGATGTCGAAATATATAACCCATCTTGTAAAATTGACCTACCAAACTCCCATACTTTCAAACTTTTAGCTTTCACGCTCGCTTCCAGCTCTCTAGCTCATTCGCTCTCACGCTCGCACATTCTTAATCATTTAAATACATTCTAAGCCTCACACGCTTTGTGCACCTCACTCTGTGAGATTTATATCTCACAGAGTGAGTGAGAGTGACGTGAAAATATACAAGTGTAGCTAAAAAATATCATGAATTTCAGCAGCCGTTTACAAATATATTTATAATAAATTGATTAAAGTAATTGATAAAATATATCCGTTGAACATTTTTTTGCAATTTTCCGGTGCTTTAACAAAAGAGTGTAATAATTATCGGGCTAATAATCACGTTTGAGAAATAACACTGAAGGATAATAAATACTGATGTTACAGGATGATGAACCAGAATATTTAGTTAAAATCCTAGGATTTTAACTAAAATGCGGAATATGAAAATAATTCGTTATAACCGGGATTTTATCGTAATTCTGAGCAGATTCAGGATTTCGATCGAATACTGAACACGATTTATCTACGTTTTTTTTTATAAAGAGCATGACTGTTTGTTGCCTTCAAACGTATATTACTTTACAACTCAACTATATTTCCTTTACTTGTTTGATATTTTATTAAAACTTTTAAAATTTTATAGAACAACTTGCTGAGTCCGCGGGATTACTAGCTTTTAAATAAAAACTGACAATTTTACGAGATAAAAGTAGCCTATATTGTGTTCTTCTTGTCCATTACAAATTTCATTTAAATACGTTCAGCAGTTTTAGCGTCAAAGAGATACCTACAAACTTTCGCATTTATATTATTACAGAAAACGCGACAAACTATTAACAACTTTTTACTACATAATTCGGTTCGTAATTAGGCATATGATTAAAATCCTGGTTTCATCAAACTACTGCAACATAAACATTGTTTTGAATACTGAGTGAAAAAGTACATATAAGTGTTTTTCATTATTTAATTAACCGCCGATAGTAACAAGTGCAACATGTGTGATTTGTTAAAACTGTAATATTCAACTTTGTTTTGTATATTATATTTTAAGTGTTATTATATAATACAGCATATTGATTAACGCCTTGGTCATTTTGGCACCTTGGTCATTACACTCAGAAAGGTAGAAGAGGAACTTACTTGAAAGTCCTGTTTTGCAAGAGCTCATAGGTAAGCAAGCATGCAAGCATGAGTAATGTTTCTTGTAGGTAAGTAACATACTAAAGCCTAAGCTGGTGTCTTAAATTTGACGAAACATAAATAACGACAAAATTATGTTTTTTTTTTTTCATAATATTGTAAAATCTGGACGATATAACACACACATAATAAACAAGAGCACTGACGACTTTCGTTGGGGGTTTATAGGTGGAGGAGGACGGATAAAAATAAAACCGGTCAAGTGCGAGTCGAACTCGTGCACGAAGGGTTCCGCACCATTATCTATAAAAACGGCAAAAAATCACGTTTGTTGTATGGGAGCCCCCCTTAAATATTAATTTTATTTTAATTTAATTATTTATTTTTAAAGTGAATAATATAACTCAATATTCTGTGAATATTTCAAGCGTCTACCTGTTGCCGTTATCAATATCGAGCAAAAACGACCAAAAAAATCACGTTTGTTGTATGGGAGCCCCCTTAAATATTTATTTTATTCTGTTTTTTTAGTATTTGTTGTTATAGCGGCAACAGAAATACATCATCTGTGAAAATTTTAACTGTCTAACTATCACGGTTCATGAGATACAGCCTGGTGACAGGCGGACGGACGGACGGACAGACAGCGAAGTTTTAGTAATAGGGTCCCGTTTTACCGTTTGGGTACGGAACCCTAAAAATGCTGGTGTCTTAAGAAGAGTAAGAACTGCCTGAAAGGAGTCTCTGTGTTATTGGGTCAGGTCAGACATAGGAGTTGATACATTTTTTAAAACTAAATTTAATTTTCCTAGCCATAACAATATAAGCTCAAAACCGGGGCAGCTAGTAGAGTTTGTCATTAACGGATAGTGCCAAAATTTTACTGGAAACATTGTTCTTAATTCAGAACATAACAACTTTTGCACAGTACTGCTTGTCGGTTCAAAGTTGTTGCACTTTTCCAGGCGCACCCTGCAATAATCATTATAGCTTATAAAACTGAAACAATCGATAAACTAAAAACTAAACATTTCGACAAATTTTTTCTAAGTATATTCTATCAAATTTAAAATATTCATTTATTCAAAAATAAAAACACATCGGTTCATAAATGAGAGAGTTATGATAGGTGATAATAAAGAAATATAACCGAATTGAGAACCTCCTTTTTTTGAAGTCGGTTAAAAAGGTCTTACTTCAAGTATCGCATAATACAGAGTACATAGTATGTTTCTTACGTTTTCTCGCTTATTATTCATTGAGACTAACAATGTCACTCCCAACTATGTTAATTGCTCGACTAAATCACTCGTTTATAACACGCAAGACCTAATTATTTTATTACTATTTTATAAAACAGTGAATGAATGTTCGTTAAGGAATTATATAATTCTTAAATTAATGTCTTCAACAACAAAATCAAGATGTCTTCAAGACTTCTGTTTTGAGCCGAAATATCCGACTATAGTTTCAACCGCATTCGGCGGTCTTTTTGAAACTATAGTCGGATATTTCGGCTCAAAACAGACGTGAGTCACCCGTAGTTTTTATTTAAAAATGTCTTCAAAACTTGTATTTAAGTTATATAATAATAAGAATCCGATGTAATTATTTAAAAGTAAAGTCACTTCTAGGTATATCAGCTTGAGGAGCAAAGCATCCTATGCTTTCTTCGCAAAAAAAACAGATTATTCAATCAGTATTTTAGTAACATACTTATTTATTTACGTTATACAACAGGCCAGTTGTTGATTTTGTCGTAAAATAACGAAACCACCCATTTCTTCATGCCCTATAGGACTATATCTGTACTAGATTAAGAACTATTTTGACGTGACAACGTATAATAAATCGATGAACGCCGGCTGTACCCAGGAAAAAGTATGACTCATTGTCCCGTTACGTTACGCTCATTGTCCCGTTACATAATCATTTCATCAATGTTTTGTTATGACGTTGTCACGTTAAACTATCGTCCGTAAATCGACTTTACAGACAACCAATTTTTCTTTTGTTCGTAGGCACTAGAACAGAAATCCGCACTTTGGGGGTCACTTCCCCTGTTATATAACCTTCCAACCACCAAGTCCTTGTTGATAATCAGAACTGGAGTTACGCAGGTGATGTAGCGTTCAAGAGTGTGCCACAATATTGCATATTCTGTGATATTTGTACAAAAAGTATTAGAAACATTTCATTTAGCTCCAATATCACAATCGCCCAGCTTGAATATCATTATTTCTCGTAGAATCCATTAAAGATTACAATAAACATAGTTAAAAAACCATTTGTAACGCTGTGAACTTCGCAGGTTGAATTAGGCTTCGTTCGCTAAGTTCGTCTGGCTGTGGCGATAATCGACCATGTCCGGTCTCAAGTCGCACAGGAAAGAGTTTCAACATAGAGATTATAAGCGCCATCGTCGGACGATCGACGACGGCGCTTATAATCTCTATGTTGAAACTCTTTCCTGTGCGACTGAGAGTTTGGTTGACGATTTGCAGAGGCGTACTAAGGAAAGCAGAAGGGGCTGTCCATTCTAAGGGACAGTTAAAGGCCTATTACATTACCCGATTTCTCATGTCCTGTCGCTAGAGTAATAATAGAAAGGGTACCGATCTCCCTAATTCCCTGACAGGCACCCGATAGACAGTGCCCGAGAAATCGGGTAGTGTGATAAAGGCCCTAGTCTTACGGGCCGGTGATTCTCGAAAAAGAGCCAGTTGGAAATTTAATAGCCTTCTATCTCATTTTTTTCATTAATTCAATGGATACCAGACGAAAAATATTTGTGCTCGCGAAATAAATGTATTTTTTTAAAGGGAATAAAATAGTGAAAAGATTAATTTCAACGACCAAGACGATCAAGCGAAATTTAGATGTCAAAGCGTTTTCCACCTTGAAAAAAATAGATTAAAAATAGGTACAAAAATGTTTGACTAAAATATCAAACAATCATAAAACAAATCAAAACAGTTTTTTTTTAATATCTAAAAGTTTGGAATAAGAGCATGAAACAAATGCTTTACATACCTTCAGCAACAGATAGGCATCTCTAGTCCTAATCCGCACCGATCCTCATTAACATTGACCTTTGACTGTTACTTGGGTATTGTGCAACCGTGTGTGGACCAGCAAACCAATTGGCGCTACCATAGAAACAATTGAACGTCTTCGTAACTCTCCATCACATTTTCGCTTACTATCAGGCGAGTTGGTGCTCATCATCTATGATCATCTCTGAACAGGTGAGCTCTGGTAAAAGAATCCATCATCATCTATAAACATGTTTAGTAGATTGAATAGAAAAACGACTTCAAGCACTGAGAGAAACGGACCAATTAGATTATATATTTTTTGTTTCTACTTATATATTTCTAGTTATTTTTCAGTTATATTTAATTCATATCCAATTTCGTTGATTCATAATTTTAATGGGTTCAATTCCGATTCAGAGGTGGTCCAATAAAAAAAACCCGGACAAGAGCGAGTCAGACTAGCCCATCGAGGGTTACGTACAACTAGTAGTTTAAAAGGGGAATATATTTTTTATATTTTCCTTCATAAATCGAAAAATATACTTCGTAAAAATATTTAAAAACCTGATTTAGCTTATTCTAACGAAGTTCTTTCATAAGATACCCCCACATGATACGGTTAAAGAACTTTAAACTTTAAAATCTGGACCTCATTCCTTACATAAAGACACAATTTTTTGTGATTAAATTAAAAATGTCCAGTTTTCGGATTTTTTCCTATATATTTACTCTAACACAATGCTTTTTGCCAAATTTCAAAGTTCTAGGTCAACGGGAAGTACCACATAGGTTTTGATTCCCTTGTGAGTGTCGAAATGTGTGTTTTTTACAACATATTCGGCTATACCTTTTTTTTACGAAAACTGAGAAAATTGATTTTTCTTTCTGCAGCAAGAAACTATGGATCTGCGTACGGACAACAAAGTGATCCTATAAGGGTTCCGTTTTTTCCTTTTGAGGTACGGAACCCTAACAATAAATCTGCTAATTGTTCGAGGCTGCTCCTGAAATCGAGTTTACATCTACTTAAACTACGATTTTCCTAACTCTGTCCCGCAATCTCACGTATTGATCAGAAATGACAACAATGATATGAAATGTAAGCCTCTGTATATCCTTCTGCAAAAGCAAAATTGAATAAGAAGATAGTCATAATTAATTTTCATATTGTTCCATTCGGCCATATAATCGTAGAAAATCAACAAACAAACAGAAAAACGGTTACTTTCGCTTTTATCAGGTTAGATTAATCGTAAAAAAAAACTCGATCATACGAGCGCCACTAATCGGCCATTAATCGCAGCATGACCGCAGACTGTCCAATCGCCTGTCCCAATTTACACCGTGAGCGTAACCTATTAACATTGACCGCCCGCATTTACCGGGGGGTTGTGTAACCCGTGCAAGCGGAGCCTTAGCGGCAGTGCCTTGCTGACTACCTCTTTGTGCGCTTGGGTCCGTGCTGTGTGAGTGAAAAGTGTACTGTGCGGTGTGAGTGAGGACGATTTTTTTCAGGTAATATCACGCATTTTCTGTGTCACGTAATTTACGTAGTGCAGTTTGGGGTGAATGAACTTAAAGATAATTATAAGTCAGATATACAATTTTATTAAACGTCTTTTCTGCTTTATTTTAAAGAATACAGTTAGGGAATATCTAAGTGAATATTAAACTGAAAGTATTGTCGAATTTTAGACACAAAAACTTAAAAATATCGCCGTAAGAGATTCTGAGTTTTAGATCTATCCCCAGAAGACAACCGACACAAGCCGACGCGGTTTGTTTTTTTGTTTTCTTTTTTTTTTGCTGCTACTCATTTTTTTACGATCGTTTTTTTTTTTTTTTAATTTTTACTTTTTTTTAGCTGACATATTAATTATTTATTTTGAATTAAAAACTAAACTACAAAACGGATTTTGATGAAATTTCTATCGGACTAATCTGAACGTCGAATAGCCTTTTGTTTCAAGTCGGTTATAATTGTTATAAATGACGAAGTACATACATAAAAATACAACCGAATTGAGTATTATCTCTTCCTTTTTTGAAGTCGGATAAAAACCCATGTCAGTCTTAACCCTGTAAATTATAGTCCCAGTAAAAATTCACTTCGATCATCATCATCATCATCTCAGCCATAAGAAGTCCACTGCTGGACATAGGCCTCCCCCATGGATTTCCAAAAAGACCGATTGGAAGCGGCTTGCATCCAGAGTCTTCCCGCCACTTGTATGAGGCCATCTGTCCATCTCGTGGCTGGTCTTCCTACGCTGCGCTTGCCGATATGTGGTCTCCACTCGAGAACCTTTCGGCCCCATCGGCCATCACTTCTACGTACTATGTGCCCTGCCCACTGCCACTTCAACTTGCTAATCCGCTGTGCTATATCGGTGACTTTTGTACGTCTACGTATCTCTTCATTTCTGATTCGATCTTGTGGTCACTTCGATCTGTTGCTCTATAATCCCGTAGGAATGGAATCAACAAACCAACAGACACTTTCGCATTTTAATATCTATTAATACCGAGGTAGGTATTCATTTAGCAAATGAGTCATTCTAAATGTTAGAAAAAATACTTGTACACTATAACTATTAACTAATGAAAGCTTTCGTAGAAAAGTTATAATCCTCACATCGCCGAATACATAGAAAATAAAGATTTTATTTAGGTGCCCGTCTATATTAATATATCTTGTACATTGAGCTGTATGTACTTAGATAAGTACGAGAGCAGACACCACTCATAGCTACTTTGTTATTTTCAACTGCGGCGAGAGCGCCGCACCTCACTCAGTGTCTTACTAGTCCAGTGAGTGCTTTAGACGTTTTGCTGGCGAGAAAACACACCATAGAAGCAATTCTGCGTTGCAAGCATCAATCGTTTCGTATAATCGTAGATAAACGATGTAATTATTAGATATTCGAGCGCTGTAACGCTGTTTTGTTTACCTTATCAAAAAATATGACAATAATTTTGCTTCAGATAGCTCTTCTTCTTCTAGTAAGTACCTAAGTACATACAGCTCAATGATCTTGTATCAGAATATAATTTTTATACTATGTAAAATAATATATTGAATGTCACATAAACCTAGGTAGGTACCTAAGTTTATATAAATAAATTGTATTTTCGATCCACATTCCTGTTGCGTACTGCACAAGAATGGAATTCGTTGCCGCCATCTCTGTTTCCTGAGACCAACAATCTTGGAATTTTCAAGGCTAGAGTGAATAGATATCTTCTAGATCGACGAGCTCCATCCTCGGCCACACCGTCGCTTAACATCAGGCGAGTTGGTGGTCAATCGTAGATCTATAGTGTATAAAAAAAAAAAATTACAGTACAATATTTAATCTATCAAATACACACATTAAAAGAACAAGCCTATGTTTAAAAAAACTGAAAAACAAAAAGCGACTAAACCGATTTTGATGTAACATAGCTAAGAACATTCTCGATGAAATCCTTGAAAAAAAACCCACGATCAAAATCGGCTCATCCGTTTGAGAGCAACGACAGGCAACGGACAGACACACAGAATGATACACACGTCAAACTTATAACACCCCTATTTTTGGGTCGGGGGTTAAAAGGAAAATTCCTAACTGCACTATATTAAAGTCTATAACACTCAAACTGTGTAATAAAACATACCTCATAAAAAAACTCAAATAGAACACTCTCATAAAATAACGCCTGTACATAATTCTGTTGAAATATAAATA
Organism: Lycia hirtaria; assembly: GCA_947563715.1. Classification (NCBI taxonomy): domain Eukaryota; kingdom Metazoa; phylum Arthropoda; class Insecta; order Lepidoptera; family Geometridae; genus Lycia; species Lycia hirtaria. The sequence goes on from OX387378.1 coordinate 11,696,804, forward strand.
GATTTCGATCAAATCATCTTTCAAACTACAGAAAACTAGATCGAAATCGATACATTCGATTGGGATAGCTTATATACGATAACCACATATACATACGTCAAACTTATGGCACCCTTCTTTTGCGTTGGTGGTTGACAGTACCTACCACATAAAAAGCGATCTAGTCAATTATATTAGAGAAGGTAATCATTTAGTCATACATAAAATAACTACTTCTTAAGCAGTCGGGTAAAATGTATGTGTTTTTAAAATACGTAACTGAACTTCAGAACTGAAAGATATAAATCTTTAGAAGATTATGTGAAATAACGTCATATAAAATCCGCCAAGTACCGGGCGGGAAATAATTATAGAGACGAACAGACATCTTAAAGCTCAAAAACATTACCCCCGTTGGGTAGTAGGGTAAAAATAATGGATTAAGCGTAATTACGCAATTTTTAACTTAGTAATCATAAGTCATTTACTTCGTGGACAGCTGGAGATTACTATATCTAGCAGTTTTTAAAGTTGCAAATTGAAATTATAACCTTACTGTCGCTCTCTTAATTGCAGAAAAAGCAAGAAAATAAAACTAGCCAAGTGAGAGTCGGATTCGCGCACAAAGGGTTCCTTACCTTTATCTATAAAAACGGCAAAAAAATACGTTTGTTGTATGGGAGCCCCCTTAAATATTTATTTTATTCTGTTTTTTAGAATTTATTGTTATAGCGACAACAGAAATACATCATCTGTGAAAATTTCAACTGTTTAACTATCACGGTTCATGAGATACAGCCTGGTGACAGACGGACGGACAGACAGACATACAGCGGAGTCTTAGTAATAGGTTCTCGTTTTACCCTTTGGGTACGGAACCCTAAAAACGGCCGCGAGACAACTTTGCATCGCTATAAGGGAAGAGCGAAACCCCCCTATTGTACAAAAATAGCATAATATATAGATATAATAGTGGTAAAAATTGTCGCGGAAATTAATTAACCATGTTCTTATCTCTGTTCATTATAATTCCTAAACAAAGTAGCGTACAAACGTTGAATAGTAAACTCGTAAATGGCCAACGATAGTATTCTATGTGTGTTTCACACCACCCTGAGCAGTCGAGGCCAGAGTAAGTTTGTCGCAACCAGATAAATGTATTCATGTCGTAACGCATGCCCATAGTATCCACTTCGAGCGCGTGGACCGTGAAGACGGTATCTTGTATGGATTTGCAACTACAATCATGACATTCCTAGCAAATTCCTAGCAACTAGTCGGACCGTTGCTCGTTCAAGATCGCCTATCCCACGTACCCTCTCTGCACTCAATTCTCTTCTGGATGCCAACCCTAAATTTGATGTGTTCTGTGATGAATGGAAGTTGTGTTTGTCTGAGTGTCTGATGTTTTGTGAGAGGATTGTGTGAATGCCAACACTGACATACTAATTTTTGACAAATTGAGAAATCTCATGACGTTAATTCTTCACATTTAATTTGTTTGTATTTTAATTAAGGCCATTATTATCATCATTGTTATTTTAAATTACTAACCTTACTTATTTGAATTAGTGTAATTGGTTATAGCCGTACTAATGAAATAAATAAATAAATTACTGAATAAATAAATAAAACAACAGCACGATTTAATAATTTTGTATTTTTTATTTTGCAGAGATTACTTATGTAATTTCCAAATAAATAAACAAAATAATTATGGGGCCAACTTGCGAGCTTTCTCTATATGCCAATTCACGAAGCTCGTATTTTCATATTCATTTAATGATACACACTAGGTACACGTCATTCAAAAATTGGTTGAAGAATGAGTTAGAAATTAGTTTTTTTTTTTTTTTTTTTTTTTTTTTAAATAAATATAAAAAACGGTACGAATTGATAACCTCCTCCTTTTTCGAAGTCGGTTAGCAACAGCACGATTTAATAATTGAGTATTTTTTTTATTTTGTAAAGATTACTGCATTTTTGCAACTGACAGAACAGTTTGGAGATTTGTAACTACATCTGCAGGGTTAGCATGGAACGTAGTCGAATAGTCTTTCCGCCGTTTTATCCACCTTTCAGAGGAAATAAAATATGCACTGACAAAATAACGTGGATAAAAACGGTTTGTCTACCTTCCATGCTGCAAGCGGAGTCAGGTGATAAATGAATGTCAATAAATTTAATTTAATTTTATTTAAATTTCTGCGCCTGCGGTTTCACCCCGCGTAGTGATAAAAACGGTGATGACGATGATTATAAAATGTAGCCTATGTCCGTCTCCTGTTCTTCACCTTTTACCTATACAACATTTCATAACAATCGATTCCGTCGCTAAGCCGTGAAAAGGTAACAGACAGGCAGACAGACAGAGAGAGTAACTTTCGCCTTTGAAATAAATTATATAAAAATAATCTTATGTCATTTTTTTTTTTTTTTTTTTTTTTTTTTATTTGAAAAAATTCAAGCACCACAGACTCCAGGGTCCATGCCTTTTATAAACTAATACATATTTTTTTTTTAGCTAACTTAACATTTTTTTTTAACTAGAGTACAAGAGGAAGACGTTAATACTTAACTAATAACTGTTAATACTTAAGTAACATGCACATACATGCATGCGTGTGTACGCCGAGCAGTCCAGCTCCCGCAAGCAGCACCCGTTATCTTATGTCATTTTACTTATAATCTATTTTTACACGATTTTATTAGCTTCACTTGCAACTATGTAAGATAATCTTTGAAATAGAATTAAAGTAATTGACCGAGCGAGCGAAGCGTCTCTGCATCAACTGGCCAAATTTTCTTTCGTCTATCAGTGAGTTTGTGAATTGTTTGTATGTTTGTACTCGCGTACAGGGCGTAATTTTGAACCAATTTTGATGAAACTTGGTGTATACGTTCTATGTTTTTTTTTGTCGTCGGCGATTTTTAATAAGAGGGGTGGTTCCCATAAAAAGGGGAAGTTTATTGAGGCGTTAATTACCAACCAATTTTAAACATATTTGGTACGTAAGTAAAGTACACAATTATTACAACTTGTGGTAAAAATGAACAGAATTGGTCAAGTGGTTGTCGAGATATGACAACAAATTTCAGATTGCGTGTAACAGTGAGGGCGCGTGGATGTGCTTGATGCATTTCAGCGCTGAATAATTTTCTTGATTTTACGTTATCTCCATTTATAAAATTATTATTTGTTTTTATAAGAATATACATTGTTTTTTTAATTAAGGGCATACAAACATATCCTATTTTTTGTATTAATTGGGTATTAAAATTAAATTGATCTTTCAAGGTGCTTAAACTTATGTTTTTTTTTTTTTTTTACCGTGAAATAACTACTTTAAAATCACTTAAAATTGCGAAATCGGCCAAAATTTTACATACGGCCTCCTTTATGCCAACTTTATGTAGGTATTATGTACAGATGATCCAAGGTGAGCTGCAAATAATTTCTCTCGCGAGGTCTACTGTTCGTAGAACTACTAGTTTATATTATCGATTTGAAACTTTGCAATTGTATGTGATACCGATGAAGACTCAATAATTTAGATGTTGAATTCATCAAGATGATCTGAAATGGAACTCTTCAATGCTAGCTCCTCTCGAGTTCACACTCAATTGGTGGAGGTGGAGATTAAAGCACGCAGCTATTACTCTCGCGCATCACATTTTTAAACATATAAAATTATTGAGTATGGATATTAAAACGGATGGACAAGAGCGAGTCAGACTCGCCCACCGAGGGTTCCGTACAAACTAGTAGATAATAGGGGGAATATGTATATATTTTTTATATTTTCCTTCATAAATCGAAAAATATACATCGCAAAAATATTAAAAAACCTGTTTTAGCTTGTGCTAATTAAGCTCTTTCATATGATACCCCACGTGATACGGTTAATGCCATTTAAAATTTGGACCTTCCTTCCTTGCATAAAGACCCGAATTTTTGTGATTTAATTAAAAATGTCCAGTTTTCGGATGTTTTCCTATATGTGTACTCTAACACAAAGCTACTTGCCAAATTTCATAGTTCTAGGTCAACGGGAAGTACCCCATAGGTTTTGATTCTCTTGTGTGTCGAAATGTGTATTTTTTAAGATATATTCGGCTGTAACTTTTTTTTACTAAAACTGAGAAATTTAATTTTTCTTTCTGCAGCAAAATACTATATATCTGCGTATATGGTTTTAATTTCAACTCGATAACTTAACGCGTTCTCGAGATATAGATATAGGTCTTGACACCCGGACAGACGGACAGACAGACGGAAAACAAAGTGATCCTATAAGGGTTCCATTTTTTTCCTTTTGAGGTACGGAACTCTAAAAACATTAAAGACACACGTGATTTTAAGAAAGACATAGGAGTAGATAAAAATATCAAACGAATTAAACATTATCAGTGAAACAACAAGATCAAAATATCCATATAAACAAAAGAATCATGTAATTAAAGACTATGCCACAATTACAATTCGACTGCTACTATGCGGAAAGCAAATAGCGTACTTATATTAAAAATAACATTAGAACAGTTGCGTTTGTTTTCCTACACAATTATGAAGTAATCGGCTAGGAAAGAGATTGGCACACCGACCTTGAACAGAAAGTTACATCGAACTATACGATCTATGATCGAATTGCCGATGGGAAGGTTGTCGAATGCCGATTTCATGTAAATTACGTTATAAAAGCTCACAAAGACATGTGCAAAAATTACATAGGTTTATAGTCTAGTAAAAATAAATCCGTTTGTATGGAGCAGATCGCAGTATTTGCAACTGGGGGGATTCTTTGAAATTATGATAGGAAAATAACTAAAAATCATAGATCAACAATAATCCCCGATTTATAGACTAGCTGCGTTCCGCGGTTTCACTTGCGTAGTTGTAAAAAACAATGATGATTATGATGATGATAAGTAGCTTATGTCCGTCTCCAGGTCCAAAGCTATCTCTATACTAATTTTCATAACGATCGGTTCAGCCGTTTGAGCGTGTAAAGGTAACAAAATTAGCTTTTATAATATCATTATGAAATTGTGTCAAATGTATTACAAAACAGCAGTACATTCATTTAAATAACAATATACTTAGTTGTCTTTTATGTTGTCACAAATCTTATTTTTACTAGACTAATTGGCACACCGACCTTGAACAGAAAGTTACATCGAACTATACGATCTATGATCAAATTGCCGATGGGAAGGTTGTCGAATGCCGATTTCATGTTTAATTACCCACAAACACATTTTGCATTGAGAAATGACGCTAATTAGAAATATGTAAAGTTATAATCTTTTCTTAGAATTTAATTAAATGTCAATATTATAATGATGATGCAAATCGTCAAATGCCAGGCCTTACAATAATTGTGAAATTTAATTGAATAGATAATAATTTAAATGTCGACTTAACTGAAGAGAATAATCGCCTATTATAATTTAACGCGATTGAAGAGATAAAATTACATTTACGCAAACTTTATGTGAACAAAGATGTTGATGTTGCACATTTTTATTTGCACATTGCAGTTGTGCAAATCCGATGAACTCTGTTACCCGTAAAGTAGACTTAGTGTCTTCATATTCATAGTTTAATAAACTGAAAATCAAATTCTTTCTAAGGTTTTCTCGATTGTTATTCATTGAAATGAAACAAATTCAATTCATTTGTACGGACGCTTCAGTATTCGGAACGTCAGGTAATAAAATTATGTAAAGTGTACGCGAAAATCCGTTAAAATTTGTTTCATTTCTGAAAACCAACTTAAAAATGCGCGGTGTTTAAAAAAATCAAACTAGTAGACCGATTTTAATGTATTTTCTATGGGACCACCTGGAAAGTATATTTTTAAAATAAATAATATTCCAAATCGGTCTAGCCAGGCGTCTTCGAGTAATCGCGGGGAACATATACAAAAAGAAACATTCCGACGAATTGGGAACCTTTTTCCTTTTTGGAAGTCATCGGTTAAAACTACTTCAAATTGAGAGTAAATATGTAGCAAGATGCATCCTAGCTTAACATTAGGCTAACATTGCCAATTCCGGATAAAAAGCCGGTTAGAACTTTTGAGTTTTTTTTAAAGCATCGCTTTAATTTAGTCAGCAATTAAAAAACTGAAGCAACCCACTTCAACATACACATTTTCATTTACTTAGATGATATTTTCCAGTTATTTTATTATAAAAACCAAAGTACTGGACCGATTTTGATAAAATTTACATATATTGGACCACCTCTGAACCTGATTTTGACAATTCTTTTTTATTTGGTAGGTAACTACATTTTTTTTTATCAAAATCAAGTCATAATCGTCATTATTGGCATCATAATTAGTCATAATTGCGTAACATATTGCATACAAAAAATTCAGTGGAATTGAGAATCACCTTCTTAAAGGAAGTCGGTTAATAATAATATAGAAAATACATCTATCCATCTATATGTATAAATAAGACAATCCGGTAAAAATTAATATCATTGATGAAATATATATAGGTATGAAATATAAAATATTAATATAATAAGGTAACTAAAGGTAAAGAAAAGTAAAGGCTTACATCAACAAGAGATTTTCGTATGTACCCAAAATCTTGAGATGATGTAAATGTAAATGCAGCATCAAATCGGATATTTCACAAAAACCCGGTATAACCCCATGGCCTTTTGGAGCCATTCTTACAATTATTTCTTCTCCGTGTACTTTCTCGGTTGCTTCAAGTAAACCCGAATTTCCACTATCCGTCTCTATGACCATTGCAACATGGAACCGGTCTGGCTTGAGTACTATGCGCACGTGTGAATCCACTTCCTTACATCTACGGACTTTGCGACCGGAACGGGCCACTCCTAGTCTTAAACTGTTTTCTAAGGAAATTGCAAAATTATGCTAGGCTTGAACGATTTGGACTAAATTTTATTTGACCTTTTTAGGGTTCCATACTCGACTATTAAAACACGACCCTATATATACGACCCTATTAAAATATTTAAACCAAATATTGAACCCTATTGAAACCAAATATTGAACAATTATTTTGTTAATTTTGGGATTTTTTTGTAATTTGTGTTAGGGTCAGGTGTCCCCACCCTCTGCCAGTTAAAATGTTGACTTTGGAGACTTGGTGAAGAAATTCATGCTAGTAGCATTTCAATATCATCTGAGGCTAAAGACTCCATTATCTTCCATACTGGACTGCGAAACACAAAAAACATAAAACGTACCAGCTACTCGGGTATACTGTCAGTTAAGGGATTAATTATAGTTTGAATAACTGAAGCAACCGACTTCTCATGGATGCCATTGTCAGAACTGGACCAAATTAAAATGGGACCACGCGGAAAGCACCAACTTTCAAATAAAAAAATAATCAATAAAAATCGGTTTACCCAGTCGAAAGTAATGAGGTAACAAACATTTTAAAAAATACAGTCGAATTGAGAACCTCCTCCTTTTTAGAAGTCGGTTGAAAAAGTAAAAATATACAAAGTACTTAACATCAGTATATCATTAAAGTAATTATATGAAAATATTGTATAACTGAAGCAATCTTAAGACCTGTTCTATTTAATATTTTCGAAACTGTCTGTCTCGGCCGAAAACTGGTACGAAACATTCGTAATAAGTTTCCAAACTAAACAACCACTTTCATTTTAGCATTTTATATAGATAGATAACACTTTATTAATAAAACCGGCCAAGTGCGAGTCGGACTCAAGCATGAAGGGTTCCGTACCGCATCTTTAAAAACGGCAAAAAATCATGTCTGTTGTGTGGGATATCAATTTTAACTAAATAAAATTATTTATTTTTAAAGTGAATAATATAACTCAATATTCTGTGAATATTTCAAGCGTCTGTCTACCTGGAGCCGTTATCAATATCGAGCAAAAACGAGCAAAAAAAATCACGTTTGTTTTAGGGGAGCCCTTGAATATTTATTTTATTTTGTTTTTAAGTATTTGTTGTTATAGCGGCAACAGGAATACATCATCTGTGAAAATTTCACATACAGACAGCGAAGTCTCAGCAATAGGGTCCCGTTTTAACCTTTGGGTACGGAACCCTAAAAACCACATGATAACAAAGATAACATTAAGTACTACGTTTTTAATTGGCGGATTTATCGCTTAGAGCGATCTCTTCCAGGCAACCATGATATTTTACTGACAGTTCAATTACAATAAATAAATAAATATTTGTGGACATTTCACACAACACCATCTAGCCCAAACTAAGCAAAGCTTGTAATATGGAACTAGATGGCTGATAGAATACATATATACTTTTTTTTTGTAAATATATACATATGATACATAGAAACACCCAGACACAGAACAAACATCCATGCTCATCACACAAATGTTTGCCCTGGGTGGGGATTGAACCCACGACCTTCCAGTTCAGCAGGTAGACTTAAACACACTACCAACTGAGCCACAAGGCCAGTCAAATTACAACAACAATGATTTAAATTAGTGGTTTTTGCCAATAAAGTTTTGTTGTGAGCAATAAACGCAAACGCAGCGAGCAACATTTTTAAAAACTATAAAGCAGGTATAGACAAACATTAAGTTTATAACATCACTTGTTTTAACCCCCGACCGAAAAAGATAAGTCTGATTTGTGTATCTGTATGTTTGTCTGTGGCAAAGTAGCTCTCAAAAGGATTGAACCGATTTTGAACTAGTTTATTTTATTTGAATGAGGAGTTGATGGAGAGTGTTCTTAGAAATGTTTTATGAAAATCGGTACAGCTGCTTTTTTAAGTCAGATGTTTTTAACTTTTCTAAATTTCGTTTACGTGTGCTAATAGCCTATTGAGTAGTTATGGCTGTGACATATGGAGAAAAAGGCAGACACGACGAATTTATAAGTGTTCCTCGTATCATTACGGAACCCTAAAAGACAAGAATGACCCGCTCGCATTACGTTGATTAGCATCCATTGTTCCTCATCGCGTAATTTCGGCAATTTCAGATACACTTGACATACAATAGCCAAAATTATTCCTCTTCTAAAATAGCCAAACTTATCCCTCTTCTAAAAAAGCCAAGATTGCCGTTTGTTAAAAAAACATGATATTAATACGTATAATGATTTAGTCACTACCAACAGATTTTTATTTCACGAGATAGATAGACAGATAACTCCTTATTAAAAGATCACTTTGTATAAATATATTTCTCTTTTATCTTCTAAAGGTTGTCTGGAAGATATCGCTATTAGCGATAAGGCCGCCTTTTGTACCTTTCTTACGCCCTAATCATGTACATAATATTGTTATTATACTATGGTGTCAATAAAGTATTTTTATATTGTACAAACATATTAAAAATGACAATATTACTACGGCTAATCTTTCAATAGGCGGCCTTATCGATTAAAGCGATCTCTCACGAGAATTATTTCCTTTATGAAATGGATTCACGATTGCCAACTAATTCGCCTAATGATAAGCAAAGGTGAGAGCGATGCACGAAATTAGAACTTTCATAAAGCAAACTTATTTTTTTACATTAAATAGATCTACTATTGACCATCAACTCGCTTGATGTTAAGTGACTATGTGCCAGGTAACCCAGAAATTGCGCTCGCGGTGTTTCTCTACGCGCCTCTCAAAGAGACGGGTGTCTCAGATGGGTATCTCAGGCGGGTCCGAAAGGACAAGCGCCGCCGGGCCCGTGGAATGAGTGATAGATAGATGAACTCTTTATTGTGCACACCTTAAAAGTAATAAAAATTGACTTAAATAGACTAGTGCAACAAAAGACGGAGAGTGCGAAGAGTGCACCCATAGGCCCGGCACATAGGCGTCCGGATGAAACATCCCAGGGGTTTTAGTGGGTAACCCGGTATACCAGGCACTCTGCCTGGGCGGGACTTCCACATAACCAGGCAGCCTCCCCCAGAGCGCAGTGGTACCCATAAAGGGTTTCCCCTGGGTCAAATAAAAAAATAAAAAACGTAAGCTTTGAAAATTCCAAGATTGTAGCACTCAGGAAACAGATATGGCGACTAAGAATTACAAACCTGTGGAATACGCATCAAGAACGTGCACCGAAATCTTTGAGTACGAGTTTTTGGCATAGAAAGAGAAATATGAAATATCAGAATATAAGAATTAGCAGTTAATAGTTTGGATTATATTCTGTTTTCACACGAACCCTAAGAAAGCTGAAGCCTAGAATGCATACTATTGTACAGGTCAATACCCTACATGTGGCTGAGAACTACGAGACAATGAATTACTCAATCTGCAGTGCGCACCACAGACGACCTTCCTTCACAAGCTTTGGAGTTCACCTACCTAGTAACAGCTGAAAGCATACTTATAGACTTCTATAGATACCCCAACTGTATGTACCTAACGTGTCAAAACGAGCGTTTCAAGTACGATAAAAAATCAGTTGACAACCAAGATTTATTTAATTTCAGGTGATATATACTTCCGATTCGATATTTTGCCAACTAGTTACTAGCGTACAAGCACGCGGATGCATTGGGTTGAATAGATTTCGCGCGGATGGAACATTCCATCACAAAATCATTTATGTGTCGTCACAGTCGGTACCAAAAATGTGACACGCAAAGTTTTCATATTATAAATGAAGTCGCATGCTCCATTTCCTATGTCTGTGGCTTGAAGCTTACAAGCCCAACCAAGTATCAGCTGGAAGGTTTAGAGCTTAACTACCAAACTTTAGTTCCAGCTGGAAACCTTATGAGCTCAAACACAATTTTTGATAACTACTATTTTAGAAAACTCAAAAACCCCCGACAAAAACCGGCTAAGCCGATTTTGATGACACATAGCTAAGATCAATCTCATTGAAATGCTCTAAAACAAAACACTAGATCAAAATCGGTCCATCCGTTTGAGAGTACGATGCCACAGACAGATACACAGATACGCAGACACACACGTCAAACTTGTAACACCCCACTTTTTGAGTCGGGGGTTAAAAAGAGCAGCAAAAAGGCAAACGAGAGCGATGACAGATGATTAAGCGATAACCTACTGACAACGGACAACTGCAACATCAGTGGCGTTGCTTGGTAGCCTCCGGAGAGGTGCTTGTAGACACCCATTTTAAAACGGTCTTTGTTGAAGCTCGACGGAAAAACTTTTCCAGGATGAACATTCCACATTTTGCTTGTTCGCGGGAGACAGGAGCAGGAGAATCTGACTGTATGGGATGAGAGTGTGAAACAAGAGTGTGCTTTGGGACCCTAATATGGCAGTAAATTGTCGATGAAATTTATTGTTCTACACGCATTACAAATATCACTAGTTCCTTTTCAAATACATTTTTTTTTATCAGCCCTGTTTGTACAAACTGTCCCACTGCTGGGAATGGGCCATCTTTTCATTGTGAGAAGGGTTAGGCCATAGTCTGCCATGCTGGCCAAGTGCGGGTTGGCAGACTTCACACATCTTCAAGATCATTGAGAACTCTCAGACATGTAGGTTTCCTCACGATGTTTTCCTTCACCGTTTGAAGTTGGCGGCAATCAACAATACGCACATAACTTCGAAAAGACAGAGTTGCGTGCCGCGGGATTCGAACCCAGGGACCTGCGGATCGCAAGTCAGACGGTCTCCCGACTAGGCTGCCGGCAACTACAAATACATTATAAATACATTATATATATAATAGCAGAGACAATGACTAAGCATGAGTTTAACCTGATCAATGCAATGTAACGAAGTCTTCCAGCGAAAGTCTCTACAAATACACAAAACTAACCTTTAAAGTCTAGCAATTACGGTTCATACCCGTCCGTAAAATAATCACATTACCACATAAAGCAATCATGAAGCTCCAACAGCTCCTCATATGTCAAAACATCCCAATACGCCATAAAGTTCGAAATGCCTACGCCTTACGACCTCTGAACATTTCGCATTGTGTTTTGTGATAATACTCAAATCTACAATGGAAATAAACGAGCTACTATTACGAATACAAATAAAGTAATACATTCTGATATTAGGACGTCTTCTGAAGCCATTGAATTGGTGATCGATTGATGTTCTTAGCCCACTGAGGAAGGATCCCGATGTCAATGACAAGGACAGAAATCAAGTAACTGTAGCGTGGGTTAAAAATAACACAATTTTAGGTTTTCATTTCAACTGTACACGCCGCCTACTTGCCAAGTTTTGTTTATATAGTGGTAATATTTTCTAAGTAAAAACTCGAAAAAGCGTCATCGATTCATGATGGATATTCCGTAAAACACCGTGGCGAGTTAGTGGTCAATCGTAGATCTATCTTCTAAAAAAAAAAAAAAAAAACACGAACGAAACGTAATCTATATCTAAATCGTATCATCCATCCGCATTCTTCAGTCGCCCGTGAACATGGTGCATGTAACTGTACCGTAAAATTCCGAAGCTCAAAATAATATGTAGTTTAAAAAACTAAAAAAAAACACGCTTCAAATTATTGTATTTTCATCGGTCCTCGATAAGTCTACAAAGTTTGAATGAAATCTGACCGTTTGAAGTGGGTCAAAATCAAGTCCAAAGGAGACGGTTACAAACAAACAAACACGCATACAGGTGAAGCTAATAAAAGCGTGTTAATTAAAGCGAACCACGGTAAATATCCCGTTAATAATAATAGTCCTTTAATGAATGACCGTGATAGTTTAAAAAAAGTGTTTTACGAAAGAAACGGTTTACCACTTTCACCATACGTATTGCAAGAATGAGTAACTTCAGGTGCGTTGTCAGTTAAGCTCAAGCCTAAAGTTACAAAATTAAACAAGTATCCATATAAAAAAATTACAAAATACCCCACAGCAAAAGAGCTATTTTTGCAGTCCAATTTACGATTTCATTACGCTTGATATGCTGTTGAGTGTACGTTTTTTGTGAGAAAGTATGCGTATAGTCACTTTTAAAGGTTATAAATGAGCATTATTTAGAATAACACTTGTATAATCATCTATTTATTAAGAAAAAGTTCGTTGGAGATTATGTAAGCGCGCATTTTTTTTTTTTGCGGAAATTATCATTATTACAAAAATGTAGCCTATGACATTCACAGAGTGAAGACGAATCTAACGACACCTTGTACATCAAAATCAGTAAAGCCGTTTAGACTCTAGGTAATCGTATAGAAACATACATACATAAACTCGAAAAATATAACTCTCCTTCTCGCGCAGTAGGGAAAAAATACTGCAAAGATGAAAAGACATACAAACATAGACAGTTAATATCATAACCCTCCTTTTTGAGTAGTCAGTTAATTGGCAATTACAGAGCAAATAAAGCATCACACAAAGGCCAGTTGCAGGTACGCAGAAATCACAAATTAGATCTATTCGGAATTAGTCTCAATCGTTTTCGCAACAATGTTTATAATTCTCTGTAAGCTACCTACTTATCCTAACAATAGCTACGTGATTGTGCGATTTTATACTTGTTTCTTGTCTCAGTTTCATCTTAATTAAGTATATAGGTAAGCTACATGTATTATTCATCTACTTTTATGTTAAGTTAAATATGTAAATACACTGTTTAATACCATGCTGTGCGCTCTAAGAGTGGATTACGGGATCGACCACATCAATAGCATGTTATTAAACGCAATATTTCCTGTAATCTGTAATGAGTGCCAAATAAATAAATAAATAAATGTCCTGATTCTCACACATTCACGGCGTTGAAACCTGTTTACCATTTCACATAGTTTTTAGCTGTAATTGAGTTACGGCTTTATTTCCTACATTTATCCATCAGTACAGATTAATTAATAACTTGAAAACTATTCATTTGAATAATTTGAACATTGCGCTGTAAGTACTTACGTACCGGAGGAGCTATCTGAAGCAAATTATTGTCACATTTTTTGGTAAAGTAAACACAACAGCTTTACAGCGCTGGAATAATAATTACATCGTTTATCTACGATTATACGATACGATTGTTATTTGAAAAGCAGAATTGCATCTATGGTGTGTTTTCTCGCCAGAAAAACGTCGAAAGCATTCACTTCACTAGTAAGCTACTGAGTGAGGTGCGGCGCTCTCGAATGTAACAAAGTAGCTATGAGTAATGTCTACTCTCGTACGTAAGTACATACAGCACAATGAATTTGAAAAGTCTTTTTAGGGTTCCTTACTAAGAGTGCGGAAACTTATTCGTGAGGCTACGGTGTTTGTCTGTCTGTCCTACACTTAAATGGCTTTATCATTTGAACGGAAATATGTAGATACAAGTCTCGAAATTGGCAAGATTGTAGGGTTTACTTTGTTGTAAATCTACAAAATCTAAAAAACTGGTCAAGAGTGAGACATTCTTGTGTAAATAATTTTTGAATAGATAAAACATTCTTGTTGATTTAACAAAAAAGGAAAAGAAAAATGACAAGTGAAAGTTTGGTACTTAAGCTTTAGATTTTTATGTATTATTTTTTGACGTACAATATTTTATAATTTATTTGTTCGCTCCATTAATGCATGCTGTCTCCATCTTTAATTACTGTGGCAATCGTAATTATTTTATTAAAATATAAAACTATTGTGAATATTGTTATCGTACACAATGTTGATGGACTTAAATAAAGAAACAATTTTCGACGAATTTTTTCGGAAGCTTTGTCGGGAGACCGTCCGACTTGCGATCAGCAGGTCCTGGGTTCGAATCCCGCGGCACGCACCTCTGTCTTTTCGAAGTTATGTGCGTATCGTTGATTGCCGCCTACTCCAAACGGTGAAGGAAAACATCGTGAGGAAACCTACATGTCTGAGAGTTCTCAATGATCTTGAAAGATGTGTGAAGTCTGCCAACCCGCACTTGGGTTGGCAGACTTAGACTATGGCCTTAGTTGGTAGACTATGGCCTTACAAGAGCGTGGTAGACTATGGCCTTACCCTTCTCACAATGAGAAGATGGCCCGCGCCCAGCAGTGGGACAGTTTGTATAAACAGAGCTGATTATAAAAAAATGTGACTGCTAGTTTACTTAGTTTTTAATAACTTGTTAATAACCAATTTTATCTAGTCGCTAAATTACAACATCACAAGTAGGTAAATCAATCTTAAATTTTGTAAAATGACTTTAAGCATTTAGGTGAAATAAAGAAACAAAGGTGTTATAATCTAACGAAGAAAATTATAGGATCCAAAAGAAACCTGGTCAAACTATTCAGTGACCTCCAAGTTGGTCTTTGACCTTCACAGCACCGCACCCGAAACGTCTTATCTTATTGTTAGCGAGATTACATTCACCTCGATACAATCCCGACACACATTCTTATGTCAGTTATTATATAACAATTATGTAAGACATGGAGAAGCCGTCGTGATGCATTTATTGTGTGTCGAATGCATTGATACTATATGCAATGTATACCTTTTAAGGCTGGGTAAAGGTCCAGGGCCGGTACTAGGGTAAATCGAGGGGTGTTTCTTTGGTATCCAAAAACTGTGCAAGATTTGAGTACATTTAAAAATAACTAAAATCTTTGCGATTGCTTTGCTCATGAATTGTCGCTGTGTTATGTGAATAAGACATGTTTCGCTTCCATAATTCTGTTGTATTTACCTACAAAACGAGCCAACCATTTTTGCACTAGCAGCGCTCGCGCTTTGTAAGCGCGTGTTCGTTGATTCATATTCAGTTTTTCGCATTTTATTATTATTGTCTTTTTTTTACGCAAGATAGATCTATTATTAACCAGCAACTCGCCTGTAAGCGACAGTGTGGCTGACCTTGAAGCTTGTCGATCTAGAAGAGTTGTTCCATCTTGTTTTTATTATAGCGTCGTAAATATCAATATGAATAAAAATAAAAATAAGATATTATTATTGACCAGAAGTAATTGAAAAACTTGTGTCGGTGGTCTCACGCCGTATTGTTTTATGTTTTATTTTCTCTATGCTACGAATTATTACCTTATAATCCTTCTCATTACCTAGACTGATTTAGATCATACTTGAATATTGATTTTATTAGAATTACTTGCTTAAAAAATATTAATTATATAATATATTAATCAAACGGTCGGCATTGTCTTTTGATGAGAATCTGCGGTTTTACATTATTGTCAAATAAAGATTATTATATGGATACTGAATTCAAGAGTCCTCGCTTCATTAGGCCAAATTGGTGCTAGCAACTAGAGAACTATTATTTCTTGCTCCGCCCTAACTCACCTAAGTCCGGCACTGACGGCCAAACCCTATTGAGACATTTCCGTGGTAACATCTCTAACAACTTTTGCATGTGTAAGTGTATATTCTAACCTTGGCTTCTTCACAGTTACCTTTAACATCGCAATTTATACAACATTCAACTATTTCACCATAAGACGATAAATTGTCGATTATGTGTGTCGTCGGTTCAAAAATTTTGCGGTTAACGGAGAAACTGAATTTGGTAATAGCGTATGATTGTGCGTCACGTTTCGTACCAACATTAGATATTTTATGTAAAATGTTTGTGCAATTTTTATGTACTTTTGTTCACGTTTACGCGGTTTTTATAAGTAGGTGCAGTCGACAAATGATCGTAAAATATACTCGTACCTAAACAATATTATAACTAATTCGACACTAGTAGTTAGTACTACTTTTAGTATAGATAAAAGAAAAACAAAATAAACCACTGCGTAAGAGCATTTACTGCAATCTATCTTATCTTATCTTATAAATGGGGTCCGATTCTCGCATGCACTTCGAGCCATTAGGTCCTTTTGTGCTTGCCCCTTTCTTTATTCATTCGCACCAGGTTTTCCGAAGAAGGACCGCATTACCTTCAGAATATCACCTGATGCGAAATACCTATATTCCTCCAGTTCCGGATATGCAGTTCCTAAGAGGTCCAGTCGCTTACTTGCCATTGAGTCGCAGTTACACATGATGTGCTTCATGGACTCCTCCTCTTCCTTGCAGGTCCTACATATGGGGCTTTCAACAAGTTTTAGTTTGTAGAGATGACCCCTATTCTCATAGTGTCCGGTCAGAGCTCCCACCAAAATTCTTGCCTGCATTCTACTGTATTTACAGATCCTCTTGTTCCATTTGGCGCCGTCAGCACCAATGGTCGCCTTGGAATGCGTGAGCCCACTCAACTGGTTCCATTCGGCCTTGTGTCGATTGTGAACGTAATCATTTATCGCCGTGCTTACCATCCCCTGAGATAGTCCTACAAAGGGCTCTGGTCCTATTAGCGGTTTACTAGAACCTTCTCTTGCCAGCTCATCAGCAATCTCGTTTCCATCGACTCCAACATGGCCCGGCACCCAGACTAGCTTCAGGTCATTTTGTTTGCCCAACTCAATCAGAGCGTTGATGCAATCCAAAACCAGTCCAGAGCCAATCCTGCAGGCACCGACAGCTGCGAGGGCTGATTGGCTGTCTGTTAGAATATAAATAGTTTGGTTCTTACAACCTTTCTCAATATTCAATTTAGCACAAACAGTTATAGCATATGTTTCTGCTTGAAAGACTGTACTCAGTTGTCCCATACTCTGCCACTGCTTCCAGTCCTTAGTAAAGATGCCTGCTCCTGTTCCATGCTTGGTTTTCGAACCATCTGTGTAACAGGCCAGGTAGTCCTTTTGCGAGGGTTTGAACTCCCCCTTCCATTCCTTTCTAGTTGGGACATAAATCTCATAGTTCCTTTTGTAGATGTACACCGGGAGTATTTTGTCACTCCCCATATTCAGCATCCTGTCAAGCTCCTTTGTTGTCTCCATTTGCGTGTGCCTTGTCCTTGGTGCTAGCCAACTCCAAAGACCAGCTGTTGACAGCCTGTACTGCAGTCTAACTTACGATTTCGTTACGCTCGATACTTTTTGAGTGTACGTTTTTTGCGAAAAAGTATGCAATGCAATAAAATCACCTGTTTGTTACAAAAAAGTTCGTCAAAGGTTACGAAAATGTGCAGTTTTTAATTTTTGTAAGAGTTTTATTACTATTATTACGAAAAACTAAGACCAGCCACGAGGAAGACCAGCCACGAGGTGGACAGATGACCTCATACAATTGGCGGGAAGACGCTGGATGCAAGCCGCTTCCAATCGGTCTTTTTGGAAATCCATGGGGGAGGCCTATGTCCAGCAGTGGACTTCTTATGGCTGAGATGATGATGATTACGAAAAAAACAGTCTATTACTCAGGGAGTGAAGATAAATCTAACGACATCTCGCACATCAAACTCGGCCAAGCCGTTTAGGCTGTTGAAAGTAATATAGAAATATTCATTTATACACATTAAAGATCATTAGGCACTTAAGATGACGAGGGTCAGATGAGGACGTCGGAAAATGAAAGAGCACGGATAGTATTTTTTTTTAAATCGAAAATATGTTTGCGCTGCGCTTGACCGTCAACTCACCGTTCATTGCATGAAGTGCAATGGAAAAAATATAAACTTGTAAACTTCTAATTTTATTTGCTAAATTATTGTTTCATTAGATTGCAGGCATGTCGAAGATAATCTTATACTTGGATATAAGATACGAGTACATACCGATTATATCGAAAGCTGTTGATCTAGAGACCTGATTTAAATATAAATTCTTGTTTTATTTGTATACAATGCCAAAATAATAATTACATAATGTAACTGCAACCACGATCCAGTTTCATAATAGCAGGTCGTTGAACTTGTAAAGTATGACAAGATTAATTAATGAATAACGGCATTAAGCCTTTGCACAATAAGCCATGTTAATCTCTCTAATAATTATAGTTTAAAAAACTGACAAAACCGACTTTAAAATACGCAATTTGTTTACTTGGAGGATTTACCTACTGGTGTCAATCAAACTCCAAATTTTAATAATTGCTTGTATTGTTGAAAATTATTAAATATTATATGTATGTGTCCAGTAACACGGTTAGGTCGCAAGTGTTGAATTTATATAATTTAAAGCGCGCCTACGCGACTTGCTGTTCACTTTTCTACAGGCACTCGGATGATATTTTACCAGTTATTTTGTTATAAAAGCCAAAGTACTGAATCGATTTTGATAAAATTTATATGGGACCACGTCTGAAGGTATGATCTACCAAATACAAAAGAATCATCAAAATCAATGCACAATTAGCGGAGTAATCATTGAACAAACATACAAGTCGAATTGATAACCTCCTTCTTTTTGGAAGTCGGTTAATAAAGTAAATATGTATTTCATACATGTAATAAATAATAAAACAAATATCAACATCTGCTATTGTAGAGGTAAGTAAGTAAGTTCGTATAGACTGAGTGGCTATCCCTATTGTCAGAGTTATTAAGCCGCCGAAAGGCCTCTGACTTGGCTTGACGATTGCTGAACAACCGGGACCTACAATTTAACGTGTCATCCGACCCACGGTAGTGCTCAGAAAGAAATGCCACTCACGGTCACCCATCCGAAGACTGACCGGTCCGTCCGTTGCTTAACTTTGGTGATCGTTCGGGAACACCTAGTCAAGCTACGCCACGAGCGCTTCTATTGTAGAGGAAGTACGTTCTATATCACTTTATCGTTTCGACCATTTTAAAACTGGTTTCGGAAAAATAATAATGATTATTAGATATTTTTTGAGTGTTTTACAGACTGAAATATTTACAGATTTATAGACAGATTCAAAAATTTGAAAACACAATTCAGTGAGTAAAACACTTAAATATATCGAATATATACAGACGTGCTCTCTCGTCAATATACGGAACCTCTAAAGGGTCCGCTGAGTAATTGCACATTTGAGACGGGTGGCGCCACCACAAAAAAAGTTCGAAAGTTTCAGCCATCCCACGTGACACCGCTGTGACCAAAATAGTAAAGGCTTCTGGATATAGATACTTATACAGGGATAATGCGGGTTCAAGTCCCGTCGGTTGTGCGATTTTTGGACTGTCTATAAATAAGTTAACATGATAAATTTGTATGCTCGGAGTCTCTCTACGAGATCGAATCAGAAATGCAGAGATACGTAGACGTACAAGAGTCACCGATATAGCACAGCGGATTAGCAAGTTGAAGTGGCAGTGGGCAGGGCACATAGCACGTGGCCGATGGGGCCGAAAGGTTCTCGAGTGGAGACCACGTACCGGCAAGCGCAGCGTAGGAAGACCAGCCACGAGATGGACAGATGACCTCATACAAGTGGCGGGAAGACGCTGGATGCAAGCCGCTTCCAATCGGTCTTTTTGGAAATCCATGGGGGAGGCCTATGTCCAGCAGTGGACTTCTTGTGCTTGAGATGATGATGATGATGATAAATTTGTTTATCAATGATTATTCTCCTAAAACGGTTGCTTGTAGATATAATAATAAAATTAAACTTTAACAACATTTAGGGAACATTGTCTGTAACATAACAACGTACGAGTATATTTTATATGTGGATTCGAAGCTCTCGCTCTATGAGTATAGTCTATTTACTGTGGTGGCAAAAACAGGAACTAACGTCTCGCAGTAAGTATACTATGGTTGTCTGTGGTCTGGACTGAAAATACATACGCAATAATGAAATAAGGACAGCAGCGCCATCAAGTGCTCTGCAACTGTTTTTAAACAGTAAACATTTAGAGTACATGAAATTACAAGTCTGTACCATATGGATGTTGCAATGTTTATTTTTCGGCTCCCTTATCAGACCTGGTCATACATCTACTTGAATGAAAAAAGCTTATCGTAGCAAAAAAATATGCATATATGTATATAATTTGTCATATTTACTAAATCCTATCAGGATGTTCCAGCTCCAACTTTCTAGCTCTATTATCAGACAAGTTTTCTGACAACATATTTACACCAAATTCATATTTTTTTCACGATATTGACATCCATGACGGTAGGGTACCTCGTGAATCATAATAAAAATATCGCTATACAGTTTTCTGTTATTTCTCCAAGAGCCATAAAAGCCTTGAATTAATATAAATATGTTGACGTCATAAATAAATGATCTATACACAAATCCTTATCTCTTCACAAATTCGTAATTCGACATTGTTCTAATTTCAGAACCTAAAGAATGCAAAACTAACCAACGATGGGGATCCTCTCGGTGGCCGGAGCGGCGGCCAAATCCGCCCTAGCCATAGCTGGCATCAGCAAGCTGACCTTCATCCCGGTGATGCTGGCCGTCATGGCTTATTTTAACTACGAGCTCCTCGACCCCGAACAAAGGCCGTTCAACCAGAAGTACCTGAGAGAGACGTACGACTTCGTCATCGTCGGTGGAGGCTCGGCAGGGTCCGTTCTGGCGAACAGGCTGTCCGAGGTTGAAGGTTGGAATGTTTTGCTGTTGGAAGCTGGTGGCCATGAGACAGATATCAGCGATGTTCCATTACTGTCTCTATATTTGCATAAGAGCAAGTTGGACTGGAAATATCGGTGAGTTAGGTGATAATTTTTTTTCGTTTAACATTTTTCTTTATTTAACTGACCGACCTGAGTGGGATAAGGGTAGAAAGATGATGAATGATCTTAAATTAACATGATGGTTAGAGACTATGTGTATGGGACAAAACCGACATGATAAATAAGAAATCTGTTCACTCACTCTTTTTTGTTCCCTGAGAGACACAATAGAGATATTTTCAAGGTCAGAGTAAATAGGTATCTTCTAGGTCTGCGTGCTTCATTTTCGACCACATCGTCGCTTTCTAACAGACGAGGGTGGTCAAACGTGGACTTATTCGCAAATAAGAAACTAGTCTCCATGAATTGAGATTGAGAAGACATTAGAGGAGTGAAATTCTCGCGAATGAAATTATTTGATGCACGTTTTTATTCAATGACGATAAGATTGTATTTGATTACTAAATCCGTTGATGTTTATCGACATTGTGGTCTAAAATGGAGCAAACTTACATAGCAGAAGCCGATTCACTCACTCGTTGTATCTCAAAAAGTCCCGCTCAGGAAACATATTAAATTTTATCAGCTCGCAAAATAAAAGTGGATTTAAAGCGTTTCGTTCTGGTTATTGGAACATCCGCCATAAAATGATGTCTCCTTATTTGTGATGGTATTGCTCATGACGTGTTAGCATCACTGATATTACAATACTCGAGTAATTACTAGGTATATTGTATAAAGTGAGAAATGTTGCTTATTTTTAGGGTTCCGTACCCAAAGGGTAAAAACGGGACTCTATTACTGAGACTCCGCTGTCTGTCCCTCCGTCCGTCCGTCCGTCCGTCTTTCACCAGGCTGTATAGACAGTTGACATTTTTCACAAATGACGTATTTCTGTTGCCGCTATAACAACGAATACTAAAAAACAGAATAAAATAAATATTTAAGGGGACTCCCATACAACAAGCGTGATTTTTGCTCGATATTGATAACGGCAACAGGTAGACGCTTGAGATATTCACTGAATATTGAGTTATATTATTCACTTTAAAAATTAATAATTATATTAAAATAAAATTAATATTTAAGGATTTTTATTTATTTAATATTTGAGCAAAGGGGGGCTCCCATACAACAAACGTGTTTTTTTTGCCGTTTTTATAGATAATGGTAAGGAACCCTTCGTGCGCGAGTCCGACTCGCACTTGGACGATTTTATTGAATTATGGTAATTCAATTTGAACACAAGGTTTGCGGTGTGAACCAACTATTCAAATTCGTTATGGTTGCGTTCTTTCCAGAACTCAACCACAAGACACAGCGTGCCAAGCGATGGTGGACAAACGTTGCTGCTGGACCAAGGGCAAAGTGCTTGGAGGATCTTCAGTTCTCAACACGATGCTCTATATCAGGGGAAACAAGCGAGATTTCGACCATTGGGAATCACTTGGCAACCCCGGCTGGGGATATGATGATGTCCTACAATATTTCAAGAAATCTGAAGATCAGAGAAATCCGTACTTGGCAAAAAATGAAAAGTATCACGCGACTGGTAAGCTACTCATTTTAATGCATCAGAATGTTAATTTATTACATGTATAATTGTATATATCTATCTAAATATTCAGCCCGTAACTACCGTACTACTGTTGTGTATAAGCTTCTTCTACCTGTCGCCATCTTGTTATTTATCCTGTTATATATTAATTTAGATAAATACCAAGAAATAAACTAAACATCTGCACATTTTCTAAGCTTCGAATACGAGCACTTGACATTCAATGACATTTATTGCATTCTTGACAAAAGAAAAAAAAGAGCGGATGAAGAGAGGTCTCTTTAAAAAGTTTAGAATCGTGAAGGATTTAAGTTGCGTTTGAAGTCGGGTTTTTTAATAGAAAAATTATATTATCAACATAACGTTTGAATTTTCTCGTTCCAGGCGGTTATCTAACGGTTCAAGATGCTCCATACGCTACACCGATCGGAGCAGCTCTGTTACAAGCTGGAGAAGAGATGGGATACGACATCATCGACGTGAACGGTGCTCAGCAGACAGGCTACGCTTGGTACCAGTTCACAATGAGAAGAGCGACAAGGTGCTCTACGGCTAAAGCCTTCCTAAGACCAGTCCGCTTACGTCAGAACCTA
Organism: Lycia hirtaria; assembly: GCA_947563715.1. Lineage (NCBI taxonomy): Eukaryota > Metazoa > Arthropoda > Insecta > Lepidoptera > Geometridae > Lycia > Lycia hirtaria. Next base: position 11,720,268 of record OX387378.1, read on the forward strand.
CACGTAGCTCTCTTCTCGCACGTTACCAAAGTACTCATCGATAAGAACACTAAGAGAGCTTACGGAGTGGAGTTCCTAAGAGACGGAACAAAGCAAGTCGTGTATGCTAAAAGAGAAGTCATTTTAGCAGCAGGTGCAATTGGTTCACCACAATTGTTATTACTTTCTGGGGTAGGTCCACAAGAACATCTTCAAGAAGTTGGGATAGATGTTATCCAAGATTCTCCTGGAGTCGGAAGGAACTTACAAGACCACATAGCTGTAGGTGGCTTAGTGTTCCGTATTGATTATCCCATAAGCTTAGTTATGAACAGGCTCGTCAATGTAAACTCGGCACTGCGGTACGCAGTTTCCGAAGATGGGCCTCTAACGTCCAGTATTGGTTTGGAAGTCGTTGCTTTCATAAATACCAAATACGCGAACGCTTCAGACGATTGGCCTGACATTGAATTCATGATGACATCAGCATCAACGCCATCAGACGGTGGGACTCAAGTGAAGAGAGCTCACGGCTTGACAGACGAGTTCTACAACGAAGTGTTCGAAGAGATCAACAACCAAGATGTCTTCGGTATATTCCCCATGATGCTCCGCCCCAAAAGCCGCGGTTTCATTAAGTTGCGCTCTAAAAACGCGTTAGATTACCCCATTATGGTTCATAACTATTTGACGCATCCGGACGATGTGGGCGTCTTGCGTGAAGGTGTGAAAGCGGCCGTGGCAGTTGGGGAGACGCAAGCTATGAAAAGATTAGGTGCAAGGTTCCACAGCAAGCCTGTGCCGAACTGCAAGCATTTGCCACTATACACAGACGAGTATTGGGACTGTCTCATTAGGCAGTACACTATGACTATTTATCACATATCTGGCACTGCCAAAATGGGGCCTTCCAGTGACCAAATGGCTGTCGTCGACTCTTCTTTAAGGGTACATGGAGTACAAGGCCTTAGAGTTATAGATGCTAGCATAATGCCTACTATAACCAACGGGAATATCAATGCTCCAGTTATAATGATAGCAGAAAAAGGTGCAGACATGATAAAAGACACTTGGCAACCAAAAGAAAGAAGTAAAAGATCATTAAACTGTTCTAGAACAGATAATTTAAGTTTAAGAAAAAATCGAACGAAACTATGTAGAAATAGAAGGTGACCTAAGGTTTAAGTTATATTTTAGCCATATTTTTTAATGGGAGGGATACCAAAAGTGTTCAGAATATGAACTAATAGCGGATCGCGGATTTAAATAATTTTGAAATCCAGTTTACCATACAGTTACACTAACCATTGCTTGAGATAATTTAAACATATTTTGTTTTGCATCGACAATTTTTACATGCATTAGTGAAATATTAGGGAGTTACAGGGTTTTAGATTATTTCCCTATCAAAGCTGATATATCATCCCTGCTGTCATTATTTTCTTTTCGCGTAGTATCTCCGTACTTATAGAAACAATAAAATGTCAAAAAATATAGTACCATAAATTGTACATAGTTGTAAAGATTGTCATATGAGACCAATAAAAATCTTTACTTACTAATATATCGGGAACCCGTATGTAAATACTTTCATCGCAAACACTATGAAAACAAAATAAAAATGACAGCGAGTCGATTTGCTACAACGATACAATCCCCTTTAATTAAAAAAATATGAGATCCGCAGTTAGACTATTTTAGATAAAAGAGGTGTGGAATGTTAAATACGTACTACAGTTACCATACGAATCTAGTCCTTATGGAATATTTACATATAAACTAATAGATAAGTTATACGTTTGTAAAATATAAATTTTACTCTTTTAGTTGTTTCTTTGACAAACATATCTGCAGTATATCACATATACATGTTACTCTTATTAATTGTTTAAATATTGTTTTAAGGTTTTGTAATTGTTTGTAAATAATGTAAATATATATTTTTTTTCTAATTGATATTGCTTCTATTTTTTTCTTTCATATCTTCTTTCCCAAAAAGAGGGATGTTATAAAATTGTCGTGTGTATCTGTATATCTGTCCGTCTGCTGTTGCATCGTAGCTCGTAGCGTAGTGTGGCACGGATCGATTTTGGTATAGTTTTTTTGTTTGAAAAAGGATTTCATCGAGATCTATGTTTCATTAAAATCGGTACAGCCGTTGACGTTTGTCGGGGATTTCGAGTTTTCTAAACTTATACTTGATTATGAACTTATACGGTCCCGCATCTGTGCCAAGGTCTCCCTAACTACCTTCCATAAGCCGCGGTCCAACACCAAGTTGCCAGTCCTTGTAATTCATCAAAATAATCACGCCAGCCAGAGCAGCCTATTTGAAGAAACTTACCTATTTAAAAAAAGTCTACACACAATATTTTTAAAAGTAAGTAATAGAAACCTTGCTAAAAGCTAAAATTTTGATGCGCTGATTCTAACGATAAAATAGTAACTTAGTAAATAAAATTATAGCAATCGAAAAAAGCATAAACTCGGACTCGGAATTGCAACTATTCAATCTCAATATAATCCCAATGTTCAAATAGAAGATAGAAAAAAAAAGAATTTCAAGTAGGTAATGTTATTTTTGGTATGTAACAATTCGCTTATGGCGAAAGAGACACGGCGAAGGCGTTGCTACTAGTAACGAAGAGATCATGACAACATAGTCATAATCGGTATACCAACGTGTGATTTTGTAAAATATCTGGGCTAGGTGAATGTTCTATCATAGGCAAAAGGTTTGAAGTTGAAACATTTACTATCGCCATCTAGTTTGAATCGTTCGCAACATCTTGTGAGTGTTTAAAAAACATCTTTCTGAATCGGTAAACAATGTAATGCGAAAAACGACTAATGTGTTCTGTTAATTTTTCTTTCAGATAAGATTTTATCTGGGCTAGGTGAAAGTTGTACCAAAAGGATTGCTTAGGACTAAATTTTTTACTAGCGCCATCTAGTTTGAATCTCTTGCAACATTCCGTAGGTAAAGCAGCTCTGGTTTTTGGATCACGCAATTTGATGGAGAAATAAAGACTTTCATTTAGTTATACAGTAAAATGACAGATGGCGTTTATATATTTAAAATAATAAATAAATATTTGTGGACATTTCACAGAACACCATCTAGCCCAAACTAAGCAAAGTTTGTATTATGGAACTAGATGGTTATAAAATACATTATTTTTTTTGTAAGTATATATATATGATACATAGAAACATCCAGACACAGAACAAACATCCATGCTCATCACACAAATGTTTGCCCTGGGTCGGAGATCGAACCCACAACCTACAGCTCGGCAAGCAGACATATGGCCAACTGAGCCACAAGGTCAGTCAGGCCGTCATTATACTATTCTATGTTTAAATAGGTTAACATTTTGTTCACATCATACTTGATGGAAAATGACGATGTAGTCAAAGATGAAGCACGGTTATTCCTGGGATGGCTATTCACACTGCTGTTGAATCAAACTCCATAGAATAAACTACTGTCCTCTTTAATTGAGCAGGTAAATACAAGACAAAGATAAACAAATAATATAAATGGTTTTTATAAGCGAGCGATATAAAATTCTATTTTTTTTTATTTTAGACGATTAACATCCATTTTTATCGGCCATAAAAATAATTATATAGAAACCGTGTCACAGTCTATAGTTTTATTATAACCTTTTTAAATAAAACGGGCATAGTAATCGTGATAAAATTCAGTTTTTATCGCGACGAACCGTCTTAGAATAACTGAAATCCTGCAAATGACGAGTAAAGAAATCATCTAGAAAATTCAGGTACTTAATTAAATAAAAATAGCTTTTTTAGCCCCAAAATTTGACAGGCCCGATAATGCCCGCTGGTTTTTTTTTTTTTCGAAAATAGGCTTGCGCTTGACCGTCAACTCATCTGGTGTTAAGCGACAGTTACGGTCTACGATGGAGCGCGCTTGCCTAGAAGAAACCTATTCACTCGCGATTTGAAGACATCTAGATTATGTCTATTCGGAAAAAAGACCCATTCAGGAAGCGCAATTAGCGCATTCCACATTTTGGCGGTACGCACAATGAAAGTGGAGCCAAAGCGTTTCGTACGGGTATTCGGAATATCAACCATATAACGATATCGCTTTTTTTGTGCTTCTTACTGAATACATAGCATATAATAATATGGTCGGAATGCGATTGAAGAGCCGCTTCTAGAAGATTTGAGCGGTGGTGCGAACTTTACTACGTTCCAAACGTAATAAAATACGGAAACGATTAGAGAACAAGCACGGCTGTCAATACAGAATACGGGTCACAACTGTCACAAGTCAATACGTAGGAAGCTGTCTAGTGGTTAAAGGTCTGCGACTGAAATAAGAAGTCTGGTACACTGGGGCATTATTATTTGCTAGCGGCATCCCGCGGTGAGTGTACGTTTTTGCGACAAAATAGATGTCGAGCTTGTACAATTTATTTAAATGAACACTCTTAGAATAATAATAATATCGCTTTATTTTTCAGAAGTAACTTCGAAAAAATGCATTTATTTTTACTTTACGTTATAGTTCTATAAGTTATTCTTCCAAAAAATATAGAACATAACATTAAAAATATATACGAATATAACGACATCTTGCAAATTAAAATCGATTAAGACATTTAGCCTATAGAGAAAAATTAAATACTCCTTGTTTCAATCCATTATTTTTGGATTCTTATTTCTGACATTTTTTTAAACATTATTTAATCTTAACATATAATTGTGTAAAAACCGGTTATAAATTATACTAAAACTAATTAACAAAAATTTGAAAAGCTGAGTGATTGGAGATTATTTAATATTTTTATATCCATAGGCAACAAAGCTTATGGATATTTCAAACAGCTTTTCGATTCTTATTTCAGATTCTATCAATATAGACTTCAAAATCTACAGACAAAATATGCATTATACCAAAATCTTTACCTGCTGTATTGGTTTGGATAAAAAAAATATACTCTTGTGACTATTCAAATGTTGTACTTTTAACGCCGTATAAACTGACATTTAATTGATTACTTTCTGACTATTAATATTTTTGTCTGTACGTCTTAACAGTACAGGCACATAATAGGTTTACTGCTTACCTATAAATTATTTAATTATTATATACATATGTACATCCAAAAATCAGTAACCTTGTAATTTGGCCTGTGGGGTAAGCCTAGAAGGAACTTATTTACTTATGATTTCAAGATATCCAACTTGGATATCTTAGTTTCTTGCAGTATTATACTTGGATAATTCAAGTATTCCAAGTATTACTTACTGCAAGAAACCCGCTCAGGCAGCATATTTCACATTTCAATGCGCCTACAATACAAGTATAAGTTTAGAAAACGCAAAAACGCCCGACAAAAAAAAACGGCTGAACCGATTTTGATGAAACATAGCTAAGAACACTCCCGACTAATTCACCTTTCAAACAAAAAAAACCGTTCGGGAGCTACGGTGCACAGACAGACACACACAGATACGTCAAACTTATAACAACCGAGTGGAGGGGCGTTCGGCAGTGTTTAGGTTATGATAAGGTTCCTCTCTTCTCTTACCGACTGACTTTACTTGACCATACCCCTTTTCGACAACTACCTTTCTTCTTCTCCTTCACCTTATTTACTCTACTCTTCACCCTTATAACTTACCCCTATAATTATACCCCCTACCCCTCCCCCCCCAAAACACCCCTCCTTCTACCCTCTTCCCTTTCTCTTCCCCAATATCCCATCCTTATCCAAGGAAAACAGTGTGTGAGTAAACCATTAGCCCTTTGTTTTCCTAACTCCCCTCCTCTCAAAAAAATAATAAAAAAAACTTATAACACCCCGTCGGGGGTTAAAAACTAACACAAAAGCGCTTCGTTTGACTTTAAATTTAAACTGACATTTTATTTTCCTAGCATCTAAAGCCAGCTAGTGTAACGGGGCTCTAACTTTAAGAATAGGTTAAAATTACATCATAGAATAGCATTAGTCATGGTTACTTGCAAGTATTACACTCGTTTTGTGAAGTTGGGTCAACAGAAACGAGATATAAAAGTTGTGCTGATATTTGCTCTCAATCTAGAAGGTTCTACTAGTGAACATTGAGTTTTAGGTTCTAGCGATATCCTAGCTAATATTATAATATCGAAAGTAACTGTCCCTCTGTCTGTTTGTTACCTTTTCACAACCAAACGGCTGCACAGATCATTATAGTTGGTACAGAGATAGCCGAGAACGTGGAAACTTTTTTTTGTAAAATTGTGATATTATTTATTTATTTATGTGGGTACCAATATGTTACACATTCTTACATTGTTATGTTACACATGAACATAAGGCTAACATAATTATAGGCATCGACAACATGCAATTAGGAAACAAGCGGTCAAAAAAATAATTAAATAGATTTATGTTAAAACTAATCACATAACTTAAATTTATGAATATTAGAATACATAAATAGTTATATTTTTTTTAAAGCAACTCACTAAATCCTTCACTATTGTAAACTTTTTCAAGATCCCTCTTTTCACCCGCTCTTTTTATTCTTTTGTCAAGAATGCAATGACAAATGTCATTGAATGTCAAGTGCTCGTGTTTGAAGATTAGAAAATGTGCAGATGTTTATATGATAATATTTGACACTCTTGCAAAGAAAAACGTGTAGGTGGAACTATGCGATTTATAATCTGACGCACTTACTCAGGAATACAATGAAAATATTTTCATTTTTAGAGATTATTCAAAAAGTAATAAAGCGATGTATACAAAATAATTATGGGACCGATTTGGGAGCTTTCTCTATACATCAATTCAGGAAACACAAAAATTTGTTCTAGAATGACGGAGTAATTCTAGAGAATTCTAGATTCTAATTCTTTTTTTATGTATGTACGCACATACATAAAAAAAATTATATACGGTACGAATTAATAACCTCCTCCTTTTTCGAAGTCGGCTAAAAAGTGTGAATAATTATGTCAAAGTGAATAGTACATGTCAGGTCAATGATTGAAATCGATGTTATGAACGTCCCGGCACGGTATTAGGATTATCTCATGTTCTGGATTTCATCGAGGTACTCGATGAGCTAAACTAAATTTCATCGTGGTACTCGATGAGCTAAACTAAATTTCATCGTGGTACTCGATGAGCTAAACTAAATTGCATCGTGGTACTCGATGAGCTAAACTAAATTGCATCGTGGTACTCGATGAGCTAAACTAAATTTCATCGTGGTACTCGATGAGCTAAACTAAATTTCTTAACCACTACATTTTTTTTTTTATCATCCCTGTTTATACAAACTGTCCCACTGCTGGGAACGGGCCATCTTCTCATTGTGAGAAGGGTACCACTAAATTAGGTCAATCTAAAAACGCTCTAAGATTCCAGGAGGAGATAACCTAGTATTTTGTGTAAATTTACTCTAAATACTGTACCCTGTCTCGACCTGTACTGGATAAGGTACAAAATCGAAAAAAAAAAAACCGTAAAATTGGCTCCCACAAGAAACACTCCAGGATTTGCTGAGGCAACCATATATATTCAGGAAGTCCATCAATTACGGAAGCACTACAAATATATCTCAACGTGGTACCCGATGAGGTAAGCTTTGTGCAATGCGCTCCCGTACTGAATGGCAGCATTTTTTGACGGTCTCTTCCTGTCTTACAGAGTATTCATCCAGATCAAGAGTTCCCAAACAGGGAGGCCTAGAAAGATGTCAAAGAGGCGCAACAAATTTACGTTCTTGAAAAAAAAAGTTAATATTATTTATAATCCGCGGGGGGCGCAATCAAAATAAGGTTGAAAAAACCTGATAGATGCAAAAATCTCTTTTACAAAAAAAAAAAAACATGACACAACTGTAATAACATTGGCACTGCCATCTGAGCAGAACTTAGCGTGTGAATTTTCACTAGACTGATGTCGGAAAGTTAAAGTCAGGAAAAATACTCTAATACATAATAATTTAACACATAACTTTAATAAACCAACCAGTTTATTCTCCAAGCCTGTAGTGATTTACAACACACACTAAAACCTGTTACAGTGAATCTCGTAACTTCATTGTAATATTTGCATCATTATTACCAACCCACAAGTCGCACAATGAGAAGTTGCTAACTGGCATCTTAGCCTCGTTTCTCGAATAAATATTATGTGTAAACAACTTTATACACGGATTCATTCCGATTCTAAGGAGTGACACGAAATAGAATAATCATTTTTACCCGACTGTACGAGAAAGAGGGCAATATTTTCAAGTATCATATCAAGATAAACAGTTTCATAATAACTAGTAGTCCTAGTAACAATACACTAAGGGCACACAAACTTTTGGTAAAAAAATATCTGCGCACGCGGTCTTTTTCTCATATTCAAAATTTTTATTTGGAATTTAGCATCGAATGTTTCTGCCAATATTAAAATCGCCTGACAAATGGTCTCGTAGCAAACTACCCCTCTTTTTCAAATTCCTCTTACACCACTCTATTTATCGTGCCCTGTTGCCAGGGACAGCGTAGTGTAATAAGAGACAGGGTCCCGATTTGGTCCCGATCTCCTTACTTCCCAGTCAGGGGACCCGATAGAACAGGGCCCGAGAAGTCAGGCAGTGTAATACGCCTTTAACCGATATTTCAATACTTTTCACCACGATTATTTCAAATATGTCAACAGGTTCTTGAACTATTTTGCTAATATCTAAAATACTTGCTGAATACCAAAAGTTTCTTAAGAATATTATCAAAATCGACAAGTAAAATTGGTGCCACGCGCCAAGCAAATTTCGCTCGTCTCAGCGGAAATACCTCCTTAATTCTCCGACAGCAAAAATTAATCAATGTCGTAAAGATTAGGTGAATAATTATAATTTAAATAAAAGTCTTGACACCCGGACGGACGGACAGACAGACGGACAACAAAGTGATCCTATAAGGGTTCCGTTTTTTCCTATTGAGGTACGGATCCCTAAAAACTGAAATAATCGACCTCAAAATACTCAATTTCGTTTACTTGGACGACATATTTTTCCAGTTATTTTGGTTTAAAAACCAAATTACCTGAACCGATTTTGATAAAATGTATAGTGGGACAAATTCTGTATTAGGTACCTACCAAACAAAAAAACAATCATCAAAATCAAGTCATAATTGGCGGATTAATTGCGTAACAAATAAAACATACAGTTGAATTGAAAAACTCCTCCTTTTCGGAAGGCGGTTAAAAATACGTCCTCTTTGTTCTGTTCAACATCCGAACAAAAGAAAGAAAGTATGCTAGTTGAGGCACAGACCTTTGCTCGCTTCGCTCACTCGATCTACAACTAAGTACAGAACATAATAATACAACGTAACTAGAGACAACTAGAAAACAACAGTCAACAACAACAAAACTACGTTTTTACAACTTGTATCTGGCGGGTACTTGGGCGTTTCGCACCGCAAGCGGTTCGAACCGCGGTCCGAATCACCCAAAAGCTCTTTTTGAATAGGTCCTTTTGCACCGCGGTTCGAATCGACCAATAGCATTTTGGAATGGGTTGATTCGGACCGCAGTGAGGAAGCAAGGTCCTACTAACATTCATCATCATTCATATCATCAAGTTGCTAGCTTATCGGTTTTTTATCGGCTTATCGGACAGTCAGAAACACGAAAAAGCGTCATTGTGGATATTCCAAAAACCCGAACGAAACGCTTTTGTTCCACTTTCATCGTGCGGACTGCTAAAATGTGGAATACGCTTTCTGAGTGGGTCCATAGATATAATCTGGGTGTCTTTAAATCGCGAGTGAATTGGTTTCTTCTAGGTAAGCGCGCTCCATCGTAGACCGCAACGTCGCTTAACATCAGGCGAGTTGGTGGTCAAGCGCAAACCTATTTCTACATTAAAACCATAAGAAGTCCACAGCTGGACATGGACATAGGCCTCCCCTATGGATTTCCAAAAAGACCGATTGAAAGCGGCTTGCATCCAACGTCTTCCTGCCACTTGTATAAGGTCATCTGCCTACTAACATTATCGGTTTACTTCAACCCTCCCTGAAATCCACGACCATCCTTATCCTACCAATCCTCTTTATTTTCCCCTCTCCACATTCAACCCCCTTCCACTGCCACTCATCCCACTTCCTTTGACAGCAGAGGGAATGAGTATACCGTTAGCGCTGAACCTCTGCTGTCAACCTACCAACACACTCTCTAAACAAAACATTATCGGTTTCAAATGTAAAATTAACCTAATTACTCAACATTCTTTCTCAATGGAACCTTTGAAATAACACGGAAAACTCAAAACAGATTTAATTTGTTTTATTTCTAGCCCATGCAGTAAAACAGAGATATAACATAAATTATAAGTGTGAAATAATAAAGTTAATCTACAGTTATGGCATATTCTCCGTTGTCTTTGAAAAGAATTAGTTCAACATTCGATTTCTACAGTCATAAAACATCTATAAAAAGTTTACATAACGCATTACCTTTTATCGAGAAGCTTTAAAGTTCGAATAGGTTAATTAACAAACAAATGGATTGATTATAGCAAATCACTTGACAATATTTTGGTATACTAGCTGGAGGCGCGGCTTCGCTCGCATGACAATTTAGTTGGATTAACGCAAACCTTTATTTTCGGACAGACAACATTTGGAGAGTACAATTTCACTATTAGCAGTATGAATTTTAAATTTTCACCCGACTGCCAAAGTAGAGTTTTTTCGCGTGCATTTATATTATGAAAGTAAGTTTGTTTAATTGTTTGGCACGCTCGACCGTTTCACGCAGCTCAACATTGATTGGGTGATATACATCTTGCTTGGGGTGTACCACTTTCCTCTTGGACTGTGTTCCAAATTGTTTCACTGCACTGCACCAGTGACTAATTGGTGCAGTGAAGTGAACATGGACCGATGAAGTGCTTTTATAACTGAAACTAATTTAATTGCATTTATCAGTTATATGGCATGTAATTATGTCATTAAATTAAGAATAATTTAGTAATACAGAATACAAATAAAAATGTACTGCAATTGGTGCAGATCAGTGAAACAATTTGAAAGACAACCTAGGAGAAACGTAATACACCCAAAACAAGAAATAATACACCCCACGCGGGACGGCTGGAAAAGTACCACTCAGGGGGACGCTGCAAAAGACTCCTACCTTATAGCTAAAGACTAAAAATGACAGGTGACATGTGTAACGGAAATGATTTGAAGATTGGAAACAAATACCCATTAAATTAATAGACAAAATCACGAATTTCTAGACCTGCCAATGAACTAATGTTTTAATGTAAGTAAACACATTACAGATTATATGTATTTTAAATGATACTCACTATATTAAAGAGAAGCGCAAAATATATGTAGTTTAAAATTGCCGACATACGTACGTTACTATGTTTACACATACTTTAGTTTATGGATAAATTAAAATATAAACATTGTAAGGTAAAAGCGGATAGAGGTCAGCGTTACGCGATTACGGCGATAAAACTATTTTACCGCCCTCTACATATTTCCGTCTGGTCAGACGCACGGAGTTTAAGGATCCGCTCAACACGCGCAGCTATCTTTCTCGCGCATCACAACATTTTTAAACATATAAAATCATTGAGTACGGATATTAGAAAAGTAAGAGGCCAATTTGTTTATTTAGATAGAAGAAACATTAAAAAAAGTTTTAATTAGATATAATTTATACTGCCGACGGAATAGTGAAAAAACATACTTACCCTCTCCTCAGCCAATTTAAAAGATATCGAAGAAAAACTTTTAGTATAAATTCTCCTATCCAAATAAACAAATTGGCCTCTTACTTTTTTATATCCCTAATCAATTTTTTATGTTGAAAAAGCTTGTAATGCGCGTGAGAGATAGCTGCGCGCGTTGAGCCAATCCTATATATAATGCTAGAAGTACGTACGACCTGCCGGCTCGACCGGACATTTCAGTACTTTGCCGCGCACCTGAAGAGTCAAGTGCTACACGACAGAACGAGATGCACTCAGTACATGACCGCAGATAAGGAGTAGGTACTTAACGCTTGCGAATTCTAACATACGCTTTATTGCGTGGTAACAAGCATCACAAACATTATTCAATTAAACAGGGAGCTGTTGTGATATAATAAAGTTGAAGGCAGTTTGTACAGGTACCATGTTTCTACTCGTATATATACCAACAGACCAACAGTGTCTACTTATAAACGCATGTTAAAATCTTAATTCACTGAACAGACTTGTCACCTTCTGTCAAACGGGAAATGTCACGCGCGAAAACGGAACACTACAAGTATAAGTTTAGAAAACTCGAAAACAAAAAAACGGCTGTACCGATTTTGATAAAACACTCTGAGCTAAGAACACTCTCGACAAAATACTCTTTGACAAAAAAACTACATCAAAATCATTCCATCCGTTTGAGAGCTACGTACAGACACACAGATCGTCAACTTATAAAACCCCTCTTTTTAGATCGGGGGTTAAAAATGAACTTATCGTTTATAAGTAAGACGGACAGAGTACATTGCATCTCATTCTACTGTGTAGCTCTTATCTTTTCTGGCACGCGGCTAACTGATATTTTAACTCTCGCATTTTTCTTTTCTTATATAAACCGAGAATTTATTGAATGCCCTACGTATAAACATAGAAAAAAAAATGAAAACAGAAATAGTGTCATAACTATAAGGGTATAAATACATAATAAGTAAATAATAGAATCATATAAAATCTATAAACAAAAAGTTAGGTAAATAAGGTAATCCACCCTGTATGACAATCCTTAAATTAATATTAATTTTTGCTAAATGAATAAAAAAAAACATCATCTTGCTTACCATTTCATCTTCACGGAAACAATGGATGGAACATACCTGAAAAGAAAAAAAATATTAGCCGCTCAATCGTAAAAAAAAAACAAAGATAAAAATAACAAATAATGTTTTCCTAGGTCCCACTGACTACTACTATAGTAAGGGTTTTTGAAATGGAAACTTCCTATCTAATACTAGTAGTTCTACGAGCAGTAGACCTCGCGAGAGAGCTTATTTGTAGCTCACCTTGGGTCATCTGTACATAATACCTATATTTACATATTGACGTATTCTTGTTACCTCGGTAAAGAACTTAAGAGCTACGAGTCAAGACTTAAACGGCCTTACCGAAAAATGCTACTTAACTTTGAGCATCGTCTTAAATTCTCCATCTTCTTTCCGCAAGTGTAATTACGTGTCAGCGAGAAGTTGACAAAATATGTTAAGCAATGCTTCAAGTTAAGTAACGTTTTTCGGTAAGGCCGAAATACTTTAAGATGGAATCACTTTCACACCGTAGACAAACTTTTGACCTCTTGTTTCCCCACAAGGTTGCTAACGGAGTTTTGGATACTCCTGATTTATTAGATTATCAGAGTTGTTTCTGAGCAATCCTCGTGCGTTACCTAGAATTTCGCGCTTTAATATATTTTCTACTCCGAGCTCTCGTTCCAACCTGGGCTTCAATGCGCCAATGGCGAGAATGGTGCGCCAGTACAATGCTATGTCTAGGGCAAGCGATATTGACATATTTGGTGACAATATAATGTAATAGTTTTAGGAAGTCTTTGAGGTCTCAGACTCTCTGAGCTCGAGTAAATATTATGTTATTTTTCTCCAGACGTTCTCCAACTTTATAAATAAATAAATTTAAACTAATTTTATAAATGGAGAAAACGTAAATTCAAGAAAATTATTCAGCGCTAAAATGCATCAAGCACATCCACGCGCCCTCACTGTTACACGCAATATCAAGTTGGTTGTCATATCTCGACAACCACTCGACTAATTCTGTTTATTTTAACGTCAAATTGTAATAAATGTGTACTTTATTTAGCTAACAAATATACGACCTCATTCCATTGTCCCCACTTAACTACGAAAAACCAAAAGTCTGCACAATACCACTCATTTCTCTAATACATACTTAACGTTTTCCGTCCATGTTTTCGATGCGCACTGCAACGAGTATGACTGTCTGCCGCCTTAACTGTTTCCTGAGAACTATCTGAGATTTCTTACGTGTAGATTTGTCATAAGTTAGTAAATTCAGTACATATCTTAAAAAAAACTAGCCAAGTGAGTGTCGCATCACGCACAATGTAAGGTTCCGTAGTTGCACACCACAATCGGACTTGGAACAGAAACTTCTTGATTGATACTATGAACGTTCAAGGGTTTCGTGCAATTCGCGCAAAATATTAATTTTTACTTCAGCCCAGAAAAAAAAATTCTGCTCGTCTTTAACAGTACGAGATCGACGTACTTACTCAAAAAAAATCAATAATTAATATTACCATTGTCGGCGTGAAAAATATGTACCCACACCAAATTACAGCTTTCTAATTTTTGTGTCGAACACACAGCCAGATGGACGGAAATGGCAAAACTATAAGGATTTTTAGTTGACGACGGGACCCTAAAAATGTGGTAATGCTTAAGCTCCCGCTTATGCAAGCTCATTTGTACTCTTTAGAGCTAAGCTAGAGCGATAAACTATATAACTTTAATAACTCAGTGCCAGCTTTAGAAATTCTTGTAAATAATCACAAGGAAGGACTCCGTTTTCCGTACACAAATGGTTTTCCAGCTACGAACAAATAAACTAACTTTCGCAATTTACAATATAGTCGAAGCGAAGATACAAATCTGCTTCATGTACGCATTCTGTACGCACATGATCAAGATCGCTTCTGACTGAGTTATTGCAACTTTCTATTCGGTGTTGCCAGTTGTGTGTCGTAATTATCTTCGATTTGTCAAAAACTGCTCAAAATTATCTGATTTATCACACCACAGAGTCGGTGGTGCCAGACATGTGATTCCGTTTTTAAGTAAAAGTACGTGACACTCATTTTTAATTTGAGTATATTTTGGGTCTTTTTCAAAGAAGCGCACGAAAATAAGCACGAAATGGAATAGTGTTGAAACTATTTTCGGCTAGAGTTCTACTCAAAGTAACTTAGGTGTAGAAAGCCTGATGATTCATTGGACTTTGACGATAACCTTTGAGTTTATAGACTTGGTACTCTGAGTACTTACCCGAACGGTATATTTTACTTTGTATGACATAATTATTTTTTGTATTGACATGCTAGGCGTATTGCCCATTTGACATTTTTGTATTGACATTTTAAATGATATTGTAATTATATAATGAATATTTTGTAATCCTCAGACATTTGTTTAAGACATTGTTTAAGAATAATTTTTGAATATTGTGAGATAATTGTAATTGGTCTTTTTCCGTTTTTATCTCAATAAATTATATATCATTTATTTTATCAAAATAAATGATATATAATTTATTGATAGATATTTATCATTTATTTTATCAAAATAGACTTGATTGGCCCATACTTTAATTTATATGCAACTTACCTATTAGACTATCTTATAAGTGGTGAAAAGTGGATGTTTTGGGAAAATATAGATGATTTAAGTATATTGCAACAGTTCCAGGGTCGGCCAAACTTTGAAGATCGTTAAGATTAGAAGTCGTCGAGACTACGCTATTTGTCCGTTCGTCCGTATGTCAAAATGTTTTTGTTTTCCCATTTTGAATGTATCAAATATACCAAAGAACACACCAATGTTGTTCCAAAGTTAAATGTCTGAAGAACCTGTAAGTCTGCCTTCTGCGCTGTAAGTCGAAGGTTCGATCCGCACCAAGGGCAAATATTTTCTGCTATGCATAAATGTTTGTTCTATGTTTGGGTGTTTATATGAATCATATGTATGAATTTACAAATAAGAAGTATAGTATACACACGAGTATGTATTCTATAAGCCACCCGGTTCCCACAGCACAAGCACAAGCTTTGCTTAGTTTGAGGCTAGGTGGTTGTGTGAAAATATCCTCCAATATTTATTTATTTATTATAATACCATTGTCTAGGCAGTTACAAAAATTTTGCTATTTCTGGGAAAAAAATCCATAAACGGCAACCCTATTTCTGTTCTCCCCACAATTACGGGAAACTGAAAAACTAATATAGTAACGTAATTTTATAGCGCAACGGTCAGTCACCTCCTGGTGGGTTTTGCCTGCTACAAGGCTGTCCCATTCAATTATGATTACAAGTATTTCCTAGGTTTCATGATGACAGATATGTGAAAGCTAGATGAGAAACGATAAGCCTTGGTTTCGCAAATATAGCTTTAATAATATGACAGTAAATATTCATAACGTTGGTAAAAGTAAGTATGATTGTATAGACTGAGTGGCCAGCCCTAGTGTCAGAGTTATTAAGCCGCCGATAGGCCTCTGACCTGGCTTGACGATTGCTGTTTTTTAAGAATAAACAACCGGGACTGTCATCCGACCCAGGGTAGCGCTCAGAACAGCTCAGAACAGTTTGGTGACTTTAGAGTCACGCTTTCGCATGTGAACATATTTGAAGGTACAAAATGACTGATAAACTTATAAAAACAATAATTAAAGACCACACTAGAAAGCAACATCACAAATTTTACGACAGTTTCATTTTGATCCAAGTGAATTTTCATACGTTAATAATTTGTAATAATCATTTTCATGTATGAAAATTAACTTTTATTAATGTAAGATTGATCTACGATTGACCACCAACTCGCCTGTTATTAATTTGGATCATAATGAAATTGTTGTCGAAAAGTGATGTTGCTTTCTAGTACGGTCTTTAATGATTAGTTTTTGTAAGTTCAATCAGTCATTTTATATCATCATAAATGTTGGCACGCGCGAGCGAGATGGACGATGATCGAACTACAAACTCTTAAAAATAGGCACAAACTCGACCATCTTAGCAGTTTACCAATATGCGATCCCACCAGTATTTCCGTCAAGGAATTCCAGTGGCAATATCACCAACTTTAGAAGCTCGTTGTCATGTGTAATGGACGGTAGATACCCATGACAAGAAAGCTAACGAACCCAAACTCAAATATCTTAGCATCAGGAAGTATAAGTCTCTACATCGTGGTTCCATACACGAAGTTCTGACAATGCAACACGTCATAGGTAAGTAATATAAATACACACACACAACATCGCCAATGTTAAGTAACGAACTGACCAATCAATCTTGGGATGGGTGACCGTGTGCGGTATTTCTTTCTGAGCACTACCGTGGGTCGGATGACATGCTCGTATGACTGTGACTCAATTACATAAAAAAATATCTTCATTAAAAAAATTGTCTGTAAAGTCGGTTTACGGACGATAATTGTACGTGATAACGATGCGTCACAAGCCGAACGCTTAGGCCGATCGTGCCTCTCTATCGCTTGTTCCGCGCTCTCGCTTGCACGCTCGGCTCAGGAGGAACGTGACACTTTTTCGTGCGTGCATCCAGCGTTCATCGATTTAAAAGACGTTATCACGTCAAAGAATACACCTGTCCTTGATTTAAAGGCGCACAATTTATGGTTCCCTGTCGGCAGGGACAGCGTAATGTAATAAGAGACAGGGACCTGATTTCTATAGTTCCCAGACAGGTTGATAGACAGGGCCCGAGAAATCTGGTAATGTAATGGGCCCTTTAAAAAGTTAACTAATAACTGTCACATAAAGTGCATTAGCAAAACGCAACAAAAAGTCGTGTAGAGCACGCCGAGCGGCGGCGGAACATTGGATCATATTAACGTGTCGATTGACATTACATCAATGCTTGTGAGCACGCGACCGAGAGTAAGGCTGGTGGCACACTGGACACAACACGCTTACGCATCGTGATTATATACTAAGAATTAAAGATTAAGCCAATTAATATCTCAAATGATCTATGTTAATATCTAACATAGGTACAATTGACAATTTTATACAATAAGCTCTTACAAAAAAACTCGGTAACTTTCTGTTTTTTCCCCGAATTTCCTAATTTCCTTGGTTCTTATATTTTCCTACACATACTCTGACAAACATCGTAAAGCTTAATCGGTTTAAACATATTGAACTGAATTGATACGTTTACCAACTAAGGGTACTTTACATTTTATAGGTGAATAAATAAAATCTATCATGTTCTCTTTTTGAAACATTTATTTACCAGACCCAAAATGGATAGTTGACTAAAAAATTTGCTGGAATAAATCATTTTGGTGTTGCCTCGTTCACTCGTTACATCCTAACTTACCTATAATAATTCAATACTACCCTAAACTCTTGACACTAGTATTTCACCCCCTTGCGAATATGTCACGGTAAAATCATTTGAAAATCATCTGAACCACGTTTCCCGATTAGTTAAAACCTTAAGTTAAAAATATGTTGCCCAACAACTAAATGTAATCTTTTATTTTTATTTTTATAGATGATAGATCTAGGATTGACCACCAACTCGCCTGATGTTAAGCGACGGTGTGGCCGAGGATGGATTCCTCACATAAGTAGATACAGTACAGTAGGGGCAGCCAAACTTCAGAACCAATTCACTTCACATTCTAGGTTAGGTTCGACACTTGACCACAACGTCATTAAGCATACCCTAAGCCTAAGGTCTAACCTAGACCTAAGGTCAAAAAACCTTTTGTACCGATAAAAAAGTCTCAACGAGTTGTCATTTTGAGATGTTGACGTAACGAGAAGTTGACATTACGTCAACATCTCAGTACACCACAGTTTTAAGTCCCCCGAGAAGGTGCGAACCGCGCACGCTCGCTGCGCCCGCGCAGTGGTCACGCCGCGCGCGCCGATGCCTCACGATCCTCGCGACACCATGTGTACTAACTGAGTTACAGCCACTAGGGACAACTGACGGGGACACTGCTCTCTCTATACATTTGGTAAGTAAATATAAATTTGACTTACGTTAAACACGACTGTGTCGTCGTTGTAGAGAAATAACTAAGCAAGTCGCAATATGATCAAACTGAGTTTGAAACATCAATAGAATACACAATATTTTCTCTAAGTTTCAGTGACATTTGTAAATACTCTAGTAATTACTCTAGTATTACTAAAAAATGGTATAGTTTTTTTTTAATACATATTTTGTATAAATTTTGAAAAAGCATCAAATGCGTGAATGACTTATCGCATTTAAAGTAACAAATAAATAGTTTATTTAAATAATAAATAAGTTATGTATTATCAAAGAACATGTGTTTTGAATATTTAAATCGTTTTAATCAATTTGTTACTAACTTTTCACAGTTAAAACTAAGTATTGGCTGTTGAAATCATGAAGGCGAAATATAACAAAATCTACTAAGTGAATTGATTGATATTTTAAGTTGTTCCTTTCTTTATAACTATTCGGTGTTTAAACGTGCTAAGTATGTACAATGTACATGTCTAATTTTATTTTTAACACCCCTACCCAAAAAGAGGGGTGATATAAGTTTGGTGTGTGTACAAGTATGTTTGTGTCTGTCGGTGACGCCGGAGTTCTCAGACGGAAGGACTAATTTTGATCTAGTTTTGAACCAAATTCCAAAAAGAAGGAGGTTATCAATTCGGTCAGTATGTTTTTTTTTTGTATGTTTGTTCACGGATTACTCAGTTAATTATGCATTGATTTTGATGATTCTTTTTGTATTATCAGATCATACTTCAAAGGTGGTCCCATATAATTTTTATCAAAATCGATGCAGTACTATGTTTTTTATAACAAAATAACTGGTAAAATATCATCCAAGTGCCTGTAGAAAAGTGAACAGCAAGTCGCGTATGTATTGTATTGCGTATTTTGAAGTAGATTTTTTCTGTTTTTTTAACTATAATTATTTGTTTAATAGAGGATACGATCGAAAGTGTTCTTAGCTATGTTTCATCAAACTCGGTTGTTCCATTTTTAACCGACTTCTAAAAAGAAGGAGGTTCTCATTTAGACTGTATTTTTTTAATGTTTTTTCAGTGATTATTCCGCCAATTATTAATTGTTTTTGATGATCCTTCTTTTTATTTGGTATGTACCTTTACCTACCTTACCTATACCTTTTAACAAAATAACTGAAACAAATTCGTCTAAGTAAATGAATTGCGTATTTTGAATTCAGTTTTTTTTTCAGTTATTTAAACTAAAATTATTTATGGCAGTTTTAAAACTTGCTTGTTATTGATGAAAACATTATGCAAGACTATAGATGAACTCATATACTTTGTAAATATTGTACATTTCTATTAAGCTGTACAAATACTGTTTTTGAAACCTTGGTGATTCCTTGGTAGTGTTTTACCTTAGAGACTGGACGTCCCGAATTCTATTCCAGGCCAAGTAAATAATTTATTAAAAATATCTGGTCTATCCATACTATACGTTCTATATTGTTGTATAGGGGCTCCCATACAACAAACGTGATTTTTTTGCCGTTTTTATAGATAATGGTACGGAACCCTTCGTGCACGAGTCCGACTCGCACTTGGCCGGTTTTAGTTCTTTTTCTCCAACTCTAGCACAGAAGAGATCCAAGATAAAGATAATTTATATTATTTTTTTAAAACATATTTCCAGTCGGGAATCGAACTTGGAACATGCCGCTCATAAGGCGGTCGTTGACCCACACAGATATGACGTGAAGACGAACAAATGAGAATTGGTGATTCATCAAACTCGTGCAGATCTGATTCGAAACAAATCAAATTACGGGAAAGTTATTGTGACGGTTTTTACTGCAGATTTACAGATAAAAGCTTGCTATCACTTCACTAATCTTGTTCTATGCTTCTTTTTAACCGACTGCCCAAAACGGGGGTATGTACATAAATATGTAAATGTGGGTAAATGTCCGGTGTAAATGTGGGTAAACTGTAGATTCATGGATTTTCATCGAAGAATCATAAACAAAAAATGAGTTACTTATACATTTCACAAAAAAAATTGCGAAAGAAATTTAAAAAAAGCAATATTATAGAGTCATGTGTGTAGATTTCAAAAATGCATCAGACGTATAAGTGTGTATTATATAGATACACGCTCATACGTAGGGGCCGTCAACAATAATCGCCAAGTAGTTATGTTTTAGATTACAGCAACAGCTACTACATGCGTGCCTCGACATGGTCTTAACTACTTATTTGAATAATAGTGTGAATAATATAATAGTGGCGCCTTCAGAATTGATACCATTTAAAAATATGTTAACAACTTATTCTATTCTTATTCTGGAAATCTGTGGGTTCCTCGTAGTTACAACGGAACCCTAAAAATGAACGAAATCCTCAAATAAAATGTTCTTTTTATTTTATTTTATTAGTTTAAAGGTGACTTCAGCGTTGTCTATAGCAAGTTGCTAAGGAAAATCTCATATTTTGTGGCATGGACATCTTTATCGGATGACGATGCAGGATGTTTTTGTTTATGTTACATATATCATAAACAGCACATGGGTTGTCTATGAGTAGAAGTTATAAAAAAAAAATTACCCGACTGCGCGACGTAAAAGAGAGTAATGTGTTCATCAGCCTATGTATGTATATTTGTTCTTTTGTGGGTCTAGAAATCAAACGCATGGGGCGATTTCGATGAATGAGTGAATGATGAAAAAGAATGAACGAAGCTAACAACAAATCCTTAGATTTGTTCATTCGTTTATATTGCGGATGTATCACTGGGTATATTGTAATAGTAAAAGAATTAAAATGGCGAAACTCACTCGCGTAGTTATGAAAAACAGCGACGACGAAAATAAAATATGGCCTATATCCTTTTTCAGATCCTTAAAAATTATGTCCTTTGCCAGGTCCTAATGAATCTGTGAGCTTTTGGTTCAGCCGTTTAGCCGTGAAGAGGTAACAAACAGACAGATACAGACGACAGACAGAAACACTTTTGCCTCTGTAATATTAGTTAGAATGTTTAAATAAATTTTGGATCGGATGGAGCGAATGAGATAGAGTTATAGTCGGGTATTTGTTTGTATTGTTATTTTGTTTTTCTTTTAAATATACTTAATGACTAATGTTAAGCATGCTCCGCTGTGGACCGCAATGAAAGTATGTTACATAATTATAATAAATAATATTATTTATTTCATAAATTACGAAGTAAATATGCCTCGTTAATAAAAAAGGTGACTAACTTGTCAGCTGTCACGTTGCCACTCTACTTGCGCTTGTTCATATATTTGAATTTTTGCTTACCGCGTAAGTGAAAAGAGGCAAGAATCTAGGTTATATATTTTTATTCGAATTAGAAATATCGAATATCATTGTCCCGAAAACTATATTTTTTTAATCAAAAGACACTATTAAAAGCCCGAAAGTTGATTTGACAACTCGTCGGATAACGAATCTTTGTAACAAGAATTTATTTGTGTATATTAAACAAAAGCTAACGAACCTAACTTAATACCTATTTGATATATCTGATAAATCAAACCTTTGTTATTTAGAAGAAGGTTTCTAGATATAACAAAATAGAAAGCTAACGCATAAATCTTAACAATTATTCGGGCAAATGAAACTTATGCTTATCAAACTTATGGAATCGGAAACTCATATCAAGTAAAACATTTGCGGCCTTACCGAAAAACGTTACTTAAGTTTCATTACGTGTCAGCGAGAAGTTGACAAAATATGTAACGTTTTTCGGTAAGGCCGTTGGGATCAGACAGATCTATGAAACCGATTCGGGTAAATATAATTCAAACAAATTAATTACAGATTATACCCACCGTCTATAGTCGGATTTTTAATTAGACGGAGGAAACTGACAGATCGAATGTTGTCGCTTTTTTTTATGTAATGAAAATAGTGCTGTGCTAAAAAGATCTACTGAAATGAATTGATTCAGATTAGTGATCTATTTCATCATTTCTGATTGTTCCTGAAAATCTAAATGTTTGTCTAAAGTATAAGTACATATGTATTTACTACGTAATCAAAGATTTAAAATTGAACCATCATACTCCGATTGCTTTACGAAATAACTATTATTATTTAACTACATATAGGGTAATATGTACAAATACCTAATACAAATGCAAATCGTTGGAAAGAGGTATCTCAAGACGCGCTGACTCCACAACTGCAACTGTTCCTCCACTTCTCTACTGTTGCTGCTGATTTATTAGACGCAGACTCGCTGACATAGACGTTCCAAGATGTATTTATTATGATTTTATAATTTTCATTCAAGTTCTGGTGTAGTTTTTGAACTATAGATGTGATGTGACTCAAACCCCATCACTGTAACTTGAAAGTTGGTATCATTATTTCGACAAATGACATTTCGTTCTGTCAGTTTACTCCGTTTAATTAAAATTCCGACTTTAATGTATATATGCATGTTGATTGATGAACTTGACCGCTTTATAACTTGGCGTAAACATTATGCATAAGCCGGAGAAATTGGTGTAACTTCATGAATACATTATATTACTTTAGCTAAAATATATTCACTATCCAAAATAAGTATGTCATACATAATATACGCGGATAAAAAGATTGCTCAATATTTTTATGAGAAAAAAAAAACACGTATCATAAAATAACATAACGATGATTTTAGGAAACACTATATAACAAGCTTTTATTTGACTAATGTAATCGAATTATCGGAAGTTATCATCAGTTAGGATTTATAGATGGGCTAGATGGCGTTGTGTGAAATGTCCACAAATATTTATTTTTTTATTTTATTTATTTATATAGTTCGAATACACTCCTGAGACTTAGTTTCTTACTTTTTAGGGTTCCGTACCTCAATAGGAAAAAACGGAACCCTTATAAGATCACTTTGTTGTCCGTCTGTCTGTCCGTCTGTCCATCCGTCCGGGTGTCAAGACCTTTATCTCAGGAATGTGTGAAGGTATCGAGTTGAAATTAAAACCATATACGCAGATCCATAGTATCTTGCTGAAGAAAGAAAAATAAAATTTCTCAGTTTTCGTAAAAAAAGTTACAGACGAATATGTCGTGAAAAACGCATATTTCGACACTCACAGAGGAATCAAAACCTATGGGGTACTTCCCGTTGACCTAGAACTCTGAAATTTGGCAAGAAGCATTGTGTTAGAGTGCACATATAGGCAGAGTTAAGTTATTAACTCTGCTAAATCATTATTGTATACTATTATAGATGAAGAAAATACGAACAAACAGTACAATCAGACGAAACCGACATATCGCCTCCACAATTGTGAGAAGCATGTCCCCCCGTTGCCCACCGGCCGTAATGTACGGAAATAATGAATCGTTAATTCCGTTAAACGCGGTCGCGTTACGTACGCGACGTTACGAGCGACGAGCGGCGCGCGGCAATGACTCAATGAGCAGGGATCTCGAAACGGATTAAGTTTGTTTTATGACCGGATGTTTAACAATAATAACACTATATTTTTTCTGGTCAGATAGGAAAAGGAAAACATAGCATGTGCTAGCTGCTTCTATTTCTTCATATACTGTAAACAAACAGACAAGGCGGGTTATGTTTTTCGGATGTATGCATGTTTTTATGTATGTACTTGTATAAATATGTCCAAAATATCGAATACTTGAATGGGTCTATCCGAATTATACAACAATTTAGGTGTCTTCAAGTACGCGAGGGAAAAGGTTTCTTTTAGGCACGCGTGCTTCATCGTAGGCTGTAACTATCCAACGAAACGATAAAAAATGGATAAATCAATAATCTTTAAAAAAATCATTAATCCAATTGGCAATACACATAAGCCGACATTGTACATTTTAAGCCTTTTAACAAGCGTCAAATATAGCGTTAAACGGCTTCATGGCCTGATTCGCTACCCCAGAAGGGAAAATGGGCGTCGAGTTTGATTAATGTATTAAAATGAATTACTCTCTTTTTCTTTATGATAATTTTAAAGATTTGTGATAACAATAAGACGGTTCTCTATATTTACCGTTAAAATTAACACACATACAGTACAAGTAGTAGTATAGTGTTGAATGCATGCCCTTGGGGCATGCATTCAACACCACTCTAAAGTAAAACATGCACTACACAACAAAAATAAATATTCATTTGAAGACATATGAAAGTATCTAAATATGTATAGTTATCGCTGTAGTGTTCAGATCGAGGCAAAATGTAATATTGCATGCTTAAGCAACCATAAACACAAAATATTACCTTATCCCATGCTTTATTAAAGATCCGAAACCTCCTCAAACATTTATTTCCTCCTTACCTACTTTCCTTAAGCCCCAGCTCATCAACTGTCCAACTGGCAACATCACCTGCTAATAAACAACCGAAAATGACACACGCACTCATAATAAGCAATGACATTTAGTATTTTCACCGAGTCATCGTTGCAGGCGGACTTTTTTCAAGCAAACGTTATACAATACAGCTCTCCATTCGCAAACTGAGATACAGGTTACAAAAGAAAAGAGACACAACAAAAAAAATTACTACTTGCTCAGCAATATCCACAAAAATGCCTGATAGTCCCCGCGGTTTCTAGATTTTCCTACAGGTAGTAAAACTTTGTAGGTTTTGGACATCACGACTTTTGCTTCGGTGATATGGTATTTTTTTTACGCAAGTTAGATCTACGATTGACCACCCACTCACCTGATGTTAAGCGACGATGAGGCCAAACAAATAAACACTCAACTATAAAATATAAACCCGGAGGAGTTACATTTTATAAGAACGTATGTGTCTAAAGCCACATCGCTGATCAAATTGCTTCAGCCGTTTTGGTTACAGGAAGTCAGATACAAAAAATATTGCCCTCCTTCTTAAACAGTCAAGAAAAAAAATTATGATTCAACCCTGTATAAACTATGAAATTGCCATTACACGAATTTTAATCTGAGTGTGTTTGGAAAAAGAACTATTATGGCAAAAAATGGGAACTGACGTCACGATTATGTTGCTAGTCGAATAAAATAATGAAATAATTTTTCTTATCAAATAGACTCTAATTTGGAATCCAAGAATGTGCCATAATTCGCTGATAAAGTCGAATATTTCAACAACTTGCATTGCAATCTAGAATAGTTAAAGGGCATACTGTAAAAGTTAGTTAAGAAGACTTGAGAGAAATTGTTATTTATGTACGCGATGGGCTGACCCCTGTCACTGCAGGCCACATTACATCTTAACCTCCAATACTTACCCTCTATTACCCTCTCCCTCCTATCTAACTCTTTAACCACTGCCAAATGGTGCATCAAACGGCATGGTCTTTGATGCCCCGCCTATCCCGTAACGGAAAATTGGCGTGATTGTATGTATGTATGTATTTAGAGTTGACCTTCTGCCCGTATTCTAATCAATGTCTGAGACTAATGAATCATATGATTGCATCGGATATCGGTCAACATCATTATATCTGTCAAACAATAAGATTACTTTATCATATTATTATCTCCATTCTCCATTGTAAGGAAGATATTCTGTAGAAAAAAAGTAACTAAATAAACCTACTCACTTAACTAACTGACTTTTACTGTTATTTTAACTTTCTCAGTCCCCATTTTAATGCTGAAATTTCTTGTGGAATCCTGAAATGAAACGTGGGACCTACGAGTATATGCGGATCCCGCACATGGACTTAGGGCTTATTAGTTCAGGTAACTCAAGTGGGTCCCGGATAATACCTGAACTATTAGGTTAGAGTAGGGTTCCCCACCTTATTTTGGTTCATATCTTAACATAATCCTAAAAATGTATGTATTTAGCTGTAAGTTTTCCTTTGAAAATAAAATAATAATAAAATAAAATAAATAATAATAATAAATAAAAGTTGGAGGACATTTTCACACAAAACCATCTAGCCCCAAACTAGGCAAAGCTTGTAATATGGGAACCAGATGGCTGATAGGATACATCCTTTTTTTGTAAACGCATACATATCACTATACATATGACTGGCCTTGTGGCTCAGTTGGTAGTGTGTTTACGTCTACCTGCTGAACTGAAATGTCGTGGGTTCAATCCCCACCCAGGGCAAACATTTGTGTGATGAGCATGGATGTTTGTTCTGTGTCTGGGTGTTTCTATGTATCATATGTATATATTTACACAAAAAAAAGTATATATGTATTCTATCAGCCATCTAGTTCCATAGTAAAAGCTTTGCTTAGTTTGGGCTAGATGGTGTTGTGTGAAATGTCCACAAATATTTATTTATATGATACATATAAAATCCCAGACACATATCAAACATCTATGCTCAGAAGAAATGTTTATTCTGTGTGGGAATAGAACCTACAACCTACAGCTCAGAAGGCAGACGTATTACTACTTAGCCATGAGGCTTGTCAAAGTATTTCTTCATTATCATCATCATCATCATCATCATCATCATCTGAGCCACAAGAAGTCCACTGCTAGACATAGGCCTTCCCCATGGATTTCCAAAAATTGGAAATCCATGAGCGGCTTGCATGGATACAAGTGGAAGGAAGACGACGGTGTCTTCCTACCACTTGTATGAGGTCATCTGTCCATCTCGTGCCTGGTCGAAGTATTTACGACCAAATAAAAAAAACTAACCGAATAATATAGTGTAATAACTCTTCAGTGTCAAAAATAACAAATTGCGAATGAAATTTGTTATTGGCCCAAAATTCTAATAATACTTGAACTACTTTTTAATACATAATAATTAATTGATAATACAAATGTCGATACACAAAATATAAAATCAGTAGTCATAAAACCTGACTAATTATTATGTAAGTACCAATAACAACCTGTTGATAGCCATAAATATTCTGGTAGTTAGCAGTTTCTTTTTTTTTCAAGAGCCGTTTTATAACAGTAATCTTACGGCGAATTCCAATGTTCTGTCAAGTTCATTTTACTTCCACTGTGCACAATTTCAACCACGTGACTCTAACAAAAATTATCACCTCAAAGCTTAATATTTCGCAAACGGATCCCTAAATTGAAAAATGGTTTTGGCACACCCCCATTGTTTTTTGATTGCCTACCTAACGATATCCCACACGATGGGATAGATGAGAAAAAATATTTTATCCCTACTTTACATGTAAAGGGAGGCAGCTTAGGCACCCCAATATTTTTTTTTTCAAAATTTTATTCTACGATTTTTTCGGTATAACTAATATGCATATTCGTGCCACATTCCAGCTTTCTAGTACTATTAGTCTTTGAGCAAAGCCTCGGACGGAGAGACAGACAGACAGACAGACATGCCGAAACTATAAGGGTTCCTTGTTTACTACGGAACCCTAAAAATGGTGGTGTTATATCAATAAGATTTTATCTCACGTTGTGTTATATACATACATTAAGCGTTCGAGCAAATGCGTGAGAGTACAAGTGAAATAAAACTGTGAATTAATAGTTGCGTAGAATTCTACCGTGTCACTGAACATTGGTTGAATTCTACCGTGTCACTGAACATTGGTTGAATCTTGGCGGGAATGCTAAGGTAAGAAAGAAATGTCGCTGCTCTGTAAAATTTTCCCAAACTCGAAATTATCGAAATATCAATGGTGAAAAATACGAAAACGTATATGAAATACGTTTTTGCCATTATTTTTCCGCCAAATCACGAGTGAATAATCTTCTAGGCAAACGCGCTCCGTCGTAGACCGTAACCGTCGCTTAACACCCGGTGAGTTGACGGTCAAGCGCAAGCCTATTTTCGAATAAAAATGACACACTGTACATGAACCTCTTTAGAACAGCCACCACAATTATTTATTACCACGAGTATTATTTCACGCATGTAAACTAGTTACAAGAGACCGGTAGTCAGCATAAATTTGATTAACCTGGTAGATTACAATTATAGATAACTAGATAATAATGTAGTAATTTTACAAAGGGCGTCAGCAGAAGGCCATATTTTGTTACATAAGTTGTGCAAGTTGCATAACTTTATTATGTTTGGTGGATAACTTACTTTGATGTTTAAGACGGTATATATTTTCACTTTCTGTCGGTAAATATTAAAGGCGATCTTGTATCTACAAGAGTCCACGCTACGCACGGGTTAGTTTGAAATGAAAATGAAAATGTAGATGAAAAAATCCATTGTGACCCACAGCTGTGTATGTAAAGGTAAAATATTTATGTGTAATTTTAAAATTACTTATTTTATTATGCACCAACTTGTTATAAAGCTTTGAAAAATAAGAAATTTTCAGTCCTACGTGAAAGTTTTTCGTGAAGTATGTTCAGCAATAATTCTTTACTACCGTTCATAATCATCATCTCAGCCATAAGAAGTCCATTATTAGACATAGGCCTCCCGGACCATGGATTCTCATAAAGACCTGATGGAAGCGTCATGCATCGAGCGTCTTCCAGCCATTTGTATGTTCGTCTGTTCATCTTGTGGCTGGTCTTCCTACGCTGCGCTTGCCGGTGTGTGATCTGCACTCGAGAGCTTTTCGGCCCCATCGGTCATCTGTTATATCGTGCTATGTGCCCTGCCCACTGCCACTTCAACTTGTCAATCTATTGTGCTATAACGGTAGCGGTTCAGAAATGAAGAGATCTACAGAAGATTGACTTCTGCAGATCTCTTCATTTCTGATTCGATCATGCAGACAGACTCTGTTCCACACCGTTCAATTTCGATTAGTTTTTCTTTGCCAGAAAAAAAATACAGCAGGGATCATCTGCGGTGATAAAATCGCTCTTACACAGTAAGTAATTAGGTTTTCTTATAATACATAAACTTCTTAAACTAAAATACTTATTATTGAACAAATTAGTTATCTGTTACTAAAAGGTGAACGGCTCCTAGACGTACCGCAGCAGCCGCACGGATATCTGATATGAGATCGAATCGACCGTACCACATAATAGGGCCTCGAATTCTATTCGTGCCACATAATAAGGCCTCGAATTCTATTCGTGACGCACAATAGGGCCTCGAATTCTCTTCATTCCGCATAATAGGGCTTGGAATTTTGCTCGTGCCGTATAATAGGGTTTGAAATTCTGATCGTACCGCATAATAGGGCCTGAAATTCTGTTCATGCCGTATAATAGTGTCTGGGATTCTGTTCGTGCCGTAAATTAGGGGCTGAAATTATGTTGCGTGCCGTATATTTCAGTCGATTCATACGGCCGGCGGCGCGTTCCAAAGTGTGACAGCTTACAAAAATATTAACAATCCGGACCCAGAGATACTATACATTAAAATGTTTTTTAACCGTAAAACAAAAAACAGGCCTACAAAATCTGTTAAATGCCGTAGGCTGTTCAGGTATGATGTAAGAAATTTTACTAATAATAATTACTAACGGGAACTAAGTCATCACGTTAGAAAATAAAAAATCTATAAACCTCGTTTTGTAAGTATATACACGGCCTATAGGCCATATACTATTAATATCTTTAAAATCTAGACTAATAAATTTATATGTATATTATTATTTATTTATGATATAAATTTTACGGGCCTTTACATAACGACCAATTATCTATATCTATACGTAAAAGTTTTATTGTTTTTTAATGATCTACCCACGACTAACCGTACTAGCAATTTTGAATTAATGAGATCCGTTAGGTGTTGACAGCTAAAGATTGAAATATCCTGCCTTAAAACT
The DNA here is from genome assembly GCA_947563715.1 of Lycia hirtaria. Classification (NCBI taxonomy): domain Eukaryota; kingdom Metazoa; phylum Arthropoda; class Insecta; order Lepidoptera; family Geometridae; genus Lycia; species Lycia hirtaria. The sequence goes on from OX387378.1 coordinate 11,750,730, forward strand.
GAATTATTATAATATATTTTTTAAATTAAAAATTCTAGGTACTTTCCTAAACGGCAATTTTCTTGAATTATGATTAACACTCTCCATCAAGTACCCTATTAAAAAAAAAACAACAAGTCAACATCAGTTCGTCCATTTTATAATTATATTTAAAAAAAAACTGAAGCAACCGATTTCTCATGGATGTCATTGTCAGAACTTGACCAAATTGAAATGGGACCACACGGGAAACACCAGCTTTCAAATAAATAAATAAAAGAACCGACTTCAAACTAAGAAAAGAAAGAAATAACTCGACGAAAATCAAAACTGATGGGAGTCTACCTAAGTAGTACACCAACTATTTTTTTAAGTCGGTGTCAAGCCCTAAGCTATCAATCAAAGTCCTTTACATATACAAAAATTGTGCAATTCTGACAATATCACAAACATACAGGTCGAATTGATAGCCTCCGTTTCATCAAAGTCACATCATGTGTGACTGCGACTCAATGCCAAGTAAGCGATTGGACGTCCTAGGTACTGCATACCCCAAACTGGAGGCATATAGGCATTTCGCATCAAGTGATATTCTGAAGATAATGCAGTCCTTCTTCGGAAAACCTGGTACGAATGAATAAAAAAAGGGGCAAGCACAAAAGGACCTAATGGCTCGAAGAGCAACCGAGATTCGGCCCCCATTTATAAAATAAGATCGGGAGGTAAAAAAGTTTGAATGTTGTATTAATAGTAATCCTGCGACCAAGAGATTGTGAGATTCAGATGAGATTGTGGTCAAACGCAGCCCTAGTTTGTCATAAAAAAAAAAGAAGACAGCAAGAGTACAAACTTTTCTACTGAAATTTCAGGACCTTGTATATTTACAACCTCTTGAAACTGAAAAAACTTACTTCAAAATACGCAATTTGTTTACTTGGACGTTTTTTTTTAAAAGTTATTTTGTTATAAAAACCAGAGTACTGAACTGATTTTGACAAAACTTATGCGGGCCCACCTCTGAGATATTACCTACCAACAAAACAGAATCATCAACATCAATTCATAATTAGCGAAGCAATCGCGTAACAAACAAAAAAAACACACAGTCGAATTGAGAACATTTGAATTTTTGGAAATCGGTTTAAAACATCTAAAAAATACGTAAATAAATGGTAACACTAGTAGCAAGTTATTTGCCGAGAAAATATTTTTGTTTGTATGCTACGAAATTAAGAAGCATAATATGTAGGTGTGGATTAAGTTATGTGAGTGTGTAAAAATATCGCGAAATTCACAAGATAAAACTCGAGCTAACTTTACTAACTTACAACATAACGATAATTCACCTTACCGAATGATAAATCGATCGAAAATTAAGAAATCTATAATGTCTATTTTTGAAATTTGAATATTTTCCGAAAACTACGACTATAGTTTAACCGTAGCCCGTTTGTTCAAATAAGAATGTGTAACAACCACGTTAGTTTTCATACAAAGTGAAACTAAAACACTTCGTTCGTATTACAACTTTCAACAGAATTTTATAGATCTCATGTACCTAACAAATACAATACTGTATTATAAGGAAATATTAATTTCTATTTATCTTATAAAAGTGCCCCTTTTACAAAACTGTACTAATGCTTAGATTTATGTTTGGCCATTGTCTCGTCTTTCATTACATCTGAGATTAAAAAAATAACAACCATAAAAATAAATTATGCAATTTAATGACGTCCAACTTACCTCTTACCCAAAGAGTCAAGGCTAAGCGTGCAACCGATGACCGAATCCAAATTATTTACTAACAACTTTGTTAATACAATAAATGGTCAAGTGCGTGTCGTACCACGCGCAGTCTGGTTCCGTAGTTGCACATCATAATTTATGTGAACTTAAAACAGGGTCTTCTGTTTGATACTATAAACGTACGAGTTAACTTATGTTAGTTTAAATGAAATTTGCAAAAAAAATCATTTCTTCTTCTCTAAGTTCATTTTGTAAGTTGATCGACTATTGCTCGTTAACTTATAGTCTTGTTAGCCGTGATAGTTTTCCTTTTAGTTCCATCATGTATGCTACTAGAATGTTTTTGAAGTGAAAACTTCTTTAGCAGCGTTGTGCATTTTTGGGATGGGTAAAAAATGTTAAACTCGCGTCAGATCCTAAGACGGACAGTCAGAAACCTATTCTGACGTTCTGCATTTAAAGTTCATTATTGTATGTACAAGTTTGTCCTTCTAGCATGACGTCATTATTTTAGTCAGAAACCTATTCTAACGTTCTGCATTTAAAGTTCATTATTGTATGTACAAGTTTTTCTTTCTAGCATGACGTCATTTCGTTGCTCCGAATGCTTATTTTCGACACATGCACGTAAGACTCGTTGCTCAATAGGTTAGAGCACCGATATGTGATGTTACCAGTTTTCTTTTATTTCTTTTTTTTTTGAAACTGAAAATCTTATTATTGTAATTGTAATTATAACATGTTGTGTATTTACATTTAAGGAATATAGTTTAGGTCCAAATTATAAATTGTACATTGTGAAAATTTTAAAGACTGTATTCTGTTCGTGTACCAATAAACTAAATAAATAAATAAATAGATATAAATTTAAATTTGTCAATCGGAGGGCGGAGGTTCAAATCCTTCACGAGTCAGTCTTTTTGCTATTATATTTTTAGTTTTCACTTCTGCCTGCACTCCCGGAGTGCAACCCGTTGTTTTTTTTCTTAAGCTTAATATTAGGTTAATGGATCCCTAAATTCAAAAATGGTATTCGCACTCCCGCAACAGTTGTTGATTACCTATCCAACGATACTTAAACTACACGATGGGGACATGGTGTAGATATATAATCGGGGAGGTACCCCGTTTTTTTTTTTCCTTCAAGATTTTATACTAAGTACTATTTTCTTTGCGTGATTAATACGTGTATTCATGCCAAATTACAGTTTTCTAGTACTAAATTTATACTATTTGAGCAAAGCCGCGAAGAGACAGACAGATATAGCAAAACTATAAGGGTTCCTTGTTTACTAAGGAACTCTACAAAAATTAAAGAAAGAAATAAACCAGTTTAATAATGATGCACCGACACGGACGACTGACCTATCGTATTACAACAGATTGGATAGAAACATCAGCTTCGCCAAACCTTGGCATTTAAATATCATACATATTTATTAACATTTTTTATTGTTACTTGCTGAATTTAAAATAAAGCAATCGGAGCTTTTACAAATTCGGTACCTAGTTAAAGGGGGTGAAATGTCATAAATTCCGTTTATTCCCAGTAGGTCATCTGTCCATCTCGTGGCTGATCTTCCTACGCTGCGCTTGCCGGTACGTGGTCTCCACTCGAGAACCTTTCGGCCCCATCGGCCATCAGTTCTACGTGCTATGTGCCGCTTCCAATCGGTCTTTTTGGAAATCCATGGGGAAGGCCTATGTCCAGCAGTGGACTTATTATGGCTGAGATGATGATAATGATGATGATGATGATTCCCAGTAGCACGGTTGCCAGTCCGGTTGACCGTACTACAGAGACGTTTAATTCCCAGTAGTACGGTTAATGGCGGCTGACCCTTATATATATATATATATATATGAACCTCCTCCGTTTTTTTGTCGGTTAAAACAAAAAGAAGGCAAATTTTCTGTGTGTTCACATAACTATATTACGGTTTAAAAAAAACTACACACATTCACGTCAAACTCATCCTATTATTTACTTAAGTTACGTCATTTGAAGTTAAACCAACGTCAAGCAGGTCAGTATGTGTTGCCGTATTCGCAGCAATTAAGTTAATAATCATTTTGGTACGTATTACATGCGCGATAATAATGAATAATTCATAAAATAGTTTGCAAAGAAACATGTGTGGCGAAAGCTCTTGACGGAATTGAAACGTTTTGACTAAACAGGGTCACGAATTTGCAAAATGTCCTAGTATCTTTATGACGACTTACTTTTATAAAAAAAATGGTTGTCTGTAAAGTCAGTTTACGGACGATAATTTTACGTGATAAGGTCATGATAGATGCGTCACAAGCCGAACGCTTAGGCAGATCGTGCCTCTCTACTGCTTGTTCCGCGCTCTCGCTTGCACGCTCGACTCAGGCGGAACGTGACACTCACACGCGCGAAAAAGCATGACTCATTGTCACGTTCGGCCTAAGCGTTCGGCTTGTGACCCATCGTTATCACGTAAAATTATCGTCCGTAAGCCGACTTTATAGACAACCATTATTTTTTTTTCATTCCCTAAAGTTTAGAGAAAATTACTGGTTCCTGCAATCCTGTAAAGAAAAAAAAGTAACCGCTTGACCATAAACTAACCTACAGAGTTAGACAAGTGGTATTCTAATTTCGTGAACGCCAGTAAATAGATAAGTGAATGTATGAGATTGACATTAGCTAACGAAATGTCACGTGACGGCACGTCACAGTTTCTTAGCATTTCGAAGCGTAAGCGTTTGTAGAAATAGAAACTTTTGATCCTCTTCTAAGCCTACTGATGTTAAGCGACGTTGCGGTCCAAGATAGAGAGCGCTTACCTAGGAAGAAACTGAATCATTCGATTTTGAAGGAGATATCTTATAGATCGACGTGCTACATCCTCGACCACATCATTGCTTATCATCAGGAAAGTGGTCAAATATAAATCTATTTTGTATATAATTAATAGTTCTGCGAACAATACACCTCACGAGCACAAACTTTTTCGCAACAATTGTGCCCACTCTAGGCATGATATATCTTGTTATTATAGAAGATTTTCCCAAACTAAGACTTCTCGACCTTGTATCTTAACCACATCGTCCGATTTTGGTCAAGTGATTGTCAAGATTGTAAAGTAAAACTGATAGATATTGTGATTTCAGTTTTGGTCTGAAATCACAAAAAAATCTATTGTTCTGCACAAAAAGTTTATTGACCTTCGACAAAATGCTTGGAACAGCTTTTTTTCATGATTTCAGGTTTGGATTGGACCCGCGTTTATCATAATGAGTACAAAGACCTCTTAAACCATGTGTTAAGTCAATAAAAGTCATATGACTTGTATTGTAAATATTGTAATGTAAGTTGGACAAATCTCAATACTTGACGAAGGCAAACGTGTTAATTGCGCGGATCCCATACAAAAAATAAAAATAACTGTATTGAAGTGTAGCGATATCACTCATAGTGCCAGATACAAAATACCAATCTGAAGTCAGTCTACAATATATTAAAACTGCACTTTCACTAAAAAATATGGAGTCTTAACAAGCCCAATTAGTGCAACATGCTAGCACAAGTGAAAAGAAATAAAAGATTTAATTACATCAAAATTGTACACACAGATAAGATTTTCAGTCTACCTAGTTATTAATCTGTTCAAAAAGTTACATTTTACAGTTGTTACATAGCTATTTAGAGATTATCTTTACGAATATGCGAATGCTAGGTTTGAGAGATTCAAGATAAACGCAAAGATGTTGAGGTTATGTAAGGATGAGTTTACTTGTTTTCAATTGCAATAGACTATTTAGAGCACATTTTTTTGACGTTTTTGATCGAGTTAGTGAAGCGAACAAACTGGTAATAAAATCGGCCAAGTGCGAGTCAGACTCGCGCACGAAGGGTTCCGTACCATTATCTATAAAAACGGCAAAAAATCACGTTTGTTGAATGGGAGCCCCTTAAATATTTATTTTATTCTGTTTTTTAGTATTTGCTGTTATAGCGGTAACAGAAATACACCATCTGTGAATATTTCAACTGTCTAAATATCACGGTTCATGAGAGTCCTGGTGACAGACGGACGGACAAACAGCGGAGTCTCAGTAATAGAGTCCCGTTTTTACCCGTTTGGGTACGGAACCCTAAAAATGTATTTCGTTTGTCCGGCCGGATGTTTGTTGGTATTCGTGTACAGGTCAAATTTACGAGAAGTAACTTTGTAAGTATAAGTACAGGTTTTACAGTTTTGTACATTTATCACAGTCAGGAATTTTCGATTAAGAGAGTATTTCCCCAAAAAGAGGAAAGTTTGCTGTGCCGCCAATTACTGACCGATTTTTATAATATTTGCTAGAAATGTTTGATACTGAATTCTAAGCAAAAAATAAAAAAAAACGATTAAGAAGTTGTCGAGATAAAAGGTTATGAAATCTCGTTAAAAAAAGAGGTGAAGTTTGCTATGGGACCATTTGTTGACAACCTATAACAAAAAGGTGGTGTTGGCAATACTACCTTTTTTTAATCGGTTGTCATTCCGAAATTACTAAAGTTCTTTAGTCTGTGGCATGCGTCTCAGACCATAAGATAAAAAAATCATAGCTATCGTAATTTCAAACAGACAGAATCCAGGTTCTCTCTGTATTTGTGAACAGCGGAAGTCGAACAACAAAATATTGGAAACTATATTAGGACAAATTTCACTGGTCCGATCACTATAAGTCACTACTTATTAACAAAATTAGTATACTCTTGTGGTCTAATGATCACAGAGCCTCTAAGTAGGTAAAGATAAGTACCTACATAAATAAAGTCAGTCAAATAATAAAATTACGAAACCACGCATTATTTACCAATATTAGATTCTCATTCAGATCATAGGTCGTATATTATAAACAAGATCAACGTCATATTGGATCATTCAAAACTTTTAAAAGACAATAAAAGTTGACACAAAATCCCAACTTCCGCACTATTGTATTTTTCAAACACTCTAAACGCCCATATATTATTGCATAATTTTTTGTACTGGCAACTTTGTGACGTTTTTATAAGACGCTTTTATGGCTTGAACGTTTCCTCTCATACAGCCATAAAAGTAATTAATTACTATACTATTTTACATGTTAAATTATGACCTCTCTCTTCCTCATTAATAAATCAGAATTCCATGGTGATTTGTTAATTTTTATAAGCGTATTATTTGTTTATTATATTGATTTTACGGCCATAGGTTAAACGCTGACATAATTTGTTGGTTTTTTAAATATACTCAGTTGTTTTTTTATTGATTTTAATTGAAGGGTTTTGACATGATTTAATATGAAATAATATACGAAGTTAATTATTATATTGCATATTTCGGTCCATATTGAGAGTTTTTTAATTTATAATATCTGAGGTCAATGACATATTTTGAGCCGTAGCGCTAACAAATTGAATAATGGGTTGAATAATTATTATAATCAATTATACTAATATTCTATGAATAATATAATTAAACTGAGAAGTCATAATAGGACGCATTAATATTAATAATATATTTTCACCATGCCTACTCAGAAATATCAACTTTACTTTGCTTGTCAGCTATTAAAAGCGAGAACTAAGTAGCTTTTCTATACACAACAAAGTAATATATTTTTCATCCCCCCATTTCGGAAAGAGTATTTTTGCTATTCGATATCTGAGTGCAAAAGCCGTTTTTATCCTCTAGAGGATATTATGGTAAATTTAAATTTAGAACATCGTGTGCACTCAGTTTGTGAATTCAAAACATCATTAATCTTATTTACTTCTACCTCCATGGTGCCGAATTTATCATACAAGCTTTTTTAATTTAAATGTGTACATTAATAGTGTATAGAGGATATGACACTATTAATGTACACATTTTACTAATCGGCAAAGGTCAATGACTCCATAGAAACTCGTAAATACAGTGTCATACAATTGTTTATTTTTTTCAATTATTTAGGAATCCTGTTCTCCACAAACTATAAAGTACATTATGATATGTGTAGGTACTAAGAAGGTGGCATGCAAAATTTTATTACATTTGCTTAGAAAACGGTTGGCTCTGAGATGTGGTTGCGCAAAGTAGCATTTTTCTCTTTAAGATTTAACTTAAAAAGTTCATTATCATAAAAGTGCATTTTGCGCCTTTAGGAAAAAAACTTTTTAATTTTTGGTTAAAACAATGTGACATGACCAAGAATAAGAATAATTATAGTTTAAAAACCTGAAAAAACCGACTTCAAAATACACAATACAATACATACGCGACTTGCAGTCCACTTTTCTACAGGCACTTGGATGATATTTTACTAGTTATTTTGTTATAAAATCAAAGTACTGCATCCATTTTAATAAAATTTATATGGGAGCACCTCTGAAGTATGATCTACCAAATACAAAAATAATTATTAAAATCAATGCACAATTAGCTGAGTAATCGGTGAACAAACTAACTTATCATTTAATTCTCCTCTACCAAGACTATGTCGTACATACAATGAAATTAATGTTTTGCTAAACGATCTCGATATATTTCACGACAAATTTAACGCATTCAAGTTTAAGTTATTACTTTTACTGAACGCAATAGATTATAATATCACTGTTATATTATTTTATAGGTTTTAGTTTTAAATTAATATAGTTTCAGTTTTAGTTGAAGAATGATGTAGACGCCTGTTAAAGGTATGCATATCAGAACCTATATTAGAGATTACCTACTAAGTCAATGTAATATGTATACTGTTGGTGTTTCTAAAATAAATAAATAAATAAACAAACATACAAACCGGCTTGATAACCTCCTTCTTTTTGAAAGTATAAATATTGTGTAAAAAAATGCTTCTACATTGAGATAGCAAACGTGAATACCTGGGACATTCTCTAATCTTGAATTATTTTACTTGACTGTAACTAGATCTTGTTTGACGTAATTAATAAGCTTGAAGTAATACACTAACCGTAAGACACACTAAACTATTGAGTAAGGTTATTAGAATAGGCAAAACATATACGAGTATTTTCTAATTCCTCAACCAATTTCTAAAATATCGAAGAAAAACTTGTTTTTAAATATTTCTCCTATCTAAGTAAACAAATTCGCCTCTCACTTTTCTAATATCCCTATTTAATGATTTTAAATGTTTAAAAAGGTTGTGAGGCGCGAATGAGATAGCTGCGCGCGTATTACCTCTATGTTTACTTCACAGATCATTTCATTTTTTAGGGTTCCGTACCAAAAGGGTAAAACGGGACCCTATTACTAAGCCTCCGCTGTCTGTCTGTCTGTCTTTCTCCAGGTTGTATCTCATAAACCGTGATAGCTAGAAAGCTGAAATTTTCACAAATTATGTATTTCCGTTGCCGCTATAACAACAAATACTAAAAATAAAAAAATAAAAAAGGGGGGGTCCCCATACAATAAACGTGTTTTTTCGCATTTTTTTGCTCAATATTAAAAACGGTAACAGGTAGACGCTTCAAATTTTCACAGAATATTTACTTGTATATCACCTTTCAAAATAAATAATTAAATAACAATAAAGTAAATATTAAAGGGGGGTTCCCATACAACAAACGTAATTTTTAAGCAATTTTTACTCGATCTTAATTAACAAGTAGAAACTTGAATATTTGTAAGTAAATATTTAGAAGATGATAGTACGGAACCCTTCGTGCGCGAGTTCGACTCGCAATTGGCCGATTTTTTTCTTTTTTTTTGTCAATTACGTAAACTTATTCCGCTCAAGATGAGTCGAAAAACGTAAATCACCGAACAACAATCGCAAGTTTAGTGTAAAATCCATGCGACCGAATTGACTCCGATTTACGTAACATCGAATTGACTTTACAGAGAGCACCAATCGTTAGCGTTCGATTTCTCGATTACGCACCTACTCGGTACGTGGACGAAATCATTCAGTAGGTAGAGTCAGCGCCACCAATGAAGTGAGATGGAGAAATTTTGGAACTAACTTTGACAGGCCTGCCAATGTTCGCTGGAACACAGAATACTATAGTAGTATGTATGTCCAGAAAGCGATTGAAGCGCCAAGTCTATTGTACTTGACTGGTGGTGCGGAATCTAGTGAAATAATCATATCTCACTATCATGCGCATTAGATACAGTCTTTGTTTCTTATGTAAACAAGAATGGCAGAGTGACGTACAATGAAAATTTATTTATTTATTTATGCATATACATACATGTACATTGGTGCTTACAATTAAAATATTCGAAATAATTACTCACAAAAGGTACTACTTTTACAGTTAAAAAACTCTGTAAGGGGCTATTCATTTATTACGTAAGACTATTTTTGCTAGTTTTGTATTGTACGAGTATCTATATGTTTATTTTTCAAAGTAACAATTTTTAGGATTGTTTATTTGTACTTACAAAGGAACTAGTAATTTTATTTAAGAACTATCAACACTCCATCCCACCACCTTGTAAGAAAAAATAAGACATGGACGATTGTGACTAGAACCCTATATAACTTGTATTATTCAAGAAACTCGAAGATATCTTAATACACTGGCAACCATGTGCTAATCGCGCGGTTCTAATACGAAAAAAGAAGAAGAAATTGGTCACGCGCGATTTTAAGATTGCGCGCGTTGATGTCTTTTACAAGGAAAATTTCAATTACGACTTACAACATTTCTGATAGATATTTTTTCTACGATGTGTTTATGTATTATTGAATAACACTAAAATAGCAGTTTGATTAATGAGATAAGTATTTTAACGTTATTTTAAAACTAAACCCTTTTTTGTTTTATGACGCCATCTACCGAAACCTGAGTGAAATAAAAGTATCGCTACTTAACGGCAGGTGGCGCATCACGAGGCGCAATGATGGAAGTAGGATTGCTTATTAAAAATCGAAGATAAAATGGATAAAGTTCGAAACTAATATACTAGATGGCGGTTGTGTAGCAAAACATTAAAATCAGTATCATGAAATTGCCGACATAGACTTAATTGATAGTGGCTACGAGAAATACGAAATTATATTGTTATATACACAAAAAAATTGTTGTATACAATAAATGTGGTTGATGTAAAATTAAATGCTTTTATGCAGTCGGGTATTTGTTGTTATTTTAATGTACTAAGATAAGTTAAGTTAAGATAGGTACATACTTGTATAATCGATGAATTATTACGTCTTCTCTCAATTAACATCTTATAAAAAGTTTATGAACGAAAATTCTCGCATTCGTTTCATGCCAAATATCACGTAGGCCACTAGCACATCTCTACTCTCTCTTTCTTCATCTAACAAACAAGGACGGCGAAATGTAGGAACTTAAAACCAACATAGATCATTGTGAAAGGCTATAACTTGAATTATAAGGGTGCGTTCAGATTTTCCATATGTATACAAGCATTACAATATAAAACTACGAGTCAATATGAAACTATATGACTTTAAATTCAAATACAGTCCGTAACACTGAGGAAATAAAGACGAATCTATGAAACCTCACAAACTTCCCTTTTGTAAAATAAGTTATGATTAATTATGATGAAATTGTGACAAATGTATTTTTTTTCGATACATCAAAATTTTTCTTAGTTGTCTTTGATGTAGTTACAAATCTTATTTGTTACTTAATTTTTCGAAGACAACTATCGCACCGTTCACTATGAACCAATCTTATCTGGTCTATCTTGTCACCAAACACCAAATTTCACTGGGTAAGTTCATTCAATTTTTAAATACCCTTTCTCTATTGCAACGCCTATTTTTTGGGATAAAAAGTATACCAGATCCTTTTACATAGTACGAGTAACAAACCTACTAAATTTCGTTCAATTCCGCCCAGTCCTTTGAATTGCGATGCTGAAAGGTTTATGTCTTAAAATTTTTAAAGTCCATATCTTGAAAAGTACTGAACCGATTTTGATAAAACTTACACTGTTTCCTAACCTGGGAGATACTTTATTCATTAAATTATTGCAATACGACGTCTAGTTTTCGGGTAATACGTGGATATTGTACATATTATACTTATGTGAATATTGTGCAATTCTGACAATATTATACATACATTATACATATAAAATTAATATTCTCCTTTTTTGAAGTCGATTAAAAAGGTGTGTATTGTTTTCTAAAAAGATAGTACAGTACGCAAAAGTACAGCACGAACAGTGCTGTACTTTTGAGATTCTGGCTAAAAATCAACTTAACCATTGTAATAGCAACTGGTTTAGCGCAGTGATGATCAAAACACGAAGGCGCATTGGAAAAACTTTGGCGACTTCAAGGTCAAAAAATCAATTTAATTCAAGATTGAAATTATTTATTTTGTAAAGGAAAGATTCTTTCAGGAATGATACTTGCCCGTTATTCAACTGAAAAGCAGTAGTGTGTAATCATTACTACGTTCCGACGTTTTATGACGAGGACTTTACTCGGAGTTCCTCTACCTTGAAGAATCAGAAATGAAGAGATCCGTAGACGAACGAAATTCACTGACTGTACAAATAGCAGCATATAGACCTTATAGTTTCGCCATGTCTGTTCGTCTGTCTGTCTGCGACTTAGCTCAACTAAATATATTAGTAATCAAAAATGGTAAATTAAATCTTGAAAAAAAACTATGGTATGATATTTTCCACACTGTGCTGTTCTCATTAAAAAAGTGGAACAGACATGCTTAGCACATTAGGATGGTATTTCATTATAGTATATATTTTTATTTATTATTACAATTACTAGTGATTAATTGAAAAATATGCTACGGCAATAAATAATTTAGATTTTTTATATATATATATATATATATATATTTTAAATTAATATAATGCTTATTACAATTTCATTGAGATTATTTTATATTATAATTATAAAAAAATGCAAACTTAGCTTTTATTGGTGCAGGTAATTTTTTTTTTTAACTCGGTAATACGCTCGCGCTATAAACAACAAAGACCGTCACATAAGAAACGCAGTGTGAATCCAGCTCTATCGTAGATATCTATTCAAGTTTAGCACACAATCTACTTCCGACAACAAGCTTTATTTATACTTAAGCTTAGCAACAAGTTATTTAACCTCATCATAGATACATTGAGTATGGTTTATTACATTTTTTTATGCAAGATAGATCTACGATTGACCACCAACTCGCCTGATGTTAAGCGACGCTGTGGCCGAAAATGGAGCTCGAAAATTTAACATGAAATTTTCTGGACGTTTTTATCCGACTAGCTAAAACAAGAAAGGCCATAATGATTCCAGGGTCACATAATTATTATGCATCTGTCGCAGAAATTTGATGGATTAAGATTATTTTTTTATTTTTTTTGATCTTGGTCTTAAAAATATCAATCAGTTTGGTTCAGTACCTTTATAATCAGCATCAATAATATATGTAAATATTTTGTTAAAGCATCTGTTTTTTTTATTTGTGACCTACAAATCGTGAGCTTGATCACTAATATTTTAAACGACCGTTACAGTCTACGATGGAGCGAGCTTGCCGAATTACGAATGAGTGTTACCTGAAAAAAATACGATTGACTCACGATTTAAAAACACCCAAGTTATTATCTATAATTATGGGAAGACCAACTCGGGAAGCATATAGGATATTTTATATTTTAGGGGTAGGTATCCACCATAAAAGTAGAACTAAGCGTTTTGTTCTAGTTTTTGGAATAGCCACCATGAAACAATATTTGTAATGCTTTGAACTGAAGAAGTCAGTGAGATTGAGATATAATGATAAATAATTATCTACTTATTATACCTACTATAAATATTTGCATAAAGATATTTTTCGTTGATCGAATTTATGGATATAACTGATTTTAGTATGAAGTTTGCTTACACAGCATTCGTACGCTGCCTACTGACCTGTCCCAATTTAACCTTGGATGTGTTGATAAAATATCTTTAAAAAAATATCACAATTAAATTGTGTAACCGGTATCGGACAGCTGTACCAGATGGCGCATCGGAACTTAGCGGCATTTACCGCGGACCGGACCACGTCAACGCACGCATCCAACTCTCACGGCCGGAAACCGGGCTTTCTATCGAACAGTCACACTGGCCACTAACAATCACGAGAAAAAAGAAATATAAACGCAACGCAACACTGGCAGCTCGGAAAAAATAAACGTCACATATTTTGACAGTAAACTTTTTTCATTTTGAAGTGCAGTGATGTGTACAACTTTTTAAAGTTACGGTTTTGGTTTAATGGTGTTATTTAGTGGTCTGAGTGAGTGTCTGTGGGTCAGAAGATATTTGAAAGCAGCTCAACCTTATGGATTTTAAAATGGGGTCGAGGTAATCAACCGATATTAATTTAATGATCCTTAATTGTAATTATTGTTGAAATAGCATTAATTTCATTTGAATAAGGTACTTACTGTTATCATATTATTCTGATTGTAAGTTTATGCAGTTTCTATTTGTTACTTCTTTTAAATTCCAATCGGCACTACATACCTATATAAAATCAGATTAAGCCATAAAGTATTCATAAGTATTTTTATTTCAATTTTTGCTAATCGTAATTTAACAAAGCTGTTCGAAGCGTATATATTCAGTATGAACTACTTTTTGCGTGTTATCAAAATTTGATTATAGAACTAATTATTTTTCTTTTAATACCTATACTGACAACTTTGGTAACTTTGACTCAAACATTGTAGATAACTTTTTTCGAAGATTATTGATTTTATTCCCAAATATTTGTAGCCAAATTACTCAATTTATTAATTATCTGTCGTTTTAAGTAATAAACTTTCAGGGAAATGATTAGGAACCTTCGAATAGAGCTATATACATACAATGTTGGACACGGAGTCAATATTACCTAACCAGTAACAAAAAAAATATTTTAAAACTAGAATCAGGTTTACCAAAAAGTTACGTTACATAAAATTTTATAGGTCTGATTATAATTATCTTCTGTAAATATAGTTTCTAGCCAGACTATTGTTTAATAAGTATGTATATCACAAAATTAACGGTACCCAGGCAGAATAGCAGTAAACGAATTCAACAAAGCAAAGGCGCGCTCGGAATTAATTCGATCGTGGAAAGTTGTAAGTTGTAACTGATGACCCAAATTGTTTTCTAAACTAAATACTGGCAACATTTTTTAAATAAATGCTAGAGGAGGTGATCACAGGTTTATGACCGACGATGATGACGTGATGGGAAAAGATGGGAACAGTGGAATAAATAGATAATGATATTTTTTTATCATCCTTCTGTATGATGTTATATATCGGTGGCTTCTATAGGAAATAGTGAATTTCAAAAGCAAAAATTCAGTGACATCATCAACTATTTCATCAACCCATTGTTGAGTAAAGCACGTCAACCTTTCTGGTTCTGTAAAATAATATAATAATAATAAAGCTTAATTTACCCCATATTTTAAGTTACAAATGAAATGTACTGTAGGTATTGCTTCTTTAACATGTACACGTGTCTATTTTAAGCATGCCTAGACATCTGTTATGGGTATGGGATCCATACCCGTAACAGATGTCTAGTTTTGGGTAAAAGCCTCCTCCAACTTGAGCCAGTTCTCCCTAACCTTGGCAATTTTCCACCAGTTATCTCCAACACATTGGATGATGTCATCTGCCCATCTTTTACATAGTCTACCTTTATTTCTTTTCCCTATCGGGCCTGGCCATTTTGTTACTTCAAGTGGCCATCGTCTCTGTTTGAAATTATAAAGATACAGCATAATCAGTAGTAAAGATGAATCCAAAACACATAACACATTGTAATGAATCAAGCAATATAAAACATACGAACATATACTAACTAGCAATATAAAAATATACACAAGAAAAACAATAATCTCCTTCTTGGGCAATCGTGTTAACATTTGTATTACGTCGTGATAGATGTAACCGTATCCAATTTCTTAGCGAATAAAAAAAATAACACAATATAACCTCCTCTTAAAACCTATAAAAAATAAACTATCTTCATACAGAGCAGTACAACTTCAATTATTGACCTGGTAAGCATAACACATGATAATTTTAACATTAACAAGACTATAATTCATTAGAAATACTGGCGAAACGGTCTATATTACATCACTATAGTAAACTTCTACACATACTTGTGGTCAATAACAAGGATATATAATAGAATATGTTGAACACAATAATATTTGTCATTGATTATTCAGTTTGAATTTTAATTACTATATGTACATCGTTAGCAGAATCGTCCCATTTTAGTTGATTGCTAGACACTCTCCCATTAAACGCCACTCAGTCCGATAATACCAAATCATCATCACCATCATCTCAGCCACAAGCAGTCCACTGCTGGACATAGGCCTCCCCCATGGATTTCCAAAAAGACCGGTTGGAAGCGGCCTGCATCCAGCGTCTTCCTGCCACTTGTATGATATCTCCTGTTCACCTTGTGACTGGTCTTCCTACGCTGCGCTTGCCGGTTCGTGGTCTCCGTTCGAGAACTTTTCGGCCCCATCGGCCGTCAGTTCTACATACGTGCTATGTGCCCTGCCCACTGCCACTTCAACTTGCTAAGCCCCTTTCATTGGTCTTTTTGGAAATCCACAGAGGCCTATGTCCAGCAGTGGACTTATTATGACTGAGATGATGATGATAATGATGCTAAGTAGATATATCGTTAGCAGCATCATCCCATTTTAGTTCATTGCTAGACACTGTCTCTCCCATTGAACGCCACTCAGCCCGATGTTACCAAATGCCATACGTATATTGTCACTCTATCGTGTCTCGGTGTGTCCTACTACTACCGACACGCTAGAACGCCCCTACCCTGCGGTTATTGTTTCTACGATAGATAAGACCGACCCACTGCTACTTCAGCATGATAATACGCTGTACTATGTCCGTGAATCTGGTTCCTTTGAATTGCTCTTTTACGGATACGGACACTTAGACAAACGCCAGCGACTCCTATTCGATAGGTCGCTAAGGGATTTTAAATCTGTGTACCATGGGAACTGTGAGAATACACATTTCGGCACCGTATGTCAAGATAGGTAAGACGCACTGGATAAAGACTTTCATCTTCAGACTTTGCGGAATGGGTGACGAGAAGAATCGACGGGTGTCTGCTCTTTTGATTGACAGTTGATTTTTTCTTTGTTTCACAATTAAAATTGCCTTAGTTCTATCTGCTCTAGGTACACATACTTTTTAAACATTTCGGATGCGTATTTATCTATGGCAATAGATCCCGAAAGAAAATATCTTGCACAATCTTCGTTCACACCGCCCGCGTCGCCATATTCAACTGTGATCAAATTGGCTAGCTTGCCGACCACAAAAATCAAAAAGAAACGCTTGAAAGAAAGAAAGTGAAAAGAGATCTTGGCCGAGAGTGGCAGACAGGTGAAAATTTTCACTTCAACTCATTAAAATATCAGAGGCATAAAGACTCTTAAATAGAGTTACTTAAGAATTTCACGTGAAATAATAATGATGTAAAAGTAAGTAAGTAATAAAAATCGGACTCACTTTCATTACGCCGAAACTCTTCAAAGATAGCAATGTTAATCATCGAGATCTAATCAGATAATACGTTTTTACTGATTCTCTTTGATATTTAAGTTTCAATAACTAGACATTATAAAACGTATCTATCACGCGATCTAAGAATAAATTACTGATTACCAACTGCGTGTAAGTAAATGCTACCTTAAGTTCGTATAGACTGAGTGGCCAGCCCTAGTGTCAGAGCTATTAAGCCTCCGAAACGCCTCTGACCTGGATTGAGGATTGAAAAACAACCGGGACCTACTTTAAGTATTAATTTGTCACGGGCTAATTTCTTGCCTTGGCCTGATTCGGGCTAAGCGCCAAAGTCTGGATTTATAGGACATTGTCGCGAAGTTACTTGCTTATCGGTTTTTACCCTACTGCGTAAGAAGGAGGGTTATTATCGAATACATTTCGGTACACTGCTCTGCAGTTGTGATGAACGAAGTGAGTGTTCAAAACATGACATCTAGTACGTTAGTACAAATAGATCGCTGATTCGACCAGTTTTTGGTCTGTGTAGGGTTGCCATAGACATATGACTATAACATCAATATGACTGTTATGTTACGATTATCCCGCGGCTTCACTCGTTCGATAAACCAGTTTGAAGCTATCTCGAAACTTCCCTGAAGAGAAAGTCGGCTATTTGACCAATTAAAACAACATAATTTTTACTTTTAAAGCCTAACTCATTCGAAAAACACGAAATTTTTAACTATATTCTTTTTTATCGTATGGAGAAACACAACTACCAACGAATGATCCATTTTTATGCACTTTTTGATTTATTATTATTGTTTATATTACGTCCTGTAGCTTAAACGGCTTGACCGATTTTGATAAGCGAAGAGTCGTTGATTTGTCTTTATTTTCAAATGTATCATTAGCTACATTTTGTAGTTTTGTATAAGTTTTTTTTTAAACTATGGTAATACTAACAACCCCTATCATGCCTAAAGATGATGATATGAAATATATGTTTATTAAACATTTATTTGTCTTTTACCTCTGTCTTCCTCGCAGACTATTCTTAAGGATCAACACATCTCTTTCACACTCTATTTTATTAACATCGTATTTTGTTGACATAATGACTAAATGCCATCTCTGTTTCTTGAGAACTATAATCTTGGGATTTTCAAGGCTAGAGTGAATAGATATCTTCTAGATCGATGAGCTCCATCCTCGGCCACACCGTCGCTTAACATCAGGTTAGTTGAAGGTCAATCGTAGATGTATCTTGCGTAAAAAAATTATTTAAGATATACGACAAAAGTTCAACATCAATTAACTCTGATATTCGTAACCTACATAATCATAGTTAAAAAAAACTGCAAAAACCAACTTAAAAATACGCAATTGGATAACATTTTTTCAGTTATTTTGTTATAAAAACCAAAGTACTGGACAGATTTTAATAAAATTTATATGGGAGGTATTACCTGCCAAACGAAAAAATA
Source organism: Lycia hirtaria (assembly GCA_947563715.1). Classification (NCBI taxonomy): domain Eukaryota; kingdom Metazoa; phylum Arthropoda; class Insecta; order Lepidoptera; family Geometridae; genus Lycia; species Lycia hirtaria. Next base: position 11,769,454 of record OX387378.1, read on the forward strand.
ATCATCAATAACAATTCATAATTGGCTGAGTAATCCGCTAAGGAAACATACAAATAAAAATAGAGTCGAATTGAGAATCTCCTTCTTTTTCTAGGTCAAACAAATCTGTAACAGTCACTGCAAATTTTTTTTCTTTTAAACTCTCTAGTCTAACCTGCGCTAGAGCACTAAGTGTTTGTTTAAAATTGAGACATTCTGTATGTTCTCAAACAATGCTTTCGAGCAATGCATTACGATGTGAGCATTAACTTCCAGTATTGTCAGCAAATGAACACACACTTGACATTCAAAATTGGGCAATATGCGAGAGACTAATAGAGTCGTTTGTTAACTGTCTAGCTTTAGAGCCGTCTCTCTAAGGCCATTTCCCGTTCCACTCGTCTAACTGGATTCCAACTACTGTCGTCCTGTGGACACATGTACAGGAATAACCATTCCCGTGTGTTCTTACGGGTACTTCGGCGTTTCGCACCGCATGTGATTCGAACCGCGGTGCGAATCGCCCATGTACTGTTTCTGAATGGGCCGATTCGCACCGCAGTGGTTGGTGCGGTGCGAATGGCCCAAGACATATTTTGGAATAGGTCGATTCGGACCATAAAGAAACGCCCCGATGCTCTTTTCGTAGGTCCGATTTGAACTCATATCAAAAACTTAAGGATTTCAATTATTTATTTGTATAGATGAGTGGCAAAGTGGTTAGTGAAAAAAAATCTATATTATACGTAAAAATAATGTATTACATTATACATTTTATTTACAATTTAAACGTGGCATAATCACTTTATAATTTTAACACTAACTCTTGCTAATCACAGGTTATGATGTTGATGTACATTACAAAGGGAATATAACTGTATTTAAGAGTGGGATTTTTCATAGAAAATAAAATATATGAAGATATTTCAAATTAAATAACTATTATCAACTAAGGCCTCCATAGACACCGACCTCAAAAATAGTTGGTTTACGTACCTACTTAGGTAGACGCCCAGTTTTGTTTTTTTTTCGTGTTATTTCTTTATTTCATACATTTTGTTAGTTTCCATGGAGTATCGCTAGGCTAGAATTTATCCCGTCACCACTCTCAAAGTAGATAAACACTGTAATCTTAGCAATAACTCAAGTGCAATAAAAATGACACTATAGAAGCATCTACCAATCAAATGTGCTCGTGTATTAGCGACATTTTGCATCTATTTAATATCTTTTTACATAATCAATATTTTTTTAAACTTATGTAAAAAACAATAATTTTAATTATTTTGTTTTTCCTGTTATTTTGTGCCTGGTTGTACTGTAAGGTATTACGTATGTAATCAAACTACATAATCTTCTTTGCTCGAACCCAATCACCCAAAAAGAGAACTGTTTTATTCCTCACTGCGGTCCGAATCGACCTATTCCAAAATGATATTGTTCGATTCGCACCGCGGTGCGAAATGACCTATTCAAAAAGAGCTCTTGGGTGATTCGCACCGCGGTTCGAACCACTTGCGGTGCGAAACGCCGAAGTACCCGTTCTTACTATAGTCTAGTAAAAATAAGATTTGTGACAACATAAAAGACAACCAAGTACCTATATTGTTATTTAAATGAATGTACTGGTGATTTGAAATACATTTGACATAATTTCATAATGATATTATAAAAGCTAATTTTGTTACTTTTACACGCTCAAACGGCTGAACCGATCGTTATGAAAATTAGTATAGAGATAGCTTTGGACCTGGAGACGGACATAAGCTACTTATCATCATCATAATCATAACCGTTTTTAATAACTACGCGAGTGAAACCGCGGAACGCAGCTAGTCTATAAATCGGGGATTATTGTTGATCTATGATTTTTAGTTATTTTCCTATCATAATTTCAAAGAATCCCTCCAGTTGCAAATACTGTGATCTGCTCCATACAAACGGATTTATTTTTACTAGACTACTAATGTAATACGTGGAAGAGGGTTACTTAACTGTAAACCGAATTATGAAAGATCGATCATCATTTCACCAATACTATTTTTTTAACCCCCGACCCCCGCAAAAACGACCGGGTGTTTGTGTCTGACTGTGGCATCGCAGCTCCCGAACGGATGAACCGATTTTGTTTTTTTTGTTTGAAAGGTAAATTAGTCGGGAGTGTTCTTAGCTATGTTTCATAGCTCACTTGACAACTCGTTTGATAACCGAACCCTTGTAAATTAGAAGAGTTCAATATATAACAAAGAGAACCCTAACGAACCTAAGCTATAAATTAATACATATACTGATATCCGAACCTTTGTAAATAAGATTTCTGGTAATAAAACAGAACCTAACGAACCTAACCTATAAATTAATACATATATCTGATATCCGAACCTTTGTAAATAAGGTTTCTGGTAATAAAACAGAAACCTAAATAATAATAACCTAATAATTGTTCGACCAAATGAAACTTATGACTAACAAACTTATGGAATCAAAATCTCGTGTCAAGTTAAAAAACCGGACAAGTGCGAGTCAGACTCGCCCACCGAGGGTTCCGTAAAAACTAGTAGATAAAAGGGGGACATCGTATTTTTTTTTCATATTTCCCTTCTTATACCGATAAATATACATCGTAAAAATATTTATTTAACTTAAGCTAATAAAGCTATTTATATGATACCCCACATGATACGGTTAAAGAACTTTAAAATTTGGACCCTCATTCGTTGCGTAAAGACACTATTTTTTTGTGATTCAATTAAAAATGTCCAGTTTTCGGATTTTTCCCTATATGTGTACTCTAACACAATGCTTCTTGCCAAATTTCATAGTTCTAGGTCAACGGGAAGTACCCCATAGGTTTTGTCGAAACACAGACGACAACAAAGTGATCCTATAAGGGGTCTGTTTTTTTCTTTTAAGGTACGGAACCCTAAAAAATTAGCTAGTTCTATGAATCGGATTCGTTCAAGTAAAATTCGACCAAATGTATTTCGGATAACATACATACAGATTACGGTGAAAAAGTCTATCTGCTATTTATTGAACACTATGTGGAAATTCATCTTAATTTATCAAGTACTTAATCTAACTTAAATGTCTGTTTAGTGTTTCCGATTTAATGTTTTCAAGCTGGTACTCTCGTCGGCTTTGAAGTCTTAACACTGGTACCCTTGTCTGTTTCGGTGTATGTAAGCTGGTACTGGTGACTGCTTCAATGTCTTCAAGACTAAATTTTACCGCTGGTAGAAGGTTCTAACAGACTTTTAAAAGCGCATTCATTTATTACCAAAAAGTTCGTTCGAGGTTACGAAAATAGTGCATTTTTTTATATTTGACATAGACATAGACATAGACATAATTTTATTGAAACAAAAACACACAGAAAATAAAAAATCATACACACAAAATAGGTCACAAAATTATGTTTTTGTCACAAAAGTTGTTTGCGAAAGTTTTATTATTATAATTTTTTTAAATTTAGCCTATGACACTGGAGAAGTGAAAACGAATCTAACGTCACCTAGTACATTAAAATCGGTCAATCCGTTTAGGTTGTGGGCGCTCTTATAGAATCATACAAACATATTACTCTCAAAACTCACTCAAAACATATACTCAAAAAATATTACTCTCCTTCTTACGCAGACAGTTAAAAATGCTTTGAGTCAACATTCGCGACAGTCATTTGAAATGTGCGTCAATTTATTTTTTATCATTGACAGTCTTGCATTTGACTACGAATTCGCCTAATGTTGAACGACATTGCGATCTATGATGAAGCACGGTTGCTTAGAAATAACCTATTTATATATATTGGCTGGGTCTCGAAACTCCGTCATTTATATAGGAAAAGCCAGTCCAATGAAAAATTCATCAGAGAATTTTAGCCAACAATTCGCTGTCTAAAGTCCTTCAAAACAAGTTTAACCACTCAAAACGAGTTCCCTTCACAGTTAAAGGAAAAAATAATTGCGATAGCGGGTCGCCCTAGATAACTTTATGAAATTAATAATACCAAGGTTTTTTAAATGCCGTTATTTATGTAATTGTAATTGTACTGCCATTTATAGTTTTTTTTTAATAAATGGGTTTTAAACATGACTTCTTAAGATAATTGTTGAGCTATTTTAATACAACAGGAGAAATTGGTTGATAATTTATATTTTTCGGCTCTTTTTTACTATTTTTATTTAATCTAAACTTTGGAGTTACAAAAAAAATTAAAAACGAAACATACTCTCGATTAACATCAGGCGAGTTGGTTTCGTGGTCAATTATAGATCTATTTTGCGAAAAAAGGGTGTAGATATTCATGTTTGCAACCGACACAAAAAGGAATCATCAAAGTCACATACATAATTATACATAAAATCACGCCTGTTTTCCCTTACGGGGTAGAGCATCTAAGACCAATAAGACCATTTCACGCCACATTTGACCATGGTTAGAAGGTTAAATAGAGGATAGAGGGTATTAGAGGGTTAGAAGGGACAAGAGGGTCATAACAAAGTCACTTCAGAAATTATCAAAACTGAATAATTTGTAGAAGTATAGTCTGAGCCAACCAACTACATACATATATACAAACACAATGACAGACTAGTGACCAATCCGAGATCTGATTTTACGAAATAACAACTTCTTCTTGGTGACCAGTCCATCCCTGTTCATTCATTTTGTCTCCGGTAATAATATGTCCACCAATGTATTTTTTTGTAATAATAACAGAATCCGAGTTCTCAAAATGTCAGCACGCCTACTCCTGGTTCCACTGGCACGGTTACGGTGACCTACCACGTTAAAATTACATTGCAAAAACAATAAGAAAAGATTATACAAATAGCAGGTGGCATTCAGTTCGTGTCACACGCACATTTATAAAACATGGCCTTTTACTGACATTTTAATGCCATAACAGTATGTAAAACATGTAACTTTATACGTATGGTTACAAAGTCAATAAAAAAAAAGTCTTCAATTTGTTTATGTTAGATCTACGATTGACCACCGACTCGCCTGATGTTAGGCAACGGTGTGGCCGAGGATTGAGCTCGTCGCCCCGATTAAAATATCCAAGATAGCAATGTTTTTGGTTCAGTAGCGGCGCGTCGGTCACCGACGGACTCCGTAACAGGACCCTAGTAACTAGTTCCTATAGTTTTTTTACCCAACTGCGTAAGAACGCAGTCGGGTAAAAAAAGTAAATACAAAGCCCAGTAAAGCCAGATATTCTTTACGACTTAAACTTATTTACGGCTTAAAGCGAGAGAGCGTGCATATTTAAGGTTTAAACATTACAGACAAATTTTCATTGTACCTACATTTTCCGGTCGGCCAGTAAAGCGTTTCCAAGTAAAACACTTATTGAATCAGCTCCACAGCTTCCTAAGCCGGCCATGCGTGGTCAACAGTTACTACTCACCACTCACATGCTCAAACATCAGGCCGGGTGCTTCCGTAACCGTTATGAAACGCCAGTTTGCCAAATGACTGCCTCATCTGACTTGTTTGGGACATTAGAAGTCGTTAGGGCAACGGTAACCAGAGTACTCATTACAGTTGAGTTTCGCCATTCCGACACTCTACAATAGTTCAGGAGATGGATTTATACAAATAATTGTAACCTGGACTGTTCATTTGACTCCATTTGACATAATATATGAACACTATTAAAGCACGCAGCTATCTCTCTCGCGCATCACAACATTTTTAAACATATAAAATCATTGAATAGGGATATTAGAAAAGTTAGAGCTAAATTTGTTTATTTAGAGAGGAGAAACATTAAAAAAAAGTTTTAATCAGATATTATTTATACTCGCGACGGAATTAGATAAAAACATATATTTTCTTATTCCTCAGCCAATTTAAAAGATATCGAAGAAAAACTTGTTTTTAAATATTTCTCCTGTCTAAATAAACAAATTTAGCTCTCACTTTTCTAATATCCCTATTCAATGATTTTATATGTTTAAAAAGGTTGTGATGCGCGAGAGAGATAGCTGCGCGCGTTGTGAGAGCTTACTATCCAACGACATTCGACACCGTGGGGTGAACGAGAAAAAACATCCATCAATCCAAGTAAGATTGATGGAGGTACGTGTATGGGAAAATGTATACCCATTTACCCATACAAATTACAGGTAGTATTAATAATCTTTAACCTATGCCGCGGACATACGGACAGACATGGCGAAACTATAAGGTTTCCTTGTTGACTACAGAATGCTAAAAAAAAAACAATGTTATGTATTTTGTATCATTTAATAAGACTTGGTTTATTTGACTCGTACATAGGCCAAAGTATCATGAGCAAATAAAATATGTTTTTAAAGAAAGCTCAGATCAAAAAGTATCTAGCAACTGACGAGCAAGAAGCGAACAAGTATAAGTTTAGAGAACTCAAAATCCCCGACATAAAATGGCTGATCCAATTTCAATCTTGGAATTTTCAAGGCTAAAGTTAATAGATATATTCTAGATCGACGAGCTCCATCCTAAGCCACACTGTCGCTTAACATCAGGCGAGTTGGTAGTCAAAAAAAGTGTAGCTAAGAACACTCACGATAAAATCCCCTTTGAAACAAAACAAAAAAACTATATCAAAATCGGTCTATCCGTTTGAGGGTTACGATGCCAGACACAGACGCACAGATATACAGATACACACGTCTAACTTATTATAACACCCCTCTTTTTGGATCGGGGATTAAAAATCTTTGTCGGGGTTGTAGCAAACGGAAAAATAGTGTCTACGTACTCCATAGAGAAAAGGTGCTTGTAGGTAGAGGTGTATTGCATAATCATTATTTTTTATTTATTCAAGATTGTTTTAATTTAGATTGTTTTAAAAAGAAAACAATGTTTATTTGAAAAAAATATATATTATGTTTAGCTCGAACGATATAAACAGAAAGAAACAAAAACGGTGTACCGGCTATCGATGTGATATAACAATTGTGTAATCGATATAAATATTCAAGGCATATAAAATTCCTCACGATATTAAAGCGCCTTGTGCAACCCCACGTAACTTGGCGATCCCAAAAAGTGCATGTCAATAGAAAAGGAGAGTGCTATTCGTTATTTGACATCTGTTACGTCAATGTAGCACGTACAGCGGCTAACTGAGCTAACCACTGAGTTCACAAAGCAAATAGACGAGCAATCTGCTGCTTTCCCCGACGACGTAGGACAAATGACGATCACTGATAAAACTTAAATAACACAATCGATAATGCACCTTACATAGCTGTCAATAGGATTGGTATTGACCCCGATGACGTGATAGATACAGACGGCCCAGAGTGCACGTAGGCTCTTGGAAACGAAGCAGACGTCCAACTTGGTGAGGTGGCCGTGCCAAATAAAGATCGCAATGAAATCGTTGTGGAATCAATAAAGACTCGTGAGTGACTTGAATCACGTATGCTGTTATATAAAATGAAGAATGCAGTTAAACCTACATTTTGATTTGTGTCAAATTAGGATATCATTTATACAAGTATCTATAGTAAAAGTAAATGTTAAAAGAAAAACAAAATACCCGACTGTAGAAGAGCTATTTTTGCAGTCTCATTGACGATTTCATTACGCTTGATAATGCTGTTGAGTGTACGGTTTTTGTGAGAAAGTATGCGCAAAGACGCTTTTAAAGGTTATAAATGCGCATTCTTTACAAAATAAAAATTCTGATTTCTGATTTCTGATTTAGAATGCTAGTAAAAACAACTTTTTCTTACCAAAAAGATTGTTAAAGGTTACGAAAATGTGTTTTTTATGCGGAAGTTTTCTTATTATTATTTTAAAAAATTTAGCCTATGACACTCGAAGAGTGAAGACAAATCTAACGTATCATACATCAAAATCGGTAAAGCCGTTTAGGCTATAGGTGGTCATATAGAAAATATATTGAAAAACATAACTCTCCATCTTGCGCAGTCGGGAAATAACACGTTTCTATGTTAAAATATAGCAATCCGAGCATGGTCATTAGGAAATGTCACATTTCGAAATGATATTATGTTTTAAATACTCTGTGGTTAACCTCATTTTCATTTAAACGATGTATTCAGTGATATTGGGATTGGTGCAATTAACAAAATGTCTTTAACTTTCATATTTGCTCATGGCCATTTTATTTGTAATATGGCGACATTTTCTGCCCTATCTGTTATTCGGTGCTGACTGACTTTCGATGTCGCACTTTTTGAAATCATCTACGACTAAAAATGAACTACCATGACTAAGTCGTTGAATATTATATGCCATTATGATGTTTCGATGGTAGCGGTACCATCATTAGACCAGACACTATTTCTATTTCATTGTCATCAAAGTTACGTATGTTTTTTTTATGTATAAATAGGTTTATGCTTGACCGCCAACTCGTCTGATGTTAAGCGACATTGCGGTCTACGATGGACCACGATTACCTAGATGAAACCAATTCACTAGAGATATAAAGATACCCAGATTATATCTATCGGAAAAGACCCACTCAGAAAGCGTATTCCACAATCTAGCAGTCTGCACGATGAAAGTGGAATTAAAGTGTTTCGTTCGGGTTTTTGGAATATCCACCATGAAACGGTGACGCTTTTTCGTGTTTCTGACTGTTCGATAGTAAAAAGGGCAAGGGGGAATTAGATGATGCAGACCAAGATACACACTCTCCGAAATGTGTACCAAATCTCAGCATTATCAAATCGGAAGAAAGAGTCACATACAAAAGTATGTCGAAAACGAAGGTCTGATACCAGTAGTAATATAAATTGAACTTCGACAAAAACTAGTAAAAACAATCCTATTTCGGTTTTGTCATCGATGAATAATAACAAAACCAGCAACAAACCCACAATCCTCAAGGTTATGGGGATGTCTCAAACAAAGAATGCAGCAAAGTTACGCAAAATTGCTAGAACACGCTGCGTTTGTGGTCAAACCCATTAGAAAATTTGCATAATGCGAGGTCGGCGATGCCCAGAGCTGGGCAAGAATAAAAATGTTCAATTGGCTATTCAGGTTGTGCCTTGTCAAGCAGAATACTGCGGAAAACGGTACACTGGCACACAATTTGTGTTTTTATAGAAATACAACTGGTATTTGAAAATGACAAACAGTTTCAATATACAAATTTAACTAATGTATTATTCTCAAATATTACGGCAACGTAAATAAAAAAAAATGCGAGGTACTAAATATTTGAAATCGGTTTACTACCTTTCAACTGTCTAATTACCACGGTTCAGCCTGGTGACAGACGGACGGACGGACAGACAGCGGAGTCTCATTAATAGGGTCCCGATTTTACCCTTTGGGTACGGAACCCTAAAAAAAGGTACAGACATGACTGTAAAATAAAATAAAAATGGTTTATAATAATATTATGACAAATGGTTGCTTAAGCGTAGTACGCGAAATATTCGGTGTCTCGATATTTTATGAAGACGGTCATTAAAATTCAGATAGTTGTAAATTGTAATGAGTCCATTACAACTACAGATATAGGATGGGATACTTGTATGGAAATGGAATCGATTTTATACGTATAATATAACAAACCCCACTTCGAAGCGGCTGTCAAAATAGTTGAAACACTTCAACATCGAAATGAGCTGATAAAATATTATAAGCCATAAAGAAAAAAAAACCGGACAAGTGCGAGTCAGACTCGCCCACCGAGGGTTCCGTACAAACTAAATAAAAGGGGAAAATCATATATTTTTTTTATATTTTCCTTCATAAACCGAAAAATATACATAGTAAAAATATTTAAAACATCCCTTGCCCACCACTCGGATCCGAGTAGGGCCTATAGTAGCGGCGCCTCCCACTCGGATCCGAGCGAGCGAACGTTTGAGGCAGCCCTCATTCCTTGCATAGAGACACTATTTTTTTGTGATTAAATAAAAAATGTCCAGTTTTCGGATTTTTTCCTATATGTGTACTCTAACACAATGCTTCTTGCCAAATTTCAGAGTTCTAGGTCAACAGGAAATACCCCATAGGTTTTGATTCCTCTGTGAGTGTCGAAATGTGCGTTTTTTACGACATATTCGGCTGTAACTTTTTTTTACGAAAACTGAGAAATTTTATTTTTCTTTCTGCAGCAAGATCAACTCGATACCTTCACGCGTTCCCGAGATAAAAGTCTTGACACCCGGACAGACGGACAGACGGACAACAAAGTGATCTTATAAGGGTTCCGTTTTTTCCTATTGAGGTACGGAACCCTAAAAAATCACGTCTTTTGTTTGATTTATTTTTAATGCCTTGTAATATTTTGTCAGCTCATTACGCATTTTTCAATTCACCTACGTGTATTGCTAGTCAAGCGGGCGTCATTATTCTGTTACCATCTCGACTGAATAGCAATAGCTGTTTTAATTTATCGTGAACGCTTTTCACGTTTCGAAGCGCTACCGGGTGTGACCACGGCATCAAAATTACCTTTGTCGCATTCATGACACACATTTAATATTGCATGCCTACGACTCATGAATATTTACACGCTTGAAGCTTTAATGAAGCGGTTCTAAAGCCTTAGCGTGATCCAAACTCGACACATACATACTTATCCATCTTAACTGTACTTGTGTCAACAAGCACGTCATCGTTGGCTGTAACTTTCTACGATCCTGTGATTATCTCATTTGGTACATTCTTCTCTAGGCTACTTTTTCTTTATAATTTTTTTTTTTATGGAACTGTATTTACACTATGGTCATGTTCAGTGATATATTTGACGGTTATGAACGGATACCGATGATTCCTTTCATTTATATTAGAATAGAGGTACGTGAGAGGTGGTTAATTTTATAATTTATTTATTACAGTCGAGTCTAATTAGCACTGCGTTACCGCAAAATACACCTATGATAATATACAACAAAAATACTCGTAATATAAAGTTAATGAATACATAGGGTGAAAACAAAGTTAATTAATTTGTGGGTGTCTGCTGTAAAACTTTTGTTATTATCATTTTAGCATTGATCAAGTTTTATGCAATTAAGTCACATATTAAGTTAAAAACATGCTTTTCTGATTTTTTTATACTGAATAAATCTATGTTTGACCACCAACACGTAGTGGTCATTTACATTGAAGCATTGAAAATTTCAAGATAATAAGTTCTCAGGAAACAGAAGGCGTCAGAGAGTTTCTCTCCACTGAACAACGCATCAAAAATGACAACCTAAATCGTTGTGTATAGAATTGAACGATACTTTAGATTTCTATAATGTTTAATAGAAAACTACGCGTAAAATTAATGAATTAATCCTTCACTTTTATAAATGATCAAAAGCAATTGAGACAAATCTACATTTCAATTGTATAAAGCGACTAAGGTGGTGATCTGCAATCCATGACAAATCGAGTTATTTTCCACACGGTGGTCAAATGTGTCATATTGTATACCCACATATTTTGTCTATGGACAAGTTGAATTATATTTTTATTTAGATTCAAGTTCTAAAGTAATATATTTGATAACATAATTTAGATCTTCACCTTGTTGAAAAACAAATTGAACTAGTATTTTTTTTTAATTCAATTATGAGTAAAATCAGAAGGGATCGAGACGCTGGGGTTCAAGTTTCATGTCCATGTCAATGATTTGTTCCGATTTCGCGCGTGACTGTTTCCGTCTAAGAGAAATGGACCAGTTCTTTTTCAGTGAATAAGGAAACAATAGACAACAATAACAACACACACACATCTCCACCCGTGGCCATACCGTCGCTTACTATCAGGTGAGTTGGAGGTCAATCGTAGATCTATCTATCATACGAAAAAATTTCTACAACACGATTTTTTCCCACATTCTTGATGCGTAGGTACTACACAAGTGTGGAATTCCCTGCCGCCTTCTGTGTTTCCTGAAAACTACAATCTTACACTTTTCAAGGCTAGAGTAAATGGATTTCTTCTAGACCGACGAGCTATATCTTCAACAATTACTGTAACTACATTAAAGTTTCGAAATGTTTGTCCAAAATAGTCCAGATTATCGAAGACAATGGCCAAGTACATCTACAGAACTGAGACCATCTTGAGAGCTTTTGCAAACTACCGTCATACTCATGACCTTTGGACCATGACCCAGATCGCATCCGGTTCTAGCTTTGTCGAGCTTTTCACTCTTCTCTATGGGAATCGTTTAATTCTTCTTAGTCGATGTAGCAATGCAAATCCGTACGTAAAAGGTGATGTGTTCTCATAGTAAATGCTAATGACGAGATTACAGTAATTTTGTCACAAAAGCGATATCGCTTTATTGTAGAGTTTTGGAAACGCGGATGAAGTTCTTTGATTCACTTTACGGTGGACGCTCTCTGGAGTACTTTCGATAGGCATGAGTATATTTTATTAGTGATGACTTCAGCGGTTTCTTCATGCAAGCATGACATAACGCAGAATAAAGGACAGTTCTAGAATAACATCAACTCCGTATGTATAGTCGACAATTCGACTTGCGCCTGATACTGTAGTTGTAAAACGCTTTGGTATAGTTTTGGAAATAATACGCCCTTACCAGTCATTCAACTAATATAGTATTGTGCATATGTGTGTACCAGATTTACGGGTAATGTTTCCAACGAAATTTCCGGCCATAGTAAGATTTAACACCTAACTAGCTGCTTATTGCAGTTTCACCTTTCTTTCTTAGTAATTTAGCTTTTCAAATTTCACAAGGAAGGCACCATCCGAACATGTCTCTAGGACCTGCGGTTTTGGCTGTGCTGTTTTCTGTCCGTTAGCTCATTTACCGTATCACATTTTTGTCATATATTTCTTATTATAGTAAAACTATTGGCGTTCCACACACACAACTTATTCGCGCCATGCGTGCTTACAGGACGGCAATAGTATCTCAATCCTTTTCATGTTTACATAATAAAGCTGCAGTTCAAGAACGTCTCAGCTGTAATGACCACAATTACTCGTAAGTGGTGGTTATCAATCTGCACTGTTGTTAGCCTTCACGTCTCTCTCTGCGCCTGCGCTTGTGCTGGACAATTCCCTTTCTCTTTTGTTATATTATTTTGAAGATGCTTTAAAAAAAAAAGGAAAGCTTTATTGGCACTCGAACACTATAGTGCTAAAAACCGTGACGTATTGGTATTAGATCTCGGCTATAAGCGGGCAAAAATCATAAAATCATAACTTATGTTTATAATAGGGAAAGTAACTCTGCCTCTTTTTTAAATTCTCTTTTCTTCTTTTCTCTCACAATCAGATAGCTTTGTAACTGGAGACGGACACAGGTTACATTTCATCATCATCACTTATTTTAACAAATCTATAAAAACAAAACAACTGAGATATACAGGCCGCATATAGCCCGGACATAATATAGTCCGCAGCTGAGCGAATATAAATATACTTGAAAAGATCAACAAGAAGTTTTTTCTTTTGGTCGATTAGATTGTTACAATAATTTGTTAGAATGGTCAATTGTATTTATCTTGGAGCCGATATTTACGAGTATACCACAATTCCGTTCAGGGTCACAAGGTGCAGTGGGCCAAAAGATCCGGTGACTCGAAATCGTTTTATGTTTCAATTCAATGTTTTCAATTCAATCAATCCCCATAATACCACTAATACAGACATTCTTGAAGTAAAGTTCTACGCAAATATCAACATCACAGATGACCACTAACACAAAATCATTGATGACTATCTATGTTAAATCCTTGAAATATTTGGAAGCTGACAAATAAATAAACACGTTGACATACCACACGGTGCAATATCTCAAGTATTACACCATTTGACGGGTTCTAACAACTTGTATTGGTTGTGCAAATACTTACTGGGCTGGACAGTTTCCCAACACACTCTCGGCCTCTAGATGCATTCTGAATGTAATCATTCGTATTTCGTGCTCTTTAGTGGGTGTTACAAGATTGTTATGAAAGTAAGCGTCCTAGAGTTCGGACTGCCTGATGGACCTTCGTTGAAACATCTTTAAGTAGATGCAACAGCAACGTTAGCAATTAACGCCATCATTTTATCAACTGACCTCTATTGGTTGCTGTCAAATTATTGTAATGGACAGTTCAAATTGTATATGATTAGATTTTTAATGAAATAATCAAATAAACTTGGGTGCTATCATCCTAATGAATTCTGTATTTTGTATAATAACGTCTTTCTGCGTGTAATTTATATTACAATTGTCATGATAACTGACAACTATAAGTTTATAAACAGAAATAAAAAATAAATCCAACTAAAAATAATACATATCGTACTTAAAAGTGTTTCTTGAACAATTGGGACTTGCCCGACGATTATGATCTCGCGCTGGTGTATCTTTTGCGGCTTTGTAGTTAATATATTTTATTTGGTTAGTATAAACTGAAAGTAATATCTATCTACCCCACTTCTGGATACAGGCGTCCTCTCCATTGGCAATTAACGTATTTTTTGTAAAGTACGTGACATTGTTTTAATGCCACTGACCAATAGTGATGTCATCGGCCAGTCCTTGGATACTACTCGGTGACTGCCTTGGACTTCCTTTCGCCATCCCGTCTAACCAAATGTCCTGGCCATCTTCACAAAAGAAAGTATTATAAATAAATAAAATTATTATAACGCATATGTTTAACTGATTCTCAAATATAGTAAAAATGACGCCCAAAAATATTTTTAGTAGATGACCACTAAAATTTAATACCCTTTTTAATTCAAAGTTATTGACTGTGTTGTCGCAGTTCAAACCTAACATAACCTAATTTTGGGGGTAACATGATTTTATCAACACCATTATTGTTATTATAGTTCGTTAAAATTTGGTTATTATTTATTGGCTTCCGAATATATTTTTTGTGGAAGTGTATATGGATGGGTTCACAAAATTAATTTTAGCGTTCAAAATATCCGTTCCCTTATTTATAACCACATTTGTAATACAATTGGCATTGCCATAAGTAAATCTGTTCCTTCCTAGCGTGACCCGCGTCTTTCACCGTTTATTCTGATAGCACCAGAACAGGTTCTGTGACGTATCCGAGCCGGCCAGTCTACCCTTCACAACATCAATACGCGAATATCTTGCGAAGTCTTGGAGAATTATTTTACCGACTTCAAAATAGGAGATTATCAATTCGATTGTATCTTTTTTCTATGTTTGTTACTTTATAATTTCGTTATTTATAAATCGATTTGGATTATTTATTTATTTGAAAAGAATATACTTTCAGATTAGTCCCATATAAATTTAATCTAAATCGGTTCAGTAGTTTCATTTCTGAAACAAAAAATAATAATTGGAAAAAATATATGATCCAAGTAAAATTGCGCATTTTGAAATAGGTTGTATCAGTTTTAAACCGACTTCAAAAAAGGAGAAGTTTATCAATTCGTAACGTATTTTTTGTAATTATAATTGCTTATTTTTATCAATTAATTATAATTTCTTATTTCAATAATAAGCTTGCTGAGCGCAAGTCTCGTCCGTTGCGGTCTACGATGGAGCACGCTTATATAGAAGTACTATTCCCTCGTGATATTTAATTCATACAGGAACCATATTCCACATTTTATCTGTCACCCACAGTATAGCGTTTCGTTTGAGTTTTTGGAATATCCAATGAAATGTGTCTCAGATTTTAACGGTTTTTTTTTCGAAATTTGCAGATATAAAAAAATACTTAAAAATCTAAAACAAATTTGCCCACAAATCTTTTGAAGAGAGTGCGCATCAATATTTGCCATACGGATACAGCAAATATGCAATATAACCCAGTCTTTAAAATATTTGTAAAAGTAACTAAAACAATACACCTCAAAAATAGCAAGGGCATTAACCAATATTATATATTCAAAGCAGTAAAGTCCAAAATTCCACTTGTGAAACACACTAATTGTATTAATATGTTTGTCTAAAGATCAATGTGAGTTTTCACATGCTTACTAAAAGAAAAAAGAAAGACGTCACTTATCACTTATATTTGATGGCTAAGAACATAGATTAAGATTTTTTCGCTTGATTTGGAATAATCTAACAGGCGGCTTCTTTGCTTGAATGAACGATTTTTTTGGCAGTAACGTTAAAAAATAAAAACCGGACAAGTGCGAGTCAGACTCGCCCACCGAGGGTTCCGTACAAACTAGTAGAGATAAATTATATATTTTTTTATATTTTCCTTCATAAATCGAAAAATATACATCGTAAAATTATTTAAAAACATGTTTTAGCTTATGCTAACGAAGCTCTTTCATATGATACCAAAGATCTAAGTCTATTTATATCACTCCACAAAAAGAGTAGAAAAAACATGTCCTGGCGTGTATTTTATACCTACAAGCGCAAGGCGACCCGAAATAATAGCATGTGGCGTTAGTTCCCATTTATTTTTGCAACGATAATTCTCTATCCAAGCAGACTCAATCATATTGTTTGTTAACCTTATAAAACCAAACAAACAATAACAGCAAACTTGGCGTAACTTGAAAATAAAGAATGTATGTAGTTTCATACAAGAAATATAAAAGTATTTATTTAAACTATTATTCCTATGACTTTATTCAACAAAATTAAAGCTTAAAATACTGTCATAGATTAATTCTGAAATAAAAATCATGACGTAATAGAACTTTAGTTCCCATGTCCCTCCAAGTCGGGACGATAAATGGAATCACAGTGCGCCGCCGTTGGCCGCCGCAGCTAACGCTTGGCGCTGTCGTGTCTGTTGCGACCCACGGAACGTTACCTTAAGGTTTCACTATCGAAATTCTAATATAGGCAGACACGTAAGCTCAAATTACCACTAAAGTGTGAACTGACCGTACCACTGTCGCTTTTATGTTTAGGAAAGTTCAAATAAGAGTTTTTATTGTGGAAGGTCGGTTAAATTTAACTTATTACATGTTAGTTTTCTTTTATTTACATTTGTATCATGCATATTACATGCTAAAATGTAATATGCATGATGCCGTGGGGTACCGGCTTAGAATAGTACCTCCCCTTCTCTTTCCGTGGGTGCCGTAAGAACCGGCTAAGGGAAATACTACCAGAGATGGGCAGCAGCATCCTCTGCGGAAAACGTTACCCACTGCGCTCGCCAACCCGCATGCCAAGCGTGGCGAGTAATGGCAAAACCCCCCCTATGACAGACGACAAAAATACCAGGCCCCCAGTCCCCGGCAGCTCCGCTATTCCGGACTACGGTAGCGGTCCCGGTCACGGCGGAGCAAGGGGTGCTAAGAATCTCCGGAAGAGATCCGGCTACCACCCCCTGCATAAACGACGACTGGCCCTGGTAACACACAATATTCGCACGATGAGGACAGACGAGAAGCTAGCTGAGCTGGAAGAAGAAATGAGTAGGTTACATTGGGATATCCTGGGGTTATCGGAAGTCCGACGAGAGGGTGAGGACACGATAACCCTGAAATCCGGTAACCTACTATACTACCGGGAGGGCGACCAACAGTCCCAAGGTGGTGTCGGGTTTCTCGTCCACAAGTCCCTTGTTAACAACATTCTTGCCATCGACAGTGTATCGAGCAGGGTTGCGTACCTGATACTCAGAGTATCCAAGAGATATTCGTTGAAGGTCATCCAGGTATACGCACCGACCTCGGCACACTCGGATGATGAGGTGGAGGTGATGTATGAGGACATTAGTAGGGCCATACACACTTCTGAGACCTATTTTAATGTTGTTATGGGGGACTTCAATGCGAAGCTGGGCAGGAAATGCGAAAGTGAGTTGAGAGTGGGGCAATTTGGATATGGACAACGGAACCCCAGGGGACAGAGGTTGGCCGACTTTCTGGAGAAAGAGGGACTCTTCATGATGAACTCTTTCTTCCAGAAGCCACCTCATAGGAAATGGACCTGGTTGAGTCCCGATGGTTCTACGAGAAATGAGATAGACTTCATCCTGACCACCAAGAAACAAATATTCAATGATGTCTCTGTGATCAACATGGTTAAAACCGGAAGTGATCACCGAATGGTACGAGGCACTTTGAATATTAATGTTAAACTTGAGAGGTCCCGTATGATGAAGTCTACACTCCGACCCGCTCGCGCCCATATCCAAAACCCCGAGAGCTTTCAGCTCGAACTATCAAATCGCTTCGAGTGCCTGGAGAGCTGCGCATCGGTGGATGAGATCAATAACAGGTTTGTGGAAACTGTCCGTACGGTGGGCGCGAAGTTTTATAAACCCCACCGTACAAATAGACCGCAAAAGCTCTCGAGCCATACCCTCGACCTCATGGCTGAACGACGCTCATTGCAACTGCAGTCTTCCGGTGACGCCGAGTCATATAGGCGGCTCAATAGACTCATATCAAAGTCTATGCGACACGACATCCGTACCTTTAATACTAATCGTATTAAAGAGACGATAGAGCGGAATAAAGGCTCCAAAGTGTTCGCAAGAGACATGTCTATTGGGCAGAGCCAGTTGACGAAGCTGAAGATGGAAGATGGCAGTATAGCGTCGACCAAAGCAGAAGTCTTGAGGGAAATCGAGAGGTTCTATGGACAGTTATACACATCGGTCGCAAAACCTGTTAGCAGTTTGGGCAAAGATCCAAGAGCCAAACTGACTCGACATTATACCGAAGATATCCCGGACATCAGCTTGTACGAGATTAGGATGGCCTTGAAACAGCTCAAGAACAACAAGGCACCGGGCGACGACGGAATTACATCAGAGCTACTGAAAGCGGGTGGAACACCGATACTAAAAGTCCTTCAGAGGCTCTTCAATTCCGTCGTGCTTGAAGGTACAACGCCAGAAGCATGGAACAGAAGCGTGGTGGCGCTGTTCTTCAAAAAAGGAGACAACACTTTGCTGAAGAACTACAGACCCATCTCGCTTCTGAGCCATGTCTATAAGCTGTTTTCAAGGGTCATCACGAATCGTCTTGAACGCAGGTTTGATGACTTCCAGCCTCCCGAACAAGCCGGTTTCCGAAAAGGCTATAGTACCATAGACCACATCCATACGCTGCGGCAAGTGATACAGAAGACCGAAGAGTATAACTTGCCCCTTTGCTTAGCGTTTGTGGACTATGAGAAAGCCTTTGATTCGATCGAGACCTGGGCGGTGCTTGAAGCTCTCCAGCGATGCCGTATTGACTATCGGTATGTCGAAGTGCTGAAGTGCTTGTACAACAACGCCACCATGTCAGTCCGAGTACAAGACCAGAACTCAGAGGCAATTTCATTGAAAAGAGGCGTGAGGCAGGGAGATGTTGTCTCTCCGAAACTGTTTACCGCCGGTTTGGAAGATGCCTATAAGCTTCTGGAATGGAAAGGGCTCGGCATTAATATTAACGGCGAGTACATCACTCACCTTCGGTTTGCCGACGATATAGTAGTCATGGCAAAGTCGATGGAAGAGCTCAGTACGATGCTCGAAGACCTCAATAGAGTTTCCCAACGGGTGGGCCTCAAAATGAACATGGACAAAACGAAGGTTATGTCGAACGCCCATGTAGTGCCCACCCCAATATCTGTGGGGAACTTCACTCTTGAAGTTGTTGACGAATACGTCTACTTAGGACAGACGGTCCGATTAGGCAGGTCCAACTTTACGAGGGAGGTCAATCGTCGTATCCAACTCGGCTGGGCAGCGTTCGGGAAACTTAAAAGCGTCTTCTCGTCCAATATTCCCCAGTCCCTCAAGTCGAAAGTTTACAACCAGTGTGTGTTACCAGTGATGACATACGGCACTGAAACGTGGTCCTTAACTATGGGACTTATAAGGAAGCTCAAGGTCACGCAACGAGCTATGGAGAGGGCTATGCTCGGAGTCTCTCTACGAGATCGAATCAGAAATGAAGAGATACGTAGACATACAAAAGTCACCGATATAGCACAGCGGATTAGCAAGTTGAAGTGGCAGTGGGCAGGGCACATAGCACGCAGAACTGATGGCCGATGGGGCCGAAAGGTTCTCGAGTGGAGACCACGTACCGGCAAGCGCAGCGTAGGAAGACCAGCCACGAGATGGACAGACGACCTCATACAAGTGGCGGGAAGACGCTGGATGCAAGCCGCTTCCAATCGGTCTTTTTGGAAATCCATGGGGGAGGCCTATGTCCAACAGTGGACTTCTTATGGCTGAGATGAGATGATGATGACATGCTAAAATGTAGAATATGCTTCCTTAGTTTATAGCGAGCGAATTGATTTCTTCTCGGTAGAATCTGTTCGGATGGTTTAGGCATATAAGGTCTAAAATAAGTGTAAAGAGAACGAATGTGGCATTAACGGTGGACACAACAGTGGACACCATTGTCCTTATTCCATTATTTTGTTAAAGAACAAGAGCGCTACTTATTTCATTATTTTGTTCAATCGAGACAATAACACTATTTTTTCCAAGATATTTCTCTATTCAAAATAATTAATTCACTATTTATGCACGAGATTGTAGACGTCCAAACTTCGCACGCCATCTATTGAGCTTTCATGGAACTATTTGATCATGACATATTTTACTTCCACAGTAAAACAAAATATTTTAATGATAAATACTCCAACACTCTAATAATGTGACCAAGGATGAAGTTTGTTCTAGAAATGTATTTTGACAATTTAACTTTAATTTATTTATTGTGTTATATACACAACAAATAAATAATTATGTTTAATGTCTGTTTATTGTACCGAAAAGGAATAAATAGCGTAGGCATATTTATAGACTCCCGTTTACATACAGAACCCTAAAAATATGTACTAGAAAAACCGGCCAAGTGCGAGGCGTACTCGCACACGAAGGGTTCCGTACCATATCTATAAAAACGGCAAAAAAATCACGTTGATTGTATGGGAAACCCCCAGATATTAATTTTATTTTAATTTAGTTATATATTTTTAAAGTGAATAATATAACTCAATATTCTGTGTATATTTCAAGCGTGTACCTATTGCCGTTACCAATATCGAGCAAAAACGAGCAAAAAAAACACGTTTGTTTTATGGGAGCTCCCTAAAATATTTATTTTATTCTGTTTTTAGTATTTGTTTTTATAGCGGCAACAGAAATACCTACATCATCTGCGAAAATTTCAACTGTCTAACTATCACGGTTCATGAGATACAGCCTGGTGACAGACGGACTGACAGACAGACAGACAGACGACGGATTCTTAGTAATAGGGTCCCGTTTTACCCTTCGGGTACGGAACCCTAAAAACCAACAACAGTCACAACATTGCAGCTCAATTAGTAACATTACATAAACATCTTAAGTAAATGATTATTTCTCGTCACGTTTCTCTAAAATACAATAATTTGCGGAGTTTTAGTCGCGAGACTGTATAATTGAAAGTATTAAGTAACCACAAGTCTCCAGGGGTCTGAGACGAAATGCCATATTATATATGAGTGAAAGTTTATAGCTCGCGTATAGCAGAGACTGTTTTAAGTTTACTTCCTATTTGAAGGCCTCGTGGCTCAGTGGTAGTACGGCTGCCTACTGGGTTGTAGGTCGTAGGTTTGATCCCCATCCAGAGCATCCAGAGCAAACATTTCTGCTGATCATGGATGTTTATTTTGTCTGGGTGTTTATATGTATAACATGTGAATAAGTATCTTCTAGGTCTACGTGCTTCACCTTCGGCCACAGTATCGCTGTCAATCAGGCGTGCTGGTGGTCAAACGTAGAGCTATTCTACATAACAAAAAATGTATGTAGTTACAAAAAAAGTATATAATGTATTCTATCAGCCATCTGAAGGGCTATTCACAACTTGTCGGATTCGGAATCAGGGTCGGAAACTATATCTTCTTCTGTCATTTGGATACAGAATGACAAAGATGGAGATATAGTTTTCGTCCCGATTTCGAGTCCGAATGTTTGTGAA
Source organism: Lycia hirtaria (assembly GCA_947563715.1). Taxonomy (NCBI): domain Eukaryota; kingdom Metazoa; phylum Arthropoda; class Insecta; order Lepidoptera; family Geometridae; genus Lycia; species Lycia hirtaria. The sequence goes on from OX387378.1 coordinate 11,791,282, forward strand.
TAGGGGTTCCCATAGTACAAACTTTGCTTAGTTTAGGGATAGATGGTGTATTTTTTTTTTCTTAGATTAGGATTTAGAGGCTGAAATACCTATTAATTTTTAGTCGCTAACAGATTGTACAGGAATATGACAGCCTAGTAACTTTGAGGACAAAATACTTTTGCTAAAGACTATAAATGACACTATAGTATATACTACTAACCTTTTTATGCAACATTCGATAAATTAATGAAGAAAACGAGTTCTAAAACAAACGTATTTGTTTGTAAAAAAAAAAGAAACACGAATGCAGTGATTTAGATTAGAACCAGTTGTAATTTCCCCGCGCTACATTTTTAACTGGTCTCAAAATATTAACGTTCCACTAACGCATAAAACAACAATACATACAACTACACTATTAATAGTTGCAGACTGGTGTCAGACATGTTCGTGACGTATTTCTTTATCTACAGACTTTTGTAGTTATATTTACCTATCGCAACTGTTTCAAAGCCAAGGTCGTCGACCACGTAATTTCGACGAAGGACAACAGATGGCGCTGTTCCTTCTTAAAACACGCTAACGTCTTGCTCGCGGCAACAAGCGGCATAATAAGAGTACATTGCAACGTTGCCATCAGAAGGGTCTTAACTGACTCGACTGAACAGCGAGTGATGAATTTGGATATGATTCTTTGTGATTCCACTCCACTCGCTTGCAAGTCAACTATCGCAGACTTGCTTGTCGATTATCTGACGCTGTTTTTGGCCACTTTATAAAAATATTTGAGTTAGCTTAAGGGTTAACGTTTCAGTAAGAAGTAAGAACGAAAAATCTGATACATTGTTCACGCATTTATTTACAATTTTACACCTTGAAACTGAAAAAAAAAAATGTTAAGGTTAAGAACTGTTTTTTTTTTCAGTTTCGTTCATAAACTTATCGACTAAATGTAAGTACTCAAATGTGAATTCAGATTGAAGGAATACAAACATTACAAAATACCCGTACTCGATTTTCTTTTCGCTCAAGTTACTGTTTTAATTTCGTCCGATTTAATAGCGTTCCTAGTAATACCTGCTTAACTATATGTACTAAAAAGACAAATATACGTATGTATTATATAATTTGTATATTACATTATAATAATTTATTTTGTCTCACCACTCTACTCCTACAGGTAAGATGACCGACTCGGTTAAACTGATAATTACCTGCAAATGAAATAATAAATACATTAGGACAATATGTTATGCACTGAAACAAAATTAATAATATTAGGACGCTCTTCCGCAAACACATAATTATATCTGTGTTGTGAAAGCATCTACCATTGTATAAAAAAAGATTCGGAAATAAGGACTGAGATAATGTTTCAGCTATTAACTGATTCATGGCGGCGTAATTATAATTGCATCGTCGGTGACGACAAAAAAATATTTTATGGCTCGCTAGTATCTGAGTATAACGAAATATCGTTGTAATTAAAAACGAATATTAGTGATAAATAGTTTGAGGTTAATTTGAGTAGACATCTCAAAATACAATCTAATGAAGTTTTTCCATCGCGTATGACACTACAATTGTGTCGCCCGCCATAAAATAGAGATGGCTTTGACACACTTGTGGCGTCTTCAGCACTGACTCGGCTAGACCGATTCAATGCTGATGGCATAACAGTCAGAGGAATATCACGACGCATCCCATGACTTACATTATTTTTATCTCTATTCCAGGAATCAAATATCTCGAGAGCGCGGACGCGCCTGCAGCCATGGGCCAGGAGCAGTCCTACTCGCACGCTAGCGTCGGCCAGACCGTCCGCTACCAAGACAAGTACGAGACCCCATACAGGAGCTCACAGCTCGATTACCGAACCAACTACGAAGATCCATACAAACGACACAAGCCGAGGCGATCCGCAGACAGCTATAAGAGCGACAACAGTTCAACAGAGAGTAGCGGCTACAGATCCGGTTCCAGCGCTTGCGAATGTCGATCTACCGACTACTACACCACCTCCTTATACAAAAACGATCACTACAAAGATATCAATAAGGAACTGTACAAACCAGTAAAAATACCGAAAGAGAAACGATACAAATTGCAGCTGTTTGATCTTCAAAAGGAAGAGTTGAAAAGCGCGAGATTGAAGAGTTATCTGAGCGAAACGGAGAAATCTACGATTAAATCTTCGGGAACGCAGAAGAAGTGTATAAGGAATTATACGCCGAAGATATTGGAAGAGGAACAGAGAAAGAAAGATTGGATATAGAAGAGTAGTGAGATATAGAATAGGATAAGGTGTAAATATTAGTTGTGCGGTAGATGTTTGTGTGTGAGGATGGAGGCGGCAGGCGCGCTGGCCAGCTTGGCTCCATCGCCCATCACCGTGTTGGGCCTGATACCACTCCTGGCACTCGGGATCACGTATTTCAGATACCAACAGTTCGATCCGGAATCTTATGTATCGGATATCAACACTGTAAGTATCAACTACTTTATGTACGTAACAAATCTATGACCATTAACTCGCCTGATGGTAAGCAGAGATGTGTCTCAAAATGGAGCACGTCTATCTTGTAAATTTCATTCCAATTTCGAAAACGTTTGGCGACTTTACTTTTTCCTGTAGCGGAACGAGCATGATGGAATTAGGTCGAGTGAAGTTCTTGCACATATTTATAGTATTAGTAGTATATTTGAATCGAAATAAATCCAATAGAATATAGCTACGCTAAATAGCTATTCTATTCTATACTAACTAGGTTCTTGGCATAGATGCCAAACAATCCTACGCTAAAAAAGCTACGTATAAGGTGATATATTGGTGATGGACTAGAGTCTATGCACATAAGCCTTTCCCATAGATTTCCAAAAAGACCTCGGAGAAGAAAAAGAGTTTCGGTGAATGCCTAATCTTATTGAAGATGTTAAGTTCTTTTTTTTGCAATTTTCATACACATATCACATTTCCTTTTGGAATTATAGTACCATTCGGTCAGTTGTTCAGGATAAAGCTTTTTATAGGTATTGATACAGTGATATTAACAACCTTCCTCTAAGAAATTAGGCATAATAAACTATTAGTTCCTTAACTTAATCACTTACACGTAAGTACATCGTTAAGGAAGGACTTTCTACAATGACAGAATCATTGCAATAATAAAAGTGTCCATCGTGTGCTTAAGAAGCATTGCATGCAATTTTATTGGAGAAAGTGTACTTTCCATCACTTGTGGCATAATACGCCCACTTATGTTATGCTCAACGTATAGAAATAAAGTATAGATTAAAACTGTTGAACGAATAATTTTATATCCATAGCGTTCATATTAGTTAAGCAAGCTTGTCTAATATGAAGTCTTGCTTGTCTCGTCACTCCTGAAGTCTAATACTTTAATACATAAAAAAGCCTATGTAACGCTACCATTGCGCTGATGCATTTTTGACGTCTCACATTTTTATTTTTATATTTTCCAGGTGTTGCCGATATACGACTTCGTAATAGTTGGCGGTGGTTCAGCCGGTGCGGTGGTCGCGTCGCGTCTCTCAGAAATTGGGAACTGGACCGTTCTCCTCTTGGAGGCAGGCCACGATGAGACTGAGATCTCGGACATCCCAGCCTTGGCCGGCTACACGCAGCTCTCAGACATGGACTGGAAGTTCCAAACAACGCCCTCTAATAACCGCTCCTACTGCCTTGCCATGAATGGAGACCGCTGTAACTGGCCTCGAGGTAAAGTTCTCGGTGGCAGCAGCGTTTTAAACGCAATGGTCTACGTTAGAGGCAATCGCAATGATTACGATTTATGGGAAGCGCTCGGTAATCCTGGCTGGTCCTACGATCAAGTGTTACCCTACTTCCTCAAATCTGAAGACAATCGGAACCCATACTTGGTTAACACACCATATCATGCTGCCGGAGGATATCTGACAGTCCAAGAGGCACCATGGAGAACTCCTCTATCAGTGACGTTCCTGAAAGGTGGAATAGAACTGGGATACGAGAATCGAGATATAAACGGAGCGAAACAAACAGGCTTTATGCTGACGCAGGCAACAATGCGACGCGGCAGCCGATGTAGCACAGCCAAGGCTTTCCTTCGTCCGGTGCGCCAGAGAGAGAATCTCCACGTAGCTCTTGGAGCGCAAGTCACGAGGATCCTGGTTAATCCAGTCAAGAAACAGGCGTACGGTGTGGAATTTGTTAGAAATGGACAAAAGCAAAAGGTGCGAATCAAACGAGAAGTTATCATGTCTGCTGGAGCTTTAGCCACGCCTAAACTGATGATGCTAAGTGGAATTGGACCCGCAGATCATTTACGAGAACATGGTATACCACTAGTTGCGAATCTAAAAGTTGGGCACAACTTGCAGGATCATGTCGGCTTGGGAGGATTGACATTTGTAGTCAATAAGCCAGTAACGTTCAAAAAAGACCGGTTCCAGACTTTTCAGGTCGCTATGAACTACATTTTGTACGAGAAAGGTCCGATGACGACTCAAGGCGTAGAAGGGCTCGCTTTCGTCAATACAAAGTATGCTCCATCTTCAGGTAACTGGCCCGATATACAGTTCCATTTCGCACCAAGTTCTGTGAACTCCGACGGCGGAGAGCAAATCAGAAGGATCTTAAACCTTCGCGATAGAGTCTATAATACAGTATACAAGCCAATTGAAAACGCTGAGACCTGGACAATACTACCCTTGCTTTTGCGGCCAAAAAGTTCCGGATGGATCAAACTACGGAGTCGAAATCCTTTCCATCCTCCCTCCATAGAGCCGAACTACTTCGCCTACAAAGAAGACATCCAAGTATTGACGGAAGGGATAAAAATTGCCATGGCTTTATCGAATACGACAGCATTCCAAAGATACGGATCCAAGCCTCACAACATTGCTATGCCTGGATGCCAGCATTTGACCTTATTCAGTGACGAATATTGGGAGTGCAGTTTGAAGCATTTTACTTTTACCATCTACCATCCAACTGGTACTTGTAAAATGGGTCCGAAGCATGACCAGGACGCTGTAGTGGATCCAAGGTTAAGAGTCCACGGTGTGGCTAACCTGAGGGTTGTAGACGCGAGTATAATGCCCACCATTATCAGTGGGAACCCAAATGCTCCAGTCATCATGATAGCTGAGAAGGCTTCAGACATGATCAAAGAAGACTGGCTGGTGTTATGACATGACAGTGCTGCAAGTGAGAACTATGAATGACTTAATACTCAATGATAAGTTAATATTAGTAAAGTGTGACGATTTTTAGTAATTTTTTTTTACAAACACATATCGATAACCTGTGGTTTGACTAAACAATAATTGTAAAGGCAAATCCTGATTCAGATCCCAATCATGAACGACGGATTTAAAAATTCTGTGAAATTCAATAATTATATATAATAAGGATAAGTGAATTTTAAAGAATATTGAGATGCGTCAAGTCTTAAATAAATTTCTTTAAACGTATGTATTTAAAGACGACCTTTCAGATGATCTTTGATGAACCATTCTAGGTCTAAGAACCACGCCTGGTGGTTGGTTACATTTGAGAAATGGACCGATTATATTATTTCACATGAGCTAGTAGCAAAAAAATCGTTTCAATTAACTTGTCTTTGAGACGTAGCGCTATAATCGCATATTTCACATGACTGATATTTGTCAGACGTATACAGTTATTTTTCTAGAAAACGTCGTGGGACAAGTTAGTTTTAAGACTAATTTTAAGACAAAGTTTTCGTATCGAACGTTTTCTTAAACTCAGCCTATAATGTATATATTGGTAACGTTTACTTTATAGTTTTAATCAATTTTGGCCTTTATTACAATACTGTTATGTGATTGTAAAACTATGACAAAAATAAAAGTGGCTAAAATGAAATCGTTCGACCAATTAATTTAAATAAACGTCATTATTTAATAAGCTCTGTAAATAATATTATGTAGGTAATAATAATTATTAGGATATGTACTATAGCTCAGTCCTTCATATCGAATACATATTGAATTTGCTAGCATAAGGAGCACTTAGCAATGTATAAATAAAATTAAATGCTATTAAATAATAAAACCTTGTTTAATTAATAAATCACTTTTTTATAATTTTCAATGTCGTTGTTATACTCTCGTAGCAAATTCTTCAATTTCATTTGCTTTAATTTTAATTTAATTTGCTGGACTTGAAGACTAATCTCGCAAAAAAATCGGTATTTTCCTGATCTAATTTAGAATTCCTAAATTGCAGTTAATATTTCTTTGAGGTCAAGTTTTCTTTTGATTTTAGTTGCATGTTTTTTTATTTATTTTCGTCATCATCTCAGCCACAGGAAGTCAACAACCAAAAGTCTGCAACCAGCGTCTTCCTGCCACTTGTATGATATCTTCTGTCCACCTTGTGGCTGGTCTACCTACGCTGCGCTTGCCGGTTCGTGGTCTCCATTCGAGAACTCAACTTATTTATTTTACCATAATATTAAAAAAAACGTACCAAAGCAATGAGTCGTAGAACATCAACCTCTGGTATTTTTTTAAATAAATTATGATATGTTAAAAAAAAAACATTAGAACTTACCACCGAGATCAGAAGAAAACTCAAACCTTAAATACTCAGGTGAGGAAACAGTAATAGATATACATAAATACAAACAGTAAGTACAAATAAGTTTCCGGCAGCCTAGTGGTGAGACCGTCTGACTTGCGATCCGCAGGTCCTGGGTTCGAATCCCACGGCACGCACCTCTGTCTTTTCGAAGTTATGTGCGTATTGTTGATTACCGCCAACTTCAAACGGTGAAGGAAAACATCGTGAGGAAACCTACATGTCTGAGAGTTCTCAATGATCTTGAAGATGTGTGAAGTCTGCCAACCCGCACTTGGCCAGCGTGGCAGACTATGGCCTAACCCTTCTCACAATGAGAAGATGGCCCGTTCCCAGCAGTGGGACAGTTTGTACAAACAGGGCTGATAAAAAAAAAAAAAATACAAACAGGCATAGACTATGTTGTAGTTAAGGTTTAAATAAGTAACAAATCACTTAATTACGTAGTGACGAATCCTACTATCATTATAAATGTACGTAAAGTACCACTAATTACTGGTAATACTCCATGATTCATATATTTTAAAGATTACTATTAGGAATTTCGACGTTTAAAGTATAATGACATTGTAAGTACATTCTGTCTAAATAAATTTTCCAAATCTTCATTTGCGTGCACGTTAAATATATTCCCAAGCGGGTCTTCCCATTCTAAGCAGGTAAGCAGGCGTAATCCAAATCCAACGTAGATCACACCGAGTGAGCGATAGGGCGAACTATGTCGGCAAAGCCTTTGAACAGACGAATGTTTGCCTAGTTGTCCATAGTTCTATACTATGAGAGAAAACTAATGTCCATTCTTGAAATAGCAATGTTACCTAAGGTGTGGAATCAGTTTTCCCCATTTGTACAATAATAAAATCAGTATAATATAGAATTTGTGAATTCGCTATTTAAACTTGTTTTTTTTTATTTTAATTTATTTAGTGTTTCTTTAATTTTATTGTCCTATTATCGCGACATCTATTGCTGAGCGGCGGTACTAGCAAATAATAGTACTTACTAAAACCATGATTTCAAGAAAAGCATATCATGACACCTAGTGCTGAGTAGCTAAACTACGTTGTACACCGGTACGGTATAAATGTAGAATAGTATCGAAATAACTCTCCAGGTGATAGCACAACACTTATAGAGGGTAAAACTTTTGTCGAAGCTAGAAAAGTGCATTAAAACGTAACAATTTATATAAGAATATAACTATGTTGATTACATTATACCTACGACCAACGACTTATTGAAAAAAAAAACTTTTACTCCACCACTAAAGAAGGAATCGACGAAGTAGAAACGTATCAATTTTGAATTGGGAGTCTTTGATAATTACTACCTACTTCAAATTTATACCGTTTTTTAACTACAAATAAAGCTGCAAAAAACATCAAGAGATGTGTGGTAAAATTAATACCGTAAAAAATCATTGGCCCAGTGATTACCATTAATATTATTTAATCATCTACTCGTACCCATCGATCGGCCGATTTTCATACTTGACCGTGTCAATTGCGATTCAATTCGTATCAAAGTTGAAACAAAAAAGTAGTACCTACCAAATACTACCAGCAAGGTTTAAGTTTCGTCGGACTAACAACAAAGAGCTCACGTACGCCACCGCCACAGTGGAAAAAGTACAGTAAGGAAAAATGCGTAAACCACATATTAGACATAGACTTAAATTTATTATAACAAAAACACACAACAGAGAATAAAAACTCATACACACAAAATAGATAACAAAATAATGTTTTGTCATAAATACCCACGTAGAGATTTAACCTCTAATTATTTCTCTTACGTGTAGTACACTTCAAAAATATTTTCACAGCGGGACACAACTAGTTTTCAATAGTGATGAAAAACTGTAGTTGACCCTCATAGTGAAAAACGATATTGATGATGTCCGTCTCCAGGTCTTCAGCTATTTCTGTACCAAATCTCATAACATCAGTTCAGCCATTTGGTTGTGTAAAAGTAATAAACAGACGAAATACGAGTTACTTCCGCTTTCATAATATTAGTTAGGATAACTTTTTAATTGTTATGTAATTTTTTATTTTTTATTATACTATTTTTTACGCAAGATAGATCTACGATTGACCACCAACTCACCTGATGTTAAGCGACGGTGTGGCCAAGGATGGAAATCGTCGATCTAGATGATATCTATTCATCTAGCCTTGAAAATTCCAAGATTCTGGTTTTCAGGAAACAAAAATGGCGGCAAAGAATTCCATTCCTGTGTAGTACGCATCAAGAACGTGGACCGATATCGTTCACGGTTTCCGACTGTTGAAGTTCAAAATTGCATTAAAACTGAGTCATCATCATCGTGAAACCAATTAAGAGTAAGTAGTCCGACTATCGTCCGTTTAACAGAAATAAGTCTTTCTCATCTCTCCAAAATAAGGTCGAGTAAAAACGAGCGTGAGCCAGTTGGTTCACGCTTGTTTTTACTGTCGTATAGCTCGTTTTTCTCGTTGTTTTTGTCGTATTGCTCGTTTTTGTCGTATAGCGTATATGACATGAAGTTAGCCCCCTGTAGACGAGCAAAACACAGATAAAACGAGTGGCTCATTTCGTTCGCTAGGTAAATTGAAAATTATCAAGTATCCTACTGGTTCCGACTTATACTGTGCCTGAACACGACCAGTTTTCGTTACATAAGGAGATATACCGTGTTCCGTGGCACCGCTCCGCCAGCATTACTTCATGTACCATTCAATTGAATGGTTTGTGCACACTACTACACGTACTGATCTAGTACAAAATCATTGAAAAAGTAAATATAGAGCAGGTTTACGTGTACAAACGATATAGACCGATTTACAGATGACAGATTAATTTTGATAGACATTGCATTTGTTTTATTTGTTTTTACCCGACTGCGCAAGGGGGGTTATGTTTTCGAGCGTATGTATGTTTACATGTAAGTATATATTTCTGTATTACCTCTTACAGCCTAACGGCTTAACCAATTTCGATGTGCGGGGTGTCGTTAATTTCAATGCCGATGTTTTTTGAAAATGTACATATTACAGCATTTTTTGTGGTTTACTGTTCACATCTATATGTCTCACAATCTATTCCATGCTGGGAGAAACTAGATACGTAAACCAACTATTTTTGAGGTCGGTGTTTATATAGGCCTTAGTTTAGGGCCTGACACCGACCTCAAAAAGTAGTTGGTTTACGTACCTACATAGGTAGACGCCCAGTTTTGTTTTTTTTTTGTGTTATTTCGCCCTTTTATTTTTATTAGATAATTTTTTTAAATTACTTTTATTTATTCTTGCGAGAGATGTATTATTATTGTTATTACAAAAAAATATAGCCTATGACACTCTGGAAGTGAAGACCAATCTAATGACACCTCGCCCATCAAAATCGGTCCAGCCGTTTATGCAGTAGACGATCATATAGAAATGTACATACATACCCACATACATACAAACATACATACACTCGAAAAACGTAACCCTCCTTACGCAGTCGGGTAATAATAACCGCAAATTACTATTCTAAAACATTCTGGTTTGTTTACATACCGTTGAGAGATCGTTTCATTTCGTTACGAACACTTCTCATTATTTCCGTAAATCTCGGTGTTGTGTTACACTACATAACACACGCCATGCGCCGTCGACTTCATACGATAGACGAGACATTAGCAACTGCAGCACAAGATTCGTCTTAGGGCAGTTGCTACACGACTAGTAGTCCGAAAATACAAGTTGAGATTGTGTTGTATAAATTAAGTATTTTTGTAATGTATGTGGCTTGTTATTACTGATTAAAAAAAAATAAGTACAGAGACATTATGAATTCAGTCACATTTTGTGCTTCTTACGCATTTTTTGTAAAAAAAAAAACTCTGATAATGAAATGGAGCCAAGATTCCTTTTCCAGCCTCTGAAAGAAAGAGTTACCTTCTGTGTGATCACAATTTATGTGTGATGTAAGCACACAGAAATTGATACTATTTTTTTTTTTTTATTCTATGATAGTACAATTTTGAAACCCCGATCCGAAAAGAGGGATGTTGTAAGTTTGACGTGTGTATCTGGATATCTGTATGTCTAGCATATTAGCTCTTAGCCGTTTTTTTTATGTCAGGGTTTTGAATTGTACTTTTTAATAAAACATAACGATTATTTTTTATGCTAGATAGATATACGATTGACCACCTACTCGCCTGATGTTAAGCGACGACGGTATGGCCGAGGATGGAGCTCGTCGATCTAGAAGATATTATTTATTATTATGATGAAACGAAGCCAATTCGTTTTCCTGCCTGTGATAGATAGTTATTCTCTATGACTATATCGCAGAGATTGTTTTTTTTTTAATTCTTTGGAGGCTTTGCGCTTGACCGCCAACTCATATGATATCGAACGATGCTGCGATTAAATATTAAATCCTATTATATCTAACAATAAAATTAATAAAGTCCACTTTTTTATATTAATCTTACATTTGGCTTACATGCCAAAGTTCATATACCCTCCTCGTAAGGTCTAAATGCTAAGCCGCCCATTTGGCCCCCTAATGATCGAATTTAAAAAAAAGTCTAAATGCGACAAAGTTACATTTAGACATTTATCTCACTATCTCAACTGTAGACAGAGAAAGGCTAACTAGTACAGCACACCGACTTTAAATCACCAGTGTAGAAAGACTGGGTTCAACTATACCAAACCTATACCAAACATCATGATTCATACGCCCGTTTTTCGTGAAAAGATAGAAACACACAAAATCTAAAACTTCATTAACATCGCTATACCTCAACGGATACACTCATCACAAACAATAAAATAGTATAAAATCCCAGAAAAGTTATAGCTGAATATGTCGTAAAAAACGCACATTTCGACACTCACAAGGGAATCAAAACCTATGGGGTACTTCCCGTTGACCTAGAACTCTGAAATTTGGCAAGAAGCATTGTGTTAGAGAACACTTATAGGAAAAAAACCGAAAACTGGTCATTTTTTATTTAATCACAAAAAATAGTGTCTCTATGCAAGGAATGAGGGCTGCCTCAAACGTTCGCTCGCTCGAGACCACACGCTTTTATACTTAGAATGCAAATATCTACAGCGTACATGAACCTAATTGCATAGAAATTGACAATGATCATTCATAAGTGACAATACACTAATTTAATGCCAGAGAGTATGGCCTTGCTATCGGGCGTTCGTAATATTTTGGTCAGCGGCAAAATGTAATTGCATAAACCGGTGTGGGTTTCGCGGGTAAATGTGATTTCCTACGTTTTCCGCATACTTTACTCATAATTCGGTTGCAAAATAATAGTTTTCTAGGGTGTGAGAAAAATTGTCACAGAGGTCAATGGAATGAGAACAATTACAATTAGACAGTAGTTTAAGTAGGTATCAAAGTAGCATCAGATTAATACTATATATTATTACTCTACTATGTATCTATTAGTGTGCTTATAGTTTTTGAGTATTTTGAATATAAACGAAATTTGCAAGGCAGACGTGTTCCATAAACCGCTACAAAAGCCGTAGCAAAATCGCCCGTGAACATGGTGCATGTAACTGTGCCGAAATATCGGGAGCTCAAAATTAACGCGAAACACGTAAAACATCCCGTTAATCATAATAGTGCTTTAATTAATGACCGTGATAGTTTAAAAAAGTGTAGTAGCAAAATTTTCCAAAACAGTAAAAATAGGCACCACTACTTTACAAAAAAAGGATAACATTTTTTAACTTCATCCCATCGTGCAAGATATCGTTGTATAGGTCTCTTAAAATAAGACCATGGTTTTATATGCATATAATTTTCTTCTCCAATGTGATATATGTGCGAGATAAATGTAAAACTATGTGTGTATGTGTTGGTCCACCTGCATTTCTTGATTAACCATTGAACATGTATTTTGAGCACTGTGCTTACAACTTTACAAGATATAGCGATGAACATGTAAAACACTTAAGTCGTTATAGCACAAAGGACATTAACCTTGTTGCAAAGTGGTCCTAACAAATAATACACGTCAAATTATTTTCTTATAACACCCGGAACCTACAGTTACTACAATACGGAACCCTACCTTAAGCGTGAGTCGATACGCTCTTGGCCACTTTACCACTAAAAAGCTGAAAGTGTCAGCATTGAGAGTTTTATTCTCTTTCAAAACATAAATCCATACCACGTTGGAGCAGTCAGCTCGTGCTCGCAAGCCTTCACATTGTGCCCTGGTGACGTAAGGCGGCCCCATTGCGGCCACTTTCGATTTCTGGATACCCTCGCATTTCCTTACTGTCGCTTACGTTACCTATAATATCACAGACATAGTAGATGGAGCATGCGACTTCATTTATATGAAAACCTTGCGTGCCACATTTTTGGTACCAACTGTGACGTCACACAAACGATTTTGTGATGGAATGTTCCATCCGCGCGAAATCTATTCAACCCAACGCATCCGCGCGCTTGTACGCTAGTAACTAGTCGACAAAATATCGAATCAGAAGTATATGTATATCACCTGAAATTAAATAAATCTTGGTCGTCAACCGCGATTTTTATTAATAATAATAATGATAATAATAACGTTTATTCCACTATAACAAGCCACATACATTACAAAAAGTACTTAATTTATACAACACAATCTCAACTTGTATTTTCGGACTATTAGTCGTGTAGCAACTGCCCTAAGACGAATCTTGTGCTGCAGTTGCTACTTTCCTTCAGAATGTCCGTAGTCCGGATGGAAACGGTGTCCTTCAATTGCAAGGGGTAAGTAAAGTAACGTTTTATGATATTTATGATTTGCATTTTTAAAGTAAATATTTCATTTAGTTCATTTAATTTAATTTTGGGTTAGTTTATTGTAGTTGTTGACACGCTAGGTACATACACTTTGGGTATCTATGGAAGTCTATGAACATTATACTCGAGCCGTGCCTGTACTATCATCATCATCTCAGCCACATAAACATTGCTAGACAAAAGCGTGCCTACGGTTTATGCGTCACGTAAGCGTAAGTTCCACTACAAAAATCACTCTTATGCAGTCTGTTATCTTGTTTTTTTCTCAATATAAATACTTGCATATCCGTATATATCTTATAATATAATTTGTATAGGAAGAGCCTGTAAAATAATTATACTTAGCTTAAAAAACTGAAAAACCAAAATATGCAATACAATACATATGCATGCGACTTGCTGTTCATTTTTCTACAGGCACTTGGATGATGATGATGAGTGTACTGTACTTAACTAATGTTTCAATAAAATCAGTTTTTGTTGGGGGTTTTGAATTTTCAAATCTTAGAATTAAATATATAGTGCATATTTCGATCATCGTAATGTTTTTAAATAAAAACTACGTGTCACTCACGTCTGTTTTGAGCCGAAATATCCGACTATAGTTTCAACCGCATTCGGCGGTATTTTCAAAGGAGCAGCACACACGTCACTCTCGGTCGTCTCACAGACGTGAGTGATCCGTAGTTTTTATTTAAAAATGTGTGAAAACCACGTTAATTTTCATTGTAAAATCGTAATGTTTTGCTGTTCTTAAGGCCGTATTTCCTCTTAAGTCCATAACCGTTCAATATCTTGTAATACATAAAATATTTACTGAAATGATTAACTGTGAACCGAGCAAACACTAAGTTGAACACGTAGGCTCAATGATGACACATACAGATAGTTGAAAAACTTGTGAAATGACGCAACATCTTAAACTGGGTAATTAGGTAAGATAAACTGATTAGACGCACAACTTAATAGAGGTTTAGAACGGGCGCTATTTAAACGCGCACCAAAAACTGTATTTTTTACACTTTTTTAATCCCCGACTGTTACAGAATATAAAGATGTTAGGGTGGCAACACTTGTCTCAATAATATGTATATTTGTATCGTATAGCAATACCCACTCTTCCGTTCGATTCATGTGTGTGCTAGGCAGGCTAAAGAAAGTTTAACAAATAAACAATTACAAAAAGCTATCGAAGTTTCATAAACCCATCAAAATACTTTACACCGACCCACGAAAAGATGTATATGTTAGATGTGTGTATCTGTGTGAGTGCCTGACTGTAGCATCGTAACTTTCAGACCGATATCGCTAAAAAAAATTTTTTAAACAGGATTTCATAGAGTTCTTAGCAATGTTATATCAAAATCGGTTCTACCTTTTTTGTAAGGGGTTTTTGAGTTTTATAAACTTATAAAACTCAAAAAAAGTAACAAACATACACATACACTTTGGTATTAACTTATTTATAATATTAGTGAAATGAGAATAATTATAATTTGAAATACTGAAAAGTCTATTTCCAGTCAGCCTGTCCAGTCCTGAATAAAATATTCTGCATAAACTGAAAATAATTACGTTCATATTTTATACATAAAGCTATTATACTGCATCCGAAAATCTAGCCAATCAACATGTGTTTGTAAAAAAAAAAACGAATTTCGAATTTATTTATTTTCAACCGACTTTAAAAAAAAGAAGGAGAGCTCAATTCGACTGTATTTTTTTTAAATGTTTGTTACCTCATAACTTTCGACTGGGTGAACCGATTTTGATGATTCTTGTTTATTTGAAAGCTGGTGCTTCCCGTGTGTTCCCATTTCTATTTAGTCCAGTTCTGACAATGACATCCATGAGAAGTCGGTTGCTTCAGTTTTTTAAACTATAATTATTTATTGAACCAAAAATACGCATTTTTACAGGGTAAGAATAGATACATCAATAAAAAAACTAACTATCTAAATATTTAATTAAATAAATAAATATAGGTGGACATTTCACACAACACTATCTAGCCCAAACTAAGCAAAGCTTGTACTTTGAAAACTAGATGGCTGATAAAATACATATATACTTTGTTTTTGTAAATACATAAAAACACCCAGACACAGAATAAACATCCATGCTCATTACACAAATGTTTGCTCTGGTTTGGGAGCGAACCCACGACCTACAGCTCAGACGCAGTTGTACTACCACTGAGCCATGAGGCCTGTCAAAAAAGTTGTGTGGCCATACACACAAATACGTGTCAAATTAAGTAACCTCTCTTTCGACAGTTAAATAATATGCAAATGTGAGTTTGTAATAATGTTTCTGAATACTAAAGGAGTATCAAATATACTCCTTCTCAATATCATAATAGATTTAAATAACAATTTAAATCATAACCAAAATTAAAATAATGTTGACTAATTTTAAAAAGATTTTATATATTTATTAATCTCGATGGTTTTGTACTTACCACTTATTCAGCAAAACGTAAAACAGCCTTGTTTATAAAAATAAAGGGTAAAAAAGCTAACCCTGAAATGAACGATTATTGTAGGGGTGTGAGTAAAACCGGGTGGCGTAACTAGCACTCAATAAAAAAAGCTTTAAGATTACGTACATATAGTTAAGTAACAAGGAATTGGAATTTTCAAGGCTAGAGTGAGATATCTTTTAGATCGAAGAGCTCCATCCTCGACCACACCGTCGCTTAACATCAGAAGAGATGGTGGTCAATCGTAGATCTTGCGTAAAAAAAAACATTTTAGATAATAAATATTGGACTATAACGCACTTATATACTTACAATAAATTGTTGAACTAGGTATATTATTAGATTAAATTCTAATTGAATTATTGGTAATGAAAAAATAATGAAATATCTTTAAGTAGAAACATTTTTTAAAAGGGCTTTACACTAAGATCCCGTCAGGGTTACCGAAGATAAGTATAAAACACTTTTAATGCCACCAAAGTAAATCATAGACTACGAATAGCGTACGTCATAGTATCAAAATCGGTTCAAAAGTTATTTTTTGCAACAAAATTGCGTATTTTTTTAAACTTAAAAATAAATTATGATGTACATCATGTACATCTGATGTACAATAAAATAATTCACATTCAGAATATGCTTAGTAACGCTATTATGCGTTACAAACAGTATTGCACACATCTACCAAATTTTTATTTATCTTACTTCCTTCCCCACTAAGATGTATCTGTTTACGACTCGCAAAATATTACAGAAATACTCGCCGTTGCTTTCTTTTATAGTAGGAAGTGATAGTAAAGTTTAGCTTAGACAAATGTCAAGTATGTGCTAGATTTTTAACACCAGTTAATCTGTCTTGTGAATATTTTTTTAGTTAATCAATGTTATTCTTTTTTTCAACTTTTTCTTACATGATGTAGGTCTACTACTGACCACTAGCGACGGTGTGATCGAGGATGAAGTTCACTGATCTAGAATATCTATCCACTCTCTAGGCTTGAAAATTACAAGATTAGAAGATTACAAGTAGTTTTCAGGAAATATAAAAAGCGGCAGGTAGTTCCAGTCCTTTGCAGGACACATCAAGAACATACGAAACAACGAAATACGATATTATAAAGATTGTGGTTCGAACCTGACCAAGGTTAGCAGAAGACCGATATGTGTGGAATAAAGAAGAAAGGCCTACCTATGTTCAGCAGTGGGCGAAAACAGGTTGATAATGATGATGATGATGATGAATAATAAATTGATTGCTCGAGCGAAGCGAGCGCGTTTCCATGTTAGCTAGCTAGCTAGAGCGTTTGAGTGTTCCAAAAACTAGCAAAAATAGTCTTACGTAATAAATGAATGGTCCCTTGTGAAAATACGTAGTATAGATAAATGATAGTACCTCTGTGGAAAATATTGTTAGAGGTATAGCCATATACGATCAAATCGATATTTCGAAATCGATTATAGTCGATTTGGGACGTATCAACGTATCGGACAAATTATTTAGCAATGCGCATGTCACTAAGGTTGTGGGTTTTCGACATCGACAGTGAGTCCATCGACGACATAACTGCTTGGCTACGTGGCCTTCATCACGTGCACCTTTTAACTTTTCAACCGATTTCAAAAAAGGAGGAGGTTCTCAATTAGATTTTATTTTTTTATGTGTGTTACCTCAGAACTTTCGACTGGGTGAACCGATTTTGATGATTTATATTATTTTATTTGAAAGCTGGTGCTCCCCGTGTGGTCCCATTTCAATTTGATCCAATTCTGACAATGGCATCCATGAGAAGTCGGTTGCTTCAGTTTTTTAAACTATATAATTACCTGTATTCTAGTCAAATGTGTTACCTAATTCAGTGTCAGATTTACCTAATACATAGTAGTCATATTTTTTAACTGATTGGTTAAATTGTATTATCTACACCTTAAGAGCATGATGATGAAACAACAGTCCTTAATCCTTATCGCTAAAAGCAATCTCTTTCAGGCAATCCCGACTTGTTTGCTATGCTACTTGGTATAAGCCATTTCAAAAACTAGTTTACAATTGGAACTTTTTTAATTGCTATCTCATTAGCGGGAAAGGAGTAGGCCTTGTAACCGCTTTATTTTGTCTTCAAAAACTCGTGTTTTTTGTTCGAATATATATGTGTAAAAATAACCAACTATATGTCGTGATTGAAGAATAAGTGATAATAGTAATATTAATAGAAAGCAAATTGATTATAAATTTATTAATTGAAATAATTATAGTATTATATACCGTACTATAACAAAGCTTTATCAAAGGTGAGCCGTTCTTTAAAAAAAACTTTCCACGGTTCACCCAGGTGGTCTCAGGGGGGTGAACGATGGGTGAGAACTGAAATTTATTTATTTATTTCATTACAATATGGTAGTGATTATGGCAAAACGTCTCTACATTATTTTTAAGCTGTAGTAGAGGTGTATTAAAGTTTTGTTTTGCAATATACATTTTTTGTATACATACGTACATACATGAACAGATCATAATGAATTTATCTATGCCGAGTCATTGCGTGCAGACGAATGATATTTTGAACACTTAAGCTACTTATGTAAAGAATTGTTTTGATGATAAAATAATTATATTGTTTTACTCTAGAGTCCACGCCACCACTACAGACCGGTGGTGTAATTTTGGAACTAAATTTGACAGACCCGCCATTGTCTTCTGGAACCCAATATGGTCTGAATACGACTGAAACCCCTTAATGGGGATACTTTATTGGAGATATTGGGCTAGCGAGATTTGCATATTTGCCATTTTCAAATGACAATAATAATTAAAAAGAAACTATTTTTAACGAGTCCGCGTTTGGCCACCAACTCACCTGTTGGAAAGCGTTGATGTGGTTTAAGATGAAGCACACAGACTCAGAAGTTACTTATCACTCTGGCCTTGAAAATACCCATGTTGTATCTCTCAGGGGACAAAGAAGCCGACAACTTATTCCACTACTTGGCTGTCCGGAATTTAAACAAGGTAATCAAGAAACTAATAATAAATAGATTTTAATAATACGATGAAAAGTACTTACGGTAACTAAAAAATAAACACAAACTCGACTATCTTACCATTTTCCGTCGAGTTCCAGTGGTAATCTCACGCTTCCAACTTCAAACCCTCGTTCTTACGTATATTAGAAGGTACCCAAACTAAGGCATTATTTTATAAACATTTCATAAGTATGTCAATCCTTACGTGATGTTTTGATCTCAATTAAAAGTAAATAGAAATATCTTTTAAATATCCGAAAATGTAAAAACGGCAATGATAGCCAACCCCGTCGACCCAGAAGTCCACATAAGGCATATCTCGTAACAGTTCTGTAATCCCTTGCTGCCGCGTGGGGAGAGTCGCCGGTGCCGGTGCTGCAAGCACAGTGCAATACGCGGACCCGCGGCGCGCGCGCACCTCTTTATACTAACCGATAACAATATAAATAAACGTTTGTATATTTGCCAAAAGAAAATTGACACTTTATATTTCATTTTAATCTTTTTTTTTATATGCGTGTGGCACGTGAAAGTTTAACGGGAAAAAACATTTGGCGCTAAAAGTTTCATGTCTTTTTTCAATATGTGTGGCCAGTTACAGCTGCAAAACTGCTTTTTTCGCAATAAGGAACTTAGAGCGCCCAAACTCTTTGTGTCATTTTTTTTTTTTTTTACAACATATGTGGCCAATCATGTATCGAGTGTTATACTATAACGTCTTACTCAATTTGACGTAACTTGCAACCAGATAATCCTGTCGGCAACATTTATTACATCACGTAACGAGCGACTCACCCTTGGATTGCGTGTTTAGCGTAATGTGTTGTGCGATAAATTCTAATAGTTCGCTGTTCTAATTAAATGTGCATATTTTTTAAATTGCAATCAGTTTACTGTGTAAGTCAGTTCTTCGATGAAAATTGTGTTTGATTTGTTCTATGTCGATTCATTTTCTACAAAGCTTGTTTCGTAAACGTTGTCTGATGTTTCTTTGTCGGTGTCGTGATTTTGTCCAATTTTTTTTTCACTTTGGTCTTATAAAAAGAACTATCGCAGTATAATTCAATCTCCAAGACGTGCCCCATCGTTTCTTTCAAACGATGCCAAAAAAATGTGGATTAAATCTTTGTTATAACAATTGTCTGTTAGAAGTTCATTATCACCATGTCATTCCTAGTTCACTGCTGCTGGGAATAATCCATAATTTGTTATTTATATTTTTCATATAGCCTAAGTGGCTAGTACTATCAATTATTACAATTTTAGTAGTCAGTAATCCGTCATAAAAACTGACTGGTGTGTCCGTTGTTAGATTTCAGTAATCGATACAAGCTCTACTCTGTTTTATTTATTTACATTGAATAAAACCATCAATCATTTTAAAACCTATATTATCTTACCTACAAACGACTACAATCGCATCAAAAAGAATACGAGTATATTTATCTTATTCACATATTCAGCGTTCTACGTTTCCTTTTGACCTTTTCTTGTTTCGTTTTGTTCTTTCATATTGTAGCTGCAATCCTATGACCACTTTACATTCACAAATGGACTCGTTACACCTTTGTTATTTTCGTCTACCCCAAAACAAATTAGTGCGTAATGTCTTCCCGTAACTTAACGATTAGTGATTATTGAAGACCTTTACTGACCTGTCACAGTACAATAATGCCTGATCTATTACGTAAGACACCATCTTTCTCCGGTTAAACTGTGCTTAATCATTGATCACAATTAGTTGTGTTACCTAACTCTTTAGTGACGTTTTGTTGCCATTTTATGACTTTTATATCGCCACCGACATTTAAGCAATTGATATTTGATTGTTATTTAAATAAAACAAGTTGTTATAAAGTCATTAAAAATGCGTCGAGTCAACTTTTGCCAATTTTCGAAATTGGGCCTCTCAAATTGCTTGAGAGAATTCGCGTAACATTTCAGTGCTTGCTGTTGTCGCCGAATAGAAGAATCCGCCAGTTTATCGAACGACTACGTTTGTCGGCTTGCGGTTAAAAGCCTAAATTGATTTTATGTTCAATGAGTTGGCTGGTTCAAAGCTACCTCGACAGAAACCGCTAGCCCTAGCAAACTTATCCAATTTCTTAGAAAAAATCAACCATAACCTTCTGCTATATTCCGCAAGTTTAAGTAATTCTTTAAGCTTTTTTGGAACGGCAAAATAGATATATTTAACACATTTTACGAAAGGAATAAACGTTTGGCTCTCTCGTAAATGTAGTTTTTAAACTCCTACTCTGCCTAGCTGTTCAATTAAAGGGCGGAATCATCTATCCGGCGGCAACTATTGCTATTTGATAATATCACAAATTCATTTTGTTCCAATTTAGATTCGTTTATTTTGTACTTTTTTGTTTGTTCATCATCCTCAGATGCAACTTCCTTTCAATCTAGAAACAAGTAATTGTTCTTCAATAGTTGTTTTTGGCTTTTTTTGGTATAAAAATATCTATTGATTAAGAACAACTATATTGTCCAAATGTTTGTTTGGTAAATTAGATCGTAATTATATGTATTTGCAGAATATTTTCTTCTTCAGACGAAGTAATGACGTAGTTGTTTTGATCATTTTATTACTATTTTGCATCAGAAGAAGAAAGATTTCATCGTTTCCATTTAAAAGTGTTTTTAGTCTTTAATCTATAGTTCTCAATTTTCATTACCCGATGATAAGATTGTTCTTTATCTCAGTTTCTACGAAAATGTTTGCTACCTCTACATTAGCATTTTCTGATTCTGATTAGCTCCTTCTTTATAGTCTCGGACGCTTAACATTACGATCGCAAAATTCTAATTTAAGGTCTAGAACATTTCCTAGGTCATCAGTTATTGATTCTGCAATAATTATGATATTTTAACTCTCGATTGCATCAAAAATAGTTACTTCTGCATAATTGGTTACATATTATACTGTTGAGCCACTTTTTCCTAACATCATTGTATTGTAATAGCGCAAGGTCAGAGTGCGTCAACAGAGCATCGTGAGAGATTAAGACAATACTCATTACAAGCCATTAACGTATTACTTTCCAACGAGTTTAAACAGTGAAATTGTAATCATAAACAAGTTACAATTACTAGTACGAGAATACTATGAACGAGCAGTGAACTCTATTTTTCAACAGCGCATAGACAATTTTTACCTTTTGTAACAGTGAACCGAAATTTTTAAGTTTGTGTGGCGGAATTATTGTGTTGACTTAAGTGTTTTGATATTTTAAAGACACTTGGGGTTTATTTTCGGGAGTGTTGAGAAGAAAATCATCAGAAATGAACGTAAGTAAAGTTTTTTTAATTTACAAATTATGACATGACTGTTTCGCGTATTTCTCACTTTCTTACGCAACTGAACGACAATGCGAGCATATTGCTCGCCTATGTTTTCATTTTCACCCTTGCCAATAACAGTCCAATTCTACCCAGAACAAAATATACTTTTACATTTCAACAAATTGGAATGGTAAGGTGTTAAAACCCTATACATCAATGCAGCGCGCTCGTCATTTTTATTTAATAGCAAGTTATTAAGAAAATATAACAGATTTATCAAAATCCGAATCGATCGATCAACTGCTATTTATTTTTTATCTGTGCTATATCTCAAAATAAATGAACTTAATTGTAAACACGTTTAGATCAACGAACCCCATAGCGTGTTACGGCAATGATTAATATCTATTATGGCAACACCGAGTGGCATAATATCGCCGAATGTGGGCCAAGGCCAGTGCCATAATGGCATTCAAATTAAAATGCAACGCGCCGAATGCGCGGCACTTATGTAATGTCAGCTGTCAAAAAACGCTAACAGGTTGGCGGGATGATGAGTAATGTCACACTGGGTGATCGATTTGACGTTTCGCTAATAATGATTTAGGCGATGTGGTAATGATACGGGTAATAACGTGATATGATATAAAATCCTTCATGATATATCACATTGATGCAATGTGTTGAAAGCATTGACCTCTATTATTGCCAATTGACTGGCGGCTGTCAAATTATTATTATTTATTTATCATGGCTAATTTGATAATCGCCACTTTGACCCTGTAAACTTGAATGCAGCCAGGTACGTGATTCTACGGAACTAAAATTAGTAGTCCGAATCTCTGAAGTCCTATTGCGAATTTTTGTGTTGTTTGTATACTTACGTATTATATAAGTGCAATCTACACTTATATAATACGAGTAGGTACATGTCAAATGAACTACGCCATCTGGTTCTTACGCTCTGTATGGTTTTGATTGCATAGAAATTGTAATTTAAGTAAACATGTCGCATTGTAATTGTAATACAAGTAAACATGTTTTATTAGAGTTAGTTTTGGAATTTTCGATCCTAGAGTGATTACTAGGTCTGTGAATACCATCTGCGATCACATCGTCGTTTACCATCAGGTTTTAAAAAAACGGTAGCTTCCACTTAAATTCACCGGCTTTTAAAAACTAATTTTAGTATATCAGTCTGTATTTTAGTTACTAAATCAACAGTTGAGGCTAGTCCTAGTAAAAAACTGAAACAACTGACTTCAAAATACATACGTAAGTTTGTTTACTTGAATTACATATTTTTCCAGTTATTTTGTTTCGAAGACCAAACTACTAAACCGATTTTGATGATTTTTAATGGACCAATCTTAATGTTTATTCTTACATTTGCGATCACAAACATAAAAAAACCGGACAAGTGCGAGTCAGACTCGCACACTAAGGGTTCCGTACCATTATCTATAAAAACAGCAAAAAAATCATGTCTATTGTATAGGAGCCCTTAATTTTATTTTAATTTAATTATTTAGTTTTAAATTGAATAACATAACTCAATATTTTGTGAATATTTCAAGCGTCTATCTGTTGCCGTTATCAATATCGAGCAAAAAAAAAACATGTTTGTTGCATGGGAGCCCCCCCAAAATATCAATTTTATTTTAATTTAATTATTTATTTTTAAAGTGAATAATTTAATTTAATATTCTGTGAATATTTCAAGCGTCTATCTGTTGCCGTTATCAATATCGAGCATAAACAAACAAAAAAAAAAACATGTTTGATATATATGCCGCCTGAATGCATCAGTACTTTATCTTGCACCAAAAGAGGTACTTAGCAGGCGCTAAGTGTGCGACACGATTTGCCCTTTATTGCGTCGTAGCAAGAGTTGATATTAAAATAAATGTGAGACTGTGACACTGTGAGACTCCAGTATCTGTCCTATTCAATATTCTGTACCTCAACTTTCGAAAAACAAAGATCCTCTTACAAACAATGAATCCTTACGCAACACACAAGGAAGTGTATCAAAACAACATTACAAAACCAATTACCGATATATATTCTCGAAATTAAAGGCAGAGCAACAGTTAAATAAACATTCCAAACGAGAATGAATGGCTACGTAAGATAATCGCGTTAGCCGCCGGATTTCGAGTCCGGTCATGCAAATAAAGTCCTTCGCGGACCGTGGAAAGTGAGACCAATTGTTTACTTATCTTGATGATATAATCAACATCGTAACTCTTCTGTTTGTATTTGAACCTTGAAAAATTATATATTGACAGATATCTCACAGCCAAGTAACTGTTAAAGATTTTTAAGGAATATTTTATAATAAAAACACGATAGTGAAAATTAAAACCTATGAAATTCATAAATATAAATAGAAATCTAACAGCGCAGAATCTCGCACATAAAAATCTATCAATCTCAAGAACTAGAAGAGCTAATACAGAAACATACAAACACAGAAAAAAACATAACCGTCTTGAGCAGACGGGTAAGAAGCTGGATGAAAATCACGGAACACTTAGTAGTGTTTCTAACGTATGAATAACTATGCTTTACTAAATATTAATTGAATAACAAATGTTTTCAATGCATTTATTTTTCTGATAAGTATTCAATATTTGACATTTATTTGTGTCGTTGAAGTTGGTCGAGGAATTGCGGACCTCAAGTAGAAGTAGACAGGCGAGTAAGTATACATATAGTTGACATATTGCAAGACGAGTAGACGGTCGGTGGACGAAGGCGGTTGTAGAATGGTGGCCTAGAGAAACGACTAGACTAATAGGCAGACCACCAGCCAGATGGAGACAATATCGTCAAGCCAGAGGGCAGCTGGATGAAATAAGCGCAGGACTGGGAATAATGGTGTGATAAAGAAGAGGCCTATATCCAGCAGTAGTTCGATAGAGATTGAAATTATTAATACCTATTGTGAATTAATATTTAACTTTCACGTCCAATTTTAGAAGTCTGACTCACTGTTGACTGTAGACTAGGCGATATGGCCTAATCGGCCTAACTGTCCTAGACAGTTTCACCATAGAATTTACAAAATTAGGGTTGAAGAAAAACGAATGGTCACTTCACAATAAATTCAAGGTTAGTGGCAATCCAAAACTCCGTACTCATGCATCAATATACAAAGGTTGATCACCTTCAAAAGTGATAGTCTGACAGGTTGCTATCACAATACCATGTGCAACTAATAACTTAGCAATTGTCATTATGTTGCAGCAATTTGTCTAAACGCAGTTCGCAAAGTATATAAGTTTCAAAATTATTCACATTTGGCTTTATAATTTGCTGCGCGATGCTAATTTGCTGCAAGCGTGACTGGTGACCTTAACCGATATGACATTTCAAAGAGATGTCGCAAAATCAAATTATATTATGAGGGTATAATAATATAACCATGCAGAGAGCAATAAATCGCAAGGTCGCATGTAATGTAAGTCGTCGAAAAATAATCCCTGACCTTGTCTTTGAGGTACCTTTTACGGATAATTTATCCATTGTTAATAAATATATCAAGCATGGATTAAACCAATCTTCTTCTTCTTTTAATTTGGACCAGATTAGCGAATTTTTTTAAATGAGCAAGTGCCTTTATTAACTATGTACAGCAAAATAATATACAGACTTAACTAAACTACTACACAAAAAGCACATCGATTACTCCAGACCGATAGAGGTCTAAAAATTATTAGCGCATTTGGCAGTATCAAGTATTGACATTTCTTCAAATTTTACGTTTAATACAATTTGTTATGTTTTAGTCACTATCTAATTCGCGTAAATAATCATTTTCAATTACGAATCATAAACTTTCTCATAAAGTGGTGATAACTTTACTGAAAGCTTCTATGAAGTATTGCCAGCAATGTGTAAAGACACGTAGAAGCTTTCAGTAATCATCACTATTTTTCTGAGGCCTGAAGAGGACTCAATCATGTATTCTTCTTCTTGACTTTGACCCTATTGAAGGAAACAAGAGTATAGAAGATAAAAATGAAGAAAAGACATAAAGGTCTCGTATCCGAATGCCGTTAAACTTTATAAACAACAAATAGACCTCGACAAGAGCCAACAAACGTTCATGACCATGCCTTCAAAATTCAAACGAGGTCTTGTTCTCGACTCAAAGCACCGTAGCGCTGTGCCGCAAACCGCGACTTTGCTAAGTCCTTGCAAGGCAGCCAACATTACAACACCATAGCCGGTTGCCGGTCGCCGGCTCTTACATAACACTGCAGTGGCTCCCTCAGCTATTCCAACGCAACAGATTGCACTAACGTCAGCAGCGAACTTGGTAAATACGTAAGCAACTAATAACGATTTTACTACAGATTAAGTGTAAAATGTAGGAACTGCGATGATTTATGTTTGTAATATGTATGCTTTCGTAACAATTAATAGTCTGTAATTATTGTAAGGCAAACATTACATTTTTCAATCACGGATGAATCAAGTAAATCATCGCTACCAATAACTATACGAGATTTCAATAATTAAATGCTGATACAACTGTATGAGTTATCTTAGGAATTTTGAAATTGTCATAAATTTTATCCTTCAGCAGTCGATTCAGTAATTTTTACCAACAACCCAAACAGAAGAACAGTGTTTTTTGATGGGTCGCATGTTTTACATGTTTTTTAGAGTTCCGTACCTCAATAGGAAAAAACGGAACCCTTATAGGATCACTTTGTTGTCCGTCTGTCCGGGTGTCAAGACTTTTATCTCGGGAACGCGTAAAGGTATCGAGTTGAAATTAAAACCATATACGCAGATCCATAGTATCTTGCTGCAGAAAGAAAAATAAAATTTCTCAGTTTTCGTAAAAAAACGTTACAGCCGAATATGTCGTAAAACACGCACATTTCGACACTCACATAGGAATCAAAACCTATGGGTTACTTCCCGTTGACCTAGAACTCAGAAATTTGGCAAGAAGCATTGTGTTAGAGTACACATATAGGAAAAAATCCGAAAACTGGTCATTTTTTATTTAATCACAAAAAAATTGAGTCTCTATGCAAGGAATGAGGGCTGCCTCAAACGTTCGCTCGCTCGGTTCCGAGTGGGAGGCGCCGCTACTATAGCCCCTAGTCGGATCCGAGTGGTGAGCAAGGAATGTGTTAAATATTTTTACGATGTATATTTTTCGGTTTATGAAGGAAAATATAAAAAAATATATGATTTCCCCCTTTTATTTAGTTTGTACGGAACCCGTCTTCGCACTTGTCTGGTTTTATTTCCAATCTCTTGCGGCCTATACTGTTTGATTTACAAGATGTCGTTAATTCGTCTTTACGCCTCACTTACCATAACCTACATTCTTCCTACATTATTATACAAATTTTAATATATTTTTAGAGCCACTTAAGTTGGATCCTCGCAAGGGCAAACGTCGATCAAAGACAAATCTCGAACAATTTTGATATTTTATACACAAAATACTTTTTTTGTTTTTTAAATATATTATACTAAACTTGTTATCACCTATACCTATATATATATATATATATCTATTAATAAGAGGATACGGGAAGCAATGACGACTATTATTATCATCATCATCATCATCATCTCAGCCATAAGAAGTCCACTGCTGAACATAGGCCTCCCCCATGGATTTCCAAAAAGACCGATTGGAAGCGGCTTGCACCCAGCGTCTTCCCGCCAGTTATATGAGGTCATCTGTCCATCTCGTGGCTGGTCTTCTTACGCTGCGCTTGCCGGTACGTGGTCTTGTGGAATCTTTCGGCCCCATCGGCCATCAGTTCTACGTGCTATGTGCCCTGCCCACTGCCACTTCAACTTGCTAATCCTCTGTGCTATATCGGTGACTTTTGTACGTCTACGTATCTCTTCGTTTGTGATTCGATCTCGTAGAGTGACTCCGAGCATAGCCCTCTCCATAGCTCGTTGCGACGACGCACTATATGCATGATAGAGGACTATTATACGACGACAAAACAAATGTTAATATTTCCCCAAATGTCATCATGACCATTGAAAATGACCGTGCCACTTCACTGATTCAAAATTGGAACGACACCGCGACCGCGAATCCTTGCAAGGCAGCCAACATTACAACATCATAGTTGCCAGTTGCCAGACTCACCAATCCCGCCATTACGTAACCATGTAAAGTGATTGCAACACTAAATGCATTACTGATACACGTTAGGATGAATGTGAGGTGACCGTTGCCGCGTTGTGTAATTTCGAGTACAACGTTCTATAATTGCGAGCCACCAGTTCACTGACATTGACATATTTTTTACGGTTACATCCAAAGAGGTTACATCTAATTTGGAGTAATTTCAAAATCTGCGTCTTTTATAGCCCATAAATAGCTAAATGAAGCTCGAGCTCTAGTTTCTTTTTATAGGAAAGTTAAGAGCTGGTTACATTTCGCAATGATTGCGATTTTTATTGCCTCCACAGGTCTATTTAATTATATTAGCTCTCAATTAATAACATATATGGCTTAGATTTAGATATATGTGAAGATGATTATGTGCCAAGGCAATTCTTTCGGTGATTTCGTGGTTGGGTCGTGATTGCGATGTGCCGAGTCTCAAATTATCTCGTAATTGTAGCCTAAATTAATTCAGAACAAATCACCCCATCGTTTAGGGTCACATGGTCCAGTGACAAACTGACAAGTCACAAAAGGTTCAGTGGCAAAATACTACCGTTAGATGTTTATGTAATAATTTTGAAGACAATTTTGTGTTCGAATATGGCTCGTGTATAAAGGTGTTAAATTCATCGTTCGTATATCTTAACTGGCTTTGCAAAGAAGATAGAGCTGAGCTACGAGCTTTAAAAAAGGTAGGGTAGTAAGGTAGTAACCCTACCTTTTTTATCAGCTCATCTACAATCAATGCAAACGTCATTACTCGTGAGCCGCAGTATGTTTAAAAATCTATCGTAGCAAACAAGTATCTATATTAAAAGAAAAACAAAATATCCGACTGCAGAAAAGCAGTTTCTGCAGTCTAACTTACGAATTCGTTGCGCTTGATACGCTGTTGAATGCACGTTTTTTGTAAGAAAGTATGCGTACAATCGCTGTAAAAGATTATAAATGCGCATTATTTAGTATAATTATACAAAAATCACTTGTTTATTACGAAAAAGTTCGTTGGAGGTTACGAAAAAAACGTTTTTTTTAATCTTTACGATATACCTCACACATCAAAATCGGTTGAGCCGTTTAGGCTGTAGGCTGTCAAATAGAAACATACAAACATACATACACTCGAAAAACATAACCCTCCTAACGCAGTCGGGTAAAAAATGAGTACTAACGTCTTGATTGAAGAAAATAATGAAATAAGGACATCACCACCCTCAATGCCACATTATTCTATGCGAATAGTCTAGTGAAGTAGGTAACGGGCACTCACCAGCTGCATAACATTATCGTGAGTTACCGTGGACGTAACGCACGCAACGTTACGTCACTCCGAAGTCCGGACAATCGCAGACATTTGCGTATCGAACCACTATGATACGGCGTGGATACTTCAAAAAACAAATCTTGAAACTAAATAAAAAAACAAAAAACTGAATGGGTCTTTCCGAATAGATATAATCTAAGTGTCTTTAAATCGCGAGTGAATAGGTTTCTTCTAGGCAAGCACGCTCCATAGTAGACCGTAACTGTCTCTTAACACCAGGTGAGTTGACGGTCAAGCGCAAGCCTATCGACGAATAAAAAAAACGGCTCTGTTTTTTAGGGTTTCGTAGTGACCAGGGTACCCTTAAAGTCTCGTTATGTCTATCTGTCTAGCCGCTATTTTTATTTTTATTTTAGAGATCCATTTATGAAATTAAAGAAAGACTAATCAGTCTTTAAACAGATAATCCCGTCTCGTTAATTGCTTTAAGTTAACGAGTAATAATCGATCAACTATTTTAAAATGTATTTGAAGTAAGATATGAACATTTCATTTAAACTAACATAAGTTGACTCGTATCTTGTGTTAACAACTCTGTGCTCATCAGTATCGAACCTTGTTTTAAGTTCACATACCACCCATTTCTCGTTGAAATGCGAAAAATCCGTACTCAGCGATATCGATCCACATTCCTGTTGCGTACTGCACAAGAATGTAATTCGTTGCTGCCATATCTGTTACCTGAGACCTATAATCTTGGAATTTTCAAGGCTAGATAGAGTGAATAGATATCTTCTAGATCGACGAGCTCCATCCTCGGCCACACCGTCGCTAAACATCAGGCGAGTTGGTGGTCAATCGTAGATCTATAGTGTATAAAAAAAAAGAACATAAATTGTGATGTGCAACTACGGAACCGTGCACATTGCGCGTGGCCCGACACGCACTTTGCCAGTTTTTTTTAAATAACGCCGCCGTAT
Source organism: Lycia hirtaria (assembly GCA_947563715.1). Taxonomy (NCBI): domain Eukaryota; kingdom Metazoa; phylum Arthropoda; class Insecta; order Lepidoptera; family Geometridae; genus Lycia; species Lycia hirtaria. The sequence goes on from OX387378.1 coordinate 11,821,885, forward strand.
CGAATCGACCCGAAAACCGAATCGGATGGCCTAGTGCGAGTTTTATATTTGAGTACGTTCAGAGATTGTGTTCCCTTCATACAACGCGCTGTAATTGTATTATGTATAAAATGTTGCTAACATAGCGAGAACATGTTTTGAATAAAAAAAAACCGTAATAGTACCCTGAATATCTCGCTACAATCGCATACACAACGAACACTTCAGTACTTACATCTAATATATTAAAAAAAAAAAAAAATATCTAAAATATTTTGTTACGCTATATTTTATAGCGATACAAAGTTGGCTCGCGCTCGTTTTTACCCGACTGCGAAAGAAGGAGGGTTATGTTTCGTACAAACGAGTGTATGTATGTATGTATATTTCTTTGGCACGCCCTAGAGCCTAAACGGCTTGTCGTATTTTTATGTGAGTGATGACAACAGTTTCGTCTTAGTTGTGAGAGTGACACTGGGTACATCAAAGTAAAAGAAAAACATAATTAAGGATTTTTTCAAAACCTCTTTTCCGCAGTCGGGTGTTTTGTTTTTCTTTCAATATAGATACTTGTTATCTTGTTTATCTGCAATTAAGAGAGTGCGACAAAAGTTCAAACGAGCCGACTTTAAATAGTGACATTTTTAACAGTCGCTTCAAATTATGTTATCACTCTCTAAATTGCAGAAAAAGCAAGATAAAAACGGGCGGCGAGCCAACTTTGCATCGCTATAAAAGTTGAGCGTAATCCCCTTCCTTGATTTACGCGTTCCTGAGTCTTAATAGACCAGACAGACAGACGAACAACGAAGTGATCCTATAAGGTTTCCGTTTTTCCTTTTAGGTACGGAATCCTAAAATAAATACAAAACTATCAAATGACTGTTACAAAACTGAACGAAATGTAGATATGTCTCCTAATAATCGTAATGCCAAAATCATTGTAGGTAAATAAAACCCAGGTTAACAACACCATTAGCGTGCACGACGCACTTTGCATTATGTCATCGGGTAACTTAGGGTTGGCACTTGCCGCTCAAAAAGATAAATTATTACATTAAGTACAGAAAAACCAAATATATTATATATACAAAATCTTGTACTTTTAGTGCACTAATCTAGGATAAATGGATTAACTCTTGCTAAAAAAACGTGTGTATAAAATTCCGCAATTTGACGAGGTCTCATTTGTATGGGTTTTGGACAAGGGACAAATTTTAAGAGGTCAAGGGGCCATCTTTACATCTTTTCATCTTTAGTTTTTACTGTATGGATGTACAATAAAGTTATATTCTATTCTATTCTTTCATCTTTACGAAAAACATTATGACTAATCATGAAATCCCGAAAAAATCTACTGTTCTAATAAGTTTCTCGACGTTCGACAATATGTATAAGTAATTCAAATTATAATTTTTGACCGAGTGAACGAAGCGAATAAAGGTCTCTGGATGATTCTGCAAAATTTTCTTTCGTCTGTCCTTTTGTTTGTAGGTCATCAAGATCATGAAAATCCGATGCTCACTCACCGATTTTTTTCATGTTGGATAGATTGACCTGTATTAAGCGACCGTGTAGCCGAGGATAGAACTCGCCGATCTAGAAGATATCTATGCACTGTAGCCTTGAAGCCTACATCCATAGCATTTTTAGGGTTCCGTACCTCAAGAGAAAAAAACGGAACTCTTATAGGATCACTTTCTTGTCCGTCTGTCCGTCTATCCGGGTGTCAAGACCTTTATCTCGGGTATGCGTGAAGGTATCGAGTTGAAATTAAAACCATATATGCAAATCCACAGTATCTTGCTGCAGAAAGAAAAATAAAATGTCTCTGTTTTCGTAAAAAAAAGTTATAGCCGAATATATCGTAAAAAATGCACATTTCGATACTCACAAGGGAATCAAAACCTATGGGGTACTTCCCGTTGACCTAGAACTATGAAATTTGGCAAGAAGTATTGTGTTAGAGTACACATATAGGAAAAAATCCGAAAACTGGTCATTTTTAATTTAATCACAAAAAATTGTGTCTCTTTGCAAGGAATGAGGGCCCAAATTTTAAAGTGAATTAACCGTATCATGTGGGGTATCATATGAAAGAGCCTCATTAGCAAAAGCTAAAACAGGTTTTTACATATTTTTACGATGTATATTTTTCGGTTTATGAAGGAAAATATAAAATATATATATGATTTCCCCCTTTTATTTAGTTTGTACGGAACCCTCGGTGGGCGAGTCTGACTCGCACTTGTCCGATTTTATTATAGCATTGGTCTCATAGTGAAAATTGTTCAATGAATAAAGTACGTCGTTTATTGTATTTGTGTTCAGAGAATACAATCAGTCTTACTTATAAACGAATGTTTAAATTTTATTGACTTAATAAGAACGTGTCACTTTCTGTCAGACAGGAACTGTCACGCGCGAGAACGGAACAAAACACTGTACATAACTAAAATGCGCTTATCCAGCGTTTATAAATAAGACGGAATATTTGCAAATGTTGCTCAACACCGGAACAAAGTAATCAGCTATGGGTGACCATAAAGACCTCGCCTGCACATAACCGACGCTGCGGAGCCGTAATGCCGACGTTACGTCAAATTACATTGTAATGCAAATACTGGGCTGGGGGAGGAAATTAACGATTTACACGCTTACACGGCAGTTGTTGTTGTCACCGACATAGCACAGCGGATTAGCAAGTCGAAGTGGCAGTGAGCAGGGCACATAGCACGTAGAACTGATGGCCGATGGGGCCGAAAAGTTCGCGAGTTGAGATCACATACCGGTAAGCGCAGCGTAACGTGGGCGTGGGGTAGAAAAAATATTGAAAAAAATAATAACATTGGTATTATTATTTCAAGATTTTTTCCACGACTTTCTCGACGTGATTAATATATGTTCATGCCAAATTACAGATTTCTACTTTGAGCAAAACGGCGGACGGACAGACAAATAGACGGACATGGCGAAACTACGAAAATGTCTTGTTTACTAGGGAACCCTAAAGAGGCCAACAATCCGGCAATTTTTTTATTTTTGTTTGAAAGGATATACTTTTAGAATGTCCCATATAAATGTAACCAAAACCGTTTCAGTAATTCGGTTTCTAAAATAATAGTGCGCATTTTGAAGTCAGTTTTTCAGTTTTTTTTAAGTATAATTTATTTTATCAAGCTTGAACATTTTTAAAGTAGGTATTTAAATATTTCGTAGAGGAAGTGGCTCTTTGTCTTGAAATATTTATACTATACATACAAGACACATAATATCTAGAGAAGACCAGTAATCATTTATACTGCAACATTTTCACGTATGACATAATACGTTAGTGTTCTGAATGAAGCAATAAACGACATTAAGTTACAATCCAGCAACTGTCAACACAAGCAATTAGTACACATAGTTAGTTAATTGCAACAATACGTCATTTGCAAACGTGAAACGAAGTAACGTTTTTAGGTAAGGCCCTGAATCATAGGAGAATAGTTAACTACCAAATTTTTTCCACGATAGTTTTCTATCCAAACAGATTTTTACCCGATTGCGTAAGGAGGGTTCAGTGAATATTACAAGCGTCTACCTGTTGCCGTTATCAATATCGAGCAAAAACGAGCAAAAAAATCACGTTTGTTGTATGGGAGCCCCTTAAATATTTATTTTATTCTGTTTTTTAGAATTTGTTGTTATAGCGGCAATAGAAATACATCATCTGTGAAAATTTCAACTATCTAACTATCACGGTTCATGAGATACATCCTGGTGACAGACGGACGGACCACGGACGGACGGACAGACAGCGGAGTCTCAGTAATAGGGTCACACTTTTACCCTTTGGGTACGGAACCCTAAAAATCACAAGCGAACGTTCCGTTGACAGTTGGTATCAATCATGTGACATAAACTTTAAAATAGAATAAACGGTAATGTTACAAACTCTTTGGATAGAGAAAATAAGGTCTAAGAGATCATATATCTTTTGAACTGATGTGAATGATATACTTAACATGAAACTTTTTTTTGTATTATTCTAACACTTACTTATTTAAACTTTATATTCTATGTGAACACCTAGTATTTCAGGCTATTTCTACTATACAGAAATATAAGATATTAGGAGAAGTTACAAACATTCATAGATATAAAATAAAGCACATTTTGCTAATTAGTCTCGGTGTCTTTTCATGTTGTATGGGAGTACGGAAGCCTCGGTGTGCGAGTGAAACTCGCACTTTACTATGAAGTCACATTTTTTTTTTATGTAGAAATAGGTTCGCGCTTGAGCGCCAACTCGCCTGATGTTAAGCGACGTTGCGGTCTACGATGGAGCGCGCTTACCTAGAAGAAACCAATTCACTCGCAATTTAAAGACACCCAGATTATATCTATCGGGAAAGACCCACTCAGGAAGCGCATTCCACATTCTAGCAGTCCGCACGATGAAAGTGGAACTAAAGCGTTTCGTTCGGGTTTTTGGGATATCCACCATGAAACGCTGACGCTTTTTCGTGTTTCTAACCGTCCTATAGAAAAAAGGGCTAGAAGGAATTAGATCATGCAGATCAGATGCACACCCACCGAAATGGATCCGGTAAAAAACCGACAAGCTACCAACCTCGCGACGATGTTCCAAGCTTTGAAGCCTAGCTTTTACGAGGGATTCGTCGCCAATTAGCTTCCGGGCACGTTTCTCTATAGATTCCAACGCCTGGAGTTGGTATTTCGCCGATCCATCCCAAAGATGCGAACAATACTCCACGCACGGCACGACCGAACTTGTGCTTGACGTGCTTGTAACATAAATGTTAATGTAATTTTGCCAAAATATAACAGTTGTCACTTTCAATGTCACCAAAACAAACGGAGACGCCACATGGTGCGAGTGACAAGTCAAAAGTTGCGTAATGAATCGAAAGCAGTTTTCGCCGGCCTTCACCCGCTGCGCTGGCGCAGTGGGTCGCGCTTGTTGCGATACGAGGAGCGTGTGCGGGGGGCCTTATGTGGTTTGTTTACTAACAACCGAGTGGCCGACACCGATACCTGATAACGAATGTAAATGCATTGTTTAAATAGATTGATAACTGTTACTTACATGAGAATTAGTTTTATTTACTCTAATGTTGAAATATTAATATATGTATACCTATATTATATAGTTCATCATCATCATCATCAACTCAGTCACAAGAAGTCCACTGCTGGACATGCTTCTTCCCGGCACACAAATATATTATTCCAGTAGATTTTGAATTCAGAAACTGAACAGTACTTACGGTCCAAGCCCTTTAAACTCAACATGCATTGAGAGCAACTTTCTTCGGCCCACATCTGGCCAGCATACTAATTGCGATGACAACACTGACACGCGCAACACTGCGCGTCCTTCACCCGGTGGAACACTTGGATATACGCTCACCACGGGTCACGTTTAAGAGGATCGTTCAGTTTATTTTTATTCTATTTTACAAACACAATTTCTCTTTAACAATATTATAGTAATATTAATAATATTAATTCAAAATGTAAGGAAGGATAAAAACAATTTTTTTCTGAAGTTTTCGCGATTATTGACTCATTGAATTATGTAAAATATACGCGACAAATCCGTTAAAAATTGTTTATGATACCGATGACATTTTTATTATACCGAAACTAGTCGAAAGAATGTATCCGAAAGGCTTTGCTTGCGGTTACATTTTTGAAAAATGTCGCATATTTTGAATTTTTTTGAAAAATGTAGCATACCCATTCATCGTTTAAATGTTAACAACTTTTACCGTTTTTATCTCATGTATTATATTGTGCTAAAACGATCCTCTTAACAGTTTGGCCGCAAGTCAAGAATCTCATTTAAAAATGTAGTTCACATTTGCCGAAACACTTTAATGTTTGACCTTTCGATTAAAAAGGCTAGTCGTAAAGTTGAAGGTACTTGGTAATATGAAACACAGGTTAAATAAGTAGAAAAAAATGGTTGTCTATAAACGGACGATAATTTTACGTGATAACGTCATACTCGGACGCATCGACCGATGGAGTGGAAGAGAAATAAATGCGTCACAAGCCGAAGCCAAGCTTAGGCCGATCGTGCCTCTCTATCGCTTGTTCCGCGCTCTCGCTTGCACGCTCGGCTCAGGCGGAACGTGACAATGAGTCATGGTTTTTCATACGTGCAGCCGGCGTTCATCGATTTATAAGACGTTATCACGTCAAAACAAATAGTATATAATTAACTAGCTTCACCCTGTTTTTTCACCCGTGTGGTGATGATGTGTGTCTTTAATATAATCCTTCCATCCAAACCTCTAGCCAAGGACAAATGTGCCGTCAAACGGCTTCATGCTCTGCCTATCCTGTGCCAAATAGGCATGATTATAGATATGTATGTATGTATGTATGATTGAACTAATCTGTAGCTTGCAGAATGTAGGTGCTCCTAATTTATTCGTATTTATAGTATTTACGTTTATGCAGCTGTTATTTCACCATACAATATATCCTGATATATACCAAGGTAAAGATATACATTAAAATCGAAAAACTTCCTTTTCCTACATAATTATGTAAAACTTTCAGTCAAGAAAAAAATGCTGGCTCCATATATTTTGTCGAAGGTCAATGACCTATTTGTATGGAACAGCTGATTTTTACCGTGAGTTCAAGATGCGTCCCACTCTTACTTCCAAACAGCCAACTCGTTTGAACGCGGACCAGCGCAGCCGCTTGCCAATTCATCTATTAGGAGACGACAGATTAAACTTTCATATCTCGTTTGCATGTAGTACTTATTTTAAAAAGAGGTCAGTTTAAAAAAAGTCGACATACTTAATTGTTGCACACAAAAAAAACACGAAGGTTGCGGTTTACCGTGAACTACACATGTTTAAAAGAAACTTTAAATTCACTTGCGATTTACAATACACGGTAGCCTATCTCCTTTTTACTTTCTAAAAAGTACTAATGACTCTGAGAACCAAAATTGTATTGTATTTGTATTCTCGCTAAATGACCAATGTAATCAGTAGCATAATATAAGTAGGTACCTAGGCTTATAGAATGCTCATGAATTAGATTTTCCGAATCGAATCGATGTCTGTTTTTTCTTCTCGCTTCTCCGTCACAAGGTGCGAATACCGCTTAAAAAAATAAGGGGTACCATCCTACACACCGTAATAGTAGAAACCGTAACCAATACATTAATTTTCCTGGTATTTGTTTCCAAACAACCACCACAGCAACAGGTGGCAACACCGAGCGGCGTCGAAAGTTCGAGAGCCGTCCTTCACCCATTGCCACGGTTTGCCACACTGTTATGTCATATTTGTTTATTCAGAAATTCAACCATGATACTGAGAATCATTAGCATTAGTTAAGGTCGTTATGTTTGGAATGTTGAGCGTTGCGAGGAATGTATTAAGTGCCTAATAAATCATAGGTTATTTGTAGTTGCGGAAAACTTTTACTAGAGACACTTTTTTGACGAAATAGATATACGTTTTATTGTATGAATAATGATATGAGTAGAAAGAGTGAATGCTGATATGACGAAAGATGTTTGGAGGTAGCTTACATTCTGTACCGACTCCACCAGAGTGAGATAAGATAATGATGAAATGTACGTTGGGCTACCAACACGCCTGATGAAACATAATGCGACTGAGGATGAAACATACCGTTATACATATATAAATAAAATATAAAAAATAAAATAATTATTTTTTATTCTATTTTGAGATGTTTTGAAAACCCATAAAAAAACTATACATAAAAAAAACAGTTGGCGCGGAACGTCTAGCAGGTGTAAAACACCGAAAGCATTTGGCATAGAAAACGCATACATATTTTTATTCTCTTGTAGAGCACTGTCTCTATTTTAACAATCCTGCCTTCTTCGCCATACCAACAGCCGGTCTCGACACATTTGATATTTCCTACTAAAAGCTTAGAGTAACAACAAGCATGCTTATTGCTAAAAGAAATCTGTGCAGGGTAACTGTGGCAGGAATTTCCAATCATATGAAGTACTCTACTATTTAAAGCTACAAAATTTGGCACAGAACTACAACTACTAATTAGTTTTTTAGAATGTGATATTGGGCTAATTGCGAGGTCGACTGTTAACACTAGTTTACTTGAAATGTTTAAATATTAAAATTCATTAAGCTAGTTAGCCTATCCTATCCTCATCATAATACGTTATCTATAATTCTACATGTCAACGTCTAGACGTTGATCCCCTACGTCGTCACCGCAACTCGCAGTTCCAATCCAATCTACCTAAATTACGCAACACACTATAAAACCACCTCTCAAAGTAAACACACACAAAAATACTTTATTTCTATTCAATATTCTGACAAAAACTAAATACGATGGTATACAATAGCGTCGTGGCGGTTGCCCTCGCGCGTTACCAAAACACATCATGCTCTGATTGATGCGGCTCACAAACTGTATTGTTCTTATTCAACACGACTCGGAGCTGTTTTGTAACTCGTGAGAAAATCATTCATAACAGGTGTTTAAGATTTGCCACAGGCCAGTTTTGGTTTTGGCGGGCTTGGTGTGGAATTTTGACCACATGTGATACACCCGCGTGATGCAAGGAGTGGCAGCAGTTAAACAAATGTGGAATCGACGTAGACCTTCGTAAGATACCCAGATGCATTGAGAATCTGTCCGGGATATCTGGGACTGTATCGATAAAAACCCTTCCAGTGGCCAGCCTTAGTTCAAGACGAAGGCCTCCGGATTCTCCAGACGAACATATACCAGAAAACCCAATGGGAACGGACACCGCTCCTTCCAGGACAGGTAGTATGTTAGTAGTAGGTAGGTAGTTATCCACACTTTCTTCGGCTTCAAACCGTATCAGGCACTCCAATTGGTCGTCCACCTCAAACCCATTTGGATGGAAGGTTAGAATCCCCAGTCCCAGCCATACCTGAGACTAAGATTCGACCTTTAGCGGATGTCAGGATAGAAACAACGACCGATGCCACAAGAAAAGGAAAAGAGCTTTGCTTCCTAAGCCCACGTTGAAGCAGTCTGGTTTGCCAGCTGTAGTATAACAGCTCTTACGCCGCTCAGACTTAGCTGCTTAGCTCAGACGCCGGTATTAGAGTGCGCTGTTCATCTATTTCCTGTTGCCGCAATGGGACCACTTGAGAAACACAGTGGAGCAGGAAAAGGGGAAGAAGAGTCTGCAAGGGAGTTATCCAGACCCAGGGTTGTCATGCGCTCATTAGGCTGGAAATGCCTCCGAGGTAGTGGTTACAGTGCGGATCCTATTTTGATGCGTAGAGGAGTTATTTGAAAACCCCTGATCGGAACAGACAACGGCCAGGACCGGTAGTGTACTGTTTTTTCGGTTAAAATAGCGGTTACTCCTCAGACGCTTGGTAGAGAAGTAACCGCTATTTTACTATGATGGAATCCCTAACAGCACTATCTTCCCGTGGCAGTGTGGTACCTACATGTGCATATTTCTCTATGTAAATAATTACAATAAAAAAATAACGGACAAGTGCGAGTCAGACTCGCCCACCAAGGGTTCCATACAAACTAGTAGATAAAAGAGGGTAATCATATATTTTTTATATTTTCCTTCATAAACTGAAAAATATACATCGTAAAAATATTAAAAAACCTGTTTTAGCTTGTGCTAATTAAGTTCTTTCATATGATACCCCCCATGATACGGTTAAAGCCATTTAAAATTTGGACCTTCCTTCCTTGCAGACCCAAAAGGTTGTGATTAAATTAAAAATTTCCAGTTTTCAGATTGTTTCTATGTGTACTCTAACATAATGCTTCTTGCCAAATTTCATAGTTCTAGGTCAACGGGAAGTACCCCATATGTTTTGATTCCCTTGTGAGTGTCGAAATGTGCATTTTTTAAAACATATTCAGCTGTTTTTTTTTTTACGAAAACTGAGAAATTTTATTTTTCTTTCTGCAGCAAGATACTATAGATCTGCGTATATGGTTTAATTTTAACACGATACCTTTACGCTTTTCCGAGATAAAGGTCTTGACGCCCGGACGGACGGACAGACAGACAGACAGACAGACAGACAGACAGACAGACAGACAGACAGACGGACAGACGTACAGACGTACAAACGGACAACAAAGTGATCCTATAAGGGTTCCGTTTTTTCCTTTTGAGGTACGGAACCCTAAAAACTAAAAAACACGCTTCAAATTATTATATTGTCACCGGTCCTCGATAAGTCTACAAAGTTTGAATGAAATCTAACCGTTTGAAGTGGGTCAAAATCAAGTCCAAAGTAGTCGGTTACAAATAAACATACAAACGTGCATACAGGTGAAGCTAGTAAAATCAAGCAAGGACCAACTGCGAAAACCTCGTTAACGTTCAGCTTATTCTAATACTAAAATATATATATAATTATGTATTGTGCCCAATGCAGTACTCGTATGTGGTTGTAACACATAATTGTTCGTACAATATTCGTACGTCGGGGAGAATTCCAAATTGCATTTTCACTTGAAACGACCTTTCTATGAAAATTAAAAAGGGCTTTCTACTATATAGAGACGCTAATGACCTCCAAATTATAGGTTAACAGAGTAGAATCGAGTTTTATGAGCCATCAAAGACGATTTATTGTACTGGACAGTGTTTGAAATTAATTTGACAACGTTAAAAATTATGTAAGTATATTTTCATTTCAATTAATGAACAAGTACTATAATTAAAAAAATCTTGTAACCATTCAAGTGCATTTCAAATAAAATTGGTCAAATCAAATGCGTTTAGCCTATTCATATACTTTGGGATCGGACCATAGACTTCTATAGATACTCCAAGTGTATGTACCTAGCGTGTCAACAGTAAGATAACAAATCACAGTTGACGACCAAAGATTTATTTAATTTCAGGACATATACATATACTTCCGATTCAATATTTTGTCAACTAGTTACTAGCGTACAAGCGCGCGGGTGTATTGGGTTGAATAAATTTCGCGCGGATGGAACATTCCATCACTAAATCGTTTGTGAGACGTCATAGTCGATACCAAAAATGTGGTTCGCAAGGTTTTCAAATAAATGAAGTCTCATGCTTCACCTACTATGTCTGTGGATCGGACATTATAGCCCACTGGCTTTGGCTAACATCTTTGGCTTATTAAACGTTTTGACTCACTGGATATGTGAACACTATGTTTATATTACATGCATATTATTAGGATACCCTTATGTACTAAGCCGAAAGGAGATCATTGTCTACATAATTATGAATAACTTTTACTATAGACTCAAAATCTTAGAAAATCAGCTGTTCGGCTGTTCCATAGAAATAGTTCGTTGACCTCGACAAAACGTATGAATATATTCAAATAGCAAATTCGAACAAGTATTTTCGTTTAACCCTTTTTTTTCAATACATACATATAATCACGTCTATTTTGCCTTACGGGACAGTCCGAGACCATTTGACGCCATATTTAATCGTGGTTAAAGGGTTAAAGTGGATTACATACGGAAAAACAGACGGACATTGCTGAATTTATAAGGGTTCCTCGTAGTTACTACAGAACCCTAAAAACTGTCCAAAACAATACAGCTTCAGCAAACAAAAGACGTTTACCAAAGTCATATAACATTGTGAACGATCGAGGCACGAGATTACTTTCTCGAATGGCTCTAGAGTTATTATCGCATATTACAGTACTTCAGGAAACTGATGGTATCGTCCGCGCAGCTAGGAAACAGCACCTTCTGTCCCTTTCTAGCTAATACTTACGTTAGTTGAGATATCTAGTTATGTCACTTACGTCGGAGACTTCCGACTGTGCACGGCGCTTAGTGCGGTATTAGTGTAAATTGTATGCTAATAAGATTTCTTACTTATTTCAGGATTCCGCACATCAAAAGAGATACAATGGAATCTTAATTTATATTTATAATTGAAGTTATCTAAGTGAAGTATTCCCCGTGCACTAATACAAACAATAAATGTGTATACTAAAAGCATCTATAACAACACAAAAAAACGGTTAAGCCATTAAGGCTGTAGGAGGTTATAAATAAATACATAATATATGTAGATACATACCCACATACAATTATACTTATATCCCAAAAACATAACCCTCTTTCTCGCACAATTGGGTAAAAAGGACTGTTACAACATGTGGCAATATGAAATCAGTAGAAAACCGGAAGAATTCATCGTAAAAATCGTTATTTCGGTATTTCTGATGCAAAAGCCCAAAGTCTTCAGATAAAGTAGAAATCGGTAAGTTCGCCAAGACTGCTACACTACTGGTCAGTTACGTCAAGATTACAGCTTGTTATAAGAATAAGTATGAATGGATTGTATTCATCCAGCTAATTTTTAAACGAATTAACTTACACCAATGAGTCCCACCCCTTAACAGCAAGTTGCCGTTGGCTCTTACCTGTAAAAGAAAGAACATCTTGTTATTTCCATGAAATACAGTACTGTAATGTAGCGCTCGTGGAGTAGCTTGACTAGGTGTTCACGAACTATCACTAATGTCAAGCAACGGACGGACCGGTCAGTCTTCGGATGGGTGACCGTGAGTGGCAATTCTTTCTGAATGCTACCGTGGGTCGGATGACACGTTAAATTGTAGGTCCAAGTTGTTTGTCAATCGTGGTCAGAGGTCTTTCGGCGGCTTAATATCTCTGACACTAGGGCTGGCCACTAAGTCTATGCGAACTTACATAGTGAAATACAATTTTCATTTGTTGTGAGAGTAAGAGACTTATATTTCCTGTATAAAAAGTTGTACCTACAGTACATATTTATTTGAATGGAGAAAAGTTTTTATTTTTAAAACAAAAGTTATTTAACAAAACAAATAATATAAAAATTACGATATCAATCAGTAATATTTAATTTTCGAAGTTTTGGTTTATATTTACAAACAATTTTGAGCTAATGACTCTTCTTCTTTTTTTGTATTGGACCCGCATTAAAGCATTTGCCAGTGTCAAGTATTAGGATTTTTTCAAGTTTCTTGAATAAAACAAGTTGTAAATGTTCTAGTCACAATCTAAGTCACGTATACAGTCAATTTATAAGTGGAGTCCTGCTTCAGTAAAGTGGTGGCGACTTTACTAGAAGCTTCAATGGAATTTTGCCGACAACGTAAAATCACACGTTTTACTGCTTTATTTCACTTGCCCACACTCACGCACTTTATCGAACAGTTAATGAATAAAACACCACCATTTTTATAGCATTAATGTTCAAAATAACACAAGTTTAGGAAAATAAAACCAAGCAACAACACGTTACTAAGACGTTCCCGCCAAAAAACCAGCTTATGACTCATAGCCAATTCTTTATTTTGACAAGTGTCAACGTTGGTTGACAGTTGGTATCACGTGATAAAAACTTAAAAATAGAGTAAACGGTTGTGTTAAAATCTCTTTGGATAAAGAAAATAGGTCTGTAACACTTACGTTTTTGAACTTCGTATGTGAATGCCTAGCATTTCAATTCATTCCTATTGTATAGAAAATATGTGAAATTACAAATATTATTAGATATAAAGTTTATTTCGTTGAGTAATTAGCCCTGGTGTCAGTGTTCGTGTTTATGTGTCAGGCATAGGAGTACGAAAGTCTCGGTCTGCGAGTCAAACTCGTACTTTACCGGATTTATTTGATAAACAATCTTTCCACCAGCAAAGTCCTGGAACTGTATTATTGATAAAATACAACCAATAGCAAATAATAACCGACATAAATGATTTCAAAAAAGGAAACAAAAATACATAATATTTAGATTGTTCATTAAAGTTCATAAAACTTCCGCACTATTTTCAAATAAAAGACATCAATGCGCACGTGCTCACCGTTCAACTCTTTTTCTTTGGCATAAATTATATTGTATTTGTACGCGTTTACATAATAACTCATAATGTCATGTCCAAATGATTATCGAGGTCATTATTCAAAATTAATAGGCAAAATGAATTAAAATTTGCTCAATTGCCGCTTGCGGAGGCTTTAGAGCGGTAAATAGTAATAAAATAGTAAAAGTTCTGTTTCATAAACCAGAATTCCGGTTTCGTTTTGTTATTGTACGTTGTTTATTTAACATATTTTTATGAAACATATTATGATAATAACATGTATTTTTAACCTGACCGCCGAAAGAGGGTTATGTTTTGCGAGCATATGTATGTATGTATCTATTTATCTATGGTTAATTTTTGGCACACTCTACAGCCTAAAAACGATTTGACGGATTTCAGCATATGAAGTATTGTTAGAGTCGTCTCAGTAATTGGAATGATATATTATATAATAATTAAATTATATAATATATCATTAAATTAAGCATGTTTCAACTAGCCGACTTAAAGAAGTTACTCTTACGTAGCTTAGAGAATTTAATTACGAAGACATTGAAGACCTTTTATGTAAAAGAAATGAATACTAAAATAATATTAATTGACCAATTACCAATTACCACTACAAATCTTACACATACACACCCCCACACAACCCCCCACTCCACAAACACGCACTCATACCCTTGGACACTCAACACACTTTCACACACGCACACGCACACAAATATACTCACACCAAAATATTGCTAAATGTTGTCTGCATAGCAAATAAATTTAATATTATTAGCCAACGGAATGATTTCAAATGAACTTGTTATATTTTGGCATATATTTATACTGATTTAATTAAATTTACCCTACTTTTTTACAACTACTTCTAATAGACTATTGTCAAAATTAGATATAAATAATCATTATTAATATATATTAAGGGAGAAGACGCTGCTGGTTCCCGAAATACAGTGTTAAACTAGTTTGGGAACCAGAGGCTTCAAGTTTATCATGTATTCTCTTTTTAACTTTGTAACAAATAAATTATTTGATTTGATTTGATTTGAATAATATACCCTATGTCACTCTTTTATTACAAAATGCGAAATCTAGGTCTTGGACAGTCTTGGTGGAACACTAGCGCTGGTTGTTTTTGATGATTATTTTTTTGTTTGATAGGTGGTTCCATATAAATTTTATTAAAATCGGTTCAGTACTTTGATTTTTATAACAAAATAACTAAAAAAATATCATCCAAGTAAACGAATTGCGTATTTTAAAGTCTTCAAGTTAATAGTTTTTTTTCAGCTTTTTAAACTATAATTATCAAATCGTGTGTATGCTTACTATTCCCCGTTATATTTTTTTTTTTTGTTAGAATAAATTTGTCTATATCTAAATTAAATCTCTCTATAACAAATCTGGGACCCCCAGGTTTGTTATCTTAGTTAGGAGTAATCGGTCTGGGCTAAGGGGTTAGCACAAAGGAGCCCATGCCCAATGACATCATCAAACAGAGGTCTTCCTCTAACGTGACGCATGCTCAAAGTTGGACTCACCATAATGAGTCCTTTGGACTCAGCGTCTCAGTGTGTCAGCACTCACGTTTATTCGCACTTCGACCATTGCCGCGAATGCTTACGCCAATGCTAACGTCAACGTGTGGATAAAGTTGTTTGAATCAGTCAAGAAATAATTTACCTGTTGTTTGACATGCGTGTGACAGAAAAAAAAAAATTGTCAAACAATTGACAGGTCCAAGTTAGGTAAGGTTGCTATGTAAGCACTGCACAAACACACGTATCCCTATATATGATAATGGTCATTGATCATGCCGCGAAGTATGTTTACCGAAGCCCAGATAAGACAAGAACTTTTTAATAGACGTGTTCAAACAAAATTAATTTCTTTTTTTCTCTATTCCAGTTACAAAGGAGGATCATCCCCAGCCACTGCTATGCCTAACATGCCTCGTGGGCATGCACCAGCAACCGCTAAACCAATGCGAAAAACCAAACCACCAGACCGACACAAAATTTGACAACCTAGTCTGACAACCAAAGCGTTCAATTATGCTGTGATACTGGCCACTTACAACTGTGATAGATGAGAAAAATTTAAGAAAAAAAAAGATGGGTATACAAGTGCTATTAGCTTCGACTGCCTTGAAAACTGTCAGTGTGACAGGTCTATGGTTGATTCCTTTGTTGCTTGGAGCGCTGACGTACCACAACTACAATTCCTATGATCCTGAAGCGAGGGTGCTGGATAAGGAGCCAAGGAAGGAGTATGACTTTGTGGTGGTTGGGGGAGGGTCGGCTGGAGCGGTGGTGGCGAATCGGCTAACGGAGGTCAAGAATTGGAATGTGCTTCTGTTGGAAAGTGGTAAGTAGATTTACTGACGACTAATTAAGGCTACTGTCATTCTGTCACACAGGAGAAAACTGATTTCTAACTTTTAATAGACAGCTTATTATACAATATTACAATATTTTTATGTGATTGGAATGATGATTGGAACCATAAACCAATTCTATTCAGAAAGCATATTGCACATTTTTCAGGCGAGGAGTGCATGAGTGAATCGCTCTGTATATCAACTTGTTAGCATAACTTAGTTAATATGAAAAAAATATCACACACAATTCCGAATAAATCTATCAAACTGGAGTCGCAATCGTTCATAGACGACGGTCGTCAAGCCAGGTCAGAGGCCTTCCGGCGGCTTAATAACTCTGACAATAGGGCTGGCCACTCAGTCTATAAGAACTTAAACAGCCTATTACTTCATCGTAATTATTATAGTTTACCAAACGATTTTAAAACGGGAAGTTTGTTTTAAGAACTACTTTAAGAACGAAGCACTGAACCGATTTCGATAAAAAATTTATAGCACCAATTTAAGAAAGTTTATTATGTATATTAGTAAGTATACTATAAAATAAAATAAAAAATTCCTAAAACAGTTCATACATAATTGAAATAGATCAAATATTAACACATCACAGATCTGCGATACCTAAGCTGTTGACACCGTGAGCAACTTCTGCGTACATAAGGAGCGTTTCGCATAAAAAGAATAGGCAGTAGTAATTAATATTTTCATAAAAAAATACATATGTCACTGTCTGACTGTCATCTAGTCTCGTCTGACCTATGGTCACGGACGCTGGAGTGTTCGAAACGTCAGGTCATACAATTATGTAAAATATATGTGATAAATATGTTAAAATTTGGAGTTGTGAGGTGGTAACAAGCACAAAAAATAACCAACCAGAACCAAGACAAGAGAAGTAGGAAGACCAGCCACGAGATGGACAGATGACCTCATACAAGTGGCGGGAAGACGCTGGATGCAAGCCGCTTCCGATAGGTATTTTTGGAAATCCATGGGGGAGGCCTATGTCCAGCAGTGGACTTCTTATGGCTGAGATGATGATGATAAAGCATAAAAAATACAGTTTTGGCGATATCACCTCCTCCTTTTTTGTAATCTGTTAAAAAAAGCCTTATTACCCAATCGTCAAATGAGGGTTATTGAAATTAATGAAATATACAGTTTACGGTTACGCACCAGCAAGCGTGCAGCAGAAGGCAGAAAGACGCTGGATACTAGCCACTACCAACCGGTATTTTTGGAAATCTATGGCCTGGTTGGATATCTGGCGGTCTATGTGCAGCAATATACTCACGTATTACAGAAACAATTGACACAAGATATTATCATGTTCCAGGTCCAGACGAGAACGAGATCACGGACGTCCCTTCGCTAGCGGGCTACCTTCAGCTAACGAGGCTGGACTGGCAGTACAAGACGGAGCCCACGCAGTACGCTTGTCTCGGCTTCAAGAAGCACAGGTGCAGCTGGCCGAGGGGGAAGGTAACATACTGTTTAACTAGCTAGCTATCCAATGACAGCGTCAAACAGAGGGAGACGTGCGACGCGCTTACATAACAACCTAAAAATTTGGACCTGACAATAAAATTGCAATAACGTGGCCAGTTATACATAGGAGTGGAAAAGAATGCCGTGGGATTACTTTATACTTCGAGTAATAGGGAATATACATGACTTATTTTTATTTGGTCATAAAAAACCTAACCACAAACAGATCCATTCCACAAAAACTAAAGTAAAATACCTTCAAAAATTAAAAAGTTACAAGCATTTTAATTTCATGTTAGACAGAGAGCACACGATAGCGTATGATGACGTCATGGTTCAAGTTTGCCGTACAAATTCAATACAAACTGTTATTTCGCGAGAGAGGTACAGGGCATCCCTCCCTAAAACTTTAAATGTTTATATCTCGGAAGTTTATTGACCGATTGCAATATTTCTTAGTATTTGTTACAATAATTAAAACTATGAAATAAAATTCATGCATATTTTCTATTCAAAGAATTCGAATTCCACATTTGTGACATTACTGTTAACGCGAGTATTCACGAGCATTCACAATGATTGAGGTGTGATTAAACTTGAGTGTTGAGTCTAAGGGACTCAGTATGGTGGGTCAAACTTTAGCTTGGGTCACAGTGTGTCCCGCGCTTAGTCCAAGGGACTCAGTATGGTGGGTCCAACTTTGAGCTTGCGTCACGGTGTGTCCCTCGGTGAGTCCAAGGGACTCAGTATGGTGGGTCCAGCTTTGATCTTGCGTCACGGTGTATCCCGCGCTGAGTCTAAGGGACTCAGTATGGTGGGTCTAACTTTAAGCTTGCGTCAGGCGTCTTTATCTGTTTGAAACTGTCATTGACATTGTATTACACCGACTTTTTTAATATGCTTGTATTACACCGCCAACTCACGCGTTCGACAATGGAGCGATTCATTCGAGATTTAAAGACACCCAGATTGTCCATACCAGGAAAGATTGACTCAGGTGAATTCTACACTTTAGGAGTACGCGCGATAAAATTGGAATTAAAAAGTCGTTGTCGCCTTTTCAAGCTTCTAACCGTCAGTAAAACCGATAGTAAAACGTAAGTAAATGTTAATAGGTATATTTAGGAATCCTCAATCGGTCAATCGCACGAGCCTCACCTGCGACCACGAACATGCCAAGTGTTCGAAACGGCAGGTTATAATATTATGTAAAATATACGGTAATAAATTCGGTAAACGTCATGAAAAATTATTTTATTTTGTCTTATTTACTCTGTTAGATTTATATCTAACAGAGTCAATAAGACAAAATAAAATAATTTACCATTAAAGTGATTTTCCATAAGAAAAGTCAGACTTAGAGACAACAGACAGTACAAGAGCTGAAAGCTGTTTGACACACTCCCGTCATTCCTTCAATTGATCGTTTGAAGTGTCATAATTATATGATCGATCGCCGACGGTATAAGGAGCAACCCCCAGTATAAAGGAGCATCTAACTGAAAGAAAAACGTCATGTTCGTCGAACCTTGATTCTTAGTAAGCTCCTGAATTGGCTGAAACATTCTAGTAGTATTTTAAAATTAATCCAAATATCACCTTTAAATAAATTATTTCACTATGAATATTCGTACAATATAAGTACTGTACATAACTGTACTGTAAATACTATACATAATATTAATACTATCTAAGCAAGATTGCAAGGTTGCCGTTAATAGGTTAGGTAGGTAATTGGTTGGGTATTGGTAGGTTGGTAATTGGTAGGTTAGGTTTGTATTAATAATTAATTAGACTAACATAACAACTCCCCTATGATGCGATTAATTCAAACAAAAAAATCCGAAAACTAACAAAAACTTCGTTGTTATGTTACAGGTTCTTGGCGGATCTAGCGTCCTCAACTACATGATATATGTCCGCGGAAACAAAAACGATTTCGACCAATGGGAACAGTTCGGAAATCCTGGATGGGGCTACAATGACGTCCTGAAGTACTTCATAAAGTCAGAAGACAACAGAAACCCCTACCTCGCCAAGAGCAAATACCACGGACGTGGAGGCTACTTGACGGTGCAAGAAGCGCCTTGGAGAACTCCGCTAGTCGCAGCTTTCGTTGAATCAGGCGTCGAAATCGGTTACGAAAATAGAGACATCAACGGAGAAGTTCAGACAGGCTTCATGATAGCTCAAGGAACCATCAGAAGAGGTTCTAGGTGCAGCACAGCGAAAGCCTTTCTAAGACCAGTAAGAACCCGAAGGAACCTTGATATTTCGTTGAATACACAAGCTACGCGTGTCCTGATAAACCCTGTTACTTTAAAAGCATACGGAGTAGAGTATGTCAAACATGGCATAAAACGTGTCGTGTACGCCAGGAAAGAAGTCATATTATCAGCTGGAGCAATTAACAGTCCTCAATTGATGATGTTATCAGGAATCGGGCCAAAGGATCATTTGCAGGATGTCGGAATTAGAGTACTCAAAGATTTGCCTGTTGGAGAGAATCTACAGGATCACGTAGGAGTCGGGGGACTCACATTCCTAGTCGACAAGCCTGTTGCCATAGTCCAGAACAGATTCCAAGCGTTCCCTGTAACGATGAACTACGTAGTAAACGAACGGGGTCCCATGACAACTTTGGGTGGATTAGAAGGTATCGCCTTCGTGAACACGAAATATGCGAACAGTTCTGGGCTATGGCCTGATATACAGTTCCACATGGCTCCGGCATCGTTTTCTTCCGACAACGGGCAAATAGTTCGTAAGATTCTGGGATTGACTGATGAGATCTACGATTCCGTTTACAAACCCATAGCGAATAGAGACGCTTGGACGATCATGCCTTTACTTCTGCGGCCTAACACGCGTGGTTATGTAAGATTGAAGAGTTCTAACCCTTTCCATTATCCCATAATGAATCCAAGATATCACGAGGATCCCCTAGATGTAGCGAGATTAGTGGAAGGGATAAAGATTGCGTTACAAGTTGCAAACGCATCTCCCTTCAAGCAGTTCAACTCAAGACTATACTTGAAGCCTTTGCCGAATTGCAAGCAGCATAAGTTCATGTCTGATGAATATATCGAATGCCAAGTGAGGCATATATCGATGACGATATACCATCAAAGCGGAACAGCTAAGATGGGCCCTTCTTGGGACAAGGAGGCTGTCGTAGACCCTAGATTGCGGGTCCATGGAGTGGAAGGTCTTAGAGTGATAGATGCTAGTATAATGCCTACAATAGTTAGCGGTAATACGAATGCAGCGGTGATCATGATCGGTGAGAAAGGATCAGACATGATCAAAGAAGACTGGTTGAATAAACGGTGACAGTGACTTTCATGTAACGAATCTAAATTGTAAGTTACCAATGTTTCTGTGTTTGAAAAGGCAGATCATTTAGTAGCATATAAACAACGCCTGTACTTTTTAGTCAGCAAGCCAAAAGCATCCAAGACGGCAAGATTCTTACAGGTTAATTCTTACTTATAGTGAGAGCAACTAATCCGTAGATTTTAATTATGTTTATCTCAGTTTTTGAGTAAATCATAAACTTCTATAGCAGTACATAAATACCTAATAAAATAGGTTCTCTAATTTTATAACAGGACTCGATCAGTCCAGAATCAAAATTGTTTGTGATTTTTTTTCATGAATTGATTATTGCTCTGTTTTGATATTGATAAACCATTATCGAAAATAGACAAAATTGACAAATCTGAAATTCTGGTGTACCTATTATGTATTTGGTTAGCGGTTTTGCCATTTGTGCCAAACTTTGCTCCCAAAACAACTCCAATGAATGCTGCCGGTAGCCTGTTGTTTTGGATGAGCAACGATCGCGGTGACACAGGCGCGAATCGCGGTACGATAATATTAAGAGAAATTTGTCGCGCCATCTCCCATACAAATAAAAGAAAAATGCTTTCTACAGATTAATAAAGAAGATTAACTGATTTCGATGTTTTTTAGGGTTCCGTACCTCAAAAGGAAAAAACGGAACCCTTATAGGATCACTTTGTTGTCCGTCTGTCTGTCCGTCCGTCCGGGTGTCAAGACCTTTATCTCGGGAACGCTTGAAGGTATCGTGTTGAAATTAAAACCATATACGCAGATCCATAGTCTCTTGCTGCAGAAAGAAAAATAAAATTTCTCAGTTTTCATAAATTAGTTACAGCCGAATATGTCGTAAAAACGCACATTTCGACACTCACAAGGGAATCAAAACCTATGGGGTACTTCACGTTGACCTAAAACTTTGAAATTTGGCAAGAAGCATTGTGCTAGAGTACAGATACAAGAAAAAATCCGAAAACTGGACATTTTTAATTAAATCACAAAAAATAGTGTCTTATGCAAGGAATGAGGGTCCAAATTTTAAAGTGAATTAACCGTATCATCATATGAAAGAGCTTCATTAGCATAAGCTAAAACAGGGTTTTAAATATTTTTACGGATATTTCGGATTATGAAGGAAAATATAAAAAAATATGATTTCTTCCTTTTATCTACTAGTTTGTACGGAACCCTCGGTGGGCGAGTTTGACTCGCACTTGTCAGGTTTTTTTTTTATGTGATTGAAATTATTAATGTCGCAGAATCCATTATTGCCTACTACTTATTACAATGTAAATGGTCTGCTTTGTGTATTAATTTTATGTCATACCCAAAGATTATTTTCTTACGTTGTTCTAATATGTTCGTTATTACTGTTCAAAGAATGTTTATATCACAATATTTTACAATTACCCCGTTAAGCATTTCAACAATAGATTTGTAGTTTTGTTAAGTTTTTTTTTGTATATTTTGTAAATATGTAAATTAGGTTATAGTCTTTGTTAAGATTAAACTTAGAATTCTATTTATTTCCTTAGAATGCCATATATCATACTTGAATTAAATGTTACATTTATTTCTCAATAAGGTGGTACGATTCCCATACAAAGGTATTTTTATAAATTTTATGGTTGAAAGATTATAGTTTTACAATGAAGTATGTAAATAAGTTTACCTTTTCTTACCGGTCTTTAGTGGGGGTAATCATATTTGTTGAAGAAAAATATTAAGATTAATTACAATAAAGTCAATAAAATATTTATCCATAATTTTCGATAAAGCAATTATTTGGATAAATTTGCTATTAATCTCCTGTTTTCTTCAATAAATATAATTGACCACAAATAAAGACTGGTATTAAAGATAACCACAATTACTTTATTGTAAAACTATACTTTTTTCGACCTTAATAGGGATTATGCATGATTTTACTTTGGATAGATTTTTTGCATGACGTTTGTGTTACATTCCTAAAAATTTCAACGTTCGGCCAATTTTTTGTTTTATTTGTATAAAACAAACACTGAAACAACCAACTCAACGAAAAATACGTTATTTCATTTATTTGGATGACTTTAAAAAAATAGTAATTACTAAAAAACATATTGTTTTTTAGTAATTACTATTTTTTATAGTTAAAAATTAAACTAATGATCTGATTATGCTGAAATTTGTATGGGATCAATCTGAAAGTATATCCTATCAAATAAGAATTTTCCAATCGTTTCATAAATGAAATGCTATGAGGTAACAAACATAAAAAATACAATCGAATTGTAAACCTCCTCCTTTTCTGAAGTCGGTTAATGAAACAAAACATAAATATAACATTAAATATCTAAAAGTGCATGTCTGCCATTTACTGCATTAACCACACTTAATTGCCTTAAATTGTACTGTTTTTTTTTTTGTTTTTGTGAAAATAAATGATTTTGAAATGTTGTTTCTCTTTTTTATTTGTTTTACAACAAAACGCCGGTTTTTTTAAATAAATAATATTAGTAACTGTGCAACAGTCACAACTGACTTTTACAGTATGCCCGGTAAGAGAAGCAGCTGACACATTCTATGTTTTTCTTTTTCGCCCAGTCCAGCATGGAAGAGATGTCATTATAATAATTCGCGCAGATTCAAAATAATTTTAATTGAAAGTTTTTGATAATGGACTACTATAGTTAATCATGTATTTCTAGGACTAATAGATTAAAAATGTAGCGGAAAAAAAAATTCTTGACGGGCTATCCCGCACACAACACATCTGACAAGAAAGTGCACCAAATGATGGGATGGGGTTAAAAAGTAAGGTTGGGGAGAGGGAGACCTAAGAAAGTGTGGATGGCATGTGTGAAAGATGATATGCGTGCTAAAAGTGTGAGTGTAGACATCACATCTGATAGAGTGAAGTGGCGAAAGGAAACGTGCTGCGCCGACCCCACCTATCGAGAAAAGGACAAGGGAATGATGACGAGTTTTAGGACTTTGGTTATTATATATAACACAATAAGTTGTAAAATACGTTATTTTAAATTGCGTATTTTAAAGTCGGTTTTTTTTCCAGATTTCTAAGCTATAATTATTCCGAGCTACCATCAAGCGTCAGACAAAGGTAATTGGAGCACGGATATTGTGTAATTATGGAAAATTACAATCATATTACAGTAACATTTCCTGTTGTGTATTTTTCTTTTTATTACCTGACTACACAAAAAAAGGAGGTTTGAGACTTCGGCAATCTATTTTGGATGTGAAGAGTCGGAAACGGAGCATGGAAATTACAGAGACAAGATTCATACACGCACATAGTATTAATTTTATTCCATCCTCAAGATGAAGGTAGATAGAAATGTTTACTTCATCAAATTATTATTATATTCACTCCTGTCAAATGGTAACGGCATTTTTTTATTTTATTTATTAATACATCAAGTCATATGCAATTAGTAATATCTGAAAACCTATATTAAGTTTGTCTAGATGACCTGTCCTCGCAGTATTGCTAAAGATTTAAATAATAAATTTAATTTAAAAACAATAAACATTGAAAAAACGCTGCCTTTGCGCAATCACGCAAAAAAAACAGCTGTTGTAGGCATGATTAGGTAGGTAATAAGCGCCTCTTTTCTAGAAACGGTAGGTATATACCCGTACTACATATTTTTTCCAGTTATTTTGTTATAAGAAACCAAAATACTGAACCGATTTAGATAAAATTTCTATGCGACAGTAAGATAGGGAAAGTATATCCTTTCAAACAAAAAATGAATTTTTCAAATCGGTCCAGGGGTCTTCGAGTGATCGGGGAACATACATAAAAATAAAAAAGATTTCGACGAATTGGAAACCTCCTCCTTTTTGGAAGTCGATTAAAAACCACCACTTATGGCATGTATAATTTAATAAATAAATACAAGAAAAACAAAATACCCGACTGCAGAAGAGCGATACGATATTTTTATTTATTAAGTACTTATACGATAAAAAAATATCTTTACTAATACAAAAAAATAGCCTATGACACTCGGAGTGAAGACGAATCTAACGTAATAATCTCCCACATCAAAATCGGTCAATCCGTTTAGGCTGTAGGCGTTTAAACAGAAATATACATACATAACCCAATTACATACATTGAAAAAACATAACCCTCTTTCTTAGTCAGTCGAGTAAAAATAAATCTAAATCAAACAAGTTTATAAATTACAGAGTTACGACAAGAAAAAAATATAACCGAATTGATAACCCCCTCCTTTTTTAAAGTGTGTTAAAAATCCGTACACAACGATCTCGGTCCACATTCTTTACGTACTCCTTGCTGCCTTCTGTTTCCTCAGAGTTGCAATCACGTAATATTCAAGGAAATTACCGGCAGCGTAGTCGGGAGACCGTCTGACTTGTGATCCGCAGGTCCTGGGTTCGAATCCCGCGGTACGCACCTCTGTCTTTTCGAAGTTATGTGCGTATTGTTGTTTGCCGCCAACTTCAAACGGTGAAGGAAAACATTGTGAGGAAACCTACATGTCTGAGAGTTCTCAATGATCTTGAAGATGTGTGAAGTGTGCCAACCCGCACTTGGCCAACATGGTAGACTATGGCCTTACCCTTCTCACAGTGAGAAGATGGCTCGCACCCAGCAGTGGGACTGTTTGTACAAACAGGGATGATAAATATATAATAATATATATATATATTTTTTTTTTTTTAATATTTATATAAATTAATTTTCTAGACCGGTCTTCTATTAAATCTACATTCGAAGATAAACTTCCGCAACGTGACTATTCCGCAACGTGACGATGTTAACGGCCCTAGAGAATGTAATAAATGTCAATTAATAAACAATCATTTTGTCATCAATTGTAACGTAATATATAATCGAAGAACCAGCTTACATTTGGCAGTCAATTAGGGACTGGTTTTAGTATTTCAAATATTCCTCAGTTAGTGTACAAAACCGGACAATTGTGTATGTTTTTGGTGAAATTTTAGTGCGCTAAAAATATTTTATTATTATCAATTAGGTTTGAGTGAGTTAAATATGTGGTCATTTAATATTGTCACTAGGTAAGTATTCTAAATTTTTATGATCGTCTCAGCCACATAAAATGCGTAGCTGGACATAGAGATCCCACCAAAAACATTTCATGTAAAATTGGTTGCCATGTCTCGCATTGTCATGCCACTTTCACTGACAAAAAGATATCAGATGAGATCTGACTGAATCTGAAGAGCCAAGCCGCAACTCTACAAAATCTAACGCTATAATGCTTATCTCTGTCAGCCTTCAATCTTGGTCAAAAAGCATGGCTCTTCCTTCCATTCCATCCTTGAAATTTTAACTCTCTAGTGTTATCAAGGCCGAAACTATGAGGGTCTAAAAATCCGACGAATCTCTTCGAGAAAAAATAGTCCCGGCCGTACCCGCTGGCTCACATGGCGGGGGCACGGCCGTGCCCCCAGATATGTCACGAGCTTTTAATAGCAACACTACTATAGACTAGACTGGGGTAACCGCATCAAAAACCAAACTATTGCTGCTAAAGGGTTGTTTTGATATTTTGTGCCCACCCGTACTGTTTACACTGATAACCGGACTACTGCAATCTGCTAATAATTATAATTTATAAAATAGATAAATATTGGTGGACATTTCACACAACACCATCTAGCCCAAAGTAAGCAAAGCTTGTACTATGGAAACTAGATGGTTGATATAATACATATATACTTTTTTTGTTGTTGTAAATAAATACTTATGCTTTCCATAAGCAGCTGAAAACGCCTCATTGAAGTTAGGATCCTTATGATGATATTGTGACAAATAACAATCAAAACACCAAAAGGCGTCGTAAGGACCCACGCGAAATAATAATACGCTTGCGATCACTTTTGGAGTTGAACATTCTGGGCATTTCCACGCTAGTGTTAGACATTCGTCCCACGGTATAATTCCTTCATTTATCGGGTTTTAATAATTTTGTTTATACAAAACTGAATATCTGTGGTTTACTGACGTCACTGCATCGAACGCAGACGTCACCGGTGCATTCTAATCTCTAGAAGATTTATATATTAGGAAAATTAAACTTACCATGCATATTGATAATATAGATCATAAAAATATTTTCCGGGTTTTTACTAAACGCTAATCGAGCAAGTTGTACCGCGATCAGCCAAATACCAACTTTGGAATCGGTTGACCAGCGAGCCAAGAGGTTAATTGATGTTTAAGGTAGTTGCCAAGAAGCTACTTAGTCTCGAACATCACCGCAAAGTATCATGTCGGGCAATATTCTATCGGTTTAATCTCGACTAGTGTGCGTAAGATCTTCATGGCCTTATTAAACCTTCCCCATACCACTACAAGGCATCAAAATGCCTAAAATTTGTACACAAGAATTCAGGTCCACCTTTTTTATGCGTACTGCACAAGAATGGAACTTCCTGCCATTTTCTTTATTTCTTGCGTAGATAGATAGATAAACTCTTTATTGTACACTATTAAACAAAAAACAAAACAGAGAAACTTACAAAACTAGTGTGACAACCTTACGTACTTATAATCTTGGAATTTTCAAGGCTGGAGTGAATACGTAGACATCTTTTAGATCGACGTGCTCTATCCTTGACCAAACCGTCGCTTACTATCAGGCGAATTAGTGGCCAAACGTAGATCTATTGAAACAAAAAAGAATTGTAATAGGTGGCGAACGAAACGCATTGAATTCCACTTTCAGCATGCGAACTGCTAAAATTTGTGGAATACGCTTCCAGAGTGAGTATTTCTCGATAGAATCGGTATGTCTTTAAATCGGTTTCTTCTAGGTAAGTGCGCTCTATCGTAGTCCGCAACGTGACTTAACATCAGGTGAGTTGGCCGTCAAGCGCATTACTAAATAAAGTACACTCCAAATGGTTCAAAAGTATGAAATAAGAAGGCGCTTGAACTAGGAAGAAATAAGTTTGAGTGTGAAACCAAGAGAAGAATACAGCTGGTCTGGACAGCGTTTACAAGCCTTCTTGTACGATCTCAAACGTACGGGGCACATTCCTCAAATACCGCTTATCTAAATATACGTGCTACTACCGCGGAAATGATAGTTTTCCTTATTAGTAATTGTACATTAGCTTATTGAGTAGACATTGAGTCGTAGAACTAGTAACAAAATCGTAGAAATATACGTCTTAAAACATCGAGCAGTTTCCATCTTCTACTCCACAACCAACTGCAGGACGGCCTCACACTACACGGCGGAATGTACACTTCTCGTCCCCCGTCACGCGATGTCTCGCGAAGTCAGTCGTCCCTCATCTGTCTAAAGGCCAAAATCTTAAATCAACTAACACTTCCAGCTACATGGTCCTGACGCTGGCAGTCAGCTCAGCACAGCGAAGCTCCTTCCTGGACGCCCTGGCTGGTTTCCTGCGCGACGCGACCGAGCTGTACGATGGAGAACCACCTGACGCAGCCGCGGTGCTGCCAGAGTATGACTTCATCATCATCGGAGCGGGAACAGCTGGCTGCGTGCTCAGCAACAGGCTCACGGAAGTTGACGACTTCAAGGTAACTTCAACGAATATATGGAACTAATCTTACGAGTTCCTAGTTACGTAAATAAATATAAATAAAAAAATATTGGTGGACATTTCACACAACACCATTTAGCCCAAACTAAAGAAATCTTGTACTATAGAAACTAGATGGCTGATAAAATACATATATACTTTTTTTTTGTAAATACATATTTATGATACACCGAAACACCCAAACACAGAACACATCCTTGCTCATCACACAAATGTTTGCACTTGGTGGGGATCGAACTCACGACCTACAGCTCAGAAGGCAGTCGTATTACCACTGAACCATAAAGGCCTTATGGTCTCTTCAGGAGGTATCTTCAAGGTTAGATTGAATATCTATCTTCTAAGTCTGCGTGCTTTATTTTCAATCACATTTCCAATAGGCGGGAAGGCGGAGAGTTATCATACACAATCGTCCTAACTCGTCGTATCTAACTGAGCCTTGTACATATAAGTTATCATACACAATCGTCCTAACTCGTCATACCTAACTGAGCCTTGTACATATAAGTTATCATACACAATCGTCCTAACTCGTCATACCTAACTGAGCCTTGTACATATAAGTTATCATACACAATCGTCCTAGTTCGTCGTACCTAACTGAGCCTTGTACATACAAGTTATAATACACAATCGTCCTAACTCGTCGTACCTAACTGAGCCTTGTCATCATCATCATCTCAGCCATAAGAAGTCCACTGTTGGACATAGGCCTCCCCCATGGATTTCCAAAAAGACCGATTGGAAGCGGCTTGCATCCAGCGTCTTCCCGCCACTTGTATGAGGTCGTCTGTCCATCTCGTGGCTGGTCTTCCTACGCTGCGCTTGCCGGTACGTGGTCTCCACTCGAGAACCTTTCGGCCCCATCGGCCATCAGTTCTGCGTGCTATGTGCCCTGCCCACTGCCACTTCAACTTGCTAATCCGCTGTGCTATATCGGTGACTTTTGTACGTCTACGTATCTCTTCATTTCTGATTCGATCTCGTAGAGAGACTCCGAGCATAGCCCTCTCCATAGCTCGTTGCGTGACGTTGAGCTTCCTTATAAGGCCCATAGTTAGGGACCACGTTTCAGTGCCGTATGTCATCACTGGTAACACACACTGGTTGTAAACTTTCGACTTGAGGGACTGGGGAATATTGGACGAGAAGACGCTTTTAAGTTTCCCGAACGCTGCCCAGCCGAGTTGGATACGACGATTGACCTCCCTCGTAAAGTTGGACCTGCCTAATCGGACCGTCTGTCCTAAGTAGACGTATTCGTCAACAACTTCAAGAGTGAAGTTCCCCACAGATATTGGGGTGGGCACTACATGGGCGTTCGACATAACCTTCGTTTTGTCCATGTTCATTTTGAGGCCCACCCGTTGGGAAACTCTATTGAGGTCTTCGAGCATCGTACTGAGCTCTTCCATCGACTTTGCCATGACTACTATATCGTCGGCAAACCGAAGGTGAGTGATGTACTCGCCGTTAATATTAATGCCGAGCCCTTTCCATTCCAGAAGCTTATAGGCATCTTCCAAACCGGCGGTAAACAGTTTCGGAGAGACAACGTCTCCCTGCCTCACGCCTCTTTTCAATGAAATTGCCTCTGAGTTCTGGTCTTGTACTCGGACTGACATGGTGGCGTTGTTGTACAAGCACTTCAGCACTTCGACATACCGATAGTCAATACGGCATCGCTGGAGAGCCTCAAGCACCGCCCAGGTCTCGATCGAATCAAAGGCTTTCTCATAGTCCACAAACGCTAAGCAAAGGGGCAAGTTATACTCTTCGGTCTTCTGTATCACTTGCCGCAGCGTATGGATGTGGTCTATGGTACTATAGCCTTTTCGGAAACCGGCTTGTTCGGCCTTGAACATATAAGTTTTAGACTTAGATTTTACGGGCTTTTATTTAAGCTGTCCCAAAGTCAGTAACTAATTGCAAGTAAAATTTGACCCACTCCCCGGTTCCCGATTGAGCTGAAATTTTACAAGCATTATGTAAATATAATGACAATGCAATATTATTATGACATGAAACTGACACGTAGTATCATAATTTACGATGCCTCAGCATGTTTCCTGATGCCATTCTCACTGTTTGAGCGTCCTTGGCTACAGAACTACGTTTCTTTAAAATACCTGTTTAGATGATCTTAAGCGATTAAGATTTTAATATTATATGTACTTGTACACACTACGTACATTAAAAGTCAATAAAAATATAAGTTATTTTCGCAAATGAGCAAAAAACGTCATAATTTTTTTATTCTATTTTATTATTTTTCGTATTCATGTTATTACGTCTGCAACAAATCCTTACAAGGTCCAATTTAAACAGAATGTTTAACGACCTACGTATAAATTAAGGTCTCCTTCACCGCGGCTATACAATTGTGCCGTGAATGTCCGCGAACAAGCGTGAACGTAAATGTGGATGGTTTTCACGGCGTGAATTCACGGCCGCGGTCAGACACACGGTAACGGCGCGTTTTAAACGCGCGGATAGAGTCGTAGAAGTTCAGACAAAATTATATGAATGCTGTATGTGGCTGAAATTTCAATTTCAAAGTGACCTCTAAAAAACAATTACTATGATAGGGATCGACGTCCCCTTCATCTAACTCTCTAACCACTGTCAAATGTGGCGTCAAACGGCCTTATTGGTATTTAATGCTTTACCTACCCCGTAAGGGAAAATAGGCGTGATTTTATGTATGTATGTCAAGTAACGTTATACGAGTAATATCCTAAATTACTCATTTTAAAACTATTTGAATAAATAAGGAAGATGTTGAGTTTTGGCGGGAACGTCTTAGTAACGTGTTGTTGCTTTGTTTTATTTTCCTAAACTTGTGTTATTTTGAACATTACTGCTATAAAAATGGTGGTGTTTTATTCATTAAGTGTTCGATAAAGTGCGTGAGTGTGGGCAAGTGAAATAAAGCAGTAAAACGTGTGATTTTACGTTGTCGGCAAAACTCCATAGAAGCTTCTAGTAAAGTCGCCACCACTATACTGAAGCAGGACTCGACTTATAAATTGACTGTATACGTGACTTAGATTGTGACTAGAACATTTACAACTTGTTTTATTCAAGAAACTTGAAAAAACCCTAATACTTGACACTGCAAATGCGGGTCCAATACAAAAAAGAAGAAGAAGGAAGATGTTTATTTCAAATTTCGAACAACATGGTACAAACATGGTACGCCGAAATGCAATAATCGCGCAGTTGCCGCTAACCGCGTGATAATGATTATGAAGATGGAAGGTGGAGATTAAAGCGCGCAGCAATCTCTCTCGCGCATCACAATTTTTTTATAAACATATAAAATCACTGAGTAGGGATATTAGAAAAGTAAGCGGCCAATTTGTTTATTTAGATAGGAGAAAAAATTCAAAAAAGTTTTAGTCAGATATCCTTTATACTGCCGATGGAATAGTGAAAAAACATATTTTTTTCAATTCCTCAGCCAATTCACAAAATATAGAAAAAAAACTCTTTTTTAAATATTTCTCCTATCTAAAAAAACAAACCTCTTACTTTTCTAATATCCCTACTCAATGATTTTATATGTTGAAAAAGGTTGTGATGCACGAGAGAGATAGCTGCACGCGTTATGACGCGTTAAGCTAATCCTTAATAAGAATCGCGCGAAAACGCACGGTTCTCGTATATATCTGAACCGGCTCTTGTCGGTAGAGTAATTAGGTATTATTATGATTCATTAAATATATCTCACATTATTTCTGTACAATTCTACAATGTTAGTAGAGGTATTTATCATAGCTAAGGAACATAGCTAGCTGTACTATGTTCGCAGTTACACCTGAAGAATGAAATAGAAATATAGAGCTGCCTTTTTCCAGGAATAGCCTCTACATAATTTTGGAAAAGGTAGGAAAGGTGGAAAACATTTTTTTTTGTCTGTTTTACCCTGGAAAGGTGGTTATTTTTGTACCGAAATAGAAGTTGAAATGTCACAAAATTTGCGATTTGAGTCGCAATAATACACAATGGTATTGCGACTAATTTATAAAAAATATAATATTAAAGGCCCAGAGAGTTATATGACATTTTAAAGATTAATTAGATATATTCAAACTCATACGTTGCCCGTTTATTTTTTTATATAAATATAAAATATTAGATGACCCGGCGTACTTCGTATCACCTATCAATGAGTGGACCCGATATTTTCTCAACGTTTAAACCATCCCTGGACTACGACAAACATTTCAAAACCAAAATCAGCTAAATCGGCCCAGCCGTTCTCGAGTTTTAGCGAGACAAACGAACAGCAATTGATTTATATATATATATATATATATATATATATAGATTATATAGATAAACGACTTCAAAATACGCAATTCGTTTACTTAGATGACATATTCTTCAGTTATTTTATCATAAAAACCATAGTACTGAACCGATTTTGATGAAATTAACCAGCCACCACCACCTCGGCAGTTTTTAGAGATTTATACAGATTATTCGGCGAAGTGATCGCTGAACAAAAAATATATACAGTGGAATTGAGAACCTCCTTCTTTTTGGAAGTCGATTAAAAACAAAATACTATTAATATTTTATATAATAGTTGATGATATAAGCCACATTATTACGTTACTAATCACACAATAATGCGTGGAAAAGTTATATCTGCGTCATTAGAATATATTTTTATCCATGTCCGACTTGATCAGACCGCAGAGTTTTTATAATCACAAATTATACCACTGGGGAATACCGTCAATATAAATCCAAGCCAATTTTTGATAGAAACACAATAATAACGAAGGCGCTTCAAGAAAAAAGTAATGAAAAAAAATATCTGCGCGTTCATATTGAATGTACGTTGAATGGTACGTTTAACGTTACGTATGGGTGTCGTTAAGGGGTGTGCGAAAACCATTTTTTAATTTAGGGTTCCGTTTGCAAAATGTTAAGTTTTGAAGTCATAATTTTTGTTAAAGTCACGTGTGTGTGTGTCCCTCTACCGGCTCACGGCTCAACGGTAGACTTTGGAGATATGAAAAAACCCATGCTAGTAGAATATATGATGAAATTAAAAGGGTGTCTACAAGCACCCTTTTATACGCTTATAAGTTGCAGTTGTCCATAGGCGACGGTTATCGCTTGCTAAAAAGGCAGACGACTCGCCTGATAGTCGTCTGCCTTTTTGCTTCACCTATTTTATGAAAATAAAAAAATGGAAAGCTATCACGGCTTATCACGGAAGCTTAACAAGTTATCCAGTTATAGTCGATTAACTTAAAATAATAACTTAGACAAGTCATAAAAGTAAATTATGATATGTAACTACGGAACCCTACATTGCGCGTGGCACGACACGCACTTGGTCATTTATTTAAAAAAACACGCATTTTTATACCGATAACATCAGTTTTTAAACTATAATTTTAGATAATACAGTAATACTTCATTTAACACGATCATAAAGAAGAAAGGCACTAGAGGTGGCTAACTATGACTATGGGTGATTAAAACAGAATGAAGTACGAAAAGCTATAAGATTGTTCCATACAATGCGACGCGTGCGCATGAATATGTACAATCAGACAAACATAAGAAAAGACTGTGAAATAACTTACGAAATAAGCACCTTAGACATCTGTTTTACTACTGCACGGGCAAATAGTGATATTTATAGCTATTTATTTAACCGATTTCAAAATGCCTACCATTTCAGAATATTTCTGATTTCTGTATACAAAATATGTGACTACAAATATTTATAGATTTATAGCAAATTTTGCTAATTAACTTCAGGCGAGTTGGTGGTCAATCTATAATAATCTAATCTATAATATATAGTAATCTTTAATAAATCTATAATGTATTTATAAAAAAACAATTTGCTAATTAGTCCCGTTTTCTGTGTTCATACGTATGTTGCATGGGAGTATGGAAGCCAAGGTATGCAAGTGATACTCATACTTTGCCAAACTTATTATAGAGAAAGCTAGTATTGAACCCAGAAGAATATGTTCAACTTCTGCATGTTTATCCAGGTGTTGCTGCTAGAAGCTGGCGGCAACGAGCAGTTCTACATGGACATCCCCGTGTTGGCTACCATGCTGCAGTTTACGGACGCCAACTGGCACTACTACACGCAGCCACAGGTCAGTTTACTGCTAATGGGTACTTTTACACTTTTTATCTATTATGCAGATCTGTAACGATTGATAATCCAATAATTAATGTGAAAAAAATTATCACAATTGGACGAAACGACGACGATGACGGTGGTCTCCACTCGAGAACTTTTCGACCCCATCGACCATCAAGTTCTACATGCTATGTGCCCTGCCCATTGCCACTTTAACTTGCTAATCCGCTGTGCTATGTCGCTGTCTTTTGTGGTCTACTAACCATTTTTGCATAGTCTGAGAAAAATAGATCGATAAAATTTTGCAAGGTAGGTATATAGGAATTAGGAAAATCTTGCAATTTAAAGACACCCCTATTATCTCTATCGAGCGGGTGCGACTCAATGGCAAACAAGAGACAAGAGCTCTTCTGTTCAGCCTGTACCCTAAACTGGAGGAGAATAGGCACTTCGCATCTGGTAATATTCTGAGGCTAATGAAGTTGAAGTCCTTCTTCGGAAATGTAGATATGTGAGTAAAGGATGGGGTAAATACAAAAGGGCCCACAATGGCTCGAAGTGCTTCCGAAGATCGTACTCTTATAGATAAAATAAGATGCCTATCGAAGATAGATAGATAACTCTTTAATAAAAGACCACATTGTACAAACACATTAAAAAAGACAATATTACTATGGCTAATCTTTCAATAGGTGGCCTTATTAAAGCGATCTCTTCCAGGCAACCATGTTGATCATAAACTATATAACAGCCAAAGGATAGCCGAGATAAGAAGAGCTATACCTGACAACGGTCACGAAGATGACCTCAGGGGAAAACAATACCTTATTCCGTATTCAAACTGCGCCACCTTGACTATCAATTAATAAAAAAATGTAGGTAGTATGCATTCACCCGAGAAACAGTCCAGACAGATAATCATTACTACAATCTGAATATAAATTGTATATTATATTATACACTAGGTACTACATGTATTTACAAAAGATCTGGTATCGTCACGAGCACTAAAGTAGTCTAAGATTAGGTACTTACCTATTTTTTAAGTTCCGTACCCAAAGGGTAAAATGGGACCCTATTACTAAAACTCCGCTGTCTGTCTGTCCGTCCGTCTGTCACCAGGCTGTATCTCATGAACCGTGATAGTTAGACAGTTGAAATTTTCACAGATGATGTATTTCTGTTGCTGCTATAACAAATACTAAAAAACAGAATCAAATAAATATTTAAGGGGACTCCCCAACAAACGTGATTTTTTTGCTCGTTTTTGCTCGATATTGATAACGGCAACAGGTAGACGCTTGAAATATTCACAGAATATTGAGTTATATTCTTCACTTTAAAAATAAATAATTACTTTAAAATAATAAAATTAATCCTATAAGCTAGCTAGTAAGATTATGGAAGCAGATTAACTGAAATAATATGCATGCTAAGATTTATTCTCACACCAAGACCATGACTTCACTAAGTATTATAGTCTGTTCAGCTAAAGAACCGCTATGGTGTTGAGGGCGCTGTTGTCCTTATTTCATAATTTTATACAGTAAAGACCACATAATATACTTCAAGAAGTTAGTTCCTCTTTTTTGCGACGATAGAACTTTACTAGTCTCTACCTACATTTAAACGAACTTAAGAGGTATAAAACTTTGTAAATCAAGAAAAATAACAAAATTAAATGTCATCGTTCGTGGCATTTACCATAATATGTATTTGTTATAAAATCTAGAATTCGAGAGCGTTAAATTACTAATAGTAGGTAGTTATATATTAGACAAATACCGATACTTATAAGATGAATATAAGTTGATTGGAGTTTTTTAGAAACATACATACATACCCAACGTCCCTTAACATCAGGCGAGTTGGCGTGAACCTGTTTCTAAATTAAATAAAATAAAAACATACCCACATAAATACATACATACACTCGAAAAACATAACCCTCCTTCTGGCGCAGTCTTACCTTACTTAATAGTGTCTTCGATAGTATTCGTAGAATATTATGATACCGACGTGATTTACCTTCGACACAACTAAATCGAAACTAAGGAAGTACATGCTTTAAATGCAAGCCATGCCTATGACTTCCATACGTAATAACAACCTACATGCGAAGGCCACCCAAGGGTCAATCTTTCAAACCAAGGGATTGTGTTTCCATATTAATTACAATAGTAATTGTTAGTAATAGTAATAGTTTCAATAGTAATTGTTAGTAATAGTAATAGTTTCAATAGTAATTGTTAGTAATAGTAATAGTTTCAATAGTAATTCCGTCATTTATATTAGTAGTCCTACGAACAGTAGACCTCGCGAGAGAGCTTATTTGCAAATTCTTACCTCGCAATTTAAAAAAACAATGTATATACTTATAAAAACTAATAATAATTTTATAAATGGAGAAAACGTAAAATCAAAAGCGGGAGCGTGCTGTGAAGTATTTCAATTTTTCAACTATTAAATTATTTAAGTAGATTTCGGTGTAAAGTTAATACTTTGTCTACTATAGGCATTACTTTAGGCAGTTTTTGATTAGATTACAAAATTTAGCTATACCTATACCTGCCTAGACAAGACACGGACTTGACCACTTATTTAGGTTAGATTTATAATTTCAATCTTTTAAAATTAATTGAGCTTATAAACCTAACCTATTTCATTGTTATCTACTTAATTTAAATAATCCAAATGTAAAATACAAATTTGATAAGATTTTCATATTATATTAAATTACTATTTTACATTAAACAAAAAAGATACCTACGTAATAAAAAATATAAAATGTACATATAAAACCGACCAAGTGTGTCTGTGGCCAAGAGTCTGACTCGCGCACGAAGGGTTCCGTACCATTATCTATAAAATCACGTTTATTGTATTGAAGCCCCTTTAAATATGAATTTTATTTTAATTTAATTATTTGTTCACGGTAACGAAACTTTTGATTGATTTATTAGGGTTCCGTACACAAAGGGTAAAACGGGACCCTAATACTGAGACTTCGCTGTCTGTTTGTCCGTCCGTCCGTCCGTCTATTACCATGCTGTATCTCATGAACCGTCATAGTTAGATAGTTGAAATTTTCACAGATGATGATGTATTTCTGTTGTTATATGTGTTCTCTATAACAACAAATACAAAAAAACAGAATAAAATAAATATTTAAGGGGGCTCCCATACAACAAATGTGATTTTTGCTTGTTTTTGCTCAATATTGATAACAGCAACAGATAGACGCTTGAAATATTCACAGAATATTGAGTTATATTATAATTAAATAAAAAAATAAGGGGGCTCCCATACAACAGACATGATTTTTATGCCGTTTTTATAGATAATGGCACGGAACCCTTCGAGCGCAAGTCCGACTCGCACTTGGCCGGTTTTTAATCTTATTATATATGTATGGGCTTAAAATAGTTTGTATTTTTTTGCTGAATGTGCTCTACAGTTAGGTTCACGTATTATTCTACCCTTTCGTCTTTTAATAGTATTATTAATTTTGTTGTACGTAAATTTTATTTATTTATATTACATCACAGATTAAACAAGTACTTACTTAAAAAACTTTATAAGTTAAAGAAAAAAAAAAGAAAGATAATGATGTAGGTAATGTATTTACTGTATTTTTAAATAAAAACTACGGGTCACTTACGTCTGTTTTGAGCCGAAATATCCGACTATAGTTTCAACCGCATTCGGCGGTCTTTTTCAAAGGAGCAGCACACACGTCACTCTCGGTAGGTGACGCGACCGCAGTCGGATATTTCGGCTCAAAACAGACGTGAGTGACCCGTAGTTTTTATTTAAAAATGTGTGAAAACCACGTTAATTTCCATAGTATTTACTGTATTTTACTAGAAAAGTCCTTTCATTTGATACCCATATTGTGGGGGTTGTGTTAAAATATGAAATCCGCCATTTTGTGGCGGCGGCCATCTTGGATTTACAATAATACAGAATATACTAAATTGTATTGTCATCAGGACTAAAGGTGTATACCAAATTTCAGATCGATCCGTCAACTGCAAGGGGGTAAAATTTCAATTACAAAATTTTACCCAAACAAACAAATAAATAAACAAACAGGCCAAGCTAAAGATAAAACCGTTTAAAATACATATACAGCGGACGTACCTGGTCAGGATATAACCAAACGATATAACAACGTGTTTTAATGCAACTTTAAGTACGGCTCGCTGTGCTCTTTCAAGTATCAACATATAAGTCGAGCACGCGCCGCCCCAGATAGTGATATAATATAGATCTACACAACGCCGTGCAGACTTTGAAAAGGAGATCATGGTCTGCGACTTCGCGCAAGTTCTTAATAACAAATATAAGTTTCCGTAATCGTTTACTCAACAGGACTATTTGTGGTTTCCAACAGAGTGGATCATCAATGATCAGGGCTTTATACTTTGTGTTTGTTGTAGTTTATTGCAGTCACAGTAACCATTTACAGAACAGTTTTCATGAGCTCTAATTTCCATAAAATGTTTCTTACTATGTGGATACGTAAAGGTCATGTACATAGATTTGTCGACATTAAATTTTTCGGCATTATCATGAGCTTCGTTACAACTATTTCCACCAAAAATTAAGGCTGTGTCATCAGCGTACGAAACAATTTTACCATGAGTTAAGTGTAAGTTACACAAGTCGTTAACATAACAAAGGAATGGGGTAGGGCCCAGTACACTACCTTGAGGATCTCCGCAGATAAATCAATCTAGCTACGTTTATTTCTTAGTGTGTCCGGGTTTTCCCGTATTTCCAGTCATAAAAAATCCGAGCACAGCTCGGTCGCCTGGTACTATGGTAAAAGGTCAAAGGTCAAGGTAAGGTCA
Organism: Lycia hirtaria; assembly: GCA_947563715.1. NCBI lineage: Eukaryota > Metazoa > Arthropoda > Insecta > Lepidoptera > Geometridae > Lycia > Lycia hirtaria. The sequence continues at coordinate 11,861,515 of OX387378.1, forward strand.
ATCACACCCACAATCATACAAAATAAAAAAAAAGTGTAATTCGCAATCGCAATTAAAAAATAACTACATCTGATGAGTGCTAGCCTTCACCATGACACCATAGTCCGTTACGGAAGTCGTAGGTCACGTACAGTGTTTCGAAACTATCGTTAGTCAGAGGGCCTTTAACACTGAAGACTAGGCGCGTCAGGTCTTTGAGTGCTTAACTGCTAGTTAGGAAAAAAACATACAAAAAGAACCATACAGACCGAATTGATAACCTCTTTCTTTTTGGAAGACGGTTAAAAAGTAGATTAATTCGCAATCGCAATAAAAAAATTAGCTACATCTAATGAGTGCTAGCCTTCACCATGACTCCATAGTCCGTTACGGAAACCGTAGGTCACGTACTGTGTTTCGAAACTATCGTTAGTCAGAGGGCCTCTAACACCGCAGACTAGGCGCGTCAGGTCAGAGCCTTGGAGTCATTAACTGCTAGTTAGGATTCTTGCTATATCTGTACAAATTCACAGAAATGTGACTCAGTTGTGGTGAATCTTAATTTGGTTGACATGAATAATTAAATATGTCTTATATTATGATATAACATTATAAACAAAAATTATATAATTATAGTTCATAAACTGAAAAACCGACTACGAAAATCCGCAATTCTGTTTTTATTTTATTTTATGGTAGCTCTCAAACGAAAGGACCGATTCTTTTTTGTTCGTTTGAAAGAGGTTTTCATCGAGATTGCTCTTAGCTATGTTTCATCAAAATCGGTTCTGCCATTTTTTGTTTGGGGTTTTTAAATTTTATAAACATATACTTGTTTAAACAATAATAATATGTATTTGTATTGTACGGAACAGCAAAAAATCGCACTGGGAAAGAATACACTCCGGTTGCAATTTTTTACATTAATATGTTACTAAGTATTTAATTGATTTTAAAATATTGGCTGCTGATAAAATGCATAATCATCATCACCATCATCTCAGCCATAATAAGTCCACTGCTGGACATAGGCCTCCCCCATGGATATATATTTGTAAACCAGATATTTATCGGAATGCATTACACTTAGCATAATCAAACCTGTTAATGTTTGTAGCATGATATATAATGACCTCGTATATCATTTATCATTCCAAGCATGTCATCTAAATTCGCAGATAGATAAATCTTGGCACGCAAGACACAAGTAATGAGGCAGGACAATCTGGGTTACGTATGATTTTTCCTGCAACTGTGTTGCCATATTTGAATGCCAATCCTTCCTGCGCAGCCGGGTAAAAAACCGCCGACATCGAAAAATGGCTGAAAACATTGTATTGAAAATATGGCTAGTCTGGATAGAAAACTGTTATGGGAACTAACGACCCGCTTGAACAAAATTAGTTTAAAAAACTGTTGCAACCGACTTCTCATGGATGTCATTGTCAGAACTGAACTGAATTGAAATGGGACCACACGGGAAGCACCAGCTTTTAAATAAAAAAATAATTATCAAAATCGGTTCGCCCAGTCGAAAGTTGTGAGTTAACTAACACAAAAAAAACAGTCAAATTGGGAACCTCCTCCTTTTTTGAAGTCGATTGAAAACAAGTGAAAGAGATATAGTAAATAAAAAATGTGTGTTATGTTTTATATATTTAAAGCATTTCTTCCTTTTCTTTTGCAAATTTCAACCTCATTATATGGTAACACAGCTCTCTAAACTCGTGGTCGTAGGTAAATCCTTCGCTGAAATTATTCCATCTCCAATTTACTCTCTTAGAATAATAAACAAACGGTCAATTTACATTGAAATTATCTTTGTACTTTACGCTTTGCGCTAACTGGTTATAAATGGATAGCATTCAAATAAGTATGTATAATTTATTGCTTAGTGCGACTGAATAAAATATAATCAAAATATTTGTCTAGGTAATAATTAATTATTATTTAGAGTCTTAATTCTTCTTTTTCACATATATTTAGCAACAGTTTTATTAGTATTGCCAAATGGCAATATTAAACAATTTTTTTTTTTTTTCTTTTAACTTACTTTTTTACTTTTAACGGACTGAGCAAGAGCTCAGTCCGTTAAAAAATACGTAATAATATATAAGGACCGATATGTTTTCGAACTTATGTATTTTTGTAGACAGGCTACATTTTTGAAACAATTGCGTGTGTGCGATTCTATTTTCAGCACACCATAAACTTTAATTCATATGCTGGCCGTATGAAAACAAATCACCATCAAACATAATTCATATTCTTTAATAGAATAAGTACAAGGAAGATACAAATGGGATATTACATCATCCATTAGCTATCTTATAACCTCACCCTTCCATTTGAGACCGGTTCCTTTACAAAACGGTGGCGATTGATCGACACTGACTCCGATCAAATGCCTTTTGTATCGAAAAATATACGCGAAAGTTCGAGGACAGAAATAAATAAATAATATTGGTGGACATTTCACACAACGCCATCTAGCCCAAACTAAGCAAAGCTTGTACTATGGGAACTAGATGGATGATAGAATACATATATACTTTTTTTTTGTAAATACATACATAAGATACATAGAAACACCCAGACACAGAACAAACATACATGCTCATCACACAAATGTTTGCCCTGGGTGGGGATCGAACCCACGACCTATAGCTCAGGAGGCAGTCGTGCTACCAGTGAGCCATGAGGCCTATCATACAACATTCATAGTAACATTTACCATTAAGCGACTTGCTCGTCTCCTCAATTCGTTTTTTTTTTTCTTTACTTATAGTATAGCTAACACGTTAACCCCAACATTGAATTTTAAGGACTCCCTTGAATCCAAGGCAAAATTGACTAGTAAAAAAACTAGGTATCCTCAATAAGGTCAGGTGTTACTCCTCACTGGGACAGCTGCCTCACTTGTATCAGGCTTAGGTCTGATCATGTATTTGCCAAAAAGGTGGCTGGATCAGCCAAGTATCAGCTGGAAGTTTTAGAGTTAGTTGATCGGCGAGCTATTGGGTTAATCGATGACGATAATCTGGTTGCCACGAAGCTACTTAGTCTCAAGTACCGTCGTAAAGTAGCATGTCTGTCTATATTCTATAGGATTCATTTCGGCGAGTGTGAGCAAGAGCTTAAAGCTTCACTACGTCATTCGACCCACCCCATTTCACTACACGACTAGCAGAAAGTCGGCACATTACCATCCTAATTTTCACTATTTTCTAATTTTGCTACGGGATTTTGTAGTAGTTTATGGAACATATCTACTTGCTAATACCTGTGACATATGGACAGACAGGCAGATAGACGGACGGACGGACTTAGCGAATTTATAGGGTTTCTCGTAGTTTCAACGGAACCTTAAAATAATGGAGCCAAAAATGTTAACATTTTGATCTATACATAATATGTCTATTCGTGTTTTGTAAACTCTACGCTTTACTGAAAACGTAGTTTCGTTTTAAAATTAATATATCTATAATCCCCAGAAATCTTTTTACAATGGTCCGTATAATCTTCGTATAACTACTGGGAATTCCGTTCACAGAAAGAGAATTGTTTTTCCAACCTCCATTACCTATTCAGATTTTAGTAAAGCAATAAAAGCTCGCCTAGTTAACCACAAACTAATTGGCGGTTATGGATGTGCATAATTATTAACTAAAGAATTCAAAACGTTACCGCAACTCCAAGACGACGGAATTTTTGCAAAGCGTGGGTTGTTAAAACCCATACAACTCAAGGTGAGTTTACACTAGGTAATACATGTATACATTTACACACTGATGTAAAGTAGTGGCCGACATTTAGGTCCGTTGGATAGGTATATAGATAAACTCTCCTTAAATAAAATAACTAAGACAATCATTACTCAAAAATTTAATAAGCGGCCAAGTGTGTCGTGCCACACGCAATGTAGGTTTCCGTATTTGCACTTTATAATTTATGTGAACTTAAAACAAGTATACTACGAATAAACGAGTTAACTTATGTTATTTTAAATGAAATTTGCAAAAAAAAAAATTATTTCTACTAATAGTCTTTGAGCCTTAAACTTAGCTAAACTATCAACTCCTCACGCCGTTTTGAGAGTGGAGTTTCTGCGACGACTCATCGCCTTCCTTTCTACTTCCGTGTCAACAAACCCAGCGCTCGTGCATAGGAGGGTATATCCCCATAACAGTGTTGTCATCTGCACGACCAAGGATGGAATACAAGGAAATCTATCGATCAATCAATATTTATTTCCAAATCTACATCAAACTATTTAATGCGTAAAACAAATTAACTATCTATATGATCCGAATTGCGATATACCGAATATCATTTACCCGTTTTTTTTTTTTTAAAGACACTATTAAAATTCGAATGCTCATTAATTGACAACACGTCTGATAACCGAATCTTTGTAATAAGAAAGTTTATTGCGAAAACTAATGTGGAGATATAGTCGGAGATTTCGCCTTAAAATTAGACGTAAGTAATCCGTAATTTTTCTTATTAAAAATAAAGTTTATGTGTATAATAAATAGAAAACCTAAAGAAACTAACCTAATAAATATTGATATGATATATGTATCTGATAACCCAACCTTTTTAACCGACTTCCAAAAAGAAGGAGCTTATCAAAATCGAAATCGACGCAGTACTTTGGTTTTTATAACAAAATAACTGGTAAAATATCATCCTAGTGCCTGTAGAAAAGTGAACAGCAAGCCGCGTATGTATTGCATTGCGTATTTTGAAGTCGGTTGTTTCAGTTTTTTAAACTATAATAATTAAATAAGAAGTTTCTGGATATTTAATAAAACATAAACCTAACGAAATTAGATTAAGTTAATCTAACCATTGTTGACAAATAAAACATATGGCAAACAAACTTATGAAATCAGAAATTCGTGTCAAGTAAAACATCTGCGGCCTTACCTAAAAACGTAACTTAATTTTAAGCAATGCTTAATATATTTTGTTAACTTCTGGCTGACACGTAATGACACTTGCGGAAAGAAGACATAGAACTTAAGACGTTGGGTAAAGTTAAGTAATGTTTTTCGGTAAGGCCCCTGGAATCAGGCAGTGGTATAAAACAGATTCGGGTAGGCACGTAAGATTCATACAAATGTATTTCGAATCATAGATGGGTTATCGTAAAACAAACGTCTTAATGTTATGTAGCTTGCGGGACGTGACAAAGTACGAGTAGTGCAGCAACTATACTGATTAGCCTTGAATAGTATATACTGCATATCCTTCAGCTCTGTTTAAAATAGGAATGCCTTAACTGTTTGTTTAATTATATTTAGATTTTTTTACAATTTTAATCAATATCTTTTTTTTTTTTTATCAGCCCTGTTTGTACAAACTGTCCCACTGCTGGGAACGGGCCATCTTCTCATTGTGAGAAGGGTTAGGCCATAGTCTGCCACGCTGGCCAAGTGCGGATTGGCAGGCTTCACACATCTTCAAGATCATTGAGAACTCTCAGACGTAGGTTTCCTCACGATGTTTTCCTTCACCGTTTGAAGTTGGCGGCAATGAACAATACGCACATAACTTCGAAAAGACAGAGGTGCATGCCGTGGGATTCGAACCCAGGACCTGCGGATCGCAAGTCAGACGGTCTCACCACTAGGCTGCCGGAAACTCCTACTATCTTTTTTCTATTTACTTCTACTTTAAACTATATTTTTTTATCGACTTTCAAAACAAAGGATTCGACAATTCGACTGTATGGAGCTGTTTTTTTTATGTTTGTTACTCCGACAATTATAAATTGTTTTTGATGATTCTATTTTTGTTTGCTAGGTAATAATACGTCAAAGGTCGTCCCGTATAACTTTTATCAAAATCATTTCAGTTCTTTGGGTTTTTATAACAAATAACTGAAAAAATATCATCCAAGTAAGCGAATTGCATATTTTGAAGTCGCTTTTTTTTTCAGAGGTTTACGCCTGCTATATAAAAATTATGCATAATTTTTAAAAACTTATATACACAAAAATACTCTGAACACTTAGTATATTCCTACTCAACCTAATCCAAACCACAGACAAAAAACGATAATAAGTAAAACTATAGATAGATAATTAATTCCGGTAATATTCCATACGGTTGCGAATTCAAAACAGCCGCCATAGCATAAAACTTGTAACGAAGATTATTGCCATACACAAAAAAAAACGGGTAAGTACGATAATCTTGACGTCAATCTCTTTCAAATCCTAAATGACGTAGTCTTCACAAAAACTGATGATAGTCGGGAGTTTTTAGATGATGTGAGTGAACTATTTTTTTAGTTATTAGATAGTTACCTAAATCAGTGGACCCCAAACTAGGCAGTGCCTGTATCTTAGTGGCTCATGAATTTGTTTAGTTAAAATTTTAAAGAACGTGTTAAAAAAATAGCCCCCTTGTCTATGGGATCGGGAGTTTTTGGCGGGAACGGTAGGTAGTAACATGTCGTCGCTCTGCTTTATTTTCTTAACTTGTGTCATTTCAAATGTTATTGTTATAAAAAAGGGTTTTATTATTTAAGTGTTCAATGGTATTATTACTATGTAAGTGTATGTAGGCAAGTGAAATAAAGCTGTGAAACGTGTATTTTCATGTTGTCGGCAAAACTCGATAGAAGTTTCCAATAAAATCACCTCCACTTTACAGAAATGTGACGATGACTTGACTGTGACTTCTTTTACTTGACTTTGACTATGACTAGGACTCTATTGGGGAAAATAAAAGAATAAAAAAATGAAGAAAATACGATGGCTGTATTGTATGGGCTCCGTTCCCTTGCCCTTTCTTATAAGGAATAAAAAAAAAGTATAATGTACAGTTTACTTACTACGAGCTTCAAGATAATTCTCCTTAAGTTGTAGATTATCATAGATAATATATTCAAAACATACGCGTAGTACGATATGAAAATTTGTGTCCAAAACCAGAAGAATCTCGTAACAGAACAAAAAGCCGATATTAAAACATATATCAGTTAAACAATGTTTTGTGTCACCAAGGTAATTGAATTAATTGCAATTGAATGAATAATGATGATGCAATTATTAATAAGATGTCATTAAACACGAACCGAGACAAGATGCAGGCTACCATCTAATGACAGTGTTTGTATTTGTATTTTACAAGACCACGGTTCCAATTGCATATTGATACCATGCAGTCAGTAGTCCTTTTGTCCTTAGTCATTTCGTAATCCCTACTAAGTAATTTATTTAGTCACAACACATCGAGGTTTCCATAGTAAATTAGTACTTAAGACTTATAGTCTTTAATACTAATCTGGACTGGCCTTGTGGCTCAGTTGGTAGTGTGTTTACGTCTACCTGCTGAACTGAAAGGTCGTGGGTTCGATCCCCACCCAGGGCAAACATTTGTGTGACGAGCATGGATGTTTGTTCTGTGTCTGGGTGTTTCTATGTATCATATGTATATATTTACAACAAAAAAAAAAGTATATATGTATTCTATCAGCCACCTAGTTCGATAGTACAAGCTTTGCTTAGTTTGGGCTAGATGGTGTTGTGTGAAATGTCCACAAATATTTATTTATTATATTATTATTTAATCGTCTAGTTCTAGTAGTCTAGGTACAGATCGCAAATCGCCCAGCTCGGTCGCGCATACCGTCATTTTTGTGGATTATTTAAATATTATCATATTACTTATTCCACCTTTCCATTCCATTATAACGGAAAGTCGGCACATTACCATCCATTTCTTATTGGTTTAGGTATATCTAAAGTAACAGTATTAAATAAAAAAAAACTAGAAATAAATTCAAATATAACCTTTGTAACCTTTGCTTTGTACCTTTCTTACGCCCTAATCATGTACATATTCTTATTATACTATGGTGTCAATAAACTATTTTTGTATTGTATTGTATTGTATATAAATTAATGATAATGTGTATTAATTTATATGATAAATATATTTTTTTGTGACAAACTACGCCTGCGTTTGACAGGTTTGACTACAATCTCACCTGATGGGAAGCGACGATGAAAAAAAATATATATCGGAATTCTTAAACTCATGTTATAAAAGATTGTGGAAATAAAAGGCTAGTTTATTTTATTTATAACTTTATAATCTTACAGTCTCTTACTGCTTTTTAGGGTTCCGTACCCAAAGGGTAAAAATGGACCCTATTACTAAGAATAGCGGAGTCTTAGTAATAGGGTCCCGTTTTACCCTTTCAGTATCCATCATCGCTGTCTGTCTGTCCGTCTGTCACCAGGCTGTATCTCTTAAACCGTGATAGTTAGACAGTTGAAATTTTCACAGATGATGTATTTCTGTTGCCGCTATAATAACAAATACTGAAAAACAAAATAAAATAAATATTTAAGAGGGCTCCCATACAACAAACGTAATTTTTTGCTCGTTTTTGCTCGATATTGATAACGGCAACAGACGCTTAAAATATTCACAGAATAGTGAGCTATATTATTCACTTTAAAAATACATAATTAAATCATAAAATATTATATTATCATATCTATTAATTTATTTTTATGTTGTATTAACTGACATGTAAATTTTACAAGTTATTTAAATTAATTAATTATATAATCAAGTCAGAATAATAAATAAGTCATAGAAATAAATTCAATTCAATTAAAATTAATATTTCATCAATTGAAAGCCATCCTACATCGACTCTGGTGGAAAGTTGCCCATAATTGAAGCAGCATTGCCGCGCTGTATGGCAATAGCCAACCTTTGCACCAGGAACGAAGCAGAACCGGAGTCACCACTGTTGTCGTTTAGTATTCGGCCAATTTCATTGACGAGGCCTTTGGCCTCAAATTAAAATAAAATAATGATTGCGAGCGAACGAATTCTTGAATATCGTCCGAAACGAAGTCTTATCCGTATGCGATAATATTCGAACAATTCCAAAATTGAGCTCCTGGCCTTAAGGTTTTACTGATGTGTGTATAACAGGGTGTATTTGTATACAGAAGTCTGGGTGCATGGGCATGCGAGCCGGGCGCTGCGCATGGCCCCGCGGCCGCGTCGTTGGGGGCTCCTCGGTGCTGCACTCCATGATGCACACCAGGGGGAACCGGAAGGACTACAACCAATGGGCTGCTAACGGGAACACAGGTGATGACTTCACAATGTCTACTATCCTTTTCATTTAACCTTCTATATCACAACCTAAAATCTAAATGAATCTCTACCGTAGCTATAATCTAGATTTCTTTAAGCCGCCAGTAAATAGAAAACTTCTAGATACATAAGTGCATATTAAAGAAATTGGCGGTCTAACGCCTATCAGTGATAAAAAGTGACGAGAGAAGCAAGTCGCTCCTCCTAACTAGTCCAATGCAAAAAATAACTGTATAACACACTGAAAATACTGCTTTTTTTCACAGGATGGGACCACCAATCGGTACTCAAATACTTCAAGAGATCAGAAAACATGCAAATTGCGAAGCTGGCAAAGAACAAGAAATATCATTCGACAAAAGGAGAAATGACACTACAGTATCCGAATTGGCGAACACGTCTATCGCAAGCATTTTTAAAAGCAGGCGTGGAGACTGGAGGAAAGATAGTAGACTACAACGGCGAAAAACAAATAGGATACTCCATGATACAGTTCACAATGAGGAACGGTACAAGGATGAGTGCCAGTAGAGCTTTTCTACACCCAATAAAACGTAGAAAAAACTTTCATGTCGCTAAAAGAGCTATGGTAACTCGAATCCTTATCGATCCATGGCAAAAGAGAGCTTACGGCGTAGAATTTATCAAAGATGGTAAAAAATATAAAGTCAGGGCTAGAAAGGAAGTAATACTATCCGCAGGCGCTATAAACTCACCACATTTGCTTATGATCAGTGGTGTTGGACCTAGAGATCACTTGACGGAGAAGAACATTAGTACTATAGTAGATTTACCGGTTGGTTACAATTTACAAGACCACTGGGCATTAGGAGGTCTCACTTTCGTCATCAATACGACAGACTCCATCCGATCTGAACGAGTAGCAACAATCGAAAATATCTTCGAGTATTTTACTCATCACACTGGACCGCTCTCAGCTCCAAGTGGAACGGAAGCTTTGGCTTTCATTGATACCAAAAACCCTAACAGCGATGATGGATACCCAGATTTAGAATTACTCTTCGTTGGTGGTTCTTTAGTTTCACAGTCAGCGTATCAACAAGCATTTTCGATAGAAGACAAACTGTTCGACCAAGTTTACGGACCAATAAAAGACAAAGATACGTGGATGGTATTCCCTATGCTTTTACTGCCCAAATCAAAAGGTCGAATAAAATTGAGAGACAAAAATCCATTTCGCAAGCCTTTAATACATGCAAACTATTTTTCAGACGATGGGCACGACCAAAATGTTATTCTAAAAGGCATTAGAAAAGCAATAGAGCTATCGGAGACTAAGGCTTTCCAGAAATTTGGGAGTAAGCTGCATGATATTCCATTACCGCAATGCGCTCATCATGGATTCAACACAGACGAATATTGGTTCTGCGCAATGAGAACTATAACAAACACAATTTACCATCATTGTTGTACGAGTAAGATGGGGCCGAGGGAAGACCCTGAGGCAGTCGTGGATCCGAGGTTGAGGGTGCATGGTCTCTACGGCTTGAGGGTTGTAGATGCCAGTGTTATGCCACAGGTCCCAGCAGCTCATACTAACGCTCCAACAATGATGATAGCAGAGAAAGCAGCGGACATGATCAAAGAAGATTGGGACGTACTTTTGAGGTGAATAACGTCATGAGTACGATAATGGATCCCAGTCTTCAAGTTAGGAGAGGCCTATAAAAGGTTAAACCTATTAAATGAAACGTAGAAGGGTAATAGGGTACTGTGTGTAAATATTACTAAACTAATTATTTCTGTAGTTACGTATTTAAATCGTGCGAATGTTATTCGTTGATTGTTTAATGTTCGAAACGTTTTGAAAAATAAACGCTATAAATCCGATAAAAGTAGTTTTATTTATATGATTTTATGTTATCACAATGTTTATATATATTTTGAGAAAATAATAATATAAGAAAAGTTCTCAAGTAAAGACCACGCACTGGCGAGATGAACAGATGAACTCATACAAGTGGCGGGAAGATTCTGGATGCAAGCCACTTCAAATCGATATTTTTAGAAATCTATGGGGAAATCCATGCCTATGTCCAGCAGAGGACTTGTTATGGCTGAGATGGTAATGATTATATTTAATATTTCTTTGAAACAATTACCTGTTATGCCTGAAACATCACAATTAATTCCGTAGATATTCTGCAAAAGTAAGTTTAAAAAACTAAATATCTTGTAGATAGAAGAGCTCCATCCTCGGCTACACCGTCGTTTAACATCAGGCGAATTGGTGGTGAATCGTAAATTTATCTAATATAAAATAAAAATAACTTCAGACATAATAAACGGCTGACCCGATTTTGATATCGAGTCCTCTTTCAAACATAAGGAAACTAGATCAAAATCGGTTCATCCTTTTGAGAGACGATGCCGCATACACACAACCAAACTTATAACACCCCTCGTTTTGAATCGAAGACTAGAAATATTATGCGCTAAAATGCAATTGTTACTTTTGGACATAAATATGAGAATCCATTACCGGCATATCGTAAGGCGTGAGTCGCAAATATACGGAATGGATTTATCCGCCTATATTTTCATACTAAGTTACTAAGCGTACTTAGCAGTGGATCAGAGCTACCATCAATCGTAGATCTATCTGGAAAAAAAAGCGACAATTATTGTTATTATAACAATTCGTGATGAATGAAAGTGGAATTAAAGCGTATCGTTTTACAAGGCAAAGTAAATAGGTTAAAGTAAATAAAAAACACAAACCTATTATATGAGTCACGGTTCCAATCATTAAAAAAACACATCGAAAACGGACAATATTTAGTAAAAGACATTTTTGTTTTCCTTTTATATGGATACATGCCTACTTGACGGGTCAACTTGGGTAACTTTGACTACATGTCAAACATTGTATATAGCCTGATTCGAAGGTTATTTTTTCCCCTAAAGACTGCTAATTAATTAATTAGACTATTGACTATATTTTAGAAAAAAAAAACAAGAATCTTCGAATCGGACTATGTAAAATGTTTGACACGGAGTCAAAGTTACCCATGACAGGCCTTATAATTAAATAGTCAAATCCCATTAATTTCTTGCATATAGTATTGACGTAACATATGAAACAATCACGTGTGCGGTATATCTGCGCCATGTACCAGTACTTACATGACTTGCGGTTATTTTAGTGCAAAAACGTTTTGCGATGGAAGTCAAAGCGAGTAATCGCTGTTATTGCTTTCAGAATACAACACTATTATATGTCAATCAAGGTTTTTTTTTCACGTTTAAATGTTACTTATAAATGAAGTATGTGCATAAATTATAAAATTTAGGGGCCCCCTGATAGAGTTCTACGTTCAGTGATCCGCGATCAACGTCCATTGTTACCATCTTATTATTAGAGAATCTGCAATAATTTAACTAAAAAACTGTACTCAACAACAAAAAGTAATATAAATATGTTCTAGTCTTCTATGTTTTAGTATCTTTATTAGGATTCATAAAAATAACACATTTAAGAAGTCTATAACATAAACCCAAATTTTGACAAAATTTACGAAAACGAAATATGTACGTCTTAGTAAATCCACGTTCTTATTAAAGCTCTTTTATGTATCCATCCATTCATCCTCGGCCACATAGTCGCTTAACATCAGGCGAGTTAGTGGTCAATCGTAGATCTATCTTCTATTAAAAAAAAAAATGCGTCCGACCATGGTATCACTTCAAGCTATCTTCGATTTAGCTAATTATCAATATTTGGACTATAGTAAAACCGCTTAGCTGAGTCTGTTTCTGAGGTATGGGAGCGGCACGGGAGGGTTCACGTCATGTAATAGCAATGCTGACGCCCGACTGACGTCATTTGATGTATCGTAATATAACCCCTCCCGTACCGCTCTCATACCCCAGAAACAGACTCAGTTTAGGGGTAGATCTGGTACTGCCGCCTGAAGCAATAATGAAATGCTTTGTACTTTTAATCATTTCTTAGATTCTTGCGTATTTTACTCAGTGAAATTAATGAAATCATGAAGAGATCCGCAGACGTACGAAAGTGAGCGACATAGTACAGCGGATAAGTTGAAGTGGCAGTGGCAGAACTAAAGGCCGTCGGTTAAACTGTGCATCGTCATTACCGCGTTATGTTCTTCAGTTAATAATTAAATATATTTTTTTAAGAGACAAATCATCTATAAGCCCTAGATGTACACTATATTTTGACACCTGCGAGATGATAGAAAGAAATTGTATAAGATAAAACGATATATACATATATATATTCCAAACGAAACGCTTTGACTGTACGAACTTTTAAATTGCAAGATACGCAACCAGACAAATGTGTCTATCTAATGTGTCTGTATAAATGTGCATCTGGCCATCTTTAAAATGTTTTTTTTTTATAGGTACCGACCCGTGATATGAAATATACCTACTTTTAGATTAGATTTAATTTCAAATATTTCATATATTTTATATTCTGCAAACCATTGTGTCAATATTGTCGCTTGATTTTAAACTGCTGTTTAAATATTTCCCCGTAAAAACTGTAAAATGTTATTATTATTTAAGCGGGAAAATGTGAACATCTTAAAATCGACACTATTATCTTAGACATACATTGCATCAAAACTATGGTAATTATGTTTTAAATTTTTTTAAATATACATTACACTAATACGGTTGTTGACTTATTCAACACTCCTGTGTTTAAACTAAAACAACTTCTTAATAAGAACTATTTTACTAAGTTTATTCTATATTTATGTATCTCTCTCTATTCTCTCTTATTTTTTTGTTTGTACAATTATTCTGTGTGTATTGTATAAGTATATATCATCATCATCATCATCTCAGCCATAAGAAGCCCACTGTTGGACATAGGCCTCCCCCATTTCCACAAAGACCGATTGGAAGCGGCTTGCATCCAGCGTCTTCCCGCCACTTGTATGAGGTCATCTGTCCATCTCGTGGCTGGTCTTCCTACGTTGCGCTTGCCGGTATCCACACTTGCCGTGGTCTCCACTCGAGAACCTTTCGGCCCCATCGGCCATCAGTTCTACGTGCTATGTGCCCTGCCCACTGCCACTTCAACTTGCTAATCCGCTGTGCTATATCGGTGACTTTTGTACGTCTACTTATCTCTACATTTCTGATTCGATCTCGTAGAGAGACTCCGAGCATAGCCCTCTCCATAGCTCGTTGCGTGACCTTGAGCTTCCTTATAAGGCCCATAGTTAGGGACCACGTTTCAGTGCCGTATGTCATCACTGGTAACACACACTGGTTGTAAACTTTCGACTTGAGGGACTGGGGAATATTGGACGAGAAGACGCTTTTAAGTTTCCCGAACCCTGCCCAGCCGAGTTGGATACGACGATTGACCTCCCTCGTAAAGTTGGACCTGCCTAATCTAACCGTCTGTCCTATAGACATATTCGTCAACAACTTCAAGAGTGAAGTTCCCCACAGATATTGGGGTGGGCACTACATGGGCGTTCGACATAACCTTCGTTTTGTCGATGTTCATTTTGAGGCCCACCCGTTGGGAAACTCTATTGAGCTCTTCGAGCATCGTACTGGGCTCTTCCATCGACTTTGCCATGACTACTATATCGTCGGCATATATATATATATATATATATATATATATATATATATATATATACATATATATATATATATATATATACATATATATATATATATATATATATACTTAGTCTTGCCATAAATATTGTCACGAAGAAAAAAATTATTTTTTTATTGCAAATTATATTTATTACTTTTACAGTGTGTTAGTTTAATACATAAATATAAAACAATTTAAAATATAAAAGCTTATTCGAAATGGTCTCCATTGGCTGCAATACAGTTCTTTAAACGTTGAGGCCAGTTATCAATAAAAGCACGCACTCTTTCCATGGGAATATTCTTCACTGCCAATCGTATGGATTGTTTTAGGGACTCCAAATTATCATGGCGTTTAGAGCAAGCCATACTCTCTAAAACTGACCATAAATCATAATCCAGCGGATTAAGATCAGGACTAGACGACGGCCAGTCATCAGCTCTGATGAAGTCCGAAACGTTCACTTCCAACCAAGACTGCGTGGACCGAGCTTTATGACCTGGCGCCGAGTCTTGTTGGAAGGACCATACTTGGTTATTGAACATGGTGTTGTTAAGGGGCTTAACTATCTTCTCAAGAATGGTATTTTGATACTCTTGTGCCGATGTTTTGATACCTTTTTCACAAAAATATGGCTCAGTCACTCCTTCATAGCTAACACCCCACCAAACCATCACTGAAGTCGGATAATGCCCACGTTGCACTCTGTCGACTAATTGGGAAGCTTCCTTAGAGCTTTGAGCATAAATACGGTCATTTTGTTTGTTAAAATGTTGCTCAATTGTAAAGATTTTCTCATCCGTAAACAAAATTTTTCTGTGACCTCCCTTTGCGTACCGCTTCAGTAGTTGTTTCGATTTTACCACCCTATTCTTTTTTAAATTATCAGTTAAAAAATGACCAGTGCGTCTCTTATAGGCTGCAAGTCCTAAGTCATCTTTTAAAATACGCGACATGGTTCTGGGTGCTATCTTCATCTCCCGAGATAAAATCTTTTGCTTTCGGACAGGATTTCTTCGAATTCTTTCCCTTACTGCTTTGACCACCTTTTTCGTACGAACACTACGTGGACGGCCAGATCTTTTTCTGTCACAAACAGAGGAGGTCTCATTGTACCTATTAATAGCCCGGTACACAAACATTTGACTAATACCAAGCGTATGGAGAGTTTTAAAAATTGCATTTGGCTCCATACCAACTTTGTGTAATGCAATCACAGCGATTCGGTTCTCTTTATCACCCCACTCCATTTTAATATCGCAAAATATTGTACAATGTATTGGCGCCAAAATTAGAAAACTCAATGAACAATCGTATAAAAATGACAGATTCCAAATTTAAATGTAATATCTTTCTTATTTTTAACTGTAACAGTATTTATGGCCAGACTAAGTATATATTTCTAATGTATTTAGCTGTTAGTTATCCTTTGAAAAAAAAAATACCTTATATGTAAAATCAAACAATAAATATAACAATATATCTCACAACAAAAAGTAATTTAATAATTTTTAAACGATAGCGCAATTATAAGGGTTCATTGTTGGTTAATCCAAAAAAATCTGCGTCCGTCTGCGTGGAATATTTTTTTGTCAAATTGCGTCAACCAAAAACAATGGCAAAGTTTGCAAATATAAAAATGATACGTGGGTAGCATAGTACAAGTCTGTTTTATTTAGCTATTATAATTTCAATTCAAACCACAGCTGGCCGTGCGTGAAGTTAAATGACTCAAGTCTAAAGTTTTGGCGAACAAGGACGCCGTTGGAATGGATAATAGAATTAATTTGAGAACTTCTTAAACATGAGGAACCACATAAATTAATTCAATTCAAAAGAATAAATTAAACCCATTACCTATCTATCTATCTAATACCTTTAAATGGGCAATTCTTGTATATATATAATCTGAAACTCGGAAACGACTCCAACGATTTTCATGAAATTTGGTTTGTAGGTAGATTAGGGGACGATAAATCGATCTTGCTAGGTTTCATTTTTAGTGAACCCGGGTTTGCTCGTATTTTCAGTCATAAAAATCCGAGTGGAGCTCGATCGCCCAGGTACTATAGATAAAATCACCAATGAATCGTTTGAGAATGCCATAAAAGTAGGTTATATTTTTTTATTTATAGGCTGCGTCCAGTGGTTTCATCTGCGTAGTGATGAAAAACGGCGGTGATGATGATGAAAAGTAGCCTATGTCCGTCTCCTGGATCCCAGCTATCCCTGTACCAAATTCCAGAACGATTGGTTCAGCAGTTAAGTCGTGAAAAGTAACAAAAGGTTCCGCAGTAAGCAAGGAACCCTTATAGTTTCGAGAAAGAAAGCCCCCCCCACCCTTCTGCCGGCTAAAGGCTGAATGGTTTACTTTGGACATACAAGAAAAAGGCATATATGCTAAAATTATAATTATAGTTTAAAAAACTCAATCAACCGACTTCTCATGGATGCCATTGAGAACTGAAGAAACTCAGGCTCAGAACTGGACCAAATTGAAATGGGACCACTCGGGAAGCACCAGCTTTAAAGTAAAAAAGATACATCAAAATCGGTTCACCCAGTCGAAAGTTATGAGGTAACAAACATAAAAAAAACAGTCGAATTGAGAACTTCCTCCTTTTTTGAAGTCAGTTGAAAAGAAAGGCTATCACAACTAAGTAGGCATTACAAGTTAACGTCGTATTCGTCTATCAACTTAAAAAACCGGACAAGTGCAAGTCAGACTCACCCACCGAAGGTTCTGTACAAACTTAATAGAAAAAAGAGGGAAATTATTTATGTTTTTTTTAAATATTTTCCTTCATAAACCGAAAAATATACATCGTAATGATGACACATGACACGTTTAAAGCCTTTTAAAATTTTGACCCTCCTTGCTTGCATCAAGACCCTTTTTTGTGATTAAATTAAAAGTGTACAGTTTTCTGATTTTTTCCTTAATGTGTACTAACAATGCTTCTTGCCAAATTTCACAGTTACAGGTCAATGGAAAGTACCCCATACCCATACCGGTTTTGATTCCCTAGAGAGTGTCGAATTATGCGTTTTTGCGACATATTCGGCTGTAACTTTTTTTATGAAAACTGAAAAGTTTGATTTTTCTCTCTGAAGCCGACTATGGATCTGCGTATATGGTTTTAATTTCAACTCGTTACCTTCACGCGTTCCCGAGATACAGGTCTTGACAGACGGACGGACGGACAGACGGACAACAAAGTGATCCTATAAGGGTTCCGTTTTTTCCTTTTGAGGTATGGAACCCTAAAAATGGACTTAGAGAATAAGAAATGAAAATTTTGTGCAAATTACATTTAAACTAACAAAAGTTAACTCCTATGTTCATTAATATCAAACAGAATACCCTGTATCAAGTTTACATAATTTATCATGTATAACTACGGAACCCTACTTTGCGCGTGGCACAACAAGCACTTGGCCGGTTTTATATAATATTTAGGATTTATTTTGTTTTTGTTCGAGAAGACACGATCGAGAAAAGAATGGTACGGCATGGCCTTGCCGCTCGACTTGATCTGGGGCCACTATCGTGCCCCCAGTAGTCTAGAACTTGTTTTAGTTAAATATACATATTATGCCGTTATTGTTCAAAACTTATCAAAATAATCTTATTATTTAATGAACAGGAAAAAACTCACGATATTAATCGGTCAAAAGATCGAAGTCTTCCAACCGGTTTCGGGGTTTCCGTGTCAGAGTCCCATCCTCTCCATTTTTCCCGGTTCATTAAATAATATAAATGGATACTCACGGAAGTTTTAGTACTGTTAAAATAATCATACTCAATCACAGAAATAGTAAGCACTATTTTGTAAGTGTTTTACTTACGTTTCGCTTATACTTTTTAGGGTTCCGTAGCACTACCAGAAACCCTTTCAAATTGAGATCTACTGTTCGTAGATATGCTAGGATAACCATAGACTGTCTGTGAGAATAACTGTGCTCAGACACATAAAAATGGTAAAAGGTCATAAAACTTTTACGTTCTAAAATTCAACATTGGAAATCCTTTCATACCGTAAACCGGTTTAATCTAAAAGGTTTCTGCTATTTTATAAATAGAAACATATTTTTACAAATAAATGACGCTGTACGCCTATTAATAATTAATAATTCCATTCGCACAAAATGCGCTAGTAATAGATTCAGTGACGGATCAAATGTTGTGACGTTGCGGAATAAAGGCACATTTTCACATGGATATACTTAGTATCATAAGAATTGCACGTAACGGATCTTGACAAATCGATACTACTTTTTATTTTTAAGGTATTGCATAGCTTCTATCGCGGGCCTTGAGCGTGGAGACCGAATCCAGAAATTCCGTAACGAAAATAACCTAACACACCGCGCGTAAAGCTATTATGCAATAGCTTTACCGCGGCAGTCTCCGAGTGCCACACGTCTTTTTTTTTTACTACTTTTTAGGGTTCCGTGCTTTAAAAGGAAAAAACGGAACCCTTATAGGATCACTTTGTTGTCCGTCTGTCTGTCTGTCCGTCTGTCCGGGTGTCACAACCTTTATCTCGGGAACACGTGAAGGTATCGAGTTGAAATTAAAACCATATACGCAGATCTATAGTCTCTTGCTGCCGAAAGAAAAATTAAATTTCTCGGTTTTCGTAAAAAAAAAGTTACAGCCGAATATGTCGTAAAAAACGCACATTTCGACACTCACAAGGGAATTAAAACCTATGGGGTACTTCCCGTTGACCTAGAACTATGAAATTTGGCAAGAAGCATTTTTAATGTAATCACAAAAAAATAGTGTCTTTATGCAAGGATCATTCCTTGTATAAAAACACTATTTTTTGTGATTTTGTTTATTACACAATATTTAGTGCGTCGAGCATTAAAAAAAAAAATTTTTTTTCCTTCTATTCACTTTTTTTTAGTTTTAAATATGTTTTCCAATAAAAGCTAGTTTTTAGAAACGGGCTTTGTGAGGCTACGCACAATTAAATATTTTTGACACAAAGTCCTTGTTGATTCCACCAAAAAAAAAACGAAAAATTAAAAGTGTACGTTTCCTTGACAATCTGAAAAAAAAAACAGATATCAGTTATAATGGCAACAAAGCAGTGAAAAAACATAAATATTTTCCTACTCATCAGCCAATTTAAAAGATATCAAACTTTACTTTAGAAAACTTTGTTTTAAACAAATTCATTTCTTACTTTTCTAATATCGATAACCAATGATTTTATATGTTTAAAAATGTTGTTGTTGTGATACACGAAAGAGATAGCTGCGCGCGTTAAGCCCATTCTTAAAATATCTTTGGACTAAGAAAATAGGTCTGTAACACTTACTAATTTGAGCTTATGATTGTATTCTTGATATTGTGAACGCCTAGCATTTCAGACTATTCCTACAATTGAAAATATGTGACATTACAAATAGTCTAAGATATTTTTAGCACAATTTGTTGTAATTGGTCCTGGTGTCAGTGTTCATGTTCATATGACATGAATTATTGTGGTCAAAGAATTTAAATTCCTACTTAGTCAGATTTATTTAGTTAAGTATGTGTGATTTTGAAATTATTTTTTATTGCGCCACTGCAAACGGCCCCAAGTTTGCTGCAACGCCATTAACAATAGAATAGATGACAACAATTGTACAGGAAACAAAATACCCAAGTTAATTAGCATAACATTAATTAGTAATTTTATTTTAAATTTACGAGTTTTATAATTATTTAACATCTCTAAAAGTACTCGTGGTTAGTTAAGATAATATGCCAATTATAATAAATTTAAGAATGCAAAATGACGACAAAACTACTCGGGAAATACAAAATTAGTTTTAGTTTTAGTTCATAATATAGTAAGCGAGATTCTCACTGATATTTGTTTCTTTCAGACATTATTTCTACACTATGTGGCCCTAACAAGTCACGCAGACGCCGGCAGCCAGCAACAAGTATATTCGATGAGTAACAACAATAATTTTTCTATTAAAAAACCGACTTCGAACGCAACTTGCTAAATCCTTCACGATTGTAAACTTTTTAAAGAGATCTCTCTTCACTCGCTCTTTTTTTCTTTTGTCAAGAATGCGAATTGACATTGAATGTCATATGCTCGTCTTTGAAGATTAGAAAATGTGCAGATGTTTATACGATAATCCTTAATATTTGACACTCTTGGAAAGAAAAACGTGTAGGTGGAACTCTGCGATTCTATAATCTGACGCATTTACTCAGGAATACAATGAAAATAGATTAGATTAGATTATTTTAGAGATTATTCAAAAACTAATAAAGCGATGTTTATAAAATATTTATGGGACCAACTTGGGAGCTTTCTCTATACACCAATTTAGAAAACACAAAAATTGGTTCTCGAATGACGGAGTAATTCGTGTACATGCATTTAAAAAAATACGGTACGAATTGATAACCTCCTCCTTTTTCGAAGTCGGTTAAAAACTTAAAATCATATGATTCATACGAAGGAGCCTTTGATGGTGAACATGAATACTCAGGGTATACACACAATCCTTATTTCTAAATGCTGATTTATGAATTTTTCTGTGAATGCATTGATTAGTAGAGCCCGGTTTTAGACGGAGTTTCCCAGGTAAGTGGTATGCCCCCGGGTTGATAGAACTCATTCAGTGATTGCTTTCACGCCGTCTAATTACATTTGTTTGTCGATATTATTATATTTTTAACCGACTTCCAAAATTAAGGAGGTTCTCAATTCGACTGTATGTTTATTTTTGTATGTTTGTTACGCGATTACTTTGCCGATTATGCATTTTTTCCTTTTGTCAAGAATGCAATGACAAATGTTATTGAATGTCAAATGCTAGTCTTTGAAGATTAGAAAATGTGCAGATGTTTATACGATAATCCTTAATATTTGACACTCTTGGAAAGAAAAACGTGTAGGTGGAACTCTGCGATTCTATAATCTGACGCACTGACTCAGGAATACAATGAAAATATTTTCATTTTTAAAGATTATTAAAAAAGTAATCAATCGATGTTTATAAAATAATTATGGGACCAACTTGGGAGCTTTCTCTATACACCAATTCAGGAAACACAAAAATATACGGTACGAATTGATAACCTCCTCCTTTTTCGAAGTCGGTTAAAAAGAAACCCTGTTTTAAGTGATATGCAACTAAGGAATCACATCACATATTGTGATGTGCAACTAAGGAATCTCACACTGCCCGTGACCCGACACGCACTAGGTCGGATTTATCTATCTAGGTATAGCTTCTTGTTACTGAACTCCGCGACCTCCAGAGCTCAAAGTATCTAACAGTGACAGATTTTAAATGTTCTTACTTACATGTCTTGTTTTTATTTTTCACACGTGGGTTTGAACCACAAACAAATTGCTAAAGTAAAAAATTTAAAATTCATTTTTATTAGATATAAATTCACTCACTAATGTTCCTTTTTATTAACAGACTTTAAACAAGTATCTATATTTAAAAAAAAAAAAACTTATTTTTTGTTTTAAAGGGTATATATACTTCCCGCGTGGTCGCTTAGAAATTTTATCAAAACCGGTTCAGTATTTTGGTTTTTCTACCAATATAATAGGAAAAATTCAAAGTTTCCGGCAGCCTAGTGGTGAGACCGTCTGACTTGCGATCCGCAGGTCCTGGGTTCGAATCCCACGCACCTCTGTCTTTTCGAAGTTATGTGCGTATTGTTGATTGCCGCCAACTTCAAACGGTGAAGGAAAACATCGTGAGGAAACCTACTTGTCTGAGAACTCTCAATGATCCTGAAGATCTGTGATCCTGTGAAGTCTGCCAACCCGCACTTGGCCAGAGTGGTAGACTATGGCCTAACCCTTCTCACAATGAGAAGATGGCCCGTTTCCAGCAATGGGGCAGTTTGTACAAACAGGGCTGATAAAAAAAAAAAGTGTAATTCGAAGTCGTTTTTTTTAATTTTTTAAACGATTACTTGTATCATGTAATGAGGGTCTAAAATACGTCATTTAAGCTCTAGGGCTTTAATATTGAATTGAATTTCATTATGTCACACTACGACATAATGCGATTTGAATTTGGAAACTAAGCCTAAGCCTACTAGATTGCCTGAGTCACGACTAATTTATACCATACAGGTCCACAGCAAAAATAACTAATTCGAAAATTGAATTGGCAACCGAGAACAGAACAAAAAAAAAACCGTGAGTAAATAAAGCAACAAAATAGGATGTAATACGCTATAACTGCAACATTTGTTGTAACAAATACAACGTTTGTTGCACAAATGTTGCAGTTACCCGACTGATTAACGAGGGTTATGTTTTGCGAGTGAACGTATATTTATATATTTAAGTATGTATGGTCCTACATGATCTCCTAATTTTTTGAACACAGCTTAAAAATGGCCAACCAATATCGTAACGCGGCTGAAGTGGAGGCCCTGAATAGGAAAATTAGTTAAATCATTTCTGTCCCTTATAGTATTAGGAAAGCGTGTGTACCCAGAACACTCACGCTCGCTTAAAGGCTTCTTCTTGCGGCGGCGGCGTGTGGCGGGTCGCCCTCTTCCCTCAAATATGGATGAGGAGAGCGATGGCTGGCACATGCGTCAACTCGTGAACGGGTGCTGCTTGCGGGAGCTGGACTGCTCGGCGTACACACGCATGCATGTTAATTGTTTTAACAGTCTTAGAAAAGTCTTAAAAAAAATATGTATTAGCTTATAAAAGGCACGGACCCTGGAGTCAAATTCTTAAATAAAAAATAACATCTCCTAAATCCTGCGGACAACAAAGTGATCCTATAAGGGTTCCGTTTTTCCTATTGAGGTACGGAACCCTAAAAACAATTATTTTAATTATTTTGTTTTTCCTGTTATTTTGTGCTTGGTTGTACTGTAAGGTATTGCGTATGTAATCAAACTACATAATCTTCTCTGCTCGAATTTATTCACTCACCCAAAAAGAGAACTGTTTTATTCCTCAGTCCGGTCCGAATCGACCTATTCCAAAATGATATTGGTCGATTCGCACCGCGGTGCGAAAGGACCTATTCAAAAAGAGCTCTTGTGTGATTCGGACCGCGGTTCGAACCACTTGCGGTGCGAAACGCCGAAGTACCCATATAAACGGCAAGGCCGATCTTGATGTGCGAGATGTCATTAGATTTGTCTTCACTCCCTGAGGGTCATAGGCTATATTATTTGAAATAATAATAATAATACGATACGCAAAACTAAAAAAGTGAATTTTTTCGTAACCTCCAACGAACTTTTCCGTTATAAATAAGTAATTTTACTAGAACTATCTGAATAATACGCATTTTTTTACTTTTACAGTGATTTTACGCATATTTTCTCATTAAAAAAAAACGTGCATCCAACAACGTATCAAACGTATAGGAATCGTTAGACTGCAAAAACCGTTATTTTTTTTTTGTAGTCTGGTATATTTTTTTATCTTTAAATATAGAAATTATTATTATAGATTTATTTATTTATTATTTGTTTATAGTTTTATTAGATTGGAAGGTTTTGAACTTGAAAACCAATCCGGATAGTTTTGAACAACTTTATAGTTTACGATGAAGCGCGATTGCCTAGAAGAACTACCCTACTTAGTTTATCAAATTTGTAATAACAAAACATTGATGAAATGGTGATGATGTCAAAAACAATCACCTACAAACGAAAGAATTGTTATTGTGGATGAGAGTGTATTATCTGCCTACAAACTGTTAAGCAGTTTGGCAGAATTATCTCATAAATTTTCATGATGTAATTGAAAAAAAAAAAAAAAACTGTTTTACTTGCGATTGAAAGTCGTCCAGACTAAAGAACCCATTCAGGTAGTGGAATCCTGTTGTCACTTTTATTGCATGAACTTAAGAGTCTGGTTCATCGTCCGCATCGCTCGCGGATACTAATTTATGAAGATATAAAATGACTAAATGAACTTACTTAAAAAATCGACGCACTAAACACTACGATTTATATCTGCAAAAATATACTTATGCGCGAGCGAGACGGATGTTTTATTTATTTTATTTTATATTTTTAGGAAAACTTACAGCCTAAATACATAAATAAACTATACATTTATATAAATTACGAGGCTAATTACAATTGATGATCGAACTACAGACTTAAGTTCGTGCAATAACAGTGACAACAAAGCCCTTCGTTTGATAAAAAACCCGTGCCTAAAACCCTAAAAAAAGTACGAGTCAGACTCGCCCACCGAGGGTTCCGTACAAACTAGTAGATAAAATGGGGAAATCATATATTTTTTTATATTTTCCTTCTAATGCCGTAAAATATACATCGTAAAAATATTTAAAAACCTGTTTTAACTTATGCCCATTAAGCTCTTTCATATGATACTCCACATGATACGGTTAATTCACTTTAAAATTTAGACCCTCATTCCTTGCATAAATACACTATTTTTTTTTCGGATTTTTTCCTATAAATGTGTACTATAAATGCTTCTTGTCAAATTTCATACTTCTAGGTCAACGGGAAGTACCCCATAGGTTTTGATTTCCTTGTGAGTGTCGAAATGTGCATTTTTACGACATATTCGGCTGTAACTTTTTTACGAAAACTGAGAAATTTGATTTTCTTTCTGCAGCAAGAGACTATGGATCTGCGTATATGGTTTTAATTTCAACACGATACTTCACGCATTCCTGAGATAAAGGACTTGCCACCCGGACGGACGGACAGACGGACAACAATGTGATCCTATAAGGGTTCCGTTTTTTTTTCTTTTGAGGTACGGAACCCTAAAAATGTATACTCCGAATAATTTCTTTCTATCATCTCGCAGGTGGTGTACAAAGTAGAGTATGCACTTCGGGGATAAAGGTGTTTTGTCTTGGACGAGCTAGAACGAGCTAGCTCGTTAAGAAACTAATATTAATGTTTTTGCGATCGATATATTTTTTTAAATATTATTTTAAGTTCTTTACTACCGCGCCATCACATCTCAATTTATATCTATTGGGTAATGATTCCCATTTAAATCGTACGCCTACCTGACCGCTTTTTTTTTTTTAACACTTTATAATTTTACATAAAAACGAATAACCCTCCTTCTGACGCAAGCAGTCAGTCTAAAACAACACCTTGCTTCGACACTCAGGTAAAAATAAATTTCACCCGGTGCAAATGCGTGCACCACAGTCTCACAAATAGGTGGCCTCGGACACGGCTAAGGTCAGGGCGCACGTTGGTTGGATTTCCTTCGAACAATATAACGAGCTGCTTGCTCCTCTCGAGCGGCAGTGGCGCAAGGACCTGCACCCTACAATCATCTACGCATGAACATATTCACTTGAACGGATCGTAACAACTCTATATAGATCACTTGTAGTGTTGTGCTCATTGGTGAAGTGAAGCTAACGTGAAGTGACAGTGACATTTAAAAAATTGTGAAAATGTGAGTTTTAATTTTTTTTTCATAGTAAATTTCTTTTCTTTCAGAATTAAGTGATAAGATTTTGTGATAATGTAAAAAAAAAATATATAGGGGTAAAATTCGATCGGGTATCGATCGTATGTTATTGCGAAAATTTAGAAGGATGTACGCGGCTATCGTACAAATGTACTAATCGAATTTTGATAAAACTTTGCAGTCTTAACTAATGTGTCAGAATAGTACTTAAATGTCATGGTTAGTTTTAATACCAAAAATAAAAATTCCCTTCAAGACAGGTTAAACTTAAAAATTAAGAAACGAATGATTATAGTTTAAAAAACTTAAAAAAACGCAATCAATTTACTTGGATGTCATTTTTTCAGTCATTTTGTTATAAAAACCAAAGTACTGAACCGATGTTGATAATATGTCTATGGGACCACCTCTGAGGTATTATTACCTACAAAACAAAAACACTTTATTGACACCATAGTATAACAACAATATGTACATGATTAATTTATAAAAACAATTCACAATTGGCGGAGTTATCGCGTAACAAACACGCAAAAAACACATAACATGAAATTGAGAACTTCCTTCTTTTTGGAAGTCGGTTAAAAACGTTCTAGCTCCACTTGTATTATGCGTACCGCTTGGAAATGGAATACTCGTTTTGAATGGATCTTTCCAAATAGATGTAATCTGGATGTTTTCAAATCGCGAGGGAATAGGTTCCTTCTAGACAGTGGCCAGGCGGTGGAAGAGTCTGGGAGAGTGCCCACTGTTTGGCCGTAAACGCTAAAGGAACACCATGAGGTTTAGGGGCACCACTCTGGTGTCGAGTCCGACATAATCCGCCACTTCGCCCCCGGGGCGGATGGGTATGCGTAAAAAGCATTTCCTCACGTAAAAAAAAGGTGGACGCTGAGCCATCTTCGATGCAGTCAAGACAAAATAATACAGTCTTACAGCTTAATTGGTAGTATGCCTGCCTTATGAGCTGTAAGGTTGTGGGTTCGAAACCCATACATACACAATCACACCTATTTTCCCTTACTTTAGGCAGAGCACCAATAACCATGAGGCCGGATCATGCCACATTTGACCGTGGCATGGCGTGGCTAGTGGGCTAGATGGGAGGGAGAAATATCTAAAATACAAATATTTATGAACATGGATGTTTGTTCTGTGTCTGGGTATATCTACATAAGTACCATAAGTATGTATTGTTAATAAAAGTAATTAAAAAAATTCAACCGACTTCAAAACAATCTAATTATCTGAAAAGGGGGAAATATCCCAAAAAAAAAACTAAACTGGGCGTCTACCGAATTAGGTATGTACACCAACTATTTTTTGAGGTCGGTGTCAGACCCTAAAGTATCAGTAAGTCTTATACAGACCAAACTTTGTACTTCTTAGCCTCTACTACCCTTGCCTATACATCTAACTCTCTAACCACGGTATTTGATGCTCTGCTTACTCCATAAGGGAAATATGCTTGATTTTATGTATGTATGGACAGCATACAAGCCAAGGCTAATTGAAACATTTATGATTCTAATCAGATAACAAGTAGTTATACATATATATATTTAAAAGAAAATAAAATACCTGACTGCAGAAGAGTTATTTTTGCAGTCTAACTTATGATTTCATTACGCTTGAGTGTGCGTTTTTGGGAGAAATTATGCGCAAAGTAACTGTAAAAGGTTTTAAATGACCATTCTTTAGCAGAATTCTCGTAAAATCATTTATTTTTTTACAAAAAAGTTTGTTGGATGTTACGAAAAAGCTTATGTTTTCATTTTTGCGAAAGTGGTATTGTTATTATTACAAAAATATATAGTCTATGAATTTACAAACATACACACACTCATAAACATAACCCTTCTTCTTATGCAGTCGGGTAAAAAGCAATCGTCGGAATTCGATATTGTTTAGGGGTAGAAACCAGGTTTTTCTGTCGCATCGAAAGAATTAAAAGCGAGGTAATTTCTCTTTAAAAAATAAAGAAAAACAACAACAACAAATTAAGAAAACAGCAATTAAACGTCCAACAACAACGTGTGCTTAGGACAAACGGTCCGATTAGGCAGGTCCAACTTTGCGAGAGAAGTCATTCGTCGTATCCAACTCGGCTGGGCCGCATTCGGGAAACTTAAAAGCGTCTTCTCGTCCAATATACCCCAGTCCCTGAAGTCGAAAGTTTACGACCAGTGTGTGTTACCAGCATTGTGTTTTGCATTTGTCAAGCATTGTGTTAGTACACATATAGGAAAATATCCCCGAAGGAAGGTCGGTGGTTATATGAAGGTCCCGATATTTATAACCTGCTTCCTGACGACATACGGGAATCAAATTCAAACGCAATATTTAAATTTCGACTGAAAAAGTTCTTGGTCAGCAAAGCCTACTACTCACTAAAAGAATATTTCGGAGCAAAGTATTACTTGCGTAGTCACAAATGACATAATAGCATGTATATGAATCAATGAATCATATGTACTTATATTATTGTTATTATTTTTTATCATTTTGTTATTGTATAGTGTTTTTTGACGTGTGACATATTGTAATGATTCACCAATAAAATCTGTATCTGTATCTGTATCCGAAAACCGGGCATATTTAATTTAATCACAAAAAAAATTGTGTCGTTATGCAAGGAATGAGGTTCGAAATTTTAAAGTGAATTAACCGTATCATGTGGAGTATCGTTTATAAGAGCTTAATTAGCATTAGTTAAAACAGGTTTTTAAATATTTTTACGATGTATATTTTTCGGTATAAGAAGGAAAATAAAAAAAAATTATTTCCCCCTTTTATTTACTAGTTTGTACGGAACCCTCGGTAGGCGAGTCTGACTCGCACTTGTCCGGTTTTTTTATAACAAAATAACTGAAAAAATATCATTTCATCTCAGCCATAAGAAGTCTACTGCTGGACATAGGCCTCCCCCATGGATTTCCAAAAAGACCGATTGGAAGCGGCTTACATCCAGCGTCTTCCCGCCACTTGTATGAGGTCATCTGTCCATCTCGTGGCTGGTCTTCCTACGCTGCGCTTGCCGTTACGTGGTCTCCACTCGAGAACCTTTCGGCCCCATCGGCCATCAGTTCTACGTGCTATGTGCCCTGCCCACTGCCACTTCAACTTACTAATCCACTGTGCTATATCGGTGACTTTTGTACGTCTACGTATCTCTTCATTTCTTATTCGATCTCGTAGAGACTCCGAGCATAGCTCTCTCCATAGCTCGTTGCGTGACCTTGAGCTTCTTTATAAGGTCCATAGTTAGGGACCACGTTTCAGTGCCGTATGTCATCACTGGTAACACACACTGGTTGTAAACTTTCGACTTGAGGGAATGGGGAATATTGGACGAGAAGACGCTTTTAAGTTTCCCGAACGCTGCCCAGCCGAGTTGGATCCGACGATTGACCTCCCTCGTAAAGTTGGACCTGCCTAATCGGACCGTTTGTCCTAGGTAGACGTATTCGTCAACAACTTCAAGAGTGGAGTTCCCCACAGATATTGGGGTGGGCACTACATGGACGTTCGACATAACCTTCGTTTTGTCAATGTTCATTTTGAGGCCCACCCTTTGGGAAACTCTATTGAGGTCTTCGAGCATCGTACTGAGCTCTTCCATCGACTTTGCCATGACTACTATATCGTCGGCAAACCGAAGGTGAGTGATGTACTCGCCGTTAATATTGATGCCGAGCCCTTTCCATTCCAGAAGCTTATAGGCATCTTTCAATTCTCCCCCTTTTATTTACTAGTTTGTACGGAACCCTCGGTGGGCGAGTCTGACTCGCACTTGTCCGGTTTTTTTTATAACAAATAACTGAAAAAATATAATTTAAGCAAACGAAATTGCGTATTTTGAAGTCTATAACGGAAAAGTCCGTTGGAGGTTACGCAAAAGGTAAATTTTAAATTTTTACGAGAGTTGTGTTATTATTATCTCTTTACTTAAATTTATATGACAAGCCTCATGGCTCAGTGGTAGTACGACTGCCTCCTGAGTTATAGGTCGGTCTTGAAAGGCATCAGTGGGGCCGGAACCAACAATGAGAAGCCATTTTACAAATGTTATAATAAAAAAATACAGATTGGTTATATATATATATATGTCTAGTCTATCACTCTGGCCAAGTGCGAGTGGAAAACTTCACACATCTTCAAGAACATTCAAAACTCTTAGAAATGTAGGTTTCCTTCACGATGTCTCCCTTAATCGTTTTATGTTGGCAGCAATCAACAATACGTAAATAACTTTGAAAAGACAGAAGTGCGTGCCGCGGAATTCGAACCCAAGACATGCTGATCGCAAGTGAAACGGTCTCCGGAAACTTCAATATATATATATATATCGGGCGAAAATATAAATAAATTTTAATATAATTAGGTCACGAGTAGTAAACAAAGTGTGAAAGATTAAAAAACATCGAATAGTCAAAATTAGCAGTTCATAAATAATGCAAAGCACAAACTATTTATGACAAATGCAAATAGATGAGAGTCCTATAAAATTAACTGGTTTCAAAGAGATGGGAACATATAACTGACAATAAACCTGTTTGACATTTGTCAAAACAAATTTAGCCGAGCTTGTTCATTTCATTGTGTGGTTGGTTTCACGCGCAAAGTTTTACTAGAAATATGTTATATATTGTTAATATATGTATAAATAAAAATAAAAAACACGTTTTGTCTAAAACATCCGCACAACCGTCGGCGTTGGTCGATACCTCATGCTAATCCTAGAAGCTAGAGTGGCTACTGGCTACACTAACAGTAAAATGTAATTTTGAAATCCTAAATTTATAATTTTAGTATTTAGGATAAATATATCAACAAACTCTGAGCAGCTCCTCTAGATTTCCATATAATGTTAGCTTGCCTTATAACTTTCTACGGCTTTTGTACAATATCAAATTTGATATAAACAGTGCAATAATTAGGAACATTTTGCGTGCAAAATTTACATAATACGGAAATATGGAATGATGAAAAATAAAAGCCTATAGCATTACGTTGTTATTTTTTCTGCATAGATAACAAATTATTTTGCAAAATAACATTCAAGGTGGAACGCACCTGACCAATGCGTGTAGGTAGTCGTTATAAAGCTGGTAACTACATAATTATATAAGTGAACCGTAACCGGGTTTGAGACAGCGACACTGATGCGACTTTATTATATTGAGTACCGTATAACCGGGCATGAGACAGCGACACTGATGCGACTTTATTATATTGAGTACCGTATAACCGGGCATGAGACATCGACACTGATGCGACTTTATTATATTGAGTACCGTATAACCGGGCATGAGACAGCGACACTGATGCGACTTTATTATATTGAGTACCGTATAACCGGGCATGAGACAGCGACACTGATGCGACTTTATTATATTGAGTACCGTATAACCGGGCATGAGACAGCGACACTAATGCGACTTTATTATATTGAGTACCGTATAACCGGGCATGAGACAGCGACACTGATGCGACTTTATTATATTGAGTACCGTATAACCGGGCATGAGACAGCGACACTGATGCGACTTTATTATATTGAGTACCGTATAACCGGGCATGAGACAGCGACACTGATGCGACTTTATTATATTGAGTACCGTATAACCGGGCATGAGACAGCGACACTGATGCGACTTTATTATATTGAGTACGTACCGTATAACCGGGCATGAGACAGCGACACTGATGCGACTTTATTATATTGAGTACCGTATAACCGGGCATGAGACAGTGACACTGATGCGACTTTATTATATTGAGTACCGTATAACCGGGCATGAGTCAGCGACACTGATGCGACTTTATTATATTGAGTACCGTATAACCGGGCATGAGACAGCGACACTGATGAGACTTTATTATATTGAGTACCGTATAACCGGGCATGAGACAGCGACACTGATGCGACTTTATTATATTGAGTACCATATAACCGGGCATGAGACAGCGACACTGATGCGACTTTATTATATTGAGTACCGTATAACCGGGCATGAGACAGAGACACTGATGCGACTTTATTATATTGAGTACCGTATAACCGGGCATGAGACAGCGACACTGATGCGACTTTATTATATTGAGTACCGTATAACCGGGCATGAGACAGCGACACTGATGCGACTTTATTATATTGAGTACCGTATAACCGGGCATGAGACAGCGACACTGATGCGACTTTATTATATTGAGTACCGTATAACCGGGCATGAGACAGCGACACTGATGCGACTTTATTATATAGATTAGGATTGTTATGTTTCTGTTTATTATACACAGATACTTTCATATTACAAAAATTCAGTTATTAGATGAGTCATCAGATGAGCGTTCGGGATTTTGATAGTGTTTAAAATAAAATATATTGTTTAATTTGGATCATATATGGTTATGACCTCTTTAAAATAATAATTATAGTTTAAAAAAACCGAATAGAACCCTAAAAAACAGACAAAATACAAATGAAAATGAACGAATGGTTTTCAGTTTCCGGAGAGCTACAATTGGACTTGGAATTTTCTAAACTAGAACGAATACATAATTATATCGACGAGCTCCATCCTCGGCCACAATGTCGTTTACCATCGGGAGAGTAGAAAAATAAATTAGTTCGTGTGTGGCTGGCTTAAAATTTAAAATAAAAAATAATGAGAAATAAGGAAATATGACAATTCATAATATATGCAAATGTTTAATGTAAAATAAGGAAGGAAATACAACAACATTCAGGTTGGCATAATTGTTAATGCATCTAACATGATATAATTATTTATAATTCTACAGTTAACACATTAACGTATCCTGTATTATTCAAACTCTTATCAAAAGGATACTAATCAATATTTATCTACCATAGATATTCATCGAATTCATAATAAATTAGACATCTACCTAATTTATACACTTAGGAAAAGTAATTCACTAATTCCTGTGTAACGGGTTATTTTGGACTAGCGGTATACCATACATTAGGATTAAATTAGAATAATGGAAAGTTATAGAACAACTCAAAAACTAACTTATTTCAAAACGTTTCCGCACAAAACAACGTGGAGAGTTGAATGTTACGGGGACATGAGGATGATGACGAGGGCAGTGTGCAGTACAGAGACCAAATCAAGAAGATCTATCTTGTGAGTGGAGAGAGAAAGATAGAGAGAGGAAGAGGGAGACTCAATAGCGTCAGTCAATTGTACCATCAGAGTTAAATTTATTTTTACAATATGAAATAGAAAAAATATTTTTTAACTATCACGGTCATTCATTTTTTTTTATCCGCCCAGTTTGTACAAACTGTCCCACTGCTGGGAACGGGCCATCTTATCATTGTAAGAAGGGTTAGGCCATAGTCTGCCATGCTGGCCAAGTGCGGGTTGGCAGACTTCACACATCTCAAGATCATTGAGAACTCTCAGACATGTAGGTTTCCTCACGATGTTTTCCTTCACCGTTTGAAGTTGGCGACAATCAACAATACGTACATAACTTCGAAAAGACAGAGGTGCGTGCCGTGGGATTCGAACCCAGGACCTGCGGATCGCAAGTCTGACGGTTTCACCACTAGGCTGCCGGAAATTTCACGGTCATTCATTAAAGCACTATTATTATTAATAACGGGATATTTACCGTCGTTCACGTTAATTTTCAGTCAGTCAGTCAAGTCAGTCGCCCGTGAACATGGTATATGTAACTGTGCCGAAATATCGGGAGCTCTAAATTAACGCGAACCACGGTAAATATCCCGTTATTAATAATGATAATGATAAATGATAAATTCGTTTATTGAGATAAAAACGGAAAAAGACCAATTACAATTATCTCACAATATTCAAAAATTATTCTTAAACAATGTCTTAAACAAATGTCTGAGGATTACAAAATATTCATTATGTAAATACAATATCATTTAAAATGTCAATACAAATGTCAAACAATAATAATATTGCTTTAGAAAAAATATGTCATCCAAGCAAACGAAATTAAATATTTTGAATTCGGTTGTTCCAGTTTTTTAAACTATATATATTTTTTTTTTTTTTTTAACATTAACTGCGCCCGCGATTTCACCCGCGTAGTAATGAAAAACGATGGTAATGTAGCTTATGTCCGTCCATAGGTACTAAGCTGTTTTTGTACCAAATTCCATAACAATCGGTTCAGACGTTCGATCGTGAAAATGTAACAAACAGAATGACAGAGTTACCTTAGATTTTATAATAATACTAGTTAACCGGAAAAAAACAAAAAACCGGACAAGTGCGAGTCAGACTCGGGGTTCCGTTTTTTCTTTTTGAGGTACGGAACCCTACAAAACAAGATAATTTTAAATTTTGAACTCTTCTAACGCAGGCTGCATTAGAAAAATCAAGAATTTTAGTCCCACAACAAGCAATTAACATGTAATTAGTTAAACAGTTTAACCTTATAGCAAAAGAAACTAACTAAAAGATTATTAAAAGATTATGGTTGCCTGGAAGAGATCGCTTTTAGCGATAAGGCCGCCTGTTGTTGTACTAGTCTATTTAAGTACTTTGTTATTAATTTTAAGGTGTGTACAATAAAGAGTTTATCTATCTATCTAAAAGAGTAGGTCCACGAAGAGAGAAGAAGAGAGAATAAAAATATTAAAACAATGGGTAGGAACTGTTCAATTATAAAAGTAATGCGGCATTGAGGGCGCTGCTGTTCTTATTTCGTTCGAGAACAAAGGCGTTCCCATTTTCTGCCGCAATATGTAGTTCTTTATCCAAATAAACTCTAACATGAGCGAAGTCACAAAGAAATAATTAACGGTGAGTATAATGCACTCGCATGCAACAAAATCACCCATATATGGTACAAGGATGCAACTTACAAACATGTTTCGAAGGCTGTCTTACGATGGACAAAGATAAGATTGTATATCAAAAGTTAATACCAAAAGTCACAGAAAATATGTTGATGGCAATAATATGTAGGATCTAGGGCGGCGAATGCGAGAAAGAGGTCGCGACTCCAGATCTGGGTGAGACCTAGTTCAACAAATTTCCTTGGCCATTCAGCGCGGTAACGCTGCGAGCGTGATGGGGACTCTCAGATCAGGGTCTGCATGCGTGGGACTTGCAGCCTTACATTAAACATTAGTTAAGAATTAGGCTATATTTTATTATATTATATTATGTTAATATATTTAGTATGTGTAGGTATTTTACATATTGTTTCCATATTGTTTTTGTACTCTCTTATATGTCTATATATGATAAATATGTATATCTGAAATTAAAAGAGTCAATAATATGTAGGAATGTTTATGTCGAAAATTCGTAAAAAATAATTAATTAAGTTTTAAAAATGTCTACATCTAAGTTTACTTGTTGACAATAGATAGGTAATAAGTATTATGTAGGTTTTTTTTTTTTTTTTTTATGTAGAAATAGGTTCGCGCTTGACCGCCAACTTAACCAGGTATAGGTAAATTAGCAGTGCAAGATGCCACAATGTAGACTACGTCATAAAAGGCATGGCAGAAAGACGCTGGACGCAAGCAGTACTTTTAACCCTCGACGTAAAAAGAGGGGTGTTATAAGTTTGACGTGTGTATAATGTGTATCTGTGTACCCGTCAGTCTGTGTAGCTCTTAAACGGATGGACTGATTTGATCTAGTTTTTTTTTTTGTTTGAAAGAGGATTTTGTCGAGAGTGTTCTTAGTTATGTTTCATCGAAATCGGATCAGCCGTTTGTTTTTGAGGTTGATTGAGTATTCTAAACTCCAGCAATAGGCTTCTTATGTATGTGATGTTGATGATGATGAAATAAAGTAAGTATTGATTTTCTTTCAGTAGATTAACCTAAATGACGTCGCGATTGACAGTTAGGGCCTTACCGAAAAACGTTGCTTAACTAAACTTTAACCATCGTCTTAAATTCTCTGTCTTCTTTCCGCAAGTGTCATTACGTGTCAGCGAGAAGTTGTCAAAATATGCAATGCTTAAAGTTAAGTAACGTTTTTCGGTAAGGCCTTTAGTGAGCAATATAGTAGATGTCATACAAATAGTTATTATTTTATTCAAGTTTTGGATTTGATTGTTGTACACACACCTACCTGTCTGGATAAACACTCGATCAAAATATTTTTAAAAGACAATATTATTACTACCGCAAGAAGCAAGTAGGAAAATAAATAAAATTATTGACAATCAATCAATCAATCAATAACACTTCGTTTTTTTTTTGACTGAGAAGGTCTAACAAAAAAGTTGTCATAACTGATGAATTAACTGGCCTTGTAAAGAATTCACCTTCCGTAATCTTTCATCTGCATAATATGTACCTAGTTATTTTTATTACTTAGGTCTAAGATTCACCACTAACTCGCCTGATGTTAAGCGACGGTGTGGCCGAGGATGGAGCTCATCGATATAGAAGATATTTATTTTTTTAACTAAAACGATATTCAACAATTACATTAGCATTACAATTACATTACATTATGTAATTACATACATTATTACATACATTACATATTATTTTATAATTGTCAATAATAAAGTTGATAAAATAAAAATTATATGCAATGTATATGACATGTTAGCATAAATATGTTCTTTTACATTATTTCAATATCGCTAGCGGTAGTCATCCAGGCGTTGGAATCTATTGAGAAAAATACCTAGAATCTAATTGGCAACGAATTCCTTTTAAAACTAAGCTACAAAGCTTGGAACATTGTCGCATTTTGGTAAGTGTGCAGCTGATCGACATGATATAATTCCCTTTTTACTATCAGACGGTTAGAAACACGAAAAAAGCATGAATGTTTCATGGTATGTATTCCAAAAGGCCCTACGAAACCTTTTAATACGATATTTATCGTACGGATTTCTAAATTGTGGAATAGGCTTTCTAAGTATTTAGATCTTCCGATGGACACAATCTGGGGTGCGATTTTTGAATCGCTCGAAAGGAATTCACATGCGAATTTGCCCGATTTCCGAACAATATCAACAATATTTTCGCAGAATTTCTTGTTAATTATTAGCGAGTGATGTGAATGATTGAGAGCACATAAATTCTTTAATACCGTCCGAAACAAGGTCATATCCGTATGCGATAAAATTCGAACGATTCAGATATTGAGCCCCTGCTTGTCTTTGAATCGCGAGTGAATCGGATTCTTCTAGGTAAGCGCGTTCCATCGTCGACCGCTGGGAAGATCTTAGATAAAAATAGGCCGTCCCTGACGATGAAGATACTATAATATTAATATTATACATAGCTATATAGCATCGAGTGTTGTGCATCATTCAAAAATATATTAATCGCAAATGAAGTAATAATAATATAATTTTCAAAATAAAATTTTCTTGGAAATTATAATATAATTACTTCAATTGTGATTCCAGGCGTTGGAATCAATTTAGAAGTAAATATAATTTACTTCTAACCATAATAATACCGCGGCAGTAACATAAAATCATGTAAAAACCATCTCTTGTAGAAATTATTACATTACACACTAACATCTGTCAACCTTGCTGGCTGGTCCGATGCTGCGCTTGCCGGTGCGTATAATTTCTCGAGAACTTTTCGGCCCTATCGGCCATCAGTTCTACATGCTATGTGCCCTACCTACTGCCACTTCGACTACTTAATCCTCTATGTCGGTGACATTCGCACGTCTACGGATTTCTTCATTTCTGATTCGATCTCGCAGAGACTCCAAATATAGCATAGAGGACAGATGACCTCATACAAGTGGCAGAAATACGGTAGATACCAGCCGCTTCCATCAGGTATTTTTAAAGATAAATAGGGGAGGCTTATGTCCACTAGTGGACTTCTTATAGCTGAGATGATGATGATAACCTGACAAAACAAAATAAAATTTACATATGAACGAGTTCGTGACCATGACAATACCAAACATAATAATACATAATGCGATATAATAACGGAAGGCACTTCAATGTAACTATACTAGAGATTGCAAACCGGGCCCGGTCGTTATCCCTATTAGTGACTCAGTAAATAATCTTGGTATAACCAGTTATAAACAGTTTTCCTGGGGTCCTCAAGTAGCAGAAGTCAGGCGTAAAATCATTGGTTCTGCAGCTTCGCTTAGAATACTTCAAAACTTTCTTCCAATTACTACTAAAACTGCGCTTGTAAAATCTCTCCTTTTCCCTATATTGGATTATGCAGACACTTGCTATCTGGACTTAACCGAAGAGCAGCTGGACAAACTTGAGCGTTTACAAAACTTTTTCATCCGGTTCATATTTGGTTTACGCAAGTATGACCATATTTCTGAATTTCGTCAAAAGAACCAGGCCGGGTCCGCCGGGCACGGCCGGGTTGGCGACGAATGATACCGAGCCCGGCCGGGTTGAGAAACATACCGGGTTGCAATCTCTAAACTATACACAAGAAATTTAGTGAACGTGTGCGATTGCAAAACGGCACTGTTCTACAACAACAACATGTTCTTAAAATACTTTAAACGAGAACTACAGATCTCAAAATATTTTTTAATCCTAAATTAATATCACAAAAAAATTGTGGTCAGATTAGAGTAGCGACGATTTCGATGTTTCAGCAAAAGTAGATCCTTCATGACGCTATCGGAATTGCCAAATTGTACCAAAAAAATTAGAAAACGAATAATACTATTAAAAAAAACAGGACAAGTGCGAGTCAGACTCGCCCACCGAGGGTTCGTACATATTTTTTAGGGTTCCGTTAGAGTAGTAATGATTTCGATGTTTCAGCAAAAGTAGATCCTTCATGACGCTATCGGAATTGCCAAATTGTACCAAAAAAGTTAGAAAACGAATAATACTATTAAAAAAACAGAACAAGTGCGAGTCAGACTCGCCCACCGAGGGTTCGTACATATTTTTTAGGGTTCCGTACCTAAAGGGTAAAAACAAGACCCTATTACTGAGACTCCGCTGTCTGTCCGTCCGTCTGTCATCAGGCTGTATCTCATGAACCGTGATAGTTAGACACTTGAAATTTTCACAGATGATGTATTTCTGTTGCCGCTATAACAACAAATACTAAAATACAGAATAAAATAAATATTTAAGGGGGCTCCCATACAAGAAACGTGATATTGCTCGTTTTTGCTCGATATTGATAACGGCAACAGGTAGACGCTTGAAATATTCACTGAATATTGAGTTAGGTAAATATATTATTAACTTTAAAAAAAATTTTTTTTTTATATACATTATAGATCTACGATTGACCACCAACTCGCCTGATGTTAAGCGACGGTGTGGCCGAGGATGGAGCTCGTCGATCTAGAAGATTTTCACTCTAGCTTTGAAAAAAATTATTAATATTTATGGGGGGCTCCCATACAAAAAACGTGTAATTTTGCCTTTTTTATAGATAATGGTACGGAACCCTACGTGCGCGAGTCCGACTCGCACTTGTCCGGTTTTTATTTACAATAATATTCGTCATAAAACGAAAATTACACATCGTCAAAATAATTAACAACCTGTTTTAGCTTGTGTTAATAAAGTTTTTTCATATGATACTCCACATGATACGGTTAACTCACTTTAAAATTTGGACACTTGCATATTGTGATTTGTGATTAAATTAAATATGTATAGTTTCGGATTATTTCCTTTATATGTACTATAATATTGTTTATTGTTTAT
Source organism: Lycia hirtaria (assembly GCA_947563715.1). Taxonomy (NCBI): domain Eukaryota; kingdom Metazoa; phylum Arthropoda; class Insecta; order Lepidoptera; family Geometridae; genus Lycia; species Lycia hirtaria. The sequence goes on from OX387378.1 coordinate 11,901,370, forward strand.
TTTACATTGCATTACAATTACATACATAGCATAGGTACATACATAATCACCCTAATAGAGTATAGCAATCTAGTGCGGAGCGGAACGGTTTATTCTATTATGTGTTTGTCTTTAAAAAACTCTTCTATCGTATAATAGCCTTTTTTAATTAATATATTTTTTGGGTTTGAGAAAAATTCTGTATATTTTCTATTTCTTTCAGCTGCGTTGGTAAATTATTATATATTTTGATAGCCATAGAATGAGGGCCGGAGCTGTGTATATATAGTATAATACAATGCTTCTTGCCAAATTTCATAGTTCTAGGTCAACGGGAAGTACATTATAGGTTTTGATTCCCATGTGAGTGTCGAAATATGCGATTTTTTGCTACATAAACGGCTGTAACTTTTTTCACGATAACTGAGAAGTTTGATTTTTTTTTCACAGCTGCAAGGGACTACAGATCTGCGTATAAAGTTTTAATTTCAAATCGACACCTTCACGCGTTCCTGAGATAGAAGGTCTTGACAGACGGACAACAAAGTGATCCTAGAAGGATTCCGTTTTCTCTTTTGAGGTACGGAACCCTAAAAACACCTAGGACGTAAAAAATCTTGAACATTGAAATGAGTCAAGCTGTTGAGATAGCAACGAAACGATATCCTTGATGTGGGATGTAAATGAAAATACAATTCAATAATATTATCATGGTCCTATTATTGTGTTTTTCACATGCTTCACGTTAATAGCCAATCTATTAATTTTAAAACCTATTTCCATTGCTTAGTTGATGAGTCATACATATCTATTTACATATATTGACTCCATGTGGTATGATAAACACAATATTTCATAATTCACATTATGAAAGTAGATACATAATGTTTCCTTATAAACCATGTCTCTGGTTGATAAGCAAATATTGCAATCTGATAGGTGCATTCTTTTTGCGCAATACAGTTTTTTTTATAATGCGCAATTCAGAAATCTAGTTTAGTTCGAATTAAACAATGGAACTATTTTATAACGGCATCGTTACGCGTAAGTTGTGTTATTCAAATTATTAAATTTCTAAAATCTTTGTTTCGCATTTAATTTCATATTTTACTCCATTGCGCGAGAAAGAGGGTTATATTTTTCGAACGTGTGTGGGTGGTGGACGGGTGGGAGGGTGTGTGATTGTGGGTGTATGGTGTGTGAGTGTGTGTGTGTGTGTGTATGTGTATGTTTATTACTTCCTCCATTATACACTAAGCGTCTTCTACTAACTAACTAACTGAGTGTCACAGGTTAATTTTTTCTGAAATATTATTTCAGAAAAAATTAACCATTAAAATTTATTAAAAAATTATTTAAAAAAAAAAACGAACTCTTGGATAAAATAAAACATAAAAATCGTAGTATTCAGTTACAAATAAGTGATTTTACAAAAAAGTATTTACTAAAGAATGCGCGTCGGTATAGCTTGCGAAGCGGTTCTCCGCATACTCATGAGAAAACGTTCACTCAGTATCATATAAATAAAATAACACAACAAGTATAAGTAAGGACTACTCCTTACTTATACTTTTTGTGTTATTAAAAGATAAAATAACACAACAAGTTTAGTATCCATGTTAAAAGAAAAACATAATACCCGACTGCAGAAAATTAAGCAGATTCTAGATTTAAGCAGAGTATGCGTAAAATTGCTGTAAATAATTACAAATACGCATTTTTTTTAATAATTGTAGTAAAACCACATAGGAAAAAGTCCGTTGAAGGTTACGAAAAAACGCATTTTTTTATTTATGTGAGAGATGAATTTTCATTATTACAAAAATATATAGTCTATGACACTCTACAAACAAACAAACATATAATTATGTGTACACTCGAAAAACATAGCCCTCCTTCTTACTCAGTCGGGTAAAAGGGCTCTTATGCAGTCAGGTATTTGTCGCTCGATTTCTATACAAAAGTATTTTTAACGATTGTGGTCGAAATCAATTTATTTTTACAATGAAATAATTGTGATTACATTTAACATTAGTAATTATTGCCGTTAAATCATATTTGTTGAAGAAAACAGGAAAATAGCAAATTGTATTCAAATTTTTTTTAACGAAAATTATACATAAATATTTAACTTAAATTTTTGCTATTAATCTCTTTTTTTTGCCTCCAATAAAGGCCGATATTAAAGCTAACGTGTAAAACGGGGCTGACATAATCGCACAGCGACTTAAGCCCCAAAATAAATACAGATTAAAAAAAAAAAAAAAAAAAAGCTAACCACAATTACTTTAATGTAAAACTAAACTTTTGTCGACGTTAATTGGTAAAAATACTTTTGCACGGAAATCATAATCTTAATATAGATACTTGTGTATTGATAAATTAACTGGCACAAATTTGTTGGCATTGGCACTATTTGTTATTCTTTATCTGTTTCTCTTTGTTATTACACCAAAATTTTGTTACATCCACGCAGAAAGACTTGTACCGCAGAATGCGGAATAACTGTGTTCATTTCATAATATGAAACACATTAATAATTCAGTCTAGAATTATTCATCTGTTTCATATTATGTGTTTATTTCTAATATGAGTATGTATGAGATCGTCTATTTTAATCGACTTCAAAAAGGTGGAGGGTTATGTTTTTCGAATGTATGTGTGTTTGTATGTATATATGTATGAATTGAAAAAAAATATGAAACAACTGACTTCAAAATACGCAGTTTCTTTTACTTAGATAACATATATATTCTCCAGTTATTTTGTTTTAAAAACCAACTACTTAACACTTAATACTACTTAATTCTTTCAAATAAAAAAATACTTAATACTACTTAATACTTAATTCTTTCAAATAAAAAAATATTTTTTCAAACCGGTTTCTATAAATGTCGAAGTTATGAGGTAATACTCCTTTTCGAATTTCGGTTAAAAGGTTGTCGCGCGAGTGATGAGCGAGTCGTCGGTGGCGAGCGAGTTAATACAGAACCCACATGTGCCTCAAGTAAAACAAAACTAACAATAAAAGTGCCAACAGGAAAACAAATCGTCCAGCCTTATAACATTTAATCAGACCGATGAAGGTTTTACGCTAGTCATTAGAATGACAGTCACGCGAGGGACGCTGGAAGCGTCTTTTGTCCTAGGTCTGATCGGTATTGGTTGCGATGCATACTTAATTGGCGTAAAGAACCTGATCATGCTACTAAGTGGGCCGGTACATTATGTTTCTTCTCTTCTGGTTTTTAGGGTTCCGTACCTCAGAAGGAAAAACCGGAACCCCTATAGGATCACTTTGTTGTCCGTCTGTCTGTCCGTCTGTCCGTCCGTCCGGGGGTCAAGACCTTTATCTCGGGAACGCGTGAAGATATCGTGTTGAAATTAAAATCATATACGCAGATCCAGTCTCTTGCTGCAGAGTTTTCGTAAAAAAAAAGTTACAGCCGAATATGTCGCATGTGTGTGAATATGTAAAAAACGCATATTTCGACACTCACACGGGAATCGAACCTATGGGTAATTCCCGTTGACCTAGAACTATGAAATTTGGCAAGAAGCATTGTGTTAGAGTACACATATAGGAAAAAATCCGAAAACTGGACATTTTTAATTTAATCACAAAAAATTGTGTCATGCAAGGAATGAGGGGCCAAATTTTAAAGTGAGTTAACCGTATCATGTGGGGTATCATATGAAAGAGCTTCATTAGCATAAGCTAAAACAGGTTTTTAAATATTTTTGCCTTCTAAATTTTTCGGTTTATGAAGGAAACTAAAAAAATATATATGATTTCCCCCTTTTATCTACTAGTTTGTACGGAACCCTCAGTAGGCGAATCTGACTCGCACTTGTCGGTTTTTAAGGTTCCGTACCTCAAAAGAAAAAAACGGAACCCTTATAGGATCACTTTGTTGTCCGTCTGTCTGTATGTCCGTCCGTCCAGGTATTGAAATTAAAACCATATACAAAGATCCATAGTGTCTTATTGCAGAAAGAAAAATGAAATTTCTCAGTTTTTGTAATAAAAAAGTTACAGCCGAGTATGTCGTAACAAACGCACATTTCGACACTCACAAGGGAATCAAAACCTATGGGGTACGTGACCTAGAACGATGAAATTTGGCAAGAAGCATTGTGTTAGAATACACATATAGGAAAAAATCCGATAACTGGAAATTTTTAATTTAATCACAAAAAAACAAATATTACTATTATTAATAAGGGTTCAAAGTTCTTTAACCGTATCATGTGGGGTATGATATGAAAGAGCTTAATTAGCATAAGTTAAAACAGGTTTTTAAATATTTTTACGATGTATATTTTTCGGTATTATAAGGAAAATATAAAAAAATATGATTTCCCCCTTTTATCTACTAGTTTGTACGGAACCCTCGTTGGGCGAGTCTGACGCGCTTGTTTTTATTTCTATGCAATTTGGGCATTGAACAAGCTATGATACATAAAATTACATTTATCAAAACGATAATGGCGTCAATTCTCTCGTTTGCCGTTATTGGTTAATGACATTATTATAATTATATGAACTGACGTTATTTTTATTTGAATTCCAGATGCGGCGCCAGCACCGTTCGCCATCCCTGGCGGCGGCGATAGGGCTTCTCTTCGCCCTTCTGCTCCCTACAGACACGCAGTTCACGAACCCTGTCACTTCTTTCATGAGGTTCCTCAATGAAGGTGCCAAACAACAAGACAACGAACCCCCGGATCAGACCAATATGCTGTCAGAGTATGATTTCATAGTAGTCGGCGCAGGAACAGCCGGCTGCGTCATCGCCAACAGACTGACTGAACTACCAGATTGGAAAGTCTTACTCGTCGAAGCGGGAAATAACGAAAACTACATCATGGACATACCTATAGTAGCCAACTATATTCAATTCACAACAGCCAACTGGGGATACAAAACGAAACCTTCGAGTAAGTATTGCGCCGGCTTTCAGAACCAACAATGCAACTGGCCGAGGGGAAAGGTGGTCGGCGGCTCGAGTGTGCTTAATTACATGATTTACACTAGAGGAGCTCCTCCAGACTACGACAGTTGGAAAGCAATGGGCAACGATGGATGGGGTTGGGATGACGTTCTTCCGTACTTCAAAAAAATTGAACACTTCAACATACCTTCCAAGTTTGATCCAGAGTATCACGGCAGTGACGGTCACCTAAATGTAGAATATGCTCCGTTCCGTACCAATAAAGCAAAGGCATGGGTGAAAGGAGCGCAACAAATGGGTTTCAAAAGTGTAGACTACAATGGACGTGATCATGCAGGAGTGTCATTCTTGCAGCTTTCAATGAAAAATGGTACTCGCCACAGCTCCAGTAGAGCTTATCTACATCCCATCAACGGTAGATCCAATCTACATGTATCCAAAAACAGCATGGTGACAAAATTACTGTTCGACGAAACGAATACTAAAGTCATCGGTATCGAAATGGAGAAAATGAACAGAAAGTATAAAATATTAGCAAGAAAAGAAGTAATCGTATCAGCTGGAGCAATAAATTCTCCACAACTCTTGATGGTATCCGGAATCGGACCAAGAAGTCATTTAGAATCAATGAAAATTCCAGTAGTAAAAGATTTACCAGTAGGCTATAATTTAATGGACCATATCGCCGCAGGTGGTGTACAGTTCATGGTAAACAAACAAAACTTCAGTTTAAACACAGAATATATAATAAGCCACTTAGAGTTGGTTTTTAAATGGTTTAAAAATCACGAAGGTCCTTTATCCGTTCCCGGTGGCTGTGAAGCTTTAGTATTTTTAGATCTAAAAGACAAATTCAATACCACCGGATGGCCCGATATGGAGTTGCTTTTCATCGGAGGAGGCCTTAACTCCGACCCTTTCCTTCCAAGAAACTTCGGCTTCGATGAGCAAATATACGCAGACACTTACGGACCTCTAGGCAGAAATGAAGCTTTTATGGTCTTCCCTATGTTGATGCGGCCAAAATCGAAAGGAAGAGTTATGTTGCAGAGTAGAAATCCCAAAGCATACCCCACGTTGATACCAAACTATTTTGAATACAAAGAAGATTTGGAGAAGATTGTCGAAGGTATCAAGGTGGCTATTAACATAGCAAGACAGCCAGCGATGCAAAAATTAGGAACGAAGCTTTACGATGTTCCAATCGAGGATTGTTTGAAGTATGGACCGTTTGGAAGTGACGAGTACTTCGCTTGCCAGGCTCAGATGTTTACATTTACCATATACCACCAAAGCGGGACTTGCAAAATGGGTCCAGAAGGTGATCCGTCCTCAGTAGTCGATTCGAGGTTAAGAGTGCATGGTGTAAGTAATTTGAGAGTCATAGACGCCAGTATAATGCCAGAAATAGTGTCATCACATACGAACGCTCCTGTATATATGATTGCTGAAAAGGGAGCAGACATGATAAAGCAAGACTGGAGAAAATTATAGCGACCTAGCGTTGCGAAATGGAGGGTTCTTTGAAAAGAAATTGGTATTTATTTAGCGTAATCAAAGCAATCTGTGATGTAAATAAATTAATTGTTTAAGAAACTGGCTTATAATTGTCCAATGGGGAGTAGTTTTATTGTATTGGTATAAGGTATAAGGTTTTTTTTTTACAGTAAAATCTATTGTAATTGTAATCTACTCGTATATAAAAGAAAAAAATGTATCTTCAAATAAAACATTATCCTATGGTGATGATTATTTTTATATGATTAGCATCAAAAATAGCTTCCAACTTCGAAGCTATTTTTGATGCCAAAAAAGACAATGATTAGCCAATCATCCAGATAATATAATATAATATTTAAGGATAGAAAACAGTTTTCTCCTATTGCAAACAGCACCTGATCACGAGTGAGACGCATGTGCCAGCCATCGCCCTCTTCAATCATATGTACGAGTATGTTAGGAAAGAGTACGACGTCGCCGCAAGAGTCTTCGATGAACATTACATGCAATCTCAAGTTGGTTGTCGAGATATGACAACCAACTTGAGATTGCATGTAACAGTGAGGGCGCGTGGATGTGCTTGATGCATTTTTGCGCTGAATAATTTTCTTGATTTTACGTTTTCTACATTTATAAAATTATTATTTGATGATCGAGCGAGGGAAGTGTCTCTGCATCAACTGGCCAAATTTGCTTTAGTTTTTATTTATTTATTTATAAATGATTTTCATGCTTACAGCTGTAGGCCAAATCGCGGGACAATCCATCAGTAGGTAGGTACTAGGTGTATAAAATAATAATTTAACAATTATTTAATTATTTATATACGGCTTCCTAAGCCAACTTTATGTAGGTATTATGTACAGATACCCCAAGGTGAGCGGCAAATAAGCTCTCTCGCGAGGTCTACTGTTCGTAGAACTACTAGTTATTTAAGTGTATTTACGTATACCTAGTCTTGCCATAAATATTGTCACGAAGAAAAAAATAATTTTTTATTGCAAATAATATTTATTACTTTTACAGTGTGTTAGTTTAATACATAAATATAAAACAATTTAAAATATAAAAGCTTATTCGAAGTGGTCTCCATTGGCTGCAATACAGTCCTTTAAACGTTGAGGCCAGTTATCAATAGAAGCACGCACTCTTTCCATGGGAAAATTCTTCACTGCCAATCGTATGGATTGTTTTAGGGACTCCAAATTATCATGGCGTTTAGAGTTCACTAAAACTGACCATAAATCATAATCCAGCGGATTAAGATCAGGACTAGACGACTGCCAGTCTTCAGCTCTGATGAAGTCCGAAACGTTCACTTCCAACCAAGACTGCGTGGACCGAGCTTTATGACCTGGCGCCGAGTCTTGTTGGAAGGACCATACTTGGTTATTGAACATGGTGTTGTTAAGGGGCTTAACTACCTTCTCAAGAATGGTATTTTGATACACTTGTGCCGATGTTTTGATACCTTTTTCACAAAAATATGGCTCAGTCACTCCTTCATAGCTAACACCCCACCAAACCATCACTGAAGTCGGATAATGCCCACGTTGCACTCTGTCGACTAATTGGGAAGCTTCCTTAGAGCTTTGAGCATAAATACGGTCATTTTGTTTGTTAAAATGTTGCTCAATTGTAAAGATTTTCTCATCCGTAAACAAAATTTTTCTGTGACCTCCCTTTGCGTACCGCTTCAGTAGTTGTTTCGATTTTACCACCCTATTCTTTTTTAAATTATCAGTTAAAAAATGACCAGTGCGTCTCTTATAGGCTGCAAGTCCTAAGTCATCTTTTAAAATACGCGACATGGTTCTGGGTGCTATCTTCATCTCCCGAGATAAAATCTTTTGCTTTCGGACAGGATTTCTTCGAATTCTTTCCCTTACTGCTTTGACCACCTTTTTCGTACGAACACTACGTGGACGGCCAGATCTTTTTCTGTCACAAACAGAGGAGGTCTCATTGTACCTATTAATAGCCCGGTACACAAACATTTGACTAATACCAAGCGTATGGAGAGTTTTAAAAATTGCATTTGGCTCCATACCAACTTTGTGTAATGCAATCACAGCGATTCGGTTCTCTTTATCACCCCACTCCATTTTAATATCGCAAAATATTGTACAATGTATTGGCGCCAAAATTAGAAAACTCAATGAACAATCGTATAAAAATGACAGATTCCAAATTCAAATGTAATATCTTTCTTATTTTTAACTGTAACAGTATTTATGGCCAGACTAAGTATACGTATTTCAAATTTGCTAATTGTTAATGACTAAACGATTAAAACTCTGAAAGACTAAAATTCAGAAAGACTTAAAATGCATTAAGACTAAAGTGCTGACCGGCTAAAATTCTGAAAAACTAAAACGCAGACTAACATGTTGATAGAATAAAATGCAAAGCATCAAACTGTGACGTCACATTTGACGGTGGTTAGAGCATTTCAGGATACAAATATAAAACTTATGTTAGTTAATAGATCCACAAGGGTCGCAGTGACAGGGAAGCTCATGGCCTCCCACCCTACCTCGTTATTTTTATCAGCCCTGTTTGTACAGACTGCCCACTGCTGGGCGCGGGCCATCTTCTCATTGTGAGAAGGGTAAGGCCATAGTCTACCACGCTGGCCAAGTGCGGGTTGGCAGACTTCACACATCTTTTAAGATCATTGAGTACTCTCAGACATGTATGTTTCCTCACGATGTTTTCCTTCACCGTTTGAAGTTGGCGCCAATCGACAATACGCACATAACTACGAAAAGACAGTGGTGCGTGCCGCGGGATTCGAACCCAGGAGGATAATTAGACTACAAAATATATTAATTATACTAATAACGGAATCATATCTACTCGTAAATGGAATGAGTTTCATATTTTTTTGCAAGAATGTAAATAAATAAGGCATTATAACTACACTGTTAAAGCATATTTACCTGCCAATTTCAGAAAAAAATGCGTGAATCTTAAAGACTGAAAAATACATATATACTTGTAATGTAGTAAAATTCATTTTAAGAAATTCAACCGACTTCAAAACAACCTAATTAACCTAAGTATGTAGGTACGTAAACCAACTATTTTTTGAGATCGGTGTCAGGCCCTAAACTATCATCAACTTAAGTCCTATACAGACACCGACCTTACGACTCAAAAATGGTTGGTTTACGATTACGTACCTACTTAGGTAGACGCCCAGTTTTGTTTTTTTTCGAAAAGTTCACAACTGAGAACTACTTTTGTAGCATATTCAATAAAATTGACAGAGCAATGCGTTCATTCAAGTTGCGCCTTGCAGCCACGCGCACTAAATCGCAAATCTTTCGCACTAAATAGTGTTCTGAATTTACCTACAGGCGCGTGTTATTGATAATTACCGTTTCCTAAGGTGACAAGACACCTGAACAGATGACACCAAAATTGTATAACCTAAAATGAAAAAAAAAAATTTAAAATTCATCAAATAACGCAGAATATGTCAGAGGAAATACAAATTATTCAACGACCAAGCAGTAGACTGTAGCTCCCACCACCACCAGCTTGGACCCCGCCCCTCTGCTATCAGCAATCTGGGTTAAGGTTTTTATAATATTTTAATGTTTTTAGGGTTTCATTCCTCAAAAGGAAAACGGAACCCTTCCAGGAACACTTCGTTATCAGTCTGTCTGTCTGTTAAGGCCGTTTCTCCCAGCAAAGCGCGGAGGTATAAGCACAGAAGACTTTAATAGTACTGGTATAAGGAACGAACTAAGTTTCATACTTACTATAGTATAAGTTTAAATTAATATTAAAAGCTTACATTCAATCACAGCTTCTAGGAACCGTAGACCTACGTCTGCGGTTCTTTGAAGCTGTATTCAACGTTCTAAGTCATCACCACACATTAAAAAAACCGGATAAGTGCGAGTCAGACTCGCCCACCGAGGGTTCCGTACAAACTAAATAAAAGGGGGAAATCTTTTTTTTTTTTTTTGTATTTTCCTTCATAAACCGAAAAATATACATCGTAAAAATATTTAACACATTCCTTGCTCACCACTCGGATCCGAGTAGGGGCGGGGCTATGGTAGCGGCGCCTCTCACTCGGATCCGAGAGAGCATCACGTTCATTTTGTTGTAGTGAGTAAACTGCCGGCGTTTGAGGCAGTCAACGTTGCTTTGCGCGGCCACTCTGTATTTAATCAAAATTCGCCTTAAAAGTTTTGCTTCCCAGCTGAAGTGAAGGGTCTGCAGGGGGCGAACAATGTGTTTAAAACCTGTTTTAGCTTATACTAATGAGGCTCTTTCTTATGATACCCCACATGATACAGTTAATTCACTTTAAAATTAATTCCTTGCATAGAGACACTTTTTTTTTGTGATTAAATTAAAAATGTCCAGTTTTCGGATTTTTTCCTATATGTGTACTCTAACACAATGCTTGCTGCCAAATTTCAGAGTTCTAGGTCAACGGGAAGTACTCCATAGGTTTTGATTCCTCTGTGAGTGTCGAAATGTGCGCTTTTTACGACATATTCGGCTGTAACTATTTTATACGAAAACTGAGAAATTTTATTTTTCTTTCTGCAGCAAGATATTATGGATCTGCGTATATGGTTTTAATTTCAACTCAATACCTTCACGCGTTCCCGAGATTAAGGTCTTGACACCCGGACGGACAGACGGACAACAAAGTGATCCTATAAGGGTTCCGTTTTTTCCTATTGAGGTACGGAACCCTAAAAACTGTTCATTCCCGTTGTCCCCCACTGCTGTATAGTTACACATACAGTCGAACATAGAACCTCCTCATTTTTTGAAGTAGGTTAATATTTTAACCTACTTCAAAATATGAGGAGGTTCTATGTATGAGGAGGTTCGGCCACTTTTAACGCGCTTTTATTCACATCACCTGTATGCATGTTTGTTGGTTTGTTTGTAACCGACTCCTTTGGACTTGATTTTGGCCCACTTCAAACGGTCAGATTTCATTCAAACTTTGTAGACTTATCCAGTACCGATGACAATACAATAATTTGAAGCGTGTTTTTTTAAAACTATTATTATTGCCTTAAATTTTGACAACCGCAAGAAACCGTTCTGTCATGGTTAACAACAAATATCAAAGAACAAAACGGGCAATTGGTTTCAACTGTGATTTGCTCAGGCGTTTTCATTTAAAATAGAAAAGGAATGAATACAAAACCAATAGGCGCTCTCATGTGCAGCAAAACAGATGATTTGAAGTACCGTAGCATAGAGCGTAGCACGGCTACGACAACGTAGCCGTAGCTAAGCCTTTGTCAACATTATCTCGTTGTAAAGCAACTAGCCACGAGCCATCTGTCCAGCCACGAGATGGACAGATGATCTCATACAAGTGGCGGGAAGACGCTGGATGCAAGCCGCTTCCAATCGGTCTTTTTGGAAATCCATGGAGGAGGCCTATGTCCAGCAGTGGACTTCTTATGGCTGAGATGATGATGATGATGAAAGCAACTAGATGGCGTCCATAATCATCATCGTAGCCTGGGGGACAATTCAGTTAATCAAAACCGATCCATAACTGAACCTTTTGCGAAGCATTTACTGTCGGATGCTATCATTTTTAGGGTTCCGTACCTCAATAGGAAAAAACGGAACCCTTATAGGATCACTTTGTTGTCCGTCTGTCTGTCTGTCTGTCCGTCTGTCTGTCCGTCCGGGTGTCAAGACCTTTATCTCGGGAACGCGTGAAGGTATCGAGTTGAAATTAAAACATATCCATAGTATCTTGCTGCAGAAAGAAAAATAAAATTTCTCAGTTTTCGTCAAAAAAGTTACAGCCGAATATGTCGTAAAAAACGTACATTTCGACACTCACAGAGGAATCAAAATCTATGGGGTACTTCCCGTTGACCTAGAACTCTGAAATTTGGCAAGATGCATTGTGTTAGAGTACACATATAGGAAAAGTTCGAAAACTGGACTTTTTTTTATTTAATCACAAAAAAATAATATCTTTATGCAAGGAATGAGGGGCCAAATTTTAAAGTGAATTAACCATATCATGTGGGGTATCATATGAAAGAGCTTGATTATCATAAGCTAAAACAGGTTTTTAAATATTTTTACGATGTATATTTTTCGGTGTATGATGAAAATATGAAAAAAAAAAAACCCTTTTATCTACTAGTTTGTACGGAACGCTCGGTGGGCGAGTCTAACTCGCACTTGTCTGGTTTTATTTATTAGGTATCTTGTGCATCTCTTGTTACAACGCATAAGACCTTTCTTTTGATCTTGATATTGACCTACGTCGAGCGAATGCTTAGTTGCACCTACATTATATTTTATTTAGATATTTAGTCGCAGAATATGCGACTTTGGGTGCTTACCTCAATTATTTATTTGTCTTACCTTTTTGTTCTAAAATAACGAGATTTATAGCCGTTTGCGTTTGATAAAGCTCGTTGTCCATTACAACGCCTAAACGCAAGCAAAAATAGTACCTACCTAATATGTACGTACAAAAATATAAACTTTTACAAAAAAATAAACCTCCGAAAAAACTAAAAAGCATAAAATAATGGACCTTTTTTTATTTAACTTTAATAACTAAGTCCTTAAAGTAATGTATATATGTGATAATAATATATATATGTAAAGTATACCTAAGTAATTTTGAGTCAACCAGTTTAAAAATAATTTCCTTTTACGGTTTTTTTTCAAATTGGTTTATAAATAACGTTGTTATGCCTTATACGGTAACAAACATAAAAGAAAACAATCTGAAATGTGAACCTCCTTTCTTTGAAGTCGGTTAAAATATTATTAAAACAAGCTTTTATCTACAAATTAAACTATAGCAAAAATAAATTTATGTTACTTATGTAACTTTCTCCTCCTCAAAAATACTCGTATAGTTGGGGTACGTACCCTACTTAGGTAGACGCGCCCATTTGTCGGTATTATATAACAGTAAATACTTCTTCCTATTTCAGTTTTGAAGTCGATTTAAGTCGAGTATTTTTTAAATTATTTTTATATTGTACAGTTAAATTCCTCTTTCAAGAAAAAGTTCGGTGTCATCGTGGAACTCACGATGACGCCCAAAGAGCTAGTCGGGTGCTGGTCTAGCTCCTAAGCGTTTCACTGGAAGATGAGTTTTTGTCATACTCTAGTAGAGCATACTCTTAAGTCAATGGTAAAAATATTACAATGCACATTAACATAAATATTACGTTTTTAGTTTTAGTAAAATAACTTGTTTACCTACTTGTACCCAATACTAATCAAGTTTTTATTAGAGCATACTCTAAATTACAATGCACATTATATAAATATTAGGTTTTTAGTTTTAGTAAAATAACTTGTTTACCTACTTGTACCCAATATTAATCAAGTTTTTATTAGAGCATACTCTAAATTACAATGCACATTATAGAAATATTAGGTTTTTAGTTTTAGTAAAATAACTTGTTTACTTTTATTATCAGCCCTGTTTGTACAAACTGTCCCACTGCTGGGCGCGGGCCATCTTCTCATTATGAGAAGGGTAGGGCCATGGTCTACCACGCTGGCCAAGTGCGGGTTGGCAGACTTCACACATCTTTCAACATCATTGAGAACTCTCAGACATGTAGGTTTCCTCACGATGTTTTCCTTCGCCGTTTGAAGTTGGCGGCTATCAAAGATACGCAACTTCGAAAAGACAGAGGTGCGTACCGTGGGATTCGAACCCAGGACCTGCGAATTGCAAGTCGGACGGTCTCCCGACTAGGCTGCTGGAAACTTGTTTACCTACTGGTACCCAATACTAATCAAGGTATTATTTAAAAAAAATAACAGGTTAAATAAAGAGATTCTCATAATGCGACAAGTATTTTTTGTGTACGATATCTTCGTCAGTTGTGAACCGATTTAAATGTTTTTTTTTCTTTTATTTGAATAAAGCAATTCGATATATTTTCAGGTCAATCTGGCTCGACTGGCCTTATGGCTCAGTTGGTAGTATATCTACCTGCTGAGCTGTAAGGTCGTGGATTCGATCCCCACCAGGACAAACATTTGTATGATAAGCTTGGATATTTGTTCTGCGTCTGGGTGTTTCTATGTATCATAAGCATATATTTACAAAAAAAAAAACTAAGGTGGGTGTACCATGGAAGGCCACCATAACACAAACAGTTATTATTCCTTTATTTACAGGATAAATGGAACAAACAAATTATTAAGTAACGCTTTGTTTTATTGTGTAGCACAGAAAATATTTTTTTTAATTGCAGATTCAATCACTATTTATTAACCTTCAATTTTGTACAGCTCTTGCAAACGGCCTTGCTCTATACAAGATCAATAAAATAAATCAGTCGTTTAACTTAAAACTAACATTGTGAAAATCAAAATATCTGCTTATACTTAAACTACATAAAAAGGTATTTCATTAAAACGAAACATTAAATGCTTATCATAATTTATTCACTTATAAAACCCTCAACGAACATTACTTGAATACAATCGTATAACTAAGAATGTATTCGTGGAAATGTTTTAATTAAATAAATAATAACATTAATGAGCATTATATCGATATCAAATAAGTTGCAAATAACATTCATAACGAAACTATTAAAAAAAACTTAGCTAAAGTGGGTCGGTTCTTTGCAAGGCCAAAATGTTTCTGAGAAGTTGAAAAGTTGAATGATCCTTATAAGTAATAATATTATAAACTTAAACATTGCTTTAACCTTCCCAATACGTATTTAAAACTAAAAACTCAATAACAACATTTTCGTAATTTCTAGATGTTTACAGTAAGGCTTATGTGTCCTAGTAAGGCCAACCGTCAAATTTTTGATCGGCCTTACAAGGAACCATTGACTTTTCTAGGAAAACTACCGATATTTTAAATAAATTCCAAATACAGTTTTTTTTTTTACGACGAAACGCCCATACATGTCCTGTGCAAATGTGAGCCTCTGCACCATAGCAAAAGCCGGCACCATGGAGGTCAAATAATCTCACCCGATGAGATAAAAAAACCGGCTTGTTCGGGAGACTGGAAGTCATCAAACCTGCGTTCAAGACGATTCGTGAGGACCCTTGAAAACAGCTTATAGACATGGCTCAGAAGCGAGATGGGTCTGTAGTTCTTCAGCAAAGTGTTGTCTCAATTTGTCATCACATGGCAATAACTACGACTTTTTAATAATTGGCCTTCGAAGGAGCATGGCCTTCCATGGTCCATCCACCTTATGTATGTATTCTATCAGCCATCTAGTTCCATAGTATAAGCTTTGCTTAGTTTGGGCTAGATGGTGTTGTGTGAAATGTCTACCAATATTTATTATTTAATCAGAATCCGAGAAGTAGATCAAAATTATCTTGCACGATTTAATTATTAAGACCGAGATCATCATCATCGTCATCTCAGCCATAAGAAGTCCACTGCTGGACATAGACCTCCCCATGGATTTCCAAAAAGACCGATTGGAAGCGGCTTGCATCCAGCCGACCGAGATAGATGAAAATAATGAAAGAAAAAACAAAGATAGCTTGTCTTGTATTGAACTTCGAAAGCCTGTTGTTAAATCGGATTTCCCGTTTTTTAAACTGTAATAGTTTTAAGAAACTGGACGTTTTCAAGGGCACTGATTTAAAGAGGCAGTTGTAAATAGCAGTTTTGGTAAGTTAAAAATTATAACTGGCACGTTTAATAACTAGTTCAGCAGTTAAAACTAAGCAGTAAAGTAAACAAAAATGAGTAATAAAAAATAATGAAATGGATCAGTGAATATATAATTGAGCAGGATAATAATTAAATGGGCGGTAAAAATTATTATATATAAATTTGTATAAAAAAAACCGGACATGGCGAGTCAGACTCGCCCACCGAGGGTTTCGTACAAACTAGTAGATAAAAGGGGGAAATAATATTTTTTTTATATTTTACTTCATAAATCGAAAAATATACATCATAAAAACATTTAAAAACCTGTTTTAGCTTGTGCTAATTAAGCTCTTTCATATGATACTCTGCAGCAAGATACTATGGATCTACGTATATGGTTCTAATTTCAACTCGATACCTTCACGCATTGCCGAGATAAAGGTCTTGACACCCTGACAGACGGACAGACGGACAACAAAGTGATCCTATAAGGGTTCCGTTTTTTCCTATTGAGGTACGGAACCCTAAAAGCCATAACCTAATCTCTGAAGAAATTATTGCTTATACCTATATACATAGATAACTTTCCATCATTTTTACCGCTCATTCAGTTATTGGACTGCTCAATTATTTTTAGAATTGACATTGTATGATAAAATAACCGACTAATTGATTTTTATTACTGTCCATGTTTTACTGTCGCAATAATTAATCAACCGCCATTAAATTAAATAACTGCTCAATATGTTTTTGAACATAATAACATCTCGAATATTTAAATAACAGCTCAAAAAATTAGTTCCCGTTTTCAAGTTACGATTGAATCATGCCACCTCACTTGGCTAAATGACGGTCAAACACAAGTCATTTTCTTATTAAAATAGTAGATTATTATACAAGAGGCTAAAAAGACCCATTGTAACGAGGTAGATTTTTACTCCCGAGCTTTAGCGAGGTAGTAAATAAAAACCGAGTTACAATGGGTTTTAAGCGCCGTGTGTTACACTCTCCTTTTACTACGATTGCGAGAAAATAAAATAATCCAATACAATAGTTCAAAGTTTATTTTATTAAAAATGATATGTACAATTTGTACAATTCTGGATATTTAACAAGATGTTTGCAGAGAGAATGTAAATAGATAGATAGATAACTCTTTATTAAAAACCACATAATAACAAAAAGTTCAGACAGATAATATTAAATACTTAAGGCTAAGGTTTTTAATTGGCGGCCTTATCGCTTAGAGCGATCTCTTCCAGGCAACCATGCAAGGACAGGAATAATATGCTAAAATAACAGTGTATTCCAAAGAGATTATTCTACTTTTGAATAAAGACTGTTTCGTGTATGTAGGCTCTTTGGTAAAAGTATAAAAAAAAACTTTATCCCCTAGAGCTTAAAATGCTATTTTTCCCCCGCTTTAGTACGCTACAATGACGGACTTTTTGAGCAAGAGGAGTGAAAAAAAGTTACTATACCATGATCTTTATCTTAAGTAACTGTCATGGGCAGACAAGACGTGTGACTAGATCTACTTAGATCAAGTTCGCAACGACCGGTTCCATTGAACTTGAAAAACTGCCACCTCGCCATAATAACTCTAGTTATGTATACTCCAATGATTTATAGCAAAACAGGTTGATTACCTGTTTTTGTTAATTATCAAATAAAAAATATGAATATTTTTTTTCTTTAATAAGCTCTTATTTGACGTGCACGTTGCTAATTTTAAATACGGCCAGTAAAGATAAAAAAAAATCTTGAAAAAACAAACCTTTAATTTTAACAAATATTTGATTTTGATATAGAAGTTTTTATTTTATTAACCTATACTGTCCCACTCCTGGGCAAAGGTCTCCCCCATTTCCTTCCATAAAGCACGGTCCATCGCTGCCTTTTGCCAATCTTCCCGAAATGCATCAAGATCGTCACGCCAGCGTTTTTTAGGCTTTCCAGCGCAACGTCTTCCATCAGGAACCCACTGTGTGACGATCCTGGCCCATCTATCAGGATGCATCCTTGCCACGTGGCCCGCCCAATCCCATTTCAATTTGGCAGTTTTCTGGCCAACATCGACGATATAGAAGTATAATTAGATAAAATTATTTAATATGAATGAGGTTGGAAATGTCAACTGTGACACACAGAAATGTAAATTTAATAGTTGTTTAATGCTATTGTTTATACCTATATTTGCATAATCATCATCATCATCTCAGCCACAAAAAGTCCACTGCTGGATATACACAGGCCTCTCCTATAGATTTCCAGAAAGACCGGTTGGAAGCGGCCTGCATCCAGCGTACACCTTGTGGCTGGTCTTCCTACGCTGCGCTTGCCGGTTCGTGGTCTCCATTCGAGAACTTTTCGGCCCCATCGGCCGTCAGTTCTACGTGCTATGTGCCCTGCCCATTGCTAACTTCAACTTGCTAATCCGCTGTGCTATGTCGGTGACTTTTGTACGTCTACGGATCTCTTTGTCTGTGTTACATAATAAATCTTTTCAAACGTTACATATTTTCGCATAAGTGAATATTCTGTCGACGGATGAATGATAGTTGCGATAAGGTGGGGACGAGAAAGACGCAGAAAAACATTCGTGGACCAAATAAAAGAGAAGGTTAATGTCATGCTTGTCATGTCAACCTTTATCGGTCTGAGGTAATCGATATGCTTTTTGTGTAGTATTTTAGTTAGTTTGTATATTGTTTTGTTATTATTTTTTTATCTGTATTTATTATTATTAACTTTTCGAGTATCCAATAAAATAAAAGCAAGTGGATATATAAAACTTTTGATATAATTTCAACCTTTTACAAATGTGTAAGTCTTACGGACGTCAAAATCAAAGTCCAGCCAGATTGCCGCCAGCCCAGCACCAGCCCTTCCACTCCACCCCTTCCATGATATTTTTAAGAGTGGCGGGTAAGTGGTTTCCGGATTGTCGATGGTGCTGCGCTAGCGCCATCTATATCCTACCATAGACTACAAATTACCGTGCTACACTACTGCCATCTATCTCACCTACCAAACAATAACATGATAACAGACTATACGACTTGATTATACATTAATATATATGAGGCGACAACATCATGGGGCTTAAGTCGCTATGTGATTATGTCAGCCCGTGTTTTGTTATAGTTAATAAAGGCAATTGCCCGTTTGAAAAAAAATGTCAGAATGTCAAATGTCATGGGAGGTGAAAACGCTGGCGGAAAACTAAGAAGCATGTAAGTTCTCCACCGACAAGAGTGAAATGGATAAATTATTACAATGATGCTCCCCACATTAGAGTAACGATATTGGGCATTTTGCAAACATATATGGAACATAAATAAAACGCAAAATCGATTGCCAAGTACACAACAGTAAGTCCAGGCACCCTCAAAAAGATTTAGATTTGGAGCCAATTTCCATTACAAGCTAGGTTTGCTTTTTGTCTTAATTCACCACATCGCTAACATCAGATAATGGTAAAATTTTAAAGGCCAGCTAGCAGCTAGGCCTGTCGAGCATTTCACGTTCGATTCGAAGTTTTCACGTCTACCAACGCATGCAAAGTCATGCAAAGGTCAACATACACCAAAAATAATTAAATTAACTTGACACTAGTTTCGCTCCCTCATTCAACAATACAACGTTACAATACAAGACATATACAAGTACTTGTGTTAATTTATTTCGATACACGCTAATACCCAATAGGCCTTCCATTAGAATTGCATGACTAACCTGCCGACCTTCCTTATACGATTTGATATTAACTTACATATTTCATATTATTACCATACAATCCATTGATCGTTTTTCTGAACTAATATAATAATAATAATATATCAACAGGGTAACATACATATCTATTGTCCGAATTATTTGTTGGAATCTTTGTAATACCAAGAGCTTCACGACCTAATTCCACCCTCCCCATTTCACTACAGGACTAGTAGAAAGTCGGCGAATTACCACCCATTTCTCGTTGAAATGCCGAATATCCGTACTCAGCGATATCGATCCACATTCTTGTTGCGTAGTGCACAAGAATGGAATTCTTTGCCGCCATTTCTGTTTCCTGAGACCTACAATCTTGGAATTTTCATGGCTAGAGTGAATCGACGAGCTCCATCCTCGGCCACACCGTCGCGTAACATCAGGCGAGTTGGTGGTCAATCGTAGATCTACCTTCTATAAAAAAAAAAAAAACTGAAAATCTTTGGAATATTTGCCCAAATTCATTTCACAGAATTTCACAAAAAAAAAAAAAACATTTTGTCAGATATATTATCATACATAAAATATAATTATAATAGACTTTTATACACAATTCACAACATTATTGTCGAGATTCCTTACGTATAGATGTGTCGTAAGGACATTCACTCAACTAATATCTACAAAGATGTGGTAACCCACAAGTGCGGGATATCTAACTATATTCGATTAAACACACAAGGAAAATACACTATAAATAATTTTCATAAAATTGCAATACCCAACTAGTGTACTTACTTTCTAAATAACATTACTCACCGCGACTATGTAAAGATGCGGCTTTAATCCAAAAATAATAATACAAGTCCGAAGTTTAGTTCTTATTAGACGGGTTGCCCTAATAATTTTTGCTCAGTTGGGCCTTTACTCATACGGTTTACCTAATTGTTACTCAAGTTTTTACGGACCTTAGGTAAGGTTCTTAGTCATTACGGTTTCCACCACGAAACCCCAATCAAGGTAAACTAGGGGTCAGAGGTCTCCTTTAGCCCCGGGCCCCAGGAAATCGACGTCATGTACCTTATGTCACCTGAATCACAATAATGAATCGACTGACACGTCATTCATCAAAACGAGCAAAGCTAGGTATAATGTAAGCAGTTTATGTATGTTTGTTATTACATACATAAACTGCTAACATTATACATATCCCTTTCTGTTGGTTTTATAATAGTACCCCACTATTATAAAATACACAGTAGCGCATCCCACAATTTCGAAATTGGTACAATAAAAGTGGTAACAAAGCCCTTCGTTCGAATTTTTGTATTGTGATCTATCTATCAAGGAACTTAATTGAATCATCTGATTTTCATCTATCTTTCGTATAACGGATCACGCAAGTCCGACTCATTATCAAGTTGAAGTGGCAGTGGGCCGGTCATATCTGCGCGGAACCGACATGTATAGCGCGCAAACCTGCGCAAACGCAGTGGATATCGAGAATCGGCAAATATAGTGCTATAATATAATTAGAAGACAAAAATATAATTTAGGTAAGTTTTAAAAAAAATTAACTGTTGTAAGCTGAAGCTACTAATAACCATATATCGGGAGTTCAATATAAAAAACCAATCAATGGTGTTAATTATTTTATTGATATATTTTGCGTGTTGTATTGATTTCAATCGAATATTTTTTTGTCATAATTTTTTTTCAATACAATTAGTCTTTGTTTTGAATTGTTTTAGTGTTAGACTTTAATACTTTTGGTGTTATATATAAACATAAGTTTGCGTGGGGTGTTGCATATCGCAAGGAAATTATAAAAACCCTAAGTTAATTGACCAAATCCTGCAAGATTTTACAAATACAAATACAAATACAAATAATTTTATTGCAGTTTGTAGGTACATTTAAGGATCTTAATATGGAATTATAACAATTCTAGATTTTCCCTATACAAACTTGCCTCTCCAGCAGGCATGCAATACTGGAAGTTGGCTCACCAAGTGATTTTAAAAATTGACATTCCAAAAAAAAAAAACTATTATTACAGAAAAAAAAAGTCAAAAATATGAAGTTATCATTTCAATTATACAATGTCAAATTATAATTACAATATCAAATTTAATCCATGTTAAGTTATAATTACAATGTCAAATTTAATCCATGTCAAGTTACAATTATAATATCAAATTAATCCATGTCAAGCTTAGCATCCATGTCAATGTTAGCAGTTACAATGTTAAGTTTAATCCATGTCAAAATTATAATGAAATCATAAATAATTCAATGTCAAACTTCAGATTTTAATAATTATTTTATCATTGCGTCTGGCATAAATGTTGCCGCAGAGACGACAGGGGCCCAATTCAGTTATTCAAGACCGCTGCATAGCCGAACCATATGTGGAGCGTTTACCGTCGGCTGCCATAGTTTTTGTGATTCAGTCACTTTTATGTCATACATTTGACACATTTGATGAAACGTAACACGTCCTTCGATAGTTACTAAAAGATAGCAGCCGACAGGAAATGCTTCGCACAAGGTTCAGTTACGGATCGGTTTTGAATAACTGAATTGCCCTCCAGGTGGAGTAAGATTGTGCGGTGGCTACGACAAGGGAAGCTGATCACGGGTCGAACCTCGACTTGACTGTACAGAATTGAGGCCTACCCAGCAGTGAGATAGAGAGCGCAGTTGATCATGATGGTATTATAGTCCCTGACAAAAGTCAGTAATTTCCTAGCAAAAATCAGTTGTTTTGTATTGTAATATATCCAGATTTATCCAGCAAGGTCCGATCATCGAATTTATGGGCATGTACTCACCTAAGTTCGAGCATAACTTCTATGTTCATGACCAATTATTTTTATTGGGTTCAATATTATCAATTTTTATTTTGCAATTGATTCAGCTTCAAAGTGCTTACTTTTGAATTACGACCAAAAGTAAGGAATTTAAATACATACTAGAGAACCTTATTTTTATGGCTGTTTACTTATATCTCTGCCAGTTGCCAGACGATTTCGATGACTCTTTAGTTTGTTAAAAAATTCGTAATTCAGAAGTAGTTCAATAAAAATATCAACTTTGCTTTACTAGTATAAAACCACTATTATTGTGATTATATTGATCGGGAGCGTTAGGTTGTTTACAATTTTTAATCTATAATTACCAATTGCGATTCAAGCCTTTATATTTTTTTAATTCTTTGAATGAACAAAGTACTTGAAATATTAATTAATTAATTGACCTACCCAACCTGGCTAATTATACCTGCGAAAGATTAAAAATCTTGATGTGCCTATGACCTAACTATGACCTGAAGTTGTTTTAGCATGAATATAATAATAATAAGAAGGCAGAAGAAGGCAGTCATCCTAGACACGGCACGTATTGCCACCGGCAGCTTGAGCCCCGCCCCGCTGCCGGCGGCACCCTAAGGGTGGTTCCCATAAAAAAGGGGGAAGTTTATTGCGGCGTTAATTACCAGCCGATTTTAATGATATTTGGTAGTGGCAAAAATGAACAAAATTGGTCCAGTGGTTGTCGAGATATGACAACCAACTTCAGATTACGTGTAACAGTGAGGGCGCGTGGATGCGCTTGATGCATTTTAGCGCTGAATAATTTTCTTGATTTTACATTTTCTCCATTTATAAAATTATCATTTGTTTTTATAAGAATATACATTGTTTTTTTAATTAAGGGCATCTAAACATATCCTATTTTTTGTATTAATTGTGTATTAAAATTAAATTGATCTTTCAAGGTGCTTAAACTTATGGAAAACTGGATTTTTGACCGTGAAATAACGTCTGTAAAATCACTTAAAATTGCGAAATCGGCTAAAATGTTAGATACGCCTCCTAAGCCAACTTTATGGAGGTATTATGTACAGATGACCCAAGGTGAGCTGCAAATAAGCTCTCTCGCGAGGTCTACTGTTCGTAGAACTACAAGTTTTAAATAATATGAACATAGCTACAAACACCCGAGAAAAAATTACCTTCTTTCTTAGCAAATTGAGTAAAATAAGGTAACGGTAAATACATGTTAGTCTGTCTGTTCAGAAAGTAAAATAGACTCAAGTCGATACCACAAAAAGATTTCCATGTTAAACAAATTACAGACTATAAAATTTTGCCATTTTTTAAAAGTATCTATTTTTTTCGCGAACGCCATATTTAAATATACCTTATGTCACTCCCACAACTAGGACGAATCTAATGACACCTCATACGTCGAAATTCGTCAAACGGTTTAGGCCGTAGAGCGAACCAAAATATATGTAATATTGCGTACATAATCTGAGCTATGCTGATGACATGGTGCTCCTGAGTCCCTCGATCAAGGGGTTAAGCCTTAAGGAAACTGCTTTCAATCTGTGAACATTATGCTAATGAGCACGGATTGAAATACAATGTTTCACAAATTGAAATGATGGTGTTCAAGTCGGGTAGGGGTCCGGATAGTGTACTTGAACTGTACTTAAATAATGTAATAGTAAAGACTGTCAAACAGTATAAATATCTAGGACACTTTTTGACGGAGCGGCTGCAAGACGATGCAGATATTGAGCGGGAAAGCAGGGCTATAGCTGTAAGAAGCAACATGCTTGCTCGCCGGTTTGCTAACTGCAGTACAGATGTAAAGACCACCCTCTTTCAAGCGTACTGCTTATGTATATACACGTGTCAGTTGTGGACAACGTTCACTAGAAAGGCGATTAACACCATAAGGGTCCAATATAATGACGCATACCGGACTCTTATGAGGCTGCCGCGGTACTGCAGTGTATAAAGTATGTTTGCTGAGGCGAGGGTCCCGGACTTCTTTGCCATAATAAGATCCAGAGTGGCTGCATTCTGGAATCTATTGTGCCGCTGCGGCAACGAAATTCTTAGGGCTGTCTCTGAGGATATCGGGAGTCCAATGTATAGGTATAGAGACTGGGTTTCTGTTCATATGGACAGGAACAAAAAATGACCCAGCACTATTGTGCAAACGTAAGGTATATGACCTACACCCCTACAGTGTGCAATTTTAGATAGATTTAATTTTAGCTTTCTTGTTTTAATTAGTATAGTATGTTATATGGGTTAAAAATTATTTATTGCAGGCAACAGCTGCAATAAATATTTTTTTATTTTATTTATTTATTTTATTTTATACAAACATATATAGGTACGCTCCTAAAACATGACATCTTGCGCATCTGAATTAAAATACCTTTCAAGCTCCAATCAAACAACTTTCCGGATTCAAAACTGATATAGAATGTTTATTTTTCAGGAAACACATCTTTCAATATTCAAACAACCGTCAAAATGGTAACAAAATGGTTGTTACTGGTAATATCGCTGGAGACGATCATTGGAGACCAAGAATATTTCCCTACAAAAGTTATCCAGCAGCTGAAGAGAGATAGCAAATACACTTTCCCCTATGAAGAACAAGGAGAAAGTTATTTAAGGGATATGTTTGAGGGAGAAGGCTTGAGGCCTAGGCTGAGGCAAGGCAGGTCGTTTCCTCAGACTCCAATGGTCAATATTCTGATGCAGTCAATAGCTCCGAATTACTCTCCCAGCAATCCTGCTGACTTGTTCGATATTTTTAGGGATTCTTATCCGCTGCCAAATGGTAAGTGCTACAGGAGCTCAATTTTTTAATCGCTCGAAAATTTTCGCATACGCATATGTATTTCTTTAGAACGATATTCAAAAACTCCTTTATTTGCATTCATTCACAACACTCACTAACGCAACAAGTGCATTCAACCATTCGAATTTTAAATATATCTCCAAAAAATTATACCAAAATTTTGTTGATATTGTTCGAATGTTCGGCGAATTCCATTGAGATACTATTACATAATTATACTACGGGAAATAAATTCACATGTGAATTCCTTGTGAGTGATTCCATAAAACCGGCCAAGTGCGAGTCGGACTCGCGCACGAAGGAATCCGTACCATAATCTACAAAAACGGCAAAAAAATCATATCTGTTGTATGGGAGTCCCATTAAATATTAATTTTATTTTAATTTAATTATTTATTTTTAAAGTAAATAATATAAATTAATATTCTGTGAATATTTCAAGCGTCTACCTGTTGCCATTATCAATATCGAGCAAAAAAATCACGTTTGTTGTATGGGAGCCCCCTTAAATATTTATTTTATTCTGTTTTTTAGTATTTGTTGTTATAGCGGCAACAGAAATACATCATCTGTGAAAATTTCAACTCTCTAACTATCACGGTTCAATTGATACAACCTGGTGACAGACGGACGGACGGACAGACAGCCAAGTCTCAGTAATAGGGTCCCGTTTTACCCTTTGGGTACTAAAAATTGCACTCCTGGGTTACTCTATGCAATTTTTAACGAATGAGTTGTTAAATAGGCTTCACGGAATTTGTTCGTGATTCATTTACGAAAAATACGTTTTTTTTTTTTTTTCTTCGTTTTTAAGGTGCTATAGTCAACTAAAAACCCTCATAGTACCTCTCCTATACGTAAAGTGGGGATGAATTGTTTTTATTTCTCATTTATCCCAGCGTGTGGACTATTGTTGGATATAAAAAACTATTGGGGGTATGCGAAAACTCTTTTTCAATTGAGATCGGCTTACGAAATATTAAGTGTTTAATTAAATTTTTGTTAGAGTCAAGTGTCGATTTTATTAGAAGCTTCAATGAAGTTTTGCCGCTAACGTGAAAATACACTTTTCACCACTTTACTTCACTTGCCCACACTCGTAATGCGTACTGCACAGAAGACTTCTGTCAGAAGTATAACTCCCTGCCACGTACCTATTCTGTTCACTGAGAGCTTCAATCTTAGAATGTTTAAGGCTTAAGTTAATAGGTATCTCATAGATTGACGTGCTTCATCCTCGGCCACACCGTCACTTACCATTAGGCTTACAATAAATCAGATGACATTTTTCGGCACTTTTCACTTTCTTAAAAGTGAATAATATTTTGTTAGGAAGATAGGTGGTCTGTTTCCATTAAAAAAAATAACCTTCAATAATTGCCAGGTAGGTAAGCTGAAGTTTTGTCCTTTCCCTTAAGGTATTTAGAAATCACCAATTCACAGAATTAAGAATGATTTAACCTTATTTAAAGACAAACATCATCAAGGAAAATGGTAGTATACATCTATATATATATATAAAAATCAATTGCTGTTCGTATGTCTCGCTAAAACTCGAGAACGGCTGGGCCGATTTAGCTTAATTTGGTTTTGAAATGTTTGTCGTAGTCCAGGGAAGGTTTAAACGTTGAGAAAATATCGGGTCCACTCATTGATAGGTGATACGAAGTACGCCGGGCCATCTAGTATTTTATTAATGTTTACTCTCACCTGTTTCAAAAGAACTGCGGGATACTTTTTTCATTTATTTTGATGATACTTACTTTCATTTATTTTAATTGTCACTTATGTAATTTTTTTTTAACAATACCAGTTTGTTTTATCTTGATGTGGACATCGTGCAGTTAGCATATTTTCCATTAGTTAAATTTTAAATAAAAGTCCCAATAATATATATGAATAAAAAAATTAAATATACTTTATATTTTTAAACGATTTCCAAAAATGGAAAAGGTTCTCAATTCAACTGTATGTTTCTTTTTGTATGTTTGTTCAGCGATTACTTCGACAATTATGAATTGATATTGATGATATATTTTTTTTTGGTAGGTTTTTTTTCTTCAGAAGTGGTCCGATATAAATTATATCAAAATCGGTTCAGTACTTTGATTTTTCAAAATAAATGGAAAAATATGTCATCCAAGTAAACGAATTGCGTATTTTGAAGTAGTTTTTTTTTTAGTTTTTAAACTATTAATTATGACTGTTATTGTCAAAAGAAAAGCGCAGCGTAGGAAGACCAGCCACGAGATGGACAGATGACCTCATACAAGTGGCGGGAAGACGCTGGATGCAAGCCGCTTCCAATCGGTCTTTTTGGAAATCCATGGGGGAGGCCTATGTCCATCAGTGGACTTCTTATGGCTGAGATGATGATGATGATTGTCAAAAGGGGTTTTAAGGCCCAGTAGACGATTTTGATTTCGATTACAATAAAATTCATTGTCAGAGAAAGTCAATAAGGGCAAGGGGTTACATACAATATTTAATCTATAACACTAACAACCGAACGAATAGCTCGAAACGCACTTGGCCCGTTTTATATTTGAGATATAAGTAAATATATAAAAGATTCAAGATGTTGTAACTCAAAAGGCCATTGATTTTTTCGGAAAATGTTATTAACAAACATTACTGCGCGGGTTTTTTTTTTTAATAAATACAATGTAGGTTAGGCGCGGTTGAAAATCCAGAATAAATTCCAATTCAATTTATTTTAACTTTGCCTTCATTTTAACTTTGGTATTGGCACGCAACTCTAACATTCTCGACAGTTTCTTTGCCATTTTAAAAGCTGCAATTATCTAATATATTTATTTATTTATCAGGATAATTTTGCGACTCAAGATATTTTAAAACTTTTAGCTTGACGAACAAAAAACTGACATTTTAATATTTATTCAATTTAACCCAGTTCCGCAAAAACCTAACAGTGCTATTTCTAATTAAATCTCAAATAGTTTATTATGTACATTTTATTACAAATAAGATGCTAACAAATAATTACTTTGATTGTAGAAACAATCAACCTTGCGTTATATGAATAATCGGCCAAGTGCGAGTCGGACTCGCGCACGAAGGGTTCCGTACTATCATCTATAATACTACAAAGTTTAGTTCTGTTTATAAAATAACGAGAAATCAACGAAATTCCAAGTAGTAAATTGCAAACTTATAGGTAAGTTTTCGATACACATCCGGGCATCATGACGACGATTTTGTGAGTTTTTATGTATTAGATTAGGTATTTATTTTTATAGTTAATATATTTCTAAATATTTACTTACAAATATTCAAGATTCTACCTGTTAATTAAGATCGAGTAAAAATTGCTTAAAAATTACGTTTGTTGTATGGGAGCCCCCCTTTAATATTTACTTTATTGTTATTTAATTATTTATTTTGAAAGGTAATATACAAGTAAATATTCTGTGAAAATTTGAAGCGTCTACCTGTTACCGTTTTTAATATTGAGCAAAAAAATACGAAAAAAACACGTTTATTGTATGTACCCCCCTTAATATATATATTTTTTTAATTTTTAGTATTTGTTGTTATAGCGGCAACGGAAATACATCATTTGTGAAAATTTCAGCTTTCTAGCTATCACGGTTTGTGAGATACAGCCTGGAGACAGACAGACAGACAGACAGACAGACAGACAGACAGACAGACAGACAGCGAAGTCTTAGTAATAGGGTCCCGTTTTTACCCTTTGGGTACGGAACCCTAAAAATGAAGGAAATCAACATAGCTAACGTTTAATGATATTTTTAAGTACCTAAATAGGAAAAAAAACGTTTAGCTTTGACTTTTGGATTAATCCTGAATTTCATGATTTTTTTGGGTTCCGTACCTCAAAGGGAAAAAACGGAACGCTTATAGGATCACTTTGTTGTCCGTCTGTCTGTCCGTCTGTCCGGGTGTCAAGAACTTTATCTCGGGAACGCGTAAAGGTATCGTGAACCACAAAAACCATATACGCAGAACCATAAAACCAAAACCAAAACCATAAAACCATATACGCAGATCCTCTCAGACCTCTTGCTGCAGAAAGAAAAATAAAATTTCTCAGTTTTTGCAAAAAAAAGTTTCAGCCGAATATGTTGTTTAAAAAACGCAAATTTCGACACTCACAAGGGAATCAAAACCTATAGGGTACTTCCCGTTGACTTAGAACTACGAAATTTGGCAAGAAGCTTTGTGTTAGAGTACACATATAGGAAAAATCCGAAAACTGGACATTTTTACATTAATCACAAAAAATAGTGTCTTTATTCAATTAATGTCTATATCCAAATTTTTAAGTTCTTTAACCGTATCATGTGAGGTATCATAATAATATGAAAGAGCTTCATTAGCATAAGCTAAAACAGGTTTTTAAATATTTTTACGATGTATATTTTTCGGTTTATGAGGGAAAATATAAAAAAATATATGATTTCCCCCTTTTATCTACTAGTTTGTACGGAACCCTCGGTGGGCGAGTCTGACTCGCACTTGTCTGGTTTTTTTCCTTTTTAGTGTAGTGAATGTGTTCTTTTGAAGTCGGTTGAAATTATTTTTAAATGTTTTTTATTCAATATATTATTCTATCACTTATTCGCCGTAATACGTACATATATCCATGCAAAATAACAACTTTCTAGTACTAATGGTCTTTGAGCAAAGCCACGCAAAGACAGACAGACCGACATGGCGAAACTATACTAAAAACCTATACAAATATACTTAACTACTACAGAATAAATGGCCAAGTGCATGTCATGCCACCCGCAAGGTAGGGTTCCGTAGTTACATATCATATTTATGTGACCTTAAAACAGGGTCTCTTGTTTGATATTTATATATACATATATTGCTTAAGTTAACTTATGTTAATTTAAATGAAATATTTATTTTTGACTTGTCAAAGTAATTATTTTGGGTCGATCGACTAAGCTCGATAACTTGTAAAACCTACTTAGCCGTGATAGATTTCCTTTTAATTTCATGATATATTCTACTAGCATACATTTTTTCATATCTCCAAAGTCAACCGTTTAGCCGGTAGAGGGTGACACGTGACACGTGACTCTAACAAAAATTATCACTTCAAAGCTTTCGCAAACGGATCCCTAAATTGAAAATTTTTCGCACAGGCCAAATGTTTTTGATTGCCTATCCAACGATACCCCACACGATGGTGTAGATGAGAAAAAATAATTCATCCCCACTTTACGTGTAGGTGCCTAGTTTTTTTTTTTTTTTTCAAAATTTTATTCTGCTACTTTCTCGGCATTATTTATATCTATACCAACCCTAAACGAGACCTAATTTCAAAGCTAATCATAATTACTTAATTGTAAGTCTCAATTAATTTTCGACCATTGGTAAATACAGTTTTGTATGAAAATCGAACCACCTTAATGTTACATGCGAGTATTTTTAACCGACTTCAATTAGTCGGAAAATTTCTTTGTTTACACCATGATACAATGAATTTGTTTACACCATGATACAAGGCAAGCAATAAATAAATAAATAAATATTTGTGGACACTTCACACAACACCATCTAGCCCAAACTAAGCAAAGTACTATGGAACTAGATGGCTGATAGAATACATTTAAACTTTTTTTTTGTTGTAAATATATACATATAATACATAGAAACACCCAGACACAGAACAAACATCCATGCTCATCACACAAATGTTTGCTCTGGGTGGGGATCGAACCCACGACCTTTCAGTTCAGCAGGTAGACGTAGACACACCACCAACTGAGCCACAAGGACAGTAAATTAAGAGGGCATCGACTTGTACCTTAATTATAATACAAATTGTAATAGCTTTGGTAGTTTTATCTTATACAGGTTCTTGAGGTGACCTGTACTAAAGGGTCATTGTACTCATTATTATGTACTTTAACTATGTACATAAATATTCGCAGGTCTAAAGTCGCCGTTGAAGGAGTATGACTACGTGATCGTGGGCGCCGGGTCCGCCGGCTGCGCACTCGCATCCAGGCTTACCGAAGACCCAACCGTGACCGTGCTGCTCCTCGAGGCTGGACGACCAGAGACGATGCCGACAGACATACCGTCTATAGCACCGTACTTCCAACTGACGGACTACGCATGGCAGTATTATATGGAGCCACAACCAGGAGTATGTTTAGGTAACTTTTCTTCACCAACCTTTAATGTTTGTGTAAGTCTGATTCAAAGTTATTATTATAAGCCATGGCTAAATGTACAAACCGCGCGATGCCACAAACGCATCGTTGTCATTTTTGGCATTTCTCATGCTCAAAAAAATAACCTACTTTAACTTTAGGGCAGTTTAGAAAGACCAGTCACAAGATGTACAGACGACCTTCATAAAAGAGACAGGAAGAGGCTGGTTACAGGCTGTTTCCACACAGTTTTATTGTATATTCATCGTGGGAATCCAACAACGGATTTCTTGTGGCTGAGATGATAATGATGATGATCCACTCTATAATGAATGATCAATGTTCCAATAGGGTTTATTAAAGACGGAGTTATACGGTAATTAAAAATACAACTGAATTGAAAACCACCTCTCCTTTGAAGACGGTTGAAAACAATAATGATCCATAACATTCAAAAACTACTTTAATGTTCAGGCATGGTGAATGGCAGATGCTTTTGGCCAAGAGGAAAAGCAGTGGGAGGCACCAGTGTAATTAACTACATGATCTACACAAGGGGTCGAGCTCAGGAGTGGGATCGGATTGCTGCAGCTGGCAACTATGGATGGTAATTTTTTTTTTTGGAACTCATGTTTTGTCCTTTTCTGTCCTTGAAATATTGGTCTCGTTATAAAAATATAAATGACGATGTAGATAATTGTGCTTACGGTGCAACACATTTACGGAATAGCAGCGCGTTCTATCAGGCATTTTCATTAGCTTAGTGCAAGTCACCAATTGACACAACTCCTATTTTTGGAAGTGAGTCATTTGATATTCGGAAAATAACTAATTAGGTAGTTAATTAGTAATACAAAAAAAAACAACGGGTTGCACCCGGAAGTGCCGGCAGAAGTGAAAACGTTAATAGAAAGAGAGGGGGATATTACTTCCTCTCCTACACCGCGCCGGCGCGCGGCGGTCTACTCTTTCTCCGTCTTACGAATTTGGGGAATCGTAGTGCATATTGTTATTAGTAGGTACATATTACATACCTTGTATTTTTCATATGAGATGTCCTTCCATACTAGGACAATTGTTTAAACTTATGGTATTTTACCGCTTATTATCTTCTTATATGCTTCTTCTAGCACTGGGCTTGGTTGTAAATGATTTTACTACTTTTCGTAGTATATTTTGTTATTAGAAAATCTGAAAATAACGTATTTTTACTTTGTTGATATTAAAATTTTCTCTTGACAGCTTAGACGAGCGGTGTCAAACTTAAAATTTCTCAAAATTGTTCTTTTTATTTTCAAATTTTCTAACAAGTCGTCTTACGAATTTTCGTTCAAGTCACCTCAAGCGAGTTTAATCTGATGCGAGTTTAATTTTTTTTACCCATCCCAAAAATGCACAACGCCGCTAAAGAAATTTTCACTTCAAAAATATTAATATAATTTAATGTTCAATCAATATCCTGAAAATCAATCATCATTAAACAGAATTCGTGGCCCTATTTACATAGGACCCAGAAGGATAATCTCCATACAAAATGCCTTTTACGGGGTACGCCTTATTCGGGTCATTTTTTTCTTCTTATTGACACTTAATTTTTTTATAGCCGTAGATACACGTCCATTGGCCGAATTTATCTACAAAATTCCCTTTGCAAAGATTTCTCCCGATTTGATCGGGTAAATATGATTAAAGTCGGAATGGTCTATGGGATATTCATACAATCATACAACAGAAATAATAGTACTATTTAATCATACTGATGTAAGTAGAAGAGTAAAAGATTGTCACATGAGCCTCATTATTATTATATTGATGTATTTATTTTTATTTGATGATGATTTAAGATTGATATATGAATCAATCAGTAAAAGAAAAAAAAAAGTACTTATTTGATTTGATATAATGGTGTACCTTAGCGCAGAGGATTATCGATGTATGTATAAATAAATAAATAAATAAATAAATATTTGTGGACATTTCACACAACACCATCGAGCCCAAACTAAGCAAAGCTTGTACTATGGAACTAGATGGCTGATAGAATACATATATACTTTTTTTTTGTAAATATATACATATGATACATAGAAACACCCAGACACAGAACAAACATCCATGCTCATCACACAAATGTTTGCCCTGGGTGGGGATTGAACCCACGACCTTTCAGTTCAGCAGGTAGACGTAAACACACTACCAACTGAGCCACAAGGCCAGTCATGTATATTACATGTACATCATGTATATCTTAAGTACATCACTATATTATATCTTTATATCTGGCCCTAACTTCGCGCCTTCAGGCTAAAAATATATTTTTATATTTGTTATTTTGACTGAAATTTACGTATATTTAAGCGTGAAAATTTTGTAAGTTAAACGTTTATTACGATCAAAATATCACATATAAAAATAACAGCTACTGTTGATACAATGTAATAGTGTTCTTATGAATCTGAAAGAAAATCTGAAATCAAAAGTTATTTCAATAATTTTATATCTAAAGGGAAACAGCAATGTCACGCTACTCTTCGCTACTGCCAAGCTAGTCTTAAATAAACTAGTGCAACAACAGGCGGCCTTATCGCTAAAAGCGACCTCTACCACGCATAGTTGGAGGTGAATCTAACAGATTTACCTTCAGGCAAATATGTAGAAATACTTTTACATTACTCGTTTAGCTAATTTTGACCTGCGTCAAGGCTACATTTTAATATTCAGTCACGTACAAGCAGTTAGCTTTCGTTCAAAGCATTCAACTCCTGGTCATTCGCCGTATAAAATTAACAATGCAGTAAAACAAGCATTAACGACAACTATTTGCAGGTCGTACAAGGACGTGTTGGAGTATTACAAGAAGTCGGAACGAGCTAAGTTGTACGGGTTCGAACATTCCCAATACAGAAGCCGCGATGGAGTCATGAATGTGGAACATGTTAATTTTAGGTAAGCATACTCATACTCATATTTTTATTGCCACTATGTGTAGGTACAATCGGTGTTATATAAAATTAAAGCAGGGGTACATTGTTTTTTCTTATTGTATTGGAAAATACACGACTAGCAGAATAGCACTTCATAAATAATAATAGAATCGATTTTTTGGCATTTCTCGTTGAAATGCAAAAAATCCGTACTCAGCGATATCGATCCACATTCCTGTTGCGTACTGAACAAGAATGGAATCCTTTGCCGCCATCTCTGGTTCCTGAGACCTACAATCTTGGAATTTTCAAGGCTAGAGTGAATAGATATCTTCTAGATCGACGAGCTCCATCCTCGGCCACATTGTCGCTTAACATCAGGCGAGGATTGGTGGTCAATCGTAGATCTATAATGTATAAAAAAAACACATTTATTCAATACTAAGCTTTCTGCTGTTTCACCAGCTATGCTCCAAAAATCGTGAATTTTTCGGGACAAAAACTTTATCTGTATTGAGTTATAATAATATAACGTGCGCTCTCATCTCATTCTTTGCTTACTATAGTCATTATATACATAGTTCTGCAGAAAAAACAAATACATTGAAACTTGAGTTATTAGCAGTAATATAAATTCCATGTTTAATTCTATTGTTTCCTTTTATTTTACAGAACGCCATTGATTGATGCATTTTTGGAAGCTGGACGAATATTAGGAACACCGACTGTAGACTACAACAATCCCGAAACCCTTGGCTTCGGCTACGTCCAAACGACAACGCGCAACGGTAGAAGATTGAGCGCCGCCAGAGCTTTCCTCTATGACAACTTAAAAAGAACTAACTTACACGTACTCCCTATGACCAGAGCTACAAGAGTCATCATAGACAAGACTAAGACGGCAACAGGCGTAGAATATGTTCGCAACCGATTGAAATACAAAGTACAAGCTCGCAGAGAGGTGATACTCTCAGCGGGGCCTATTGCTTCCCCACAACTTCTCATGCTTTCCGGCGTGGGACCGCGCGATCAACTCAGCAAACATGGCATTCCTGTTATAAAAGATTTACCCGTAGGCCGTACGCTTTACGATCACATCACTTTCCCAGCGGCTATATTTACTTTAAGCGCAACGAACGTTAGTTTAAACGAAAATAGGGACGGCACTGTGGAAAACATACTCAGATATTTGCGATATGGTGATAATATGATAGCTTCACCGGGAGCAGTAGAAGGTATAGGATATATTAAAACTCCTCTCTCAGATGAAGGTGAAGGAATACCAGATATTGAACTTATATGTATTGGAGGATCTTTATTATCGGATGGTGGTGATACTGGAAGTAAAGCAGTTAGAAGAGGAATGAGACTTGATAATAAAGTGTTTGATAGTATATTTGGCCCTATCGACAATACGGACGCGTGGAGTGCTTTCCCCATGCTGTTGCATCCGAAATCAGTGGGTTCATTGGAATTGAAAGACAACAACCCATTCAGTCATCCAAAAATGTATGGAAATTACTTAACACATCCTCAAGATACGGCGAAATTTGTCGCGTCTATTCGCTACTTACAAGCGCTTGCAGCAACGGAACCTTTCCAGAGATTTGGTGCTAGATTATACAAGGCAGATTATCCGACGTGTCAAGGACTCACGTTCGACTCGGATGAATTTTGGGAATGCGCTGTGCGTACTTTCACAACCACTCTGCATCATCAGATATCTACATGCAGGATGGGGCCGGAAGGGGATCCTCTGGCAGTAGTAGACCCTGAGCTACGAGTGCACGGCATTCGGAGACTTCGCGTGGTGGATTCTAGCATTATACCAAGGACGATATCGGCGCACACTCACGCACCGGCGGTTATGATAGGCGAAAAAGCAGCAGATATGATAAAATCAACTTGGAGATAAACTATAAAAACGGAACCGTGTTTTATTTCTCTCTATTTTTTTACACATATATTTTAGGATAGACGCTCTTACCGCCAACTCAGCGACGATGTTGCGGTCAGCAATGCGCGCTTACCTAGAACAAACAACTCACTTAATTTTTTGTCTATAACATACGATCATAACAATTTTGATAGCTGTTATTTTAAACAAGTAGGTAAACACTTGGAAAGTACCAACCAATGCATCTTTCATTTTATTTAAGAATGTAATGATAGATAGTTATATTTTCATTAAAGTATGATGCTTGATAACGCCTGACAAAAAAAATGTACCTACCGGTACGTAGGTACTTCTGAATAATTTTATCTTCATTTTTGCAAGCTGGGGAGAGGTCAAACAACTTGGAAGATGCGTGCACGTTTCATGTCCCGTTATATTTCGAGAATCTCGTCTTAAGTTCAGTCAACCAAGAATTCATAAAGGGTGTAAAACAAACCTAACCTGTACGTTAGGTTACTACCTAAGTAATCTCTTACCTGAATTAATTAATTAAATGCATTAATAAGAGAGACCTATGCTTAGCAGTGGGCTATAGCAGATTAAAAATGATGATGAAGATGAATATCAATAAAACAATAATTTTATAGTTTAAAAAACTGAAACAACCGACTTCAAAGTACGCTACTTCGTTACTTGTAATATACGAAAGGATTAGGATACATAAGGTTCTTATCATCATGCTTAGTCGGGTAATAATTAAACAAAACGTTTAATCGTCGAAGTAACTCTATTTTCACCTTATACACATTGGATGAGGAGTAAGAACTTTTTACTTTTACTAAATCCTTCACGGTACAGCCGTGAAGGATTTAGTAAAAGTAAAAAACTTTAAAGAAACCTCTCTTCACCCGCTCGTTTATTTTTTTGTTAAGAATGAGATTTGTCATTGAATGTCAAACGCTTCGTCTTCGAAGATTAGAAAATATGCAGATGTTTATACGATAATCCTCAACATTTGACACTTTTGCAAAGAAAAACCTATCGGTGGAACTCTTCGATTCTATAATCTGACGCACTTCACTCAGAAATACAATGAAAATGTTCATTTTTAGATATTATTCAAAAAGTTATAAAGCAATGTCTATAAAATAATTATGGGACCGACTTGGGAACTTTCTCTGTATGTCAATTCAAGAAACACTAAAATTGGTTCACGAATGACGGAGTTATCGGTGAACAAACATACAAATAAAAAAAAACATACGGATCGAATTGATAACCTCCTTCTTTTTGGAAGTCGGTTAAAAACAAACTGCCTGGCATCTTCTCTGTTTCCTTAGAGGTATACTCTTGGAATTTACAAGGCAAGAGAATAAATATCTTCTAGATCGCAATAATCATTAATAATGATCAATCTTCCCTCACAAACTTTTTTCCTTTCCTAAATCTGTGTCTTTCCCACCGTCGCTTAACATTAGGCGAGTTACTGGTCAATCGTAGATACAATTAAAAAAAAAAAAGATCAACACGCTCCATCCTTGACCACACTGTCGCTTACCAACAGCATCATATTTTTCATCAAATTGATCCACACCTTTGGTCTCTAGAGGGCCACAAAGGAACTACCATTCATGAGCTGATAAACACATTATCACTGGCAACTTTTGGGTTCAATAAAATTCCAAAACCATTTCAAGATTATATGTCTATAAACCATTTTTTTTTATTTAGGGCACATAAAATGATGAGATCGCAAAAATTCTTGCCTAAATATAAAAATATATGACCTTCAGTCGACCTCTAAAATGACTTGTTCTGTGAAAATGACGTCACAGTAAAAAAAGATGAAACTGACAGCATTGGCATTGACAAGCAGTCAATATATCTATGACAACTGTCATACCAAAATAAATAACCAAAGAATTGTTTTGTGTGTTTGGTGCTCTCCTACTCTATTCATTTGTATTAATTCTGTTTATTATCTTTACGACGCCCTTGCTTTCCTTTCGTTTTGATTGATACTGCATTTACGTTGACCACTGCTTTGTTATAAGGAACTGTTTGCCTATTGATTTGATAAATTAACATGGATAATTATGTGCGTGCCGACTCTGCTAACTTACCTAAGATTCAGAATTTTATGATTCTGGAGTTCATCTCAACTAGCGACAAAAACAACATCGCAAAAATCCGAGGAGCTAAAGAGCTAAAACTTATGAACAATGCCAGGATATGAAATAAAAGTTATTAACAGTACATACTTAACTTCTTTTTTGAAATGATTTTATTGTGTTTAATTATATACCAATTTCATTGTAATTATATAAGAGATTATTTTATTTACATTTATACATTATTTATTTTATTCTGGTTCCTTGATCTGGTTCATTGTACTGCAGCATCAATGCTTCGCCCAGGAACATATTCTACGTTAACTTGTTCACACCAGTCTTTTAAAGATTTCCTTTACTTGAAGAAACAGTTTATTAAGATTTTTGGCACGAAAGTCGAAACATTTCACAGTTGTAGTTTCTGAATATTTCATTGTGAATTTGTTTCATTTCAATGCGCAAACACAATCGCGAAAACCTTAGAAAACATTAATTAACTATGAATTATTCTTTTCTTCATTCTTTAAGTTTACACAACGAATTTGATTTTTCGGATAGCACAAAACACAACAAAAACCGATGATCTCTTGTATCAGTCAGAGACAAAAACGAATATTTGTTAATTTTTTTGAGTATTTTTTTTAGTTCATGTTGGCTATCACAACATCTTATTCAGAAGTAAATGT
This sequence comes from Lycia hirtaria, assembly GCA_947563715.1. Classification (NCBI taxonomy): domain Eukaryota; kingdom Metazoa; phylum Arthropoda; class Insecta; order Lepidoptera; family Geometridae; genus Lycia; species Lycia hirtaria. The sequence continues at coordinate 11,940,601 of OX387378.1, forward strand.
GACGTCATCACGATTTTATCTTTAAAATAAATATTAAAAAATAAGTACCGAACAGAATAAAAAAATATTGCAATTAGTTTTTCTAAATGATCCATTTTATCAAATAAAAAAAAAAAAAAATGCTAAATTGCTAAATTGTGGAATACGCTTCCTGAGTAGATAGGTCTTTCCCGATGGCTATAATCTGGGCAACTTTTTTTATATATTTTTTTTTATACATTATAGATCTACGATTGACCACCAACTCGCCTGATATTAAGCGACGGTGTGGCCGAGGATGGAGCTCGTCGATCTAGAAGATATCTATTCACTCTAGCCTTGAAAATTCCAAGATTGTAGTTTTCAGGAAACTGAGATGGCGGCAAAGAATTCCATTCTTGTGCAGTACGCAACAAGAATTTGGATCGATATCGCTGAGTATTTTATATTTTTAGGAAAACTTAGGTACAGCCAAAATACTTATATAAACTATACATTTATATGAATTACGAGGCTAATTACAAGTTTTCGCTTATAGATTTAAATCGTTAATTTATATCGTAAGTGAATTGGTTCCTTCTAGGTTAGCACGCTCCGTCGTAGACCGCAACGTTGCGGCAGACACGTGGGAAACGTTTCTATTTCTACAAACACTTACGCTTCGAAATGCTAGGAAACTTTGACGTGCCGTCACGTAATATTTCTTTAGCTAATATTAATTTACTTATCTATTCTACTGGCATTCACGAAATTAGAATTCCACTTGTCTAACCCCCAGGTAAGTGGGTGGTCAACGGCAAGCCTACCATGCATTTAATAAATTCATTTTACGGGACCATTTTTCTAACAATTTGATTCTAACGAGGGTTAAAGTGGTACCTACATAAGAACACAAGTTAAATGTGCGAAGACGATCAATCTGATTCTCGGTATAATGCCAGGGGTGGGTATTGTACTCGCATAATTATATAATAAGTACAAAACAGCAGCACTGAACCGAACAAATATGAGATTTCCAAGAAGATAGGTCAGATAATATAGCAAACTGTTACTTGTTACTTACTTACTACTTACTTACGGCATAAGTACCTGTTTATTTTTTTGCCGTCCTCCTCCACCAATAAAATCTCGAACATAATCAAGGCCCTTTTTCACTGTTGTGAATTTTGTGCCTGATATTTGACACTTAAATAGTTGTAATTATTTATAAAATTAATAGTAAATAGTATTAACTGTATTGTAGTCTTAAATGTATTTTAGTTCTAAATGTTTAGTTGAAATTTTATTAATAAATCATCTAGAAAACCTACCTAGTATTTTATATTTTCCAATATGATTTAAAAATTTCAACCATATTTATATGGGAAATACTCATTGGACCTCTAAATACTAAAAACAAAATGTAATGGGACTAGAATCTATCTCAAATGAAAAACAAAATACCCAACTACAGTTTTTTGTGAGAAAGTGTGCGTAAAATCACTGTTAAAGGTTATAAATACGCATTTTTTTAGAATAATTCTTGTAAAATTACTACTTACGTAAATTTCGTTAAGAATTTACGAAAAAACGCATTTCTTTTATTCTTGCAAGAACCATATTATGTGTTATTACTTTACAAATATATAGCCTATGACACTCAGGGGTGAAGACGAATCTAATGACACCTCCTACATCAGACAAAATCGGTCAGAAAGGTACATAACATACCTACATACATACACTCGAAAAACATAACCCCTTTATAAAAACATATATCCTTTGTAAGCAGTATTTCGGGTCAGATCGCTGTGATCTGACATACATAAGTCGGTCAACCATAGATTTAAGAATTTTTCGCTACTTCCTTGCGGTCAACACAAAAAAAACAAACGCCTGCAAATATTTTTGAGCTGTCTCTGGTCTTGTCTGAACATATTTAAATACACTTCGCATGACCTAGCCAACCGTTTCTAAATAGAGCTAAATACGTTTTTTTTAAACATTTTTATGCTAAAATATGCGAAGCAGGTACGACGAGTATTCAAAGTAAGATATCAACTTCAACTTTTATTTTGTGGCTCTTCGTATTAACGACTCCGCCAATGTCACGTAGTACAACCATAAAACAGAGAGAGTTGGTGCGGTTTTATAATTTTGGTTGGTGATGATGATCTGCAGAGTTTTTGCTTTGCCTCCACCTGTGAACCCAAAATACATTACCTATTCTAACTACCAACTACAATTAACTATAAATTACTAGCATATATACAACCCTGAATTAATATTGCACTAGTATTTATATTATAATGTTATTTATATTTACAGTTTAATCTTATAATTTTCTACGAAACCGTTTTAAATTGAATTTCATTAAACCCCTGGAAGATGACCGCGATGTTACATATATGTACAATGACAGGTGACAGTAACAACTTCACCTGGGCCCTGATTCCGTATGACCATCGGTCGCGTTACGTGAAATTGACGTGGGTGTGTGACAATGATAAACTAGACTTTAGAGTTTTAAACTTAAAGTCTAATTTACATTGTCATCTCACCCACGTCTAGTTCACGTAATGCAACCGAAGGTCATACGGAATAAGGGCCCTGTTAGATAAATATCACTCGTGTTTAACCATAGCATGACATTTACCGACCATTATGAAATTTCATTTTTAGGCTTCCGTACTGTGCGGGAGCCTATTCGTGCCTACGGTGCCTGTCTGTCTGTCCAACACATAAACGGTTGTATCTTTTGAACGGTTATAGATAATTTCGTTTTCTTAATTATGACATAACTTTCCAGATAATTTGGAGCCAAAAACTAAATAATTTGGGATATTAAAGTACTATAAAAACATACATACGTACACCCGAAAATCATAACCATCTTTCTTGCGCAGTCGGGTAAAGATAGCAGAAAACTGCACAGCGTCCGCGAATCGGCGAATTGACATTCCCATGACATCCCCGTTAGCAATTCGAAAATTAAGTCAAATTAGTGCTTTCTAGTAAGTATTAATAGTCTTTGAGCAAAGCTGCGGACAGACAGACAGATAGGCGGACATGGCGAAATTATAAGGGTCCTTGTTTACTACGGAACTCGAAAAAGTGAATGTTGTATTTTGTTGTTGTAAATTTTGATATCGTAAAATGCACTAAACGTGTATTTTTATTTATTTATTTATTTATTTACAATTTCTCAAAAATTTACAGTAAATGTACAGTGTAACACCGGTTCACCACTTTCAAAGTAAAACAAAGAAGTATTTGTTAAAGAACTTAAATTCAGTCAATGACATTCGATTTTCGTTTCAAAGCATAACACCATAAACGCAAAATTAATATTTATTTAAGTGCACAAATGTGGGCAACCGAAAAATAATGTTGAAACATGAGTTTTGTCGATGGAAGCTACCAGTAAAGTAACCACTACTTTAATGCACTAGACTTTAGGCATGACTTGTGCTTATTTGACTTGTAATATTCACGAAACATGAACAAATCTCAACACATGACACTGGCAAATGCGGTAATCGCGCGGGTCCAATACAAATGAAAGAAACACACAGCCGCACGAGCCCAACATAAAAAAAACGTTGCAAACAAAAACAGTGCATAGCCAAATAACAAAGCGGCGTGGCCCTCATGTGACGCTATTCGTGGCTGCTCAACATAATTCGGTTATCCTTTCATATAACATACTCTCACTTGGCATAGCATCGTTAACCTTCGCGCAGAATACTAGTCCCCTTTGACCAAACAATAATATTAATAAATACAAAAAAATGCATTTAAAATTAACTGTAATACTTTTCATAAGCAGTTTAGCAGTGAGCTTATCAGATAAAGACGATGATGTCGAAGTGTACGATAGTGAATCGGAACATCCGTTGGAGAATCCTCAAGATGAAGCGGCTAGTAGAAGTGGGAAGTTATTCACGTGGATGCAGAGTCCAGTGATTGATTATATGATGCAAAGTGTGTCTGTGCATTATGTGCCGCAGAAGACTGGTGATTTCTTCGACTTTCTGCGGGACTCGTATCCTTTGCCTGGCGGTGAGTTATTTTTATTGTACACAGTTTACTGACTTCAAAAATGTTCTCGATCGGACTGCATTTTTTTTTTGTATGTCCCTAATATCTGCGCACGTTGTGAACCTATTTTACATAATATACACATATAATCATGCCTATTTTCCCGTACGGGGTAGGTAGAGCATCAAGAGACGTCTTCCTGCCACTTGTATGGGGTCAACTGTCCATCTCGTGACTGGTCTTCTTACGCTACGCTTGCCGGTGCGTGGTCTCTACTCGAGAAAGTTTCGGCCCATCGGCCATCAGTTCTACGTACTATGTGCCATTCACACTCCCACTTCAACTTGCTAATACGCTGTGCTATGTCGATGACATTCGTATATCTACGGATCTCTTAATTTTTTATTCGATCTCGCAGAGAGACTCCGAGCATAACTCTCTCCTTAGCTCATTGCTTGATCTTGAACTTCAATATCTATTTAGAAATTGAAGAGGTTTTTATTTTATTTTTTAAATCGCCTACCTCCCACCGCAGGACGGAAGCCTAATTTACACTACTCATTCATTCCAGTTCTATCATTTGCTACTTCTCGTACGTTCATTCTTATTCCTCTTTTTCATTCATCATCTCACACACATATATTGGCGTGGGTCCAACCTAGTCTAGTCTAGTTTTAATTCTTATTTTTTTTTTCACAATTGGGATACAGGGTAGGTTGGGGTTACAGTCTCTTTTCTATTTATCTATTTTTACATTTTATCTAATTAATTATTACTTATTCTATAAAATTTATTAATTACACTTTGACTTATTTGCTAACACTTACATAGCTACTTACATTTTTAGTTTTCATATGAAATTGAAGAGGTTGGCTCCAACATAATTACAACTTTAAAATACGCTCTCTCGCGCTTCATAACTTATTTAAGCATATTAATTCATCGGTTAGGGATATTACAAATGTGAGAAATGAATTTGTTTATTTAGATAGGATACATATTTTAAAAAAAAGTTTTATTCAGATTTCACTTATATTGCCGACGGAGTAGTTTACTACATACAACATAATATTTTCCCACTCCTCAGCCTATTTAAAAGATATCAAAGAATATGTTTTATCCCTAACCAATGATTTTATGTGTTTAAAAAATGTTGTGATGTGCGAAAAAGATAGCGGCGTGCATTAGTTATCCTGAGTTTCAAACACTGCAGCCTCCGGGCCGAGGTTATCACAGTTGCGGTGTTGGTGTTAGTTATTTATTGTATTTAAACGTTTATCCGATTTACTGAGTATATTTTATATAATTATAAGACCGTCAGATCAAAAAAAAATTGTTAATATTTAACGTGATAAATCCGTTAAAAGTTGTTTAATCTGAATAAGTAATAATCTCGAAACCCTAAGAAATATTTATTTTTCGGTATGTTTAACCGACTTCGAAAAAGGAGGAGGTTATCAATTCGTACCGTGTATATTTTTTTTATGTATGAACACGAATTTCTCTCTCATTCTTAAACCAATTTTTGTGTTTCGTGAATTGGCATATAGAGAAAGCTCCCAAGTTGGTACCATAATTATATTAGAACATTGCTTTATTACTTTTTTAATAATCTCTAAAAGTAAAAATATTTTCATTGGATTCCTGAGTGAGTGCGTTAGATTATAGAATCGCAGAGTTCCACTGACACGTTTTTCTTTACAAAAGTGTCAAATGTTTAGGTTTATAAACATCTGCACATTTTTTAATCTGCGACGACGAAGCATATGACATTCAATGACAAATGTAATTCTTGAAAAAGAAACGAGCGGGTGAAGAGAGATCTCTTTATAAAGTTTACAATCGTGAGGGATTTATTGCGCTTGAAAAGTAAAACCTACTTACTCCTCATCCAATGTGTATAAGGAGAAAATAGAGTTACTACGCTTAACGATTGACGCTTGACTTAACGCTTGTTAACGCTTGAGCGCCTTGTTTAGTTATTATCCTTACTAATATTACAAGTAAACGAAATAACGTACTACGGAGGCGGTTGTTTCAGTTTTTTAAACTATAAAATTATTTTATTTTTATTTGGTTCTGTTCGGTGGTTCTTTTTTGATATTTTTTTTAAGACTAGCTGATCCGGTGTACTTCGTATCAACTATCAATGAGTGGACCCGATTCTACCGTATCGAAGGGACGAACGCCAAATGTTTGACAGGAAAGTCAGTATAACAGTTAATATGGGAAAATGAAATTGTTGTTTTTACTATCTTCCTCGCAATTTTTCCATATTTTCTCAACGTTTAAACCTTCCCTGGACTACGACAAACATTTCAAAACCAAAATCAGCTAAATCGGCCCAGACGTTCTCTAGTTTTAGCGAGACAAACGAACAGCAATTGATTTATATATATACAGGGTGCTCTATTATTCATTAGGAGGCGATCGTGAGGGTAATGTATACACACAACGGAAGCAGTACATAGCGTTTTCTAATTATTTTTTAGTAAAATGTAACCACTATTTTTTTATAACTGAAAAGTGTCTTTAGGTTCCTTAGATGCACTCTACATTAATAAAAGCATTATTGAAGCAAAGCTTCCTGATGAATAAAAGTGCAGGGTGTATAGAGAAAGAGATAGATAAACTCGTCATGACAATGTCATCGTCATGAATCGTCACAATCGATAATATAATATCGAAATAAGATAATATCATGGTTACATAATAAAAAAATTGTAATTATTTGTGCATCGCATTGCATGACACAAGGCAATAGTCAAGTATGTTTCCAACGCTGTGCTGTCAGTGTGAACTTTTTAAAATTCTTTTTCGTACAAATAAAAAATACGGTTTTATGTCTTCATTTAGAGGTCGACTTTAGTTCAAATATTTTATACATTTTCGCAAAAATATGCACTATCTCATCATTTTAAGACCCCAAAGTAAGTAAATATGGTTTAAATACATAGGATCTCGAAATGGTTTAGCATAATCAGCATAATTATGTTACATTTTTCTTTACATACCCCGTTCCCATAACTTGAAAAAATAATATTAATACATTGAGCGGGGGACACCGTATGTCCGCGTGCTCAACATGATTTTACCAATAGGGACTATGCATGAATTTTATTACATAGAATTAGTACTTTTAATTGATAACATATTAAAATGTAACATTTACCAACAAAATAATTTCGATCAGTCAATACTAAACTTCCGAGATACATTTAAAGTTTTACGGCAGGGATGCTCTCTCGTGAAACAAAAGTTTGCATTGAATTTGTACGGCGAACATGATACATGACGTCATCTTGTGAGCCCTTTGTCCAACATGAAATTAAAATGCTTCTAACTTTCTTATTTTTGAAGCTATTTCAATTTTGTTTTTGCGGAATGGATCCATTTGTGGTTAGCCTTTTTATAACCGAATATAAATCATGCATATCCCCGACTCTATAGGGCCAACCGATTCGTAGAACGTGACTGGTTCGTTGACGGATCGCTGCATGTAACATCAGTGAACAATTATGAAGGTTCGCTTCATGTTCGCTCAAAAGCGAACCGGTCCGATCGTGTGATATTTTTAGCGTGGAGCGAGCTTGTGGTTGGTAAGCCTGTTCGCGTACAGGTAACGCATAAAAATTGTAGTTCTCTTGACATTGACCATAACATAAAGTAGCTTTTAATAGTCATGTATGTATCTATATTAGGCACATCACTAAAACAGGTATGTGTAGTCCTCAAAGATCATAATTATATTTGCAAAATTAGAATGCATTGCAGGTGTCGATTTAAAATAAACAAGTGGTCAAGACCGTATCGAGACACACATATGGTAGGATTCCGAAGCTAATCACTTGGCGAGTATTGGCGAGACTGGCCTTGTGGCTCAGTTGGCAGTATGTCTGCTTACCGAGCTGTAGGTCGTGGGTTCGATACCCACCCAGGGCAAACATTTGTGTGATGAGCATGGATGTTTGTTCTGTGTCTGGGTGTTTTTATGTATCATATGTATATATTTACAACAAAAAAAGTAGGTATATATGTATTCTATTAGCCATCTAGTTCCATAGTACAAGCTTTGCTTAGTTTGGGCTAGATGGTGTTGTGTGAAATGTCCACAAATATTTATTTATTGTTTGTTAAGAACACTTTGTAAAAAAGTCAATAAACTCAATATAAGTAACTCAAAAAGTTGTAAGCACAGTGTTCAAAATAATTTTCATTGAACGTTTTTGATATGTTTTTTTTTTATTATGGTAAATCATTAATTTCTAGGTCTAATAGCTTTCACAGAATAATGGATGAAATTCCACCAGGTGCAGCTAGTTTCGTATATATAAAAAAAACTGTTTTACGAGGATATACTCGCTAACCTACTATTTTCGAAACTAAAAACTGTTATTCTTCCATTATAAATGTAGAAACAGCTAAATTAATGTAAATCAGACCGTTAGCGCTGTTAGGAAGGAGAGAAAAATTAGAATAAAAAAACCTGTTACAAAAACTGTAACATTATTGAGGTCGATTTGAACAATCATAAAAAAAAATTAAAGTGTGTGTCGTTTATAGTAGGGTTCCGCAATTAATAAACGTACAAGGACATTAGCAAACCTTAGCATGCACGTCCTTTTATAATATTGTTTAAAAGTAGATTGTTATTCTTATTAGTAACATTTTGTTTAACTTGTAACATATACAATAAAGTGAAAAAAACATATACAATAAATGAAAAACAATAGAAACACTTCTCGAAAAATTACGTAAGAAAACTGAAAACCCGACTTCAGTTAATATATGTCAGAAAAAATAATACATGTATAGTAGGCCTAGTCAAAAAAACTACTGAGAAACCACAACTACAAGCGACTGGAATTTTATAGGCGGTAACATAAAAAATCAATAATAAAAAAATCATTGAAATTAGACCATGTGATAAATAATAATCGCTGAATATTGAATAAATAAATAAATATATACAAATAATACAATGATTTGAAAACTTCTTTGTTTGATTCTGTGCAAATGACTAAAATTAAGGCAAAATAAGGTAGAAAAGTATGTAATGATTTCAAACGTTTTCGCAATTTTTAGGTTTCATTAATAGAAAGAAAATTATCTTTTTTCCCACAGTTTAAAACGGAACCCTAAAAACGGTTCGTTGTTCCAACAAAATAAAATGATAAGTAGGCATACAGTTACAAATACCTAACATTCTAGCTACAATTATGTAAATTATATCAACCGAAAATAGCGAATCACTAGAGCAATTAATTTTAATAAATTACAGTTTAAAAAACTAAAAAACACGCTACAAATTATTGTGGTCAAAGTTCATTACAAGACTTTTCTAACAAATCCAAACACAGCTATGATACGATGTTCCATCATGTAGTTCTAGTTCATATCTTCCGGCTGCATCATCAGATCAGTACGACATACCATATTATTGTATTGTCATAAGAACTACATACATCTGCCAATTTTCATGACGCTACGATCCTTGGAAGATGGTTAAATCAGTTACCTTAGATTTCATACATACAGGTCGACCTAATAAACGCGTGTTAAAAACGAAACCATCCGATTAAAAAGCAATATCAACGGTTTCAGGCTTCCGTACTAAGGGTGCGGAAGCCGATTACCGAGGCTACGGTTTGTCTGTCTGTCTATCCTACCTTTAATTATCGGTTGTATCTTTTGAACCGTAATAGGCAGAAAGTTGAATTTTCACAGATATTCTAAATTCTTGTTCAGAATTGAGTACCAAATATTTCTGCCAAATATCAAAATCGGCCAACAAACGACCTCGTAGCAACTTCTCTTTTTAACCGAGATTTCACAACCTGTTGTCTCGAATGACCGATTTTGCTCATACTTTTATTTTAAACTTTAGTAAAATGAGTACCAAACGTTTTAAGTAAATATTACCAAAATCGGATTTTAAATAGCGTTACAAACAGCAAACTCCCCCTTCTTGTGGGTTAAAAACGTCCGCAAACGACGTCACAACAAAAAAAAACATTAAAATTGTAAAATCTGTATAAAGTATATATTTGTGTGTTTGTGTACGTGCGTGCGTACGTGCTTGTGTGTGTATACTTAGTCTGGCCATAAATACTGTTACAGTTAAAAATAAGAAAGATATTACATTTGAATTTGGAATCTGTCATTTTTATACGATTGTTCATTGAGTTTTCTAATTTTGGCGCCAATACATTGTACAATATTTTGCGATATTAAAATGGAGTGGGGTGATAAAGAGAACCGAATCGCTGTGATTGCATTACACAAAGTTGGTATGGAGCCAAATGCAATTTTTAAAACTCTCCATACGCTTGGTATTAGTCAAATGTTTGTGTACCGGGCTATTAATAGGTACAATGAGACCTCCTCTGTTTGTGACAGAAAAATATCTGGCCGTCCACGTAGTGTTCGTACGAAAAAGGTGGTCAAAGCAGTAAGGGAAAGAATTCGAAGAAATCCTGTCCGAAAGCAAAAGATTTTATCTCGGGAGATGAAGATAGCACCCAGAACCATGTCGCGTATTTTAAAAGATGACTTAGGACTTGCAGCCTATAAGAGACGCACTGGTAATTTTTTAACTGATAATATAAAAAAAAATAGGGTGGTAAAATCGAAACAACTACTGAAGCGGTACGCAAAGGGAGGTCACAGAAAATTTTTGTTTAGGGATGAGAAAATCTTTACAATTGAGCAACATTTTAACAAACAAAATGACCGTATTTATGCTCAAAGCTCTAAGGAAGCTTCCCAATTAGTCGACAGAGTGCAACGTGGGCATTATCCGACTTCAGTGATGGTTTGGTGGGGTGTTAGCTATGAAGGAGTGACTGAGCCATATTTTTGTGAAAAAGGTATCAAAACATCGGCACAAGTGTATCAAAATACCATTCTTGAGAAGGTAGTTAAGCTACTTAACAACACCATGTTCAATAACCAAGTATGGTCCTTCCAACAAGACTCGGCGCCAGGTCATAAAGCTCGGTCCACGCAGTCTTGGTTGGAAGTGAACGTTTCGGACTTCATCAGAGCTGAAAACTGGCCGTCGTCTAGTCCTGATCTTAATCCGCTGGATTATGATTTATGGTCAGTTTTAGAGAGTATGGCTTGCTCTAAGCGCCATGATAATTTGGAGTCCCTAAAACAATCCATACGATTGGCAGTGAAGATTTTTCCCATGGAAAGAGTGCGTGCTTCTATTGATAACTGGCCTCAACGTTTAAAGGACTGTATTGCAGCCAATGGAGACCACTTCGAATAAGCTTTTATATTTTAAATTGTTTTATATTTATGTATTAAACTAACACACTGTAAAAGTAATAAATATTATTTGCAATAAAAAAATATTTTTTTTCTTCGTAACAATATTTATGGCAAGACTAGGTACATACTGATAGCAATTTTAGTTTTAAATATCTGATTTCCAGGTCGAACAGCTCCGTTCGAAGAGTACGACTTCGTAATAGTGGGCGCGGGGTCAGCCGGCTGCGTCCTGGCGTCCAGGCTGACGGAAGACAAGAACACCACCGTACTGCTGCTGGAGGCGGGGAAACCTGAGATGATCCTCACAGACATGCCGGCCATGGCGCCCTACTTCCAGTCCACAGAGTACTCCTGGCCGTATTATATGGAGCCCCAGGAAGGGGTTTGTACTGGTATGTTAATCACATTTTTCTTATCACGCATTGGCTGGGCTTCGCGGTCATCCGCGTAATGTGCCAATGGAATTTTCAGGGAAATTTCAGAATTTTAAGCCCCCGTAGGGAGAAGAAATCTGATGCACGAGATAAACTATAACACCAACCCTAGTAGATCATAGTAGATATGCCATCAGCTGAACTAAGCGGTTCGCGTCTAACCTCTTAATGTGAATCGCTCGTAATCGAATGCCTTACCACTTTCACTGTCCTTGTGTCTTGAAAACTATACACCGGGTATCTTCAAGTGTAGAGTGAATAAGTACCTTCTAGGTCAACATTTCACAAGCAGTATTTCAAATGGGGTATACTATACAACCACACTACTCCATGCACGCAAAGTATTAGTAACATCGCTTGTAGGGCAGTTATCTGAAGGCGGTAGGCGGCGGTTATCGATTACTATCAAGAGGTCCATCTATATGCTTTTCTTTTTATAACAAAATCGATATACCAAAAGAACTAAACATTTCAAGCTAAAGATTGCCCAATTTATTCAACACGGATTATAATTATTATTAAGATTATATAAATAAATAAATGTTTGTGGACATTTCACACAACACTATCTAGCAAACTAAGCAAAGCGTGTACTATGGAAACTAGATGGTTGATAAAATACATATATACTTTTTTTGTTGTAAATACATATGTATATGTATATATACACCCAGACACAGAACAAACATCCATGCTCATCACACAAATTTTTGCCCTGGGTGGGGATCGAACCCACGACCTACAGCGTAGGAGGCAGTTGTACTACCACTCTACCAGTGAGCCACGAGGCCTGTCAGAATTATCGACCCAACAAGAATATTATGATGTCAGATGTACGCTATATTATGACACGCGCAGTTTTAGGGCCGCTATTTATGGTGGAGCACCAAACCTGGGGTGTCCAATAATAGAGTCTCAAATAATAAATTCCAGGCATGAGCGACGGACGGTGCTACTGGCCGCGGGGCAAGGCCGTCGGCGGAACCAGTGTTATCAACTACATGATCTACACCAGAGGCAGGCCACAGGACTGGGACCGGATCGCCGGGGATGGAAACTATGGATGGTAAGCACAGAGATTTAGTTCATATGATCATGTGGAAACTATGGATGGTAAACAGAGAGATTTTTTTATTTTTTATTTTTTTATTCGACAATAGGCTTGCGCTTGACCCTCAACTCACCTGGTGTTAAGCGACAGTTACAGTCTACGATGGAGCGCGCTTGCCTAGAAGAAACCTATTCACTCGCGATTTGAAGACACTTAGATTATATCTATTCGGAAAGACCCAGTTTAGTTTATATGATCATAACTCAAACATCATGAGATGTAAGCAAGCCTATTTTTCTACTAGAGATGTGTTAAGGCGTGTAGCTAGAGATACGCGAGAAACTCCTTTTACCATATTGGTGGTAACGAAGGTATTTTTAACCGACTTCTAAAAAGAAGGAGGTTATCAATTCGGTGTGTATTTTTTTAAATGTTTGTTAACAGATTAATCAGCCAATTGTGCATTGATTTTGATGATTCTTCTTGTATTTGGTAGATCATACTTACTTGGTCCCATATAAAATTTTATCAAAATCGATGCAGTACTTTGGTTTTTACAACAAAACAGCTGGTAAATTATCATCCAAGTGCACGAACGCGTTGTATTGTGTATTTTGATGTCGGTTTTTCAGTTTTTTAAACTATGTTTTAAAAATGAATTAGCTTCTTTTTCGAAGAGTTCGCGTAGAATCACTTTCTGTGCAAACGCTTCTTTAGTTGATCGGCCAAGCAAAGTAAGCAAGTATGTCGAACGAAACGAATCTACCAAATATAGCATTGAAAAAAAAAAGTTTATTTGTTCTTAAAAAAAAATATAAACAGTAGGTATAAGGATTCTTATTTTCTATACGCTATTGGGTAGGTTAAGTTATACCATTTATATTCTCTGGGCCCAGCATTAGGTTTCATTAGAGCCTGTGTAGCTGGGAACAGTTTCCTAACTGGACTTTTGCCCACTTTGCGAACTATAGTAATTATAATTGCTACCCTTCTATGTAGTCTAAATAAGTGCCTATCGTCTGCAGCAACTGTGTCCTCCGCAGAGTTACAAATTTGGGAGGTGTTTGCGAATAACCTACGGGAAATCACGACTAAACTGGTTTACAATCAAACTATGATGTATTAACTACTACTAAACTGAATGTTAGTTAAGTGTTAATGTTATATCCGTCTTCCTCTTGTATGCTAGTTTAAAAAAAATTTAAACTTAGTTAAAAAAATAAATGTATTAGCTTATAAAAGGCACGGGCCCTGGAATCTGTGGAGCTCAAATTTTTTAATAAAAAAAAAACTACTAGCGAGCGAAGTGTTACTGCTCGCAGAACTACTAATCACCCTCCCCATTTCACTACAGGACTAGCAGAAAGTCGGTGAATTACCACCCATTTCTCGTAATGCCGTAAAAAATCTGTACTCAGCGATATTTATCCACATTCTTGATGCGTACTGCACAGGAATGGAATTCATTGCCGCCATCTCTGTTTCCTGAGACCTACAATCTTGGAATTTTCAAGACTAGAGTGAATAGATATCTTCTAGACCGACGAGCTCCATCCTCGGCCACATCGTCGCTTAACATCATGCGAATTGGTGGTCAATCACAGATCTTTCTTGTATAAAAAAAAAACAAATAACAAATGTTTTTAAATAAAAACTACGGGTCACTCACGTGTGTTTTAAGCCGCTCCTTTGAAAAAGACCGCCGAATGCGGTTAAAACTATAGTCGGATATTTCGGCTTAAAACAGACGTGAGTGACCCGTACTTTTTATTTAAAAATGTGTGAAAATGAAAACCACGTTAGTTTCTATAGTAAAATAACAAATAGACAACTTTGCTTAGTTTGGGCTAGATGGTGTTGTGTGAAATGTCCACAAATATTTATTTATTTATTTTATTTTATTTAAATGAGTTGGGTTATGACTTAGTCGATTTTTTTCTCTGTATATTACAGGTCCTACAACGAGATATTGGAATACTACAAGAAATCAGAGAAAGCGTCGCTGAAAGGATACGAGAAATATCCATACAGGAATACGGAAGGAGAAGTACCCGTTGAATTTGTACCCAGAAGGTGAGCAGAATAATTATAACTACATAGTTTTGCACTAGTAGAACAGGGTAAACAAGCATAATAATTATGCTGATAATATTATTGTACTGGACGTCATACGAGTATACGAGTATTATGAACTTGGACTTCTCGTGGCGGTCTAATTTATTATATTGATTAGGTATCCTACAGGTGCTTATACGTCATCAGGTGTCAAAATCTTCCAACTGTATTTTTTACAAAGTAAAAACTACACAACACACAACGATCTAATATGTACTAACGCAATTCTTTGACAACTTAATTATACCAATGAAACTAAGCCATTGCAATGATTTATGTACAGAACTTAAGATGCAAGAGATTTTGAGAACAAATGAATGCAGGATTTGTTTTTCTATTTCCAGAACAAAACTTCTAAGTGCATTCTTAGAGGCTGGCACTATTCTCGGTCATCCTACAGTGGACTACAACGCACCAGAAGTCTTAGGTTTTGGCGCTGTTCAAGCAACACAGCAAAAAGGCAAGAGGCACAGCGCAGCCAAAGCTTTTCTCCACAAAAACAAAAGGCGTCAAAACTTACACATACTACCAGAGAGCAGGGTCATTAAAGTTTTAATACACCCCACCTCGAAAACAGCATACGGAGTGGAATATGTTCGTAATGGAGTTAAATATACAGTAAGAGCACGCAGAGAAGTTATTCTATCTGCAGGACCGATAGCATCACCACAACTTCTTATGCTTTCGGGTGTTGGTCCACATCAGCACCTCAGTTCTTTGGGAATATCTGTCGTAAAGGACTTGCCAGTAGGTCAGCGTCTGTACGATCACATCTGCTTCCCTGGCGCTATTTATGAGCTGAACACCACTGGTATCAGTTTCGTTGAGAGCAGAATCTTGCGTGTACCCGAAGTCATTAGCTGGCTGCAATATGGGGATAATTTTCTGGCCAGTTTGGGTGGAGTCGAGGGAATAGGATATATAAAAACACCTGTCTCGGACGATCCTGAACCGGTTCCAGATATTGAGCTTATCGATCTCGGTGGCTCAATTCTTTCTGATTCCGGGCCCGGTGGCAGTCAAGCTATACGCAGAGGAATGAGAATAACAGATGAAATTTACTACGAAATGTTTGCCAGTACGGCATATACGTCGCGTGATATTGAAACGTGGAGCGCGTTTCCTATGCTACTGCATCCGAAATCTTTTGGCCGTATAGAATTGAGGGACAGCAATCCGTTCAGTAATCCAGTCATGATTGGGAACTATCTGACGGATCGAAGAGATGTCGAGACTTTTATAGAGTCTATACGTCACATCCAGAGGATAGCAGCAACAGAACCGTTCCAAAAGTATGGAGCCAAGATAATCAGAATTGACTTTCCACAATGCCGCAGTTATCAATTCGACTCTGATGAGTACTGGGAGTGTGGGTTACGTACTCTTACTGCAACTTTGCATCATCAGATCGCAACCTCTCGCATGGGGCCGCCTGGAGACCCACTGGCGGTGGTCGATCCTGAGCTCCGCGTATATGGTGTGAATAACTTGCGAGTCGTAGACTCTGGAGTGATTCCTCGTACGATATCTGCGCATACGCATGCTCCCGCTATGGCGATAGGAGAAAAAGCAGCGGACATGATCAAATCAGCGTGGGGTATTAGCCAGAGAAATGATGGTAGTGTGGGTCGATTTTTTCAACGTCAAAAGTGATTAGTCTATTATTAGCTTTAAATTAGAGTAAAAGTCGTTGACTGATAAAATATACTCGTTAATTGAAGTTATATAATAATTTATACATTATTTACCTACTTGTGTTTAAAATATAATTTCAATGGCTTCACAGATAATCTTCAAATAATTTACACGTATGGAACGTCTAAATACTGTGTTAAACATACATTAAGACTGTATTTAATTTTAAGAAATAAGTAGGCATATGTAAGTAATAAAAAATGAATCAGACTAATATTTCTTTTTCTATCGTTACGATTAACCATTTCAAAAATCTTAGCCCTCATCATAAACTACATTTTTTATAGATAAAGTACTATAAATATAAATAAATATAAATATTTGTGGACATTTCACACAACACCATCTAGCCCAAACTAAGCAAAGCTTGTACTATGAAACTAGATGGCTGATAGAATACATATATACTTTTTTTTTTGTAAATATATACATACGATACATAGAAACACCCAGACACAGAACAAACTTCCATGCTCATCACACAAATGTTTGCCCTGGATGGGGATTGAACCCACGACCTTTCAGTTCAGCAGGTAGACGTAAACACACTACTAACTGAGCCACAAGGCCAGTCAAAATGTAATCAGAATGTAAACCTGCTTTTTACCATGGCAGAAAGATCAAACATGACGAATTTGAAACACTGCACTTGGACGCGTAACCGTTTTACGATAATAATGACGTGAGTGACGTCACCACTTGACACTTGCTAGAGCGAGACTCAAATATGTATTTGTTGGAAGTACGAAAAAGACGACAATAAACGGCAGTGACGTCGTCGTTCGTGTCAATTTTGCAAGTCATTGTCTGTGTCTGCCACGTCTCGAGAATCTCTTCATTTCAACAGACAGGTATTAATCTTTCGACCGTGATTTTGACCTTATTATCTTGTCGTGTATAGTATAGTCGTGTAAGTACCAGGGGTTATAATACTTAATCAACGTCAAAGCAACTACTTAGCTATTATTTGCTAATCTTATGGCTTAGTTTTAAGCCGCCGTAGACCTTTGTTTGACCTTTGAGTTGTTACAAGTAATTATGAATTATATTATTAAAAAAACTGTACTGTTAACTATACGTTTACTATTTGTATCAGTTCAGCGACCTTACCTATATCCTATACCGTGAGAAATGTGGTTCACTCTACCAAGACCATACCAAGCCTTCTCGAGCACCAAACAGTGAGCTTGAGCCGGAGAAGAAAAACATTTAAGGAACCAACCATACCATGGTAGTGTGTACTCTGAGTCCACTGCTGTCAACGCCGGAGCGCGCTTACCTGTAAGAAACCGATTCACTCGCGTTAGAGCCACCTAGATTATATATATATCGCATAAGATCGACACAATACTCGTATTCCACAAATATTTGAGAAGTTTCGTACAACTGTTTGCGGCCATCCATACACTGGTCTTCTCTCGCCATAATAAATTATAATTATAATGTAAATATTACCGCCCTATATCTATATGACATATCGACATTAAACATTTTGAACAAAGGTTTTTAATACAACGACATAATTTAGTGACTAGATGTATGAGCCGCTCACTCGACCCTAGATGATTCTTTACCGCTTACACCAAATCCGCAGATACGCCGACTAATAACGGAAACTTTGCCATCATAGGCCCAACCTGTGCCATATTACCATATAGGCCTATGGTAATTGGGTTGTGGTGATGGGAGTTGTTGTAAATAAATAAATATGGAAATATTATGTAAATAGGGGACCGACGCAAATGGCCAAGAACGCAAAAGACCATCTGACCTTTGGTTATATAAAAAAATATTTACGCGAATGGCCACATCAGCGAGAGGCCAAAAACGCAAAAAACCATTTGGCCTTATGCTTATTTGAAAAATATTTACGTACAGCCCATCGCTCACATGAGGGGTCTGCTCGACTATAGACCTACGTCGACGGGTTGGCGGGTTTGGTATGTATTGCGCTTTAGCTTAACCGATTTAAATAATCTAGTTGTTAGATTCGTCTATGCCTCCAGATTGTAACATTTTTTAAAAACATTTCTAATACCTCGTTCACAAAAAAGAAAAACTAACTATTCTATGCATTTAATGACTCAAGTTCACCACATTTTGGATCTTACATGGCTAACACAAGATCGCTCCGAGTACGAACTTTATTGGAAAAAATTAAAAAAAATGTTCGGAGAAAACTTAAATCCGATCGTGTGTATGTGTGAACGCGTGTTCGCCGAACATGGCTAATGTTTCGAATGTTCGCTGTGACGCCACAACTAGCAATGTTGAAAGTTCGCACCGAATTGATCTGATAATCGTTTAGTAGGTACCTTTACACTTAACTATACAGTTATGTTTTAAGCTTTAAAAATTAATTGTACTTTTTAGCACCATGAGGATTTGTACAAAAAGTCAGATGATAAATGATCACAGAATCCAATTTCGTAGGTCACGCGATAGGGTCAATGAACTAAGAGAAGATATTTTTCTAATTTTAGAAGACATTAGTTTTAGTGAAGGTCAAAGACAAATTGCAAACAAGTATCTGACTGGCCTTCTGGCTCAGTTGGTAGTATGTCTACCTGCTAAGCTGTAGGTCGTGGCTTCGATCCCCAACAAGGGCAAACATTTGTGTGATGAGCATGGATGTTTGTTCTGTGACTGGGTGTTTCTATGTATCATTTGTATATATTTACAAAAAAAAGTATTTTATTTATTGTTCAAAAACCAGAGACCAGTTTTGACTCCCTTCTCATGGCAAGATTTTGTGCTAGATTCATAGACGTACGCTGATTTATATCTTATTTAACTTCGGATCAACAATCTGGCAACTCGCGCTTTATTGCTCATTCACACACATGCAAACTTGGGGTTATTCTCGAGATCCACGCAAATGCGAATCTACGGTGAGCATCATCCACACTGCGAAAATTGAAGTACGAGACCTACTTAAGTACGTCCATTACAAAAGATACAAATCAAAACCAAACTAAATGAATTCCAAAATTATTAATACTTACTCAAATAAATAAAGCAATAAAAAAGTAAGTAGTAAATTTACGTACTTTACGTTTTTTCTTTGGCTCTGTAGCAAAACCGGAACTACTCAAGTGGTCTGGTCAAGTTCACGGTCAAGACTTTTCAATTAATTTTTAGCGATTACCTACCGATTCGCCAAAGGTGAAACTACAGCTAAAAAGTAACTGAATAAAAAATGTGTGAAATCTTATATGTAAATATATGATGGTAGTTTTTTAGGGTTCCGTACCTTAAAAGGAAGAAACGGAACCCTTATAGGATCACTTTGTTGTCCGTCTGTCTGTCCGTCTGTCCGTCCGTCCTGGTGTCAAGACCTTTATCTCGGGAACGCGTAAGGGTATCGTGTTGAAATTAAAACCTTATACGCAGATCCATAGTCCCTTGCTGCAGAAAGAAATATAAAATTTCCCAGTTTTCGTAAAAAAAAGTTATTACCGAATATATCGTAAACAACGCACATTTCGACACTCACAAGGGAATCAAAATCTATGGGGTACTTCCCGTTGACCTAAAACTATGAAATTTGGCAAGAACCATTGTGTTATAGTACACATATAGGAAAAAATCCGAAAACTGGACATTTTTAATTCAATCACAATAAATAGTGTCTTTATGCAAGGAATGAGGATCTAAATTTTAAAGTTGTTTAGCCGTTTCATGTGGGATATCATATGAAAGAGCTTCATTAGCATAAGCTTAAAACAGGTTTTTAAACATTTTTACGATGTATATTTTTCGGATTATGAAGAAAAATATAAAAAAAATATATGATTTCCTCCTTTTATCTACTAGTTTATACAGAACCCTCGAGTCTGACTCGCACTTGTCCGGTTTTATTTTATGTAGTAATAGGTTTGCGCTTGACCACCAATTCGCCTGATGGTTTACCAAGTAATTCACCCTACTGTCAATTTTCACTTTCTGTGAATAATAAAGCATCTATGAGCAAGTCAAAGTACGAGCTTTGCCAGTTTTATAATTTATATGGTTTGATACTTTAATATTTTCGTCCAGCAGCAGACTTCTTGTGGCTGAGAAGATGATGATAATCTTTCACACAAAATCATCCAATCCACACAAAGACGGGCGATTGGGCGATTGCGGTAGATGTTAAAATTGAGAATGACCCCAAACTCGTCCAAAGCCTTATCCTTCCGCTACTCGCGACTGATTTTAAAACCATACTTATGTCGACTGCCGGCAAGTTTACAACTATGTATTTATTTCATTTTATACTTTTAATATTTTTAAATGCCGTCATAACGTACGGCGACGATGAAGATTTTATATCTATTGAAGACGTAGAATACGCAGTTCCAGTACCTTGCGAAGAATTTTGTGCTGATGGGGTCAGAGAGAAGAGACTCTCTAGTAATACGATGAAGAGTAAGATTCTTGACGTGATGCTGGCTACAAAAACTTTTCATGTAAATCCTGCGGAGCCAGACATATTCGCCTTCTTGAGGGATCAATATGAGTTGCCGAAAGGTTAGTAGAATGTACAGTTTTCATTTAATATTCTTGAGTAGGAATAAGGCGCGTTTAATTTTCATATTATTATGATGTACATTTTGGTTTTGACACACTAAACCTAATACATATATTTTGAGAACCAAAATGTGATTGTAGTAATTTAACTTTTTGTGACGTAGTTGCCGAAGGGGTAACTGAATTTATTTATACCCGACTGCGCAAAAAGGAGAGCAATGTATTTCAGTATATTTCTACATATATTATTCTACAGCCTAAACGGCTTGACTTAACTAGAATTATTCTAAAGGACGCTCATGTAAATAACGTACACAGAAGTTCTGCGCATACTTTCTCGCGAAAATGTACTCTACATTATGTCAAGCGTAGCAGTTACTAGGAAATCGCCCTTATGCAGTCGAGTTTTTTTTTGTTATTAAGTAGTTGTTACCTACTTTATCGATTGAAACGCTACCGAAGGCGTGCCCCTATTACTTAATTACCTTGGTAACCATTTGATAGCACTAAGTAACAAGTATCTATATTAAAAGGAAAACAAAATATCCGACTGCAGAAGAGCGATTTATGCATTCTGTCTAACGATTTCGTTACGCTTGATACCCTGTTGTATTGAGTATACTTTTTTTGTGAGAGTTGTATTATTATTTCACATTTTTGACATTCAGGGAGTGAAGATGATTCTAACGACACCTTACACATCAAAAACTGTTAAGGCGTTTTAGGCTAAAGGAAACATACATACATACACACGAAAAACAAAGCCCGCCTTCTCGCACAGTCGGGTAATAAGTGTGAAAATGAGTTTATTTTTCTAATACCTGAAGATAGATCAACGACTGTAAGATTTATCCCACCAAAAACATTTCATGTAAAATTGGTTGCCATGTCCAGCATTGTCATGCCACTTTTACTGACAAAAAGATATCAGATGAGATCTGACTGAATATGAAGAGCCAAGCCGCTAACTCTACAAAATCTAACGCTACAATACTCATCTCTGTAAGCCTTCAATCTTGGTCAAAAAGCATGGCTTGGCCGTTTTCCAGCTGTCAGTTACAAACATATGTCGCATAACATGGCGTACATGGACTTATAAGGAAGAAATAGAAAGAGAAATTAAAATCTCTGCTCTTGAATATTGTATAATTAGAATAGTAATGTCATAGTTCCATGAAACTAACTTCGCATTAGTGTGTGAGTGGCATAGTTGACGTATTTTAAATGTGAATTAAATCTAAAGTATTAAAGCTACATAAATGAAACTTTGCTCGTTTTATAAATGAACTAACTACTTTTTTATCCTGAAAATTTGGGCTCTCTAGTATTATCCATATCAAAGTTATGATGTGTTAAAGAAATATAGAGAAGTTCACCCTTTAAAAGGGTTGGAAGGTGAAAAATACAAATATTTTATTTTTTCTGCTGTTTATGCACCAATCGTAGTTCGCATACCAAATTTCAGCTTTCTGAGACTTCAGGAAATACCCTATCTTTTTGATTACACTCAAGAGGTGTGCACCCACAAATAGGGGTTGGAGGGTGAAAAGTACAAATATCTTAATTTTTTTATGGTTCATGTGTAAATATTAGCTTACACACCAAATTTCCGCTTTCTAGGTCTTCAGGAAGTACCTTATATTAATTATTGATGACAATAACGGAATAACCCCCAAATAGGGGTGGAGGGTGAAAAATACAAATATCTTAATTTTTCTGTTGTTTATGTACCAATCTTAGTTTGCATACCAAATTTCAGCTCTCTAGGACTTCAGGAAGTACCCTAGATTATTGATGACGAGAACGGGATAACCCAAAATAACCCCAAATAGTCTTAAATAGTTACAAATGTCTTAATTTTTCTGTTGTTTGTGTGTAAATTGTAGCCTACATACCAACTTTCAGCTTTCTAAGACTTTAGCAAGTACTTTATCTTTTTGATGATCATCAGTTAATTAATGCCAAATCGGCGTATTTTAGGTATCAATAAAATCGAAAGTATAAAAGCTAGATACATGAAACTTTTAACATTTTATTAGACCGTGGACCACACTTGATCCTGAAAATTTTAACTATCTAGTGTTATCGAGGCGGAAGCTATGAGGGTCTAAAAATCCGACGAATCTCTTCGAGAAAAGATAGTCCCGGCCGTACCCGCTGGCTCACATGGCGGGTGCACGCCTGCACGGCCGTGCCCCCAGATAGCGCAGAGTTCATTGCCCGATTCATTAGGTATGTAAACTGCATTCCGCCGTTTATGTATTGTATTCCCGTTTTACTGCAATTCGTAGAGAAAATATATACTCGAATGTGACGTTACAAAATGTACTATCATTTTAAACCGACTTCCGAGAGGAGGTTCTATGTTTTAATGTATGTTAACAGATTGCTGCGACAATTGTGGACCTATTTTGAGATTTACTTTGCGTTGGCTTCAATATTTATATCGTCGTGGTCCCATAACATGTTTATCATTTTTGCTTTCTTAGTGATCATAGTAACCAGCTCCAATTAATGTTTTTGAAGTGAAAACTTCTTTAGCGGCGTTAGGCATTTTTGGGATGGGTAAAAATTTTTAAACTCGCATCAGGTGTCACGTGACCTGATCGAAAATTCGTAAGACGGACGGATTCTAGTCAGAAACCTATTGTACGTACAAGCGCCGTACACGAAGCGTTAGCGTGTTTTAATAGTGTAAAGCGCCATCTAGTACGTTGTTATAGAACTAAATTTATTGTATGAACACTTATATATAAAGTTAGTTCTATAACAACGTACTAGATGGCGCCGTACACTCTTAAACACGCTAACGCTTAGCGTACAGCGATGACAGGATTGTTTGTGAAACACAATATCTTTGGTCAAATCCTTCACGAGTGAGTCTTGTTGCTATTTTATTTTTTAGTTTTCACTTCTGCCGGCACTCCCGGAGTGCAACCCATTGTTTTTTTTTTTCGAGTGTGCCGATTGAAGTCGGTTGATTCAGTTTTTTAAACTATACTTAATTATAATGCCAAATCATATTGTTTGAGTTCAGCTGTTCAGTCATGCGTGAAGTACTTATGGTCTTACCGAAAAACATTACTGAAATTTGAGCAAAGCTCAACATGTTGCGTCAACTTTTCGCTTATACGTAACGACACTTGCGGAAAGAAGACAGAGAATTTGAGACGTTGATCAAAGTCACGTTTTTCGGTAATGCCTTTATTGTTCACACATTTGGAACGTATCAGCAAAAAACAAGGTCGAGCCTTTTGGAGTTAATTGATAAACGTGTTAGGAAGCTTTTCAGTAACGACTCCTGTTTAGGATAACTGAGCTTTGGCGGAAAGTAGCTAGTTTATTTCAATTACTTACATCGACTTCAAAAAGAAGGAGGTTCTCAATTCGACTGTATGTTATTTTTAGTATGTTTATTCAGCAATTACTTCGCCAAATATGAATGAATGAAACAATAAGACGTGACTAGTTTACCGAGGGCGTGATCAATCGCTTGCAAATTATCGTTAGCGTAGTATTTAGTATCTAATTAGCAATTTAGTAGTTACTTAGACGTACCAGTTTTTTTAACGTTGTCTCAAAAGATTTAAGTTCCTTATAGTTAATAGTTTCAAGTTTAGAATATTCATTATCCTCAAGGTTTAATTTTAACGTCATAAATTATTTGCTGATTATATCACTTAAATGTAAAAAAGTTATAGTATAAAAGTAGCTTATTATGACAGCAAAATAAATCTGAACCAAAATACGGACTGGCTTATCGATATTTTCTGTAGGTTATACCTAACTCCAGGAACAAGCAGCGAGTGGAACCTTAAGTTGTAGGTCCCGGCTGTTTGTTCTTTAAAAAACAGCAATCGTCAAGCCAGGTCAGAGGCCTTTCGGCGGCTTAATAACTCTAACTAGGGCTGGCCAGTCTATACGAACGTACTTAGTGGAACCTGAAGACACAAGATATATCACCGACAAGAAGTGTATAGCTTATCGGAATTCTATAGAATGGTAGTAACCCATCTATGGTCCGAAATACATTTGTTTGAATTGTACTTGAATGAATCCGTTTGATATAACTGCCTGAACAGAATTTTTGCTTAACAGTATTCCATATGTTTGCTTACCATAACGTTTCATTAGCCCGAATAATTATTAAATTAGGTTCGTTAGATTTCTGTTTATTATATACAGAAACCTTATTTACAAAGATTCGGGTATCAGATGATTTGTCAAATGAGCTTTCGGGAATTTGATAGTGTGTTCTGAAAAAGTTTTTCGAGAAATGATATTTAAAATTTCATTGTTCGGATTATACATAGATAGCTTACCCTATAAAATTATCTACTGCAAGTGTGCACAATAACCCTCTTACGGTGGAAATACCATTCCGACAGTGGCAAAAATATGCTCTCCCGGAGGCGTCAGCCATAATGTTCGTACTTGGGGTTATTTAATAAAAAAGTAATTTAAGTATCTCTGCAAGCGTCCTTTTTAGGGTCCCGTACCCAAAGGGTAACCCTATTACTAAGACTCCGCTGTCTGTCTGTCCGTCTGCCACTAGGCTGTATCTCATGAACCGTGATAGTTAGAAGTTGACATTTTGATGGACTTCTGTTGCCGCTATAACAACAAATACTCAAAAATAGAATAAAATAAATATTTAAGGGGGCTCTCATACAACAAACGTGATTGTTTTGCTCGTTTTTGCTCGATATTGATAACGGCAACAGATAGACGCTTGAAATATTTACAGAATATTGAGTATATTATTAACTTTAAAAATAAATAATTAGATTAAAATAAAATTTATATTTAAGGGGGGCTCCCATACAACAAACGTGATTTCTTTGCCGGTTTTTTTTATAGATAATGGTACGGAACCCTTCGTGCGCGAGTCCGACTCGCACTTGGCCGGTTTTTTTTGCTTTAT
Source organism: Lycia hirtaria (assembly GCA_947563715.1). Taxonomy (NCBI): domain Eukaryota; kingdom Metazoa; phylum Arthropoda; class Insecta; order Lepidoptera; family Geometridae; genus Lycia; species Lycia hirtaria. The sequence continues at coordinate 11,966,609 of OX387378.1, forward strand.
CATCATTTTTCATTAGTTGAGATTGTGGTCTAACGCAAGCATAGTTTTTTCTTACCAAATTGTATGAAGTAAAAAAAAAAAAAATTAAGGCATAAACCCAATAGTACATGAAGCTCAACTTTTTATATATAAAACACATAAAAAAAAAAAAAAGGTGTCTTTCTGAGCTAGCAAAGCAACAGTAATGTCACTGATGTTGGAATTGTCCATAGGCAAGGGTTATCGCTTACCATCAGGCAAGCCATGTGCCTTTTTGCTGCACCTTTTTATAACTTGTTATAAAACGTGGTGTCGTGGGATTTTGATTTTCTAAACTTATACAAGTATAAGTTTAGAAAATCAAAATCCCACGACAAAAAAAACGTATGAACCGATTTTGATGAAACATAGCTAAGAACACTCCCGACAAATTCACCTTTTAAACGAAAAAAAAAAACAAAATTAAAATCGGGTCATCCGTTCGGAAGCTACGATGCTACGGAGAGACACACACACACAGACACGTAAAATTTATAACACCCCGTCGTTTTTGCGTTGGGGGTTAAAAAAAACAATGTTTTTTTTCCAGAATTCAAAGGCCCGCTAGCTGAATACGACTTTATAGTGATCGGGGCAGGAGCAGCTGGGAGTGTGCTGGCATCGCGCCTGAGCGAAGGTCGGAAATCGTCCGTGCTACTTCTGGAAGCAGGCCGCCCGGAGTCTACCTTCACGTCCGTACCGTTATTGGCGCCGCTATTGCAGCAGACTGAGTACGTGTGGCCGTACCTTATGGAGTACCAGCCTGGAGTGTGCACCGGTGAGACTTCATATTTCTAGGCTTCCATACTAAGGGTGAGAGGCCTATTCGTGAGACTACAGTCGCTTAACATCAGGCGAGTTGGAGGTCAATCGTATCTATCTTGCAAAAAAAACACTAGGGTGTCCGTCTGTGCGAATAAGTGCGAGGCAAGCTTGCGTAAATAATTTTTAAACAAGTCTCTTTATCAAAAGATAAAATATCAGACTGCAGAAAAGCGGTTTTTGCAGTCTACCTTACGATTTCGTTATATACGCTTGATACACTGTTGAGTGTACGTTTCTTATGAGAAAGTATGCGTAAAATCGCTGTAAAAGATTATAACTGCTAAATTAGAATAATTCTAGTAAAATCATTTGATTATTACGAATAAGTTTGTTGGAGGTTACGACAAAACATATTTTTTTTATTTTTGCGAGAGATATATCTCTCGCAAATTATTATAACAAAGTAATATCACAGGTAATATAGCCTCTGACATTCAGGGAGTGAAGACGAATCTAACGACACCTCTCACAATAAAATCGGTCAAGCCGTTTAGCCCATAGGCGCTCATATAGAAACATACATACAAACCCACAAACATACATACACTCGAAAAACATAACCCTCCTCACGCAGTCGGGTAAAAATGGGAAATTATTGTGCGAGACAAAAAAAATATAGTGGGCAGACATTAAAAAAATAGTGGCCAAGACCTCTACAACATGCGCAAACGCATATAGTAGGGTTCCGTAGCTAATGCTGTAATCTAAAAGAAAACTACTTGGCGAGTGTTTTTTGTTTAGACTACTTTGTTTGTAAAAGGTCAATGACCTATGTGCTATAATGACTTATGTAATGTTTTTTACATATTTATCGCTATATCTCAAAAAGTTGTAACCACAGGATGTTCAATACAATTTTCGTTGAAATCATTTAATGTGGTCTCCTCCTACCGGTCTAATAGTTTAGCAGTTTAGCACAATTTTTTCACCTTTGGCATACTATAACTCGTACACGTCACCTCTGAGAATATTTTTTTATACATATATTGAATCTCAGTTTTATTTTAAAAGGCCTATTCATCTATACCCGAAAGGGTGGGATAAAAAAAATACATCCCTTCTTTCTATATTTGGCTCCGGCATTTTGTTTACTGCCTCCTGAATATGTTTGTATTCATAGTATATGGGAGTACGGAAGCCTCGGTGTACGAGTGAAACTCGTACTTTGCGGGATTCATCTTTTAGTAACATGAAGTGTAGATACTTGTTAGTTGATGGCTTCATATAGCTAGAGGACATTCAACGAGCCCGTGAGATTATAATTAACTTTTAGCGTTATTAATGAAAATAACGGTAATGAATTGCCCGTTATGAATAGCGGTGAAGTGGTTACTGTTATTATATTAGGAACTAGCCACGTCCCGCGGTTTTACTCGCGATAGAAGAATATTTTGTTAGTGGATAGCCTTCCTTGTGAAAAGTAGGTCACTACTCCAAATTATAAGAACAACGGTTTAGAACATTGGCGACGCAAATTTCCATAGTTAGATCTAATCTTCACATTTTTTGACAAATATGGTAGAAATGTAGGTGCAGGGGGTCCACCAGACCAGCAAATTTTTTAAAGTGGTCTATGAGAAAAAAAAGTTTGGGTACCTCTGGTTTAGAACAACCTCATCACTCCTTAATTTATAACTCGATTTGAAAAATTATGTTTTAGTTGAAAGGATATACTTTCAGATTGATCCCATAGAAAATTCATCAAAATCGGTAGTATGGTTTTTAAAACAAAATAACTGAAAAAAATATGTCGTCCAAGTAAACGAGATTACATAATTTGAAGTCGTTTTTTTCAGTTTTTTAAACTATATTAATATTATTTTATATCATAACATTATTGCAGAGATAGAACTCATTTTAGCCATAATCTCGGTGTCCATTGAAAAAAAAAAGTAAACAAAAGCAGATAAAATCATTGCTTAGATACCATAAATAGTTTTATTTTCATTTACACTCGTATTACCTTTGAATTATATAAAAATATCAACGTTCAATATTTTTCAAGGCTATGTTCAGTTTTATTTTTGGTGCGACGGTAATCAAGAATAACCAACATGTTGTCAATTGGTACTTGCCTTTGTTCAATGTCGCAAGAAGGCTTTTACATTAAATTACTTCCGTACTTTACTAACCGTTTTCGTAATTAATTTTATGTGAATTTGAACACTGTCTATTCGCTACACTATTTTTTTTTAAACCTTGGGGGCCAAACGGGTTTGGGCAGCCCCGGCACGTCACTACGACCTGCGATCTATTGTGACAACCCCTTTTTTGGTTCACAGTACCTCCCCAAGCCCTATATCGATCATATAATCTTTGCTTGGATCAAGTTGGATCACTACTTTATTTAAAAAGAAATTTAAAGTTATGCTGGTAGATAAATGCTACTATGATTTTACTGAGTATAGAAACGATTGTTCCTTATGAAAAAATATTTTAATGTAGATAGTGGACATATACAAACAAGTAGCACGTGCAGCAAAGGTGAACTGGGGCCTCAACAGTGAAATCACGAGAACAATATACATGGCAGTGGTGGAACCCATAATGACGTACGCCTCAAGTGTATGGGCCCAGGCGACAGACCTTGAATACAATAAGTCGCAACTAAATGCGCTTCAAAGAGGCTTCGCTCAAAAAATTTGTAAGTCATATCGTACTGTCTCCCTCACATCAGCACTTGTTCTATCGGGTCTTCTCCCTCTGGACTTGAGAATCCAAGAAGCTGCAAATCTGTACAAAGTAAAGAAGAATCTCTCCCGTGACTATCTCCCACCCGACAAAGAGCTCGAACAAAACATCAAATTCCTTGACCAACCGCACCCATCCACACTAACGTCTGTGGATTTCGGGCTCCTCGAAACTATTTCAGAACAGCTGGTGGGACCTCAAATTTACACTGACGGCAGTAAAATTGGGGGTCAAGTAGGTGCTGCTCTCACTTGGTGGGAAAACGGTAAAGAGACAAACTTCTCAATATTCAAGCTCCATTCCGAGTGCACAGTCTTCCAATCAGAACTTTTTGCCCTATGTCAAGCGACCCAAATGGTGAAATCGAGCAATGACCCAGTGGTCAATATTTTAAGCGACTCAAGATCCTCGCTCGAACTGCTACGAAATCCTAAGACAAGTCACCCTCTGGCAAAGGCTATAAAGGAAAACGTTGGAAAGATTGTAGCCGAAGGAAGATCTGTCCATTTTTTCTGGCTAAGAGCGCATGTGGGAACTGCTGGAAACGAAAGAGCCGATGAGCTCGCGAAATCAGCAGCACTCACAGAAGCTGGCCTGGATTATGAGCAGATCCCCTTGTCCTATAGTAGAAAGAAGATACGCGAGGAATCAGTTAGGAAATGGCAAGACCGATATGATACCTCCAGCACTGGTGCAGTAACAAAGAAGTTCCTCCCGGACGTAGCTAAGGCATATCGGTTGATACGAGCTACAAAACTGTCACCTTTCCATGTGCAGGCTCTAACAGGACACGGAGGAATAGCTGAATATTTGTACAGATGTAAGCTCAAAAACAGTCCCGGATGTGAGTGCGACCCAAACATCCATGAAACTGTAAGTCACGTGCTCATGGAATGTCCCCGTTTTTTGGCCGCACGACAGGATCTTGAAATTCAGATGGATAGAAATCTTGTGGAGTCTGATCTTCATCACATCCTATCGGATGCACAGAATAGATCATACTTCTTGTCCTTTATTGAGAGGTCTTTTCGCATAGCGGCCAATAGAAATTCCACCCTAAATAAAGAAACACAAACACAGCCAACAGCATTAGCACCACCACATCCTCCCCCTAACATCACATCACATACACCGAACACAACTGAAATAACACCAGCCTCAATAATCATACCTCGGCCGGAGATATCTCCTAACAGCGTAGCAATTGAAGAACTGTTTGCCAACGCAGACAAAGGAGTGCCGGGAATTCGTATACGTGGCGTAGCTTTCTTCATGGACAATGCCAAGGAAAGACTTGGGGTAGGCTTCTGTCGGGTTCGTAACAGGAAGCGTGTCCGTTTGTCACCTGGGTTAGCATGTCTTTTAAACGGGAGTACCACTAAAACCACCATGAAGGGGAAAACGTACAATGCTATGCCAGTATCCGATGTTCTTGGCTACCGATGTCGACTAGTACGATCGAAAAATAAAACAATTCTACTGTTCGAATGGACGGCCCAATCACCTTTCGTGCAGGTATGTTCGTTTCTAACAAAACTTGGTGAAAATCTAGACAGTGCTCCCCGGGTTATAAGCGTCGACGCAATGGTGATCGAGAGCGAAAAAGGAGAAGTGGTGCATCGGCTAGGCAGCCTGAAAGCCTCAGAACATCATGAGGTGGTCGTGTATGAAGATAGGGGTGAGAACTTGTCTTACTTAAAATCCCAGAGACACGACGGCCCCTCTACAACAGATAGCTGGGGACACCCCATCCCGACATCGACCAATCTCAGCGGATCCGAGCGAGCGCAGCAAAAAGCAACTGATGAAAGAACCACGTCGCAAAAACGTGTCAGTTGTTTAAATAGCAGGAGCCATGTCTCGGCTTTTCTAACGGCTTTCAGTGTTGCAGGGCAGAGCTTGCTCAGGTCGACACCAAAATCACCACCAGAAGTAGCAAAAGCGGCTCCGGAACTAGTACCACTGCGAGCTGCCCGGACGAGAGCCGACATGGGCCAGGTCTGTCCACCCCGTTATATCCCAGCACACACACCATCAGAACATGCCAGAAATGCATTCATCGAGTTTTTAGCCGTCACAAGGGCAACGAGACAAGTCAACTTCAAAATATGCGCAAATATCTTGGAGTTATTTAGACTTGGATCCGAAAGCTTTCTGAGGGTGAGACTAGATGAAGCAGAAGCAGCCATATATGACAACGAATCATCCCTGGTCATAAGAGGAGAAATGTCATGTCATCATATGGCAGCTTACAGCGCTAAGAATGGTTTTGTGGCCCTAGATGAGGGTGAAACGGAGCGGACGGGAAGACCAAAATATGCGACACCACTGAATGACCCTATTGTAGTCACAACCCGGCACACCAAAATAATGCTAGATGACAAAATCCTCAAAATGGCGGAATTTCTCGAGGAGGGTTCTGGAGTTAAAGCATTGTGGGAAAACTGGGAGGTGCCTAATATACAGTGGGTCAATGGAGTTCCAGGATGCGGCAAGACAACTTGGGTAGTTGGAAACTTTGATGCGAACAAGGACGCCATTATCACCACAACAACAGAGGCAGCTAAAGATCTGAGAGAGAAGCTAGCGCACCGGATAGGAAACTTGGTAAAGACCAGAGTGCGCACCATGGCTTCTGTTCTCGTAAATGGTTTCAGAAAAAACGAGAGCTACATCCGCCTTATGGTAGATGAAGCACTCATGAACCATTTCGGAGCCATAGTAATGGCTACACGGCTGTCTGGTGCCGGCGAGATTGTTCTCATTGGAGATATCAACCAGTTGCCTTATATCGACAGAGAAAATCTCTTTGAGTTAAGGTACCATCGCCCAAATCTGGTAACCAACATCAGCCAGGAATTGTTATGCACGCATCGCAATCCAATGGACGTCGCATATGCGCTGAGAGAAATATATTCAGGAATATATTCCTCAGTCGCCCACATCCAGTCACTAGAGCAGAGAAGGTTCACGGGTTCCCAAATACCCAAAGCCGCCCCTAAAACTCTTTTCTTGGTCCACACTCAAGAAGAAAAGTTAACCCTTAGCAACCAGGGTTACGGGGGAGGTACAGGGTCACGAATCCTCACCATCCATGAAGCTCAAGGTTTGACGTACGAGTCGGTCATCGTCATTAAGACCAAAGGCAAACTGCAGCTACATGACAGCGTCTCGCATGCAGTCGTGGCAGTCTCGAGGCACACCGGGACCTTCACTTACTACACCGATGATGAAGGAGATGCCATCAGCCGTTTTGTGCGGCGGGCAATGGCAGCTACACCAAGGACCATTTTAGACTACAACCTCAAAATGGCTATCAAAGATCGCAACACGGCGGTAGTGGAGGCCCTGAATGGAAAGTTTCGCTGTTTGTTATAAAAAAAAAAAAAAAAAAAAGGTGTTAGGTGTTAGGTTATTTTTATTCTTTAGTTGTCTGTCCCTAATTTTGTAAATTCTTGTATGTATTATTTGTCCCCGTTGTGTTATTTTAATAATAATAAGAAAGCGTGTATACTCAGAGCACTCACGCTCACTAAAAAGCTTCTTCTTGCGGCGGCGTCGTGTGGCGGGTCGCCCTCTTCCCTCAAACATGGTTGAGGAGAGCGATGGCTGGCACATGCGTCAACTCGTGAACGGGTGCTGCTTGCGGGAGCTGGACTGCTCGGCGTATACACGCATGCATGTTAGTTAAGTGTAAATTAAAATTTTGTCTTCCTCTTGCATACCTAACTTAAAAAAAAAAAAAATGTAAGTAGTTATAAATGCATATATTAGTTCATAAAAGGCACGGACCCTGGAGTCTGTGGAGAATAAATTTGTTAATAAAAAAAAAAAAAAAAAAAAAAAAAAATGTAGATAGTACTTACATTGTAATGTACTTACATGACATACAAATGTTATGGTTAAAAATATATATTTAGTAAATAATTGCATGACATATAAATTAAATAATAATATTGCATTAATAATATTAAATTTTAACAGCGCGCCTCTGATTTGTACGCCGCATCAGGCAAAACATGAAGATCTATAAAACAAATAACGCCAAGTGCATGCTACTCATGCTTGATACAAATAAATTAGTTACACTTTGAATTGATTTCACTGCCAAGGCGCACCAATAGTTGTTTCACATAAAAATATGTTAAACGAGGGTTATATTTTTCGAGTGTATGTATGTTTGTATGAATGTACATACATATGTGGGTATGTGAGTAATTGTGTATGTTTCTATATTGCCTCCCACATCCTAAGCTGAACGCGTAAAAATAAAAATATTCGCTTTTTCGTGACCTCCAACGAACGTATTCGTAAGAAGTGATTTTACAATAACTATTGTAAAGAAATTTCATTTAAATAAATTATATAGGAGCTTAGCGCATGCTTTCTCACAAAAACGTAAACTCAATAGCATATCAAGCGTAAGTTACAATACGAAAATCGATTTTACGCAATCTGGTACTTTGCTTTTTTTTCAATCGACTTCAACAAAAAAGGAGGAAGTTCTCAATTCGACTGGTTTTTTTTATATTTCTTTATACCTCATAACTTTCGACTGGGTGAACCGATTTTGATGACTCTTTTTTTATTTGAAAGCTGGTGCTTCCCGTGTGGTCCCATTTCAATTTGGTCCAGTTTTGACAATGGCATCCATGAAAAGTCGGTTGCTTCAGTTTTTTAAACTATAATTATTTTTAATACATAAAACTTGTCAATATATTGTTGGTTTGTGTGCAGGGATGACGGACGGCAGGTGCTTCTGGCCAAGAGGACGAGCAGTGGGCGGCAGCAGCGTCGTCAACTACATGATCTACACGAGGGGGCAGCAGGAAGACTGGGATAGGATCGCAGCTGACGGGAACTATGGATGGTAAGGAAAACAATACGAGTCCTGTCACGAACAACAACCTTGACAGGTTACCTATCAATGCTCCGAATTATCATCATCTCAGCCACAAGAAGTACACTGCTGGACATAGGCCTCTCCAATGGATTTCCAAAAAGACCGGTTGGAAGCGGCCTGCATCCCGCGTCTTCCTGCCACTTGTATGATATTATCTTTTGTCCACCTTGTATCTAGTAGCTTCCTACGCTGCGATTTCCATTTCGTGGTCTCCATTCGAGAACTTTTCGGCCTCGAAATCGGCCGAATTGTGAAATATCGAAAATCATTTCCTCGAAAACGATTTTTTTTAATCCACACTATCAAAATCCCGAAAGCTCTTTTTAAGCGACATCAAAATGGAGGTTTTCAAAAAAACAACTTTTTTTTGGTATGTAATGCGATTATTTCGTCAATTTATGAATGGCTATATGTGTATAATAAACAAAAACCTAACATAATAAAATGATATATATATCCGATAATCAAACCTTTGTAAATAATGTTTCTGGTTAGTGATTTTGTACGTTTGAAAATGAGTCGAAATACAATTGAACTACTTTCTTGTGATTATTGTGTGTAGATGTCTTGACAAATATTGTTATTTGTGTGAGTATAGATTGTATATTTTGAATATAGGCTCGAATTCGGCCCTACCTTTAATGTTACCTAAGGATACAATTTTTAGGGTTCCGTACCCAAAGGGTAAAAACGGAACCCTATTACTAAGACTTCGCTGTCTGTCCGTCCGTCTGTCACCAGGCTGTATCTCATGAACCGTGATAGTTAGACAGTTGAAATTTTCACAGATGATGTATTTCTGTTGCCGCTATAACAACAAATACTAAAAAACATAATAAAATAAATATATAAGGGGGCTCCCATGCAACAAACGTGATTTTTTTGGTCGTTTTTGCTCGATATTGATAACGACAACAGTTAGACGCTTGAAATATTCGCAGAATATTGAGTTATATAAGCATTTTAAAAATAAATAATTAAATTAAAATAAAAATAATATTTAAGGGGGGCTCCCATATAAGAAACGTGATTTTTCTGCCGTTTTTATAGATAATGGTACGGAACCCTTCGTGCGCGAATCCGGCTCACACTTGGCCGGTTATTATTTTCTAAAGCGAAACCAATAACGGTTCTGAATGTGTGTTTGAAGGTAAACGATAACCGAATTAACTGATGTCTCTATTGACTACTAAAACTTCCGTGAGTATTAATTTATATTATTTGTGCGATGAGCATGGATGTTTGTTCTGTGTCTGGGTGTTTCTATGTATCATATGTATATATTTACAAAAAAAAAAAGTATATATGTATTCTATCAGCCATCTAGTTTCATAGTACAAGCTTTGCTTAGTTTGGGCTAGATGGTGTTGTGTGAAATGTCCACAAATATTTATTATTTGATTAACCGGAAAAAGCTCACGATGATGATGAACTCTATTGATGTTTTGTAAAATGTAGTAAGATTTAGGAGAAAGCGAACTTGAAAATATTTAGTTTATTGTCTACCTAGACGCCTATTAGAATTTCAATGCAAAGATATAATAAGTACGTTGCAAATCTAATGTTAGTAGGCTTCGCTTCGGTCGCGTACGTAACTTAATTATAGGTTCGTAACTAGTTTCGAAGAAAACATAATTATTAAATTCCACTCGTTGCTGCTGTTTATTTGTAGTACTAGTTGATTCTTACCTGAAAAAATACAAACAAACATTTTACACTCGATATCACGGTTTTTCAGACACCACACTTTTTAGACACAAGTTATTCCGCAATAACAGTAATTCACGATGACTGAAAAATGAGCCCGAATGAAACGTAATCCGCTATTTGTTAATACGGAGTTGCCATGTCAATTTTTCAACATGTACCAAAAAAACTACAAGATAATTAAAAAAAACTGTAAACTCGACGTATCTCCTATATAAATACAAGGATGGAATTCCAGTACCACCTTTTGGCTCCGTTGTCACATCAACAATATCACTGCATAAAGGCCAGTTCACACATCAGTGAAGTCACAGTTCCGACGCAGTACCGCCGCCGTAATAATTATTCTTTATAATCAGACAATCAGACATGTCAGTGTCAGTGACGACTCAGTGATCTCAGTGTCCTTCACAGAGAATATACGAAAATATGAGTATCCCGGTGGCAGTACTGTTTCGGAACTGTGTCTTCACTGATATGAGTGAGCATAAAAGTTACATAATTATACTAAACCCTAGTGTGATCTTATCAATGGAATTATCTTGATATCTGTTCTAAGATTTTGAAGTCGCTGGCCTCTCGACAAATACCGCGCGACCAGAAGGGCTTCGCAATCTGGCTTCCCAACATTATTTTCATAGCATACACAAAACGGCAAACTCAATTGTTCCTCTGACGATAAATACACTTCATCTCTACTTGAACATCTCAGAATACAGAAAAATGAACATTTGCTACGAGAATTCGTTCAGGAAAAAATACCTTAGTAGTTAGTACAGATGGAAAGACAAAAAAGATCTGAGAATACTAAATATGCCTGCTATGAAAGTACACAAGATAAAAAGGGAGTGACTTTTTTTTGTATTGCAAGCTAATCGACATTTTAAGTAGGTAGCTGCAAAAAAATACACGTAGGGACGGGCACGGAACTCGAAAAAAGTTAGTTAACATATCCAAATAGGTAAACAGTTTTATTTTTCAGCTTAATATAAGGAAACGTGGTTATTTCTCCATTTTCAGTTATTTGTTTTAAAGTCCAAGTCCAACTTATTTTTTTTTTATTTTCCTTTTATTTTAGTTGTATATTTTATAATCTTCCTTTGTTGTTATAGTTCCAAACTACTTATATTACTTTTTCACTCCTCATGCTCAAAAAGTCCGTCATTGTAGCGTACTAAAGCGGGGATAAAATAGCATTTTAAGCTCCAAAGAGCCTACATACACGAAACATTCTTTATTCAAAAGTAGAATAATCTCTTTGGATTATATTTACATTCTCTTTGTAAGCATCTCGTTAAATATCGAGAATTGTACAAATTGTACATATCCTTTTTAATAAAATAAACTTTGAATTATTGTATTGGATTATAATATTTTATCGCAATCGTAGTGAAAAGTAGAGTGTAACACACGGCGCTATAAACCCATTGTAACTCGGTTTCTATTTACTCCCACGCTAAAGCTCAGGAGTAAAAAGCAACCTCGTTACAATGGGTCTTTTTAGCCCCTTGTATAACACTCTACTATTATAAACTTTCCTATTTTTAATCCCCGACCCAAAAAGAGGGGTATTATACAAATACAAAATATTTTATTTGGTCTTAGAAAGTAGATATAAGTGTGACATGATGTGTATCTGTATAATATATGTGTGTCTGTGGCATCGTAGCTCTCAAATGGACCGGATCGGATTGACCGATTTTGATATAGTTTTTTTTTTATTTGTAAGAGGACTTGATCGATTGTTTCAGGTCATATCAGCAAGTGCTGCCATATTACATCAAGTCTGAAAGGGCGATACTTCGTGGTTTAGAGAGATCTCCTTACCACGGCCGCAATGGTGACTTGAATGTAGAATACGTTCCCTTCAAGTAAGTACAATTTCAACTTAATACGGAGTACCCTGTACCAAAGTACCGAACATTCCTCCATTCCTCTAACGAAACCATAGACTATACTGAGGGACAAACTTAACTTTGGCGTTGGAAAACTGATGTCCCTCCCTCTACATCGGCATATGTTGGTCGCGGTTAGTTTACGAACTACAAATATATTTATAATCGCAAAAAAAAAAAAGTGATGTAACTATAAATTAGAAATTTTTTCCTTTATTTGTGCTCTATGACATAGCTTTTTGCCAAATTTCATGATTCTAGGTCAACTAGAAGTCCCCGATATGTTTTGTTTTGAATCTCTTGCGAGCGTCAAAATATGCGCCGTAAACGGAGCATAAACGTCCTTGTCGTTAGATTGCGTTGGCTTAGACGTTTGATATTTTCACTGCTCCAAGTCCAGGTAGCAGTCCTGAGTATTTGACATTAATTTCAGCTTGATACCTCCTCGTGTTCCAGAGAAAAAGGGTCTTGAGAGATAGACTGCCAACAAAGTTATCCTATAAGAGTACCGTTTTAATGGATAGAGGATAAGGAACCCTAAAAATGATAAAAAATAAAAAAAAACAACAATAATGACAAAAATATTGAATTTGTAGTCTCCAATAAAAACATCAAATAAATACCTAAGAAATTACTTTACATACCCCATTCGTATAGAGATGAATCATAATATTGTGTATATGTTTTACTCAGGTATTTTGTTTTTTACAATATCGCAAATCCAACACATATAAACTTATCAGCTCTCCCGTATAAAAATTACAATTTTAGTATACGCCAAATCCCATCAGACAGTTCAAAACATATGAATCATAACAGCTGTTGCTAATAAATTGATTAGATTACCAATATACTTATTTCGTTTTCCAGGTCAAAACTTGCGAAAGCATTCTTGGACGCCGCTCAGACTCTGGGCCACCGTAAAGTGGACTATAACAGTCCCGACGGCTTCGGGTTCAGTTATATTCAAGCTACCATGGCCAGTGGACGTCGAATCAGCAGCGCCAGGGCATTCCTCCACAACCACAAGAAGAGAAAGAACCTGCACATCCTCCACAGCACAAGAGCAACTAAAATACTCATAGATCCCCAAACTAAAACTGCAATCGGTGTACAGTTTCACAGGAACGGTCGGAAGTATGAAGTGCGTGCTAAAAAAGAAGTCATCCTCTCAGCGGGGCCGATAGAATCCCCGCATCTCCTAATGCTATCTGGCGTAGGGCCAAGCGAACATTTGCAGTCGTTCGGTATCCCCGTCATACAAGATTTGAGAGTTGGGCAAAAGCTTTACGACCACATCTCTTTCCCAGGTCTCGTTTTTACCGTAAACACTTCAAGAATCACGTTTTTGCAAAAGAATGTAGCGACAGTTCAGAATACAATACAATATGAACATTATGGAGATGGACCCATATCGTCTTTGGCTGGAGTCGAAACTATAGGATATATTAAGACTAACATTTCTGACGAGAAAGGTGACTATCCCGACATAGAGCTTCTCGGAGCATGCGCTTCGCTAGGTTCAGACAAAGGAGACGTCGTGGCTAAAGGTATCCACCTAGCTGACTGGCTTTATAACGACCATTACAAACCAATCGAAAATCAGGAATCTTTCACTGTTCTCTTTATGTTACTCCATCCAGAGTCTAAAGGATATCTGCGTCTACAATCCAAAAATCCATTCGACGATATCAAAATGTATGGCAACTATTTGACTAGTCAAAAAGACATAGCGACGACGATTGCCGCGATACGGTACATTATAAAAATGGTGGAGACAGCGCCTTTTCAGAAGTACGGAGCAAAGTTGTACACGAAGAAGTTTCCTAACTGTAAGGCGTACGAGTTTGACAGCGACGGGTATTGGGAGTGTGCTGTGAGGACGATCACTTCCACCCTTCACCATCAGATCGCAACGTGTAAGATGGGCCCACGGTCGGACCCTGAGGCTGTCGTCGACCCGGAGCTTAGAGTGCACGGAGTGAAGAACCTTAGAGTGGTGGACAGCAGCATTATTCCAAGAACTATAGCGGCACACACAAACGCACCTGCCATTATGATCGGGGAGAAAGCTGCTGATATGATTAAGACACAATGGAAACTGTATTGATACATTCCATTATTTTATCTAGGCGCGAAATATTGTAAAATACAAAACTATGTTTGTGTACATAACTGAACTGATATCTTAGTCTGCAATAAACTAAATAGGATAAAAAAACACTACTTTTAATCTATACTTAACTACCTAGCACCCTGCGGTTCTAATTTAAATTCTAATTTTATCTATTACGTCATACGAAGGTACATGCTGGTCTTAAATTACCCGCGTAACGATGAAAAACGGTGATGATGATAGTGATGAAAAGTAGCATAAGTCCATTTTCAAGTTCTTAGCTATCTTTGTACCAAATTTCAAAACGATCGGTTCAGGCATTTGATCGTAAAATATAACATAAAACATAGAGACAATTGTTACTTTCGTAAGAAAAAAGTCAGTAATTCAAATAAACCACCTAGGATAGCGTAATAACACCCTGGATGCTGATTAAATTTTTTCACCTTATTGTGACAATAATAAATATAACAGGACAATAGTCCAAATAATATTAAAGTAGTAAAGAAAACAATTGAAAAGTTACCTACAAAAATGTAAAATGGCGAAAAAACTGAATATGGTTATTTTACCCGACTGCGTAAGAAGGTTATTAAGATTTTTGTACAGCAAGAATGAGCGAGGTCAGCTTGGTATCCAGCTGTGCAGTTGCCAAACTGGTAGAATAGCATCTGCTGAACCTGTTGGTATGTATTCAACGTATGTATATCATGTAAAACACACGTGCTTATGTAAGCACAATATATCTTCATTATGGCTCTGTATATTGTAATGTAAATTATAACGACCTTAAAATTAGTGACGTAGTTGCGTTTTGTTCTTTTGTCGGTCAGAAACTATAGGTAACTTCGTGCGAGTACATTATTTAAAAATAGGAATTGATAAGGCAAATAAAAATAAGTACATTTATTGGGATGTAAGTTTGACCTTGATGAAACTGGAATATTACATACCTACATATATAAAATCACATCTATTTTGACCTGACGGCGTAAGGAGGGTTATGTTTTTCGAGTTTATGTATGTATGTGGGTATGTATGTTTCTATATGAGCGGCTACAGCTTGACTGATTTTGATGTGCGAGGTTTCGATAGATTCGTCTTCACTACCTGAGTGTCATATATATGTTTAGTAATAATAATAATATATCCCTCATAAAAAAAATTTTTTTCGGAACCTACAACAAACTTTTTCGTAATATTTACACAAGTGATTTTACTAGAATTATTGTAAAGAATACGCATTTATAATGTTTTACAGCTATTTTAAGCATACTATCTCACAAAAAACGTACACACAACAGAGCGTTCCAAGCGTAACAAAATCGTAAGTTAGACTGCAAAAATCTTTTTTCTGCAGTCGGTTATTTTGTTTTTGTTTTAATTTCGTCTTGTCCCTTATGGGGTAGACCGACTATGAGGCTATTTGACGCCACATTTGACCGTGATTAGAGGGCTAGATAAAAAGGAGAGGGTATTAGAGGTAATTAGAGAGTAATATGTAATATTGCCTTGCAATGACAGAGAGTTAGCTCATCGCATACATAAACGCTAATTTCCCTCAAGTATCTTAACTTTTCATACTGTAAAAGTTAGCTTTTACAGTATGCCCGGGAAGAAAAACAGCTGGTGCAATCTATGTTTTAATTTTTCATCCAGCCCAGCTTGGAAACTTTAATTTTGTACTGGTAGTACTCTATTGCTTCGATAAATCCACACTGGAGAGATATCAGACCTTTGCCCGTGTTATTCAATAACGCTAAGCAACAGTTGTTCATCGATCGGCCGACCATAACTGATATCATCAAACCATCAACCAGACATAATTAAGGTCAGGTGTTTCAGGGCGTAATAGACTGTTCCACTAACACTAATGGTAAAGTGTGGACAGTTAACCAAGGTTATCCACCGCTATGGATAATAGGACAGGATGGGTGTGTTTAAATATATTTATATTGACGTTCCGTCAGCTACGAACCCATATAGTTTTGCCATGTCTTGTCCGTCCGCCTCGAGATGGACATGGTATTATTTCATCATCATCATCACTGCGTGGGTGAAACCGTAGGACGCAGCTAGTAAATGTCAAGTAAAAAACTCTTAAAAAGTATTTTTCCTGTATATTTTTTTTTTGTATTCTAAATCCTAGGTATGAAAGATTTTCCTGTATCAGTTTGTATACGTTGTACGTGTTGTTTTTTCCCGTTTTACTAGGAAATACTTTATAACCACATAACGCTAATCGTTGTATCGTTGTATGCATGTATAACATTAAAGAAGAGATCAATCATATTCTGATGATATACATGTGAATAATATATAATGGCACTTTAATGGCACATTATCTATGACCAATAAGGTTGACTCATTCCACCTAAAGCATATATCGTTTACCAATTTACGACTATACAACTGAACGAATGATGATGAAATTTCATATAGTGATAGTTGTAAACCTAGAAAAATACATAGACTACATATATACAATTTTTCATCACCGCACGTGTGAAAGCCGCTGTTTCACACATGCGGTGCACAGTTAGTAAAATTATTTATAATAATCTAGGGTTCTCTGGGCCTCATTGCTATTGTCATCAGTCAAGGTCTGATAGCCAACAATAATACATCAAAAATTACTTATTATAATAATATTGCTTTGTTATCAGTTTTATCACATCATTAGTGTCATAAAGATAACGCAAAATGGTTGCATATCACAAAACAAACAATTTTAAACCGTCATATCGTTGTTCTCTTCCACGCTGCGCTGGATTGGAGAAAAAGAAAAAAAAATGTTGTCTGTAAAGTCGGTTTACGAACGATAATATTACGTGAAAACGATGCGTCACAAGCCGAACGCTTAGGCCGATCGTGCCTCTCTATCGCTTGTTCTGCGCTCTCACTTGCACGCTCGGCTCAGGCGGAACGTGACAATGAGTCATGCTTTTTCGTGCGTGCAGCCGGCGTTCGTCGGTTTATAAGACGTTATCACGTCAAAAACATAAAATGTACCAGCTGCTTCTCATCTTTGCCTCTTCCCTACTTCTTTTACGTACGTTTAATTTAATTTAAAATTGAAACTCGACAGTTAAATCGGAGTTACGAGTATGTAATGATTTAGCGGCGGTTATAGAGTCGTGAAACGGAAGCGTCCAATTGGAATTAAGTTGGAAAAAATAAGTATGTAAGCAAGTACTTACTTAGATGTACCTACTAGATTTTGCATACACGCCTTAGTAGAATTTAATAGATGACTACAAGTATTTTCGTACACAAGTTGAGAGAACCGTTGTCGCGTCGTCTAACAAAAAGTAGAAAGCTGATTTCTACTCCTGAACATTATCCGATTTTTTTAATTGAAATCATAAATTAATATGACTTTACGGTTGTTTTTTTTTTCAAATTTAATTATAATTCTGGATTAAAATCAAACTGTACAGGCATTGCCATTTATAGTTCCAACCATTTAAATCGAAACCGGATAATGTTTAGGGGTAGAAAAAGTTTTCTCGTCATTTATGAATTGCGTAAGATAGGTAGGTACCTATTGACAAAAACTGCCGGGACTAGGTAGGTACCTAGTTGTTCCCGCCGCCAACCTTACGAGCACAGAATTCGAGCTCCTTTTTATCTTAGGTATTTGAGTTTGAGGTCTTATTTACGAGCATTTGAACCTGTGATTTGACCATAGATATGAGTTAATGACCGATTTTAAGCCCTCAAATTATCGGGTTTGGATAAAAAAACTAGGATGAGGTGATGTAGGTACCTACGCTTTTCCTGATTCTTTTTATTTTTCAATATTTCAACATCGAATTTGTTATAAAAAAAATATTTGCAATAGAAATAGAAACTCACGATTGATTATTGAAATGGCAGAAATCAATATGGGGTGAATGAATTTTCTGTTGTTTGAATATTGCGCGCTACACAAATAGCATATGTACATACCTAGTAGTGGCCAAGTACCTACATTAGTTTAGTGCAAAAGCGCTGACCTTGAGCCCATTCTTATTTTGAAGTCTGTTTGGCAAGGGGACTTCTCTTTAGCATGGAGTAACGCGTATCCCCCAATGAATATTCCCAGTAAATGTTTTTGCAATCACTTTTTAATCGACTTCATTATTCATAACGAGACCAGACGATTTGTACATTAACTAGCTATTTAACTTTAGCTATTCTCCCTAAAGAACGAAATTCCTAGTAACATCTCCGTAATGTTATATAAAGGAACTGTAGGTAACCTACATACCAATCACGCCCTTATCAATGATATCATACTGAACTTATCATTAGTGAATGACTTCATGCGTAAACATTGATAAATAGGTATTTGTTGTAGAAATATTGTTAAACATCAAGGATCTTCCTCACATAGCTCTTAGAATGTAAAAACTGATAGATGCCGAAATCTAAAAGGAAAACATGATTGAGTAATTAAACCCAAATTAATAAAAGGTAATTACCTGAAACAATGAGCGCCTCATTCGGCCCGACAGTGTGAATGTTTCCCATGTTTTTCTTCGATTTCCGCACACTAGTTTCACAAATAAAAACACTTATTTTCAGCTCCACCAAAAAAACACAACAACACAATCGATAAAAAAACAATGAATGAAAAGAATGAACCTGTTTCAATTCGAATTATATAAATTCTATTCTAGTCTTCTTCTTCTTTTTTGTATTGGACCCGCATTAAAGCATTTGCCAGTGTCAAGTAATAGGATTTTTGCAAGTTTCTTGAATAAAACAAGTTGTAAATGTTCTAGTCACAATCTAAGTCACGTTTATAGTCAATTTATAAGTCGAGTCCTGCTTCAGTAAAGTGGTGGCGACTTTACTAGAAGCATCTATGAAGTTTTGCCGACAACGTAAAATCACACGTTTTACTGCTTTATTTCACTTGCCCACACTCACGCACTTTATCGAACACTTAATTAATAAAACGCCACCATTTTTATAGCATTAATGTTCAAAATAACACAAGTTTAGAAAAATAAAACAAAGCAATAACATGTTACTAAGACGTTCCCGCCAAAACTCCTATTCTAGTCTATGGTCTTCAGAATGTGTGTATAGATAAAAATACGGATCGTGAATTTTATAGATAACACTGGTCTACAGAAATATGAAACACAACAATATAAGACATTTAAAAATCATAAAAAGGAAAGAGCACATTCAGTACTTTCATGAATAAATTCGTAATCTGGGCACTGGAAAACATAAAAATTTGGAAAGATATCTAGGGCAACCAAAAATATTTTTTTATTGTAGAGCTGTGTAACCATCATCCTTAGCATAGAAAAGAGAAAGCAATAAAAGTGTCTTACAAACACATTATTTTCCAAAAATTTCATGTTTTTTTTGTAATATGTTATTTTTTAATTCTATAATCTCTGGCCGTAATCATCGCTTTTAATGAAGCATATTCATATTTTACAACATATTTTGCCTGCTTTCTACGGAAATATAAGAAAGTCGCATCAGCTATCTCTTACTCGGTTACACGGGGAATTTATCCCTAGGTTCTAAGATTTACAAGTTGATTCAATCAGCCAGTATGGATAAAGTTGGTTAGTAAGTACAAAATGAGTTAGTTAGTGTAACTTTTTCTCCATTTTCCCTCCATATTGTTTATTTGTTGTGTAGTGCATGCATTGATTGATTAATGTCTTCTATGCATGTGGTAGATTACGTTTCGTTACGTTTTATCATAGAATACGCGTTAGTTTTAGGATACACTTATAAAGAGGGTTTATTTTCTAAAAACCTTCTTTGTAAGTAAAACCGAATGAGTTAAGTATGAAGGCAGAAGCTTACAGTAACATATTTTTACCATGTATTTATAGAAAAAAAAACATTTTAAAAACATAATAATATAACGTTTGGAATCCGCTTTTCATAGAGTAATGCCATCTATCGGCAACTTTCGTATTTTTGTAAGCCTTCACTAATTCTTTTAATACTAACACATTGATCGTAACGTAGAAACGTATGAGGAAATGCAACTACTTTTGTTACTCCTATGGTACAATACTCTTTGCTCCAATGCTTCTACGAACATTACAATTTATCTGAGAAGAATGTGAATGAATACAATGAGGCGTTTTCAGAAAAAAAAATAGTACATAAATTGAACGATAGATGGCGTCTATCAATTCAACTTCAACTTTTTGTTTTTATGGCTTTTACGAAGGTGTTTCATCGTCTATCAATTAGAAATACATTAGAAATAGTTCTGTCACTTTCTTCTTTTTCTTTTTTGTATTGGACCCCACGATTAGCGATTTGCCAGTGTCAAGTATTAGTTATAGGTTAGCCTACCTAGTATTTTATTTATCTCTTTTCTCTATATACATATATTAAAATCTACTGCTGTTCGTTTGTCTCGCTAAAACTCGAGAACGGCTGGGCCGATTTAGCTGATTTTGGTTTTGAAATGTTTGTCGTAGTCCAGGGAAGGTTTAAACGTTGAGAAAATATTAGGTCCACTCATTCCACGCTGTCAACGGGTCCACGCCGGATCATCTAGTCACTGATAATTATAGTGTGACATTTCCCTGGAAATGGGTATTCTTTAAATAACGATTACACTTGAAATTTGACAGATATTTTTCAGCGACCACGATGCCATCTAGTACGTTATTTGGAACTATTTTTTTTCTTCTGAAAACGTCTCATTATGCAGTGTGAATACTTCTAATGAATGAACAAATAAACCAAAAAAAACTATCCTGCTTGATTGAGTGAGTCTATGGCCAAAACGTTTTTTAATGGCGGATGCGTTGTGATGGTTTGATGTTGTTACAAGAGTTTTTGGTTTATATTTACGCTTACACGCCAAAATAGTTGTTTATTTAGATAGTAAATATGTAAGTGCGTCACGACATTAATTAATTATTTCGTGAAACCTATACATGTGTGATTACTTCAATTTTTGCTCAAACCCGTTACTCAATCAATTTTGTTGAGCCACTCATTTTTCATGTGGTTATTTTGCAGATTTAGGTTGTAACGATGTCGGACACAAGTGATTTGGACCGTCAGATCGAGCAACTGAAGAGATGTGAGATAATTATGGAAGCCGAGGTTAAGGCGCTCTGTGCCAAGGCCCGAGAAATATTAGTTGAAGAGAGCAATGTTCAAAGAGTGGATTCTCCTGTAACGGTAAGCATTAAATAAACTGTTATTCCGTGAAACTTTCTTACTTCCACATATCATCTGATGTTCACATAAAGGTTTATTTATATAAAGTAACCTCATATTTTACTGTAACCTTTGTTCTGTACAATTAATTTCCTACAGATAGTTTTGTTTTATGTAGTTATCATCTACTGTTACTTATTTTACTAGGCAAATACTTTTACTTACTACAAAACTATATAATCCACATATGTTTAAATACCTAAAACCACACAAAAAAGCAAACAGATTACCCCAAACCGATGGAGTTTATAAAGACAATCGAAATGCTCAAATATATTACTGTGTTTATTAATTCTATGTTGTAGCTTCTTTCCTTGCATTAAAATATAATTTGACATTATTATTTATAGCACATACATGATTGACACTGAAAATCTGTATATGAAAATTGTAGATATGTACTATCTACTTGGCAAGCAAGCATACAAAGTTAAGTGGAGAACCAAAAGACCTTAAGACCTTGCATACATTTGAATCAAGGATAAACACATCCATTCCATGTTTATTGGAGACTCTATTATTCATACCTCAGTTATAAGGATTTGCAATTATTCAGACTTAAACCGCAATCCAAATCTCATCTGAAGGCATTTCAGGTTCTGGAAATTAGCTTTAAAATTGTTCAAAAATAAGAAAGCAATGAAGAGTAAAGATTGTTTATTAAAGGACAATTACTAAATTAAATTTTTATTTTTTTTATTTATTTATTTCAAATATTATCAGTTTTAACAATATGACTAACTACGATACATGAATCTTAACTAAACTCTTAACAATTTACTAGTCAATACTTGCCGAATACTATAATTAACTTAAACATAAAAACTTACATTTTTATAGTTGTTTACACTTACTTTATCCTTCAATTACACACATTAAACATTAGTTCAGCAAATTTTTAACAATTCCAAAATGTAAATATTCGTGTTGGCCCAGAGCACGTAATTTAAAGTAGGTACAACTCAATTGAAACACTGAACAAACTATTTCAAGATTTAAGATTTAAGATTAGATTTTAGCCATTATTATTTATTTTAGATCTTACAGGCGACTCAATACTTTACTATCAATTTTATTGTAATAGGCCTGTCATATGTTATAGGGTTCACCTACCCTCCGAACTAGAATAAATTCTGTATCTCGAAAGGTAGTTTTCCTCCCGCTCATAGTTTGGTAATACATAACGCGTGAGACAGAGACAAAATTACTCGCTAAAAGCCACCACAGTACTAGCAAAAAGTTCAGACAATAGATTATTATTATATGTTTAGATTATTATTATAGATATTTTTGTATGTTTATATAAATCGAAATCGGTAGTAATCTAAGAGTATAACTGAGCAAACATTAATTTGATGTAATTATTTCACCATTTGTCATTTACAACTTCATAATATAATAAGTTGTAAATTAATAAATTATCTAATATTATAACGTAAACTTACTTAAAATATATATTTATATTAGTAATACTTAAATAAGTGCTTCTCTGCTTCTCTTTTTGTGTTTGTTACCTCATACAATATTTTTGTATAAAAGGGGAAATCAACTTTAATTCAGATTGGTTCCATAGAAATTTCGATAATATTGTTTTTTTCTAATTTTTAAATATAGTAGGTACGCATATATATATATATATATATATATATATATTTTATTTTTTATTTTTAGTAAGGACAGCACCGAAAATATTAATTAGAATGATAATGACCTAAGTATATTAGTATGTGTATCTGATAGGTATGTATGTGTGCATGTGTGGGGGCGGATGGATGTATTTGTGTGTGGGGGTGTGATGGATGTGTGTATGTGTGTGTGTGGGGGAGGTGAAGAGTGTGTGTATGTGCGTTTATGACACCCGAAAAACAGAATGCTTGAACATAGTTTCAAGAACGACTGGTATAGGCAACCGAAAGATACTTCTTTCTGTCTTCTAGTATATAATCTTTAAGGAAACTTTGACAAAAGATGATAATTTTAAATATGGTTACATCTTGTCAATCGTATTGTTTCAACTAAACTTCTACAATAAAAATAAAATTTAATTTAATTGTCATTTTGTATATCTCACTCCAACATCTCCATAATTTTTTCAATTTCGTCGTAACTTTGTTTGTTCATAAATTCAGTTATTGCTTTTTTACACTTATAACTATTCAAAGACGTTAACATGACAGTTTTACTGATTTGATTATATAAATAAGGGCCCATGAATCCAAAAAATCGCTGGGCGAACTTAGTCCTATAACTTCTAACGACATAAACTCTATCCTTTCTTCTAACGTCAGGTTTATGGTCAGGGATTATGTGATGCTGGTTGAGGATAATTTTAAGCATATAGCATTGTCTTATTCTCAGAATGGGTAGTTCTCTATATAGATCATCGGTTGGATAGCGAAACGGTTTGAACAACATTACTTTTAATATTGCTCTTTGCGCCCGTTCAGCCGTAATTAGAGTAGATTTTGGACAACCACCCCAAGACGAAATACAATAAGCTATAATGGAGTGGCATAGTGCAAAGTACACAGAAGTAATTTGACTTTTATCACATACATATCGTAAGGTTTTAAATATATATAATAGTTTTCTGATTCGTCCAGACAAGGTTTTTATATGGGGCTTCCAGCATAAATTACTGTCTATAATGACACCCAAGTACTTAATTTCGGTAGCAGAAGTTAATTTAGGACAGTTGCAGGCATTAGTATCATGACAGTGATGTGCTTTAATTTCAATAGGTGGTGATAAAGGTTGTCCAGTCTTTGTAATGCTGAAAGAAATATATTTAGTTTTTTGTACATTTAGCGTTAACAAGTTATGATCTAGCCATTTGGTAATCATTCTAAAGCCTTCTTCTGCATACTGGTTGGCATTTGACCAGGTTTTGCCCGAGAAAAATAAAACTTTGTCGTCTGCGAATATCACAACACTTCCATTATTGAGCCTAAGATTGCACAGATCATTAATGTAGATTAAAAATAGGGTTGGTCCCAATATGCTGCCCTGTGGCACGCCGTACTCAATGTTTACCTCTTCACTCAGATATTGGTTGATTCGTGTCATTTGCATCCTATTTGACAAATAGTCTTTAAAAAGTTCATATTGTATTCCTCTTATACCTATTCTGTGTAGCTTATCTAGAAGTAGGGGGACAGTCACCGTATCAAAGGCCTTTGCCAAATCAAGGAATATTGCCAGACACTTATTTTTTTTATCCAGATCGTTGACAATCTTTTCTAATAGTGTATGAACTGCATCTGATGTCGATTTTTTATTTCTAAAGCCAAATTGATTATTAGAGAGTAGATTATTTTGGTCTAAATAGTTTTTTAATTTGGTATTTATCAGTTTTTCTAGTATTTTTGACAGTGTAGGCAAGAGTGAAATTGGCCTGTAATTAGTTGTGCAGTCTCTGTCCCCTGACTTATGTAATGGAATTACTATTGAACGTTTCAAAGCATCAGGAAAGCGACCTTCTTCGAAGCATTTATTGCATAGGATCGTTATGGGATGTGCTAACGTATTTATACCAAGCTTAAAAATAATTGACGGAATTCCATCCCAACCAGTGCTAGTACTATTTTTGAGGCTCATTATTGTTTTTTTTACTTCTACTATGTCAGTAGGAAGGAGAACAAAAGAATTTGGATGATTAAACTTGTCACTGGGTTTATTACGATTACGTGATTGCTGATCTTGTTTATTCTGATTTATTCTTCTTTTATTAATAATTTTACTAGCCAGATTAAATCCTATACTAGCAAAGTATTTGTTCACTTCGTTAACTGAGTCAGTTGGTGAAGGTTTAAGGTTTAGAAGCTCATAATTGGAATCTTTTCCTTTATTCATGTGACATAGTGTCTTTACACATTCCCATTGTTTTTTTAGATTATTTTTATGTTTAGTCATTTCCGAGCGATAATATGAGTTCTTTACATTTTTTTAAATCCTATTACATGTATTCCTGTAACGTAAATAAGTTATTTTAAGAATAGTATTTTTTGGGTCTTTTTTATATTTTTTATGTAATCTGTCTCTTGCTTCTTGGGATTATTATCATTTGAGTATTATTACTCATAGCACATTGAATCATATAAATAAACGTAGAAACTGCAGTGTTTGCATCTTTATCTTTTAACAATTCTATCCAGTTAATTTTTGTTAGTTCTTCTGTAACAGCCACATAGTTGATCTTATTGAATGTTTTATTGTTAGTCCTATTAATTTTATGAGCTAAAGATAACGATAAAATTACGGTATAGTGATCAGATTGCAGTATTTTAGGAATTTTGAGTAAATATATATAGAATACATGGATTAAAATGTATGTCTATATTAGTTTAAAACAACTTTTATTTACATATTAAATAAAATCATGCCTATTTTTCCTTGAGTCGGCAGCGCATAAAAGATCATGAGGCCATTTAATGCCACATTTGACTGTTATTATATAGATAGAGGGTAAGATGTACATGCTGGACTGAGGGGAAAATAAAAATATAGAAGGAACCAGCTAAGTATATATAGCTGAGCATACAGTAAAAGTCAGTTAAGAGACTTGAGGGAAATTGTTGTTTATGTAGGAGCTCATACCAGCCCATCATTTTGATTGTCATAGTTTTTTGTTCTGAATATACATCAATTAGTATGTATTGACCCTAAAAATATTCATTAAGGAACAACAGTTTTGAAAAATTTAAAACTTTTTTTGTCATAAATGAACATTTGTTCTGTTTCATCAGCCAAAAATACTTTTTCACAAAATATTATTAAGTTACACAACCATAGTTGTTCTATGGTTAAGATGATTAGAATCTAATTACTTATGTAGTAAATATGTAGGCAGGTTACCAATCCACCATTATTATTTACATTATAAGACAAAAAACTCGAGACTTTAAATGCTTTATATTTCCTTGTGGTATATTGTAGGTATGCGGAGACATCCATGGCCAGTTCTACGATCTCAAGGAATTATTCAAAGTAGGAGGTGACGTACCAGAGACCAATTATTTATTCATGGGAGACTTTGTAGACCGAGGATTTTATTCTGTAGAAACATTTTTACTGTTATTAGCTTTGAAGGTAAGATGTTACAAATAGCATTACACATAATATATGTATACATAACCATAGAAGTATATACATAGCTATAATTTTGTAACAATCAAAGACATTTTTCAATATGAGTAATCCCTACTACCCAATATGAAAGTTCTCGAGTGGAAACCACAAACTGGCACATGCAGCATAGGAAGACCAGACATAAGGTGAACAGAAGACCTCATACAGGCGGCATACAGACACTGGATGCAAGCCTTCTTATCAGTCTTTATTGAAAATCCATCGGTGAGACCTTTATCTAGCAATGGACTTCTTGTGGCCAAGATGATGATTATTTAAGTTGCAATTATTTCATAAGCAGAAATTGGCCTGTTTCCACCAACAACATCTGTCAATCAGTATGTTGTCTTGTCAGGTCTCATAATGTTATATTTCTTTATGCACCTTTGCTTTCTTGATGCAAAATATCAGACTCATACGAGTAGATGGTTGTTCATAAAGGAGCAAAAGCAAGATTGTTGCTGTGGATGTGTGTCATTTCCTTACTATCTCCTCCTTAGCCAGCTAATTATATTGATGCTTTTTTCAGTTTAGCCAACTGCTCAAAAAAAGGGAAATGTTTTTCAGGTGTATGTATTTAAATGATTTAATATGTATTTAAATGAGAGTTTAATATAGATGTATATATGTATATCTATATTACTCTCTCTCAACTCTCATTTAAATCAATTGTTTGGCACCCACTTTACATTTCCGAAATGTTGCTGAAGTGTCATCAGGACAGGGTTTTTATAATGGCCACTAGGGGAAACTTCCATTGAATCAACTAACCTAACCTAAGAAACCATTAGGGACTCTAGTATGAATAAGCATAAATTCATACCTTAAAATTTCCAATTATAGTGCCCATAGTTGATACTTTAATAGTTTTTAAATGTGATTTCAGGTTCGGTACCCAGATCGGATCACACTAATTAGAGGCAACCACGAGTCTAGACAGATCACACAAGTATATGGTTTCTATGATGAATGCCTTAGGAAGTATGGTTCAATCACTGTATGGAGGTAACTCATTTATATTTTAGAAGTAGTAATTTTTTAAACTATAGGTAACTTTGTATATTGCATGGATAAGAACTTTTGTGTATTATTGATTGGAATCTCAAGTACTTAGAGAAACTACAAGGGGTTACTATGTGCATGTTCACTCTGTCAAAGGCCATAATTTCTTGCGGCGTGGTCTTAACTTTTTTTTTTTTTTTTTTTTATAGAAGGTAGATCTACGATTGACCACCAACTCGCCTGATGTTAAGCGACGGTGTGGCCGAGGATGGAGCTCGTCGATCTAGAAGATATCTATTCACTCTAGCCTTGAAAATTCCAAGATTGTAGGTCTCAGGAAACAGAGATGGCGGCAACGAATTCCATTCTTGTGCAGTACATAACAGGAATGTGGATCGATATCGCTGAGTACGGATTTTTGGCATTTCAACGAGAAATGGGTGGTAATTCGCCGACTTTCTGCTAGTCCTGTAGTGAAATGGGGAGGGTGGAATTAGGTCGTGAAGCTCTTGCGCACATTCCCCGAAATGAATCCTGTTACAAAATAGACAGACATGCTACTTTACGGCGGTGCTCGAGACTAAGTAGCTTCTTGGCAGCTAATTTATCGTCACCGATTAACCTCACAGCTCGCCGGTCCACTGATTCTAAAGCTTCCAGCTGATACTTGGCTGATCCATCAAAAAGGTGGCTGCAGTACTCCATACACGATCGGACCTGTGCTTGATACAGATGAAGCAGTTGTTCCGGTGAGAAGTATCGCCTAACCTTATTAATGATGCCAAGCTTTTTACTAGCCAGTTTAGCCTTAGATTCAAGGTAGCCCTTAAACTTCATTGTTGGGGTTAACATGAGTCCCAGCAGTTCAACACGATCTGCCAATGATATGGGTACGTTTCGGAAAGTAGGAGACTAAAGAAACTCACTCTTTTCGGCGGAGAAAAGGCAGGCTTGAGTCTTGTTGGCGTTGAATTTGACGAGATTTTCGTCACCCCAGTCGGACACAGCTTCTAGAGGTTTATTCATACGCACAACCATATCTTCTCTCAACGCCTCGATTTCCGCCTTTTTGGCTCTTGGACCAGAAGTGTATCTTTCCACAACTGTGCTGTCATCTGCATACCCTAAGATAGCAGGTCATTAATATGCAGCAGGAAGAGAGTAGCGCAGAGTACAGACCCTTGAGGTACGCCAGCGTTTATTGCCATTTGATCGGACGAGCACCCGATAGTAGCGATAGTAGCGTAGATTCATAAATGTCTAATATAAACTTAAAATATATACATAGGTACTATTATATGTATGTATATTTCTTGTATCATTATATATTTAGATTTTAGAAGATATGTCATTTATGGTCTTACATACTACTTAGGTACTGCACAGAAATATTCGACTACCTATCACTATCGGCTATAATCGACGGGCGGATATTCTGCGTGCACGGCGGCCTCAGTCCGTCGATACAGACCCTGGACCAGATACGGACTATCGACAGAAAGCAGGAGGTGCCACACGATGGGCCTATGTGTGACCTGCTCTGGAGTGACCCTGAAGGTAAAGTCTTTTTTTTTCTATCTTGCCAGCCAGCAGGGCACTGCCGTGTACAAGACTCTTCCAACAACCTCCATGATGACCAGTTTTGTGGCATTCACATCTTGCAGATGCCTATGACTTCCACCAGCCCTTTCAGCCGCTTGATCTTTAGTTAATTGGTTCTACAAGCAATGTACTCCACTCACTGTAGTGGGCGGCTGGCATACCTGACTGCTTCTTTAATAATTACATGCAATGAATAGTTCTATTATGGAGCCGGCAGTATAGTATGCTCGTTCACTATATGCTTCACAGAAAGGTTTGGAGAATCAAAAATAAGGAGGATCCCCAAATGAACCTACATTGACCAAAAAATTGCTACAGTCAAATGTTAAATATGCTAGGCACAATTCTCGAAAAACTGTTAACCAATAAGCAAAACTTAGATTCTTTATGATTTTTTTTCAACTGACTTCAAAAAGGTTTTTAATTCAGTTGTATTTTTTTTATATCTGTTACCTCTTTAACTTCATTCGTAAACCGATTTGAAAATATTTTATTTATTTGAAAGGATATACTTCCATATCGGTCCCACTGAAATATTGTCAAAATCGATTAAGTAGTTTGGTTTTTAACACAAAATAACAGGAGAAAATGTCACCAAGTAAACGAAATTGTGTATTAAAAGTTGGTTGTTTCAGTTTTTTTAACTATAAATATTATTTCCATGAAATAGATCTACAACTGACTGGTTGTGGGCTCGATCCGCACCCAGGACAAACATTTCTGTGATGAACATGTAGGTTTGTGTTCTGTGTGTGAGTGTTTCAATGTAATATAAAGTATGTATTATGTAATTATTATCATAAGACCACATGTTTGTACACCTATTTTGCAAGAAATAGAGAATTATGTATTTACAAAAAACAACTATATAAGTATTCTATCAGCTGTCTAGTTCCAATAGAGCTTTGCTTAGTTTTAGGCTAGATAGTGTTATGTGAAAATGTCCACCAAAGTAACTGACATAGCCCAAATAATTGTTAAATTGAAATGGCAATATGCAGGGCACAATACTCGAAGAACTGTTGACCAATTTATAAGCCAAATTTACATTAATAAATAAATATTGGTAGACATTCCACACAACATCATCTAGCCCAAACTAAGCAGAGCTTGTACTATGGAAACTAGATGGCTGATAGAATACATATACACTATTTTTTGTAAATACATACTTAAGATACATAGAGACACCCAACCACAGAACAAACATCCATGCTCATCATACAAATATATGCCCTGGGTGGGGATCGAACCCATGACCTACAGTTCAGCAGGCAGACATACTACCAACTGTGCTACGAGGCCAGTCAACATTCTTCATGAATGTTTTTTTGTAACTTGAAATAGATCTATAACTGACCACTAACTAGCTTGATGGTAAACGGCCGATGATGGAACTCTATATTCGAACACAAATATGAAGGTCGTTTGTTAACCGACTTCCAAAAAGGAAGAGGTTCTCAATTTGTTGGTTTTTATTTTATTTTTTATGTATGTTCCACGATTACTCGAAGACCCCTGGAATGATGTGAAAAAATATTTTTTTGTTTGAAAGAGTTTACTTACCAGGTGGTCCCATAGAAATTTTATTAAAAATCTGTTAATTATTTTGGTTTTATTAACAAAATAACTGGAAAAAATATGTCATCCAAGTAAACGAATTGTGTATATTGAAGTCGTTTTTTTTTTAGTTCTTTAAACGATTACTTGTATTGTATCGTTCCCCAGACACACAGGGGTGGGGCGTGTCCCCGCGCGGCGCCGGCTACCTGTTCGGCTCGGACGTGGTCGCTCAGTTCAACGTGTCCAACGACATAGACATGATCTGTCGCGCTCACCAGCTCGTCATGGAGGGGTACAAGTGGCACTTCAACGAGACCGTGCTCACTGTCTGGTCCGCGCCCAATTATTGCTACAGGTACATACTATACACTATCCTTCGCTTGTCCCACTCAGCTGGCCTAGCATGGTTTTGTAATTTTGATTTTGATGTGCGAGGTGTCGTTAGATTCGTCTTCACTCCCTTAGTGTATAAGCTATATTTTTTTGTAATATGACTAATATATCTCGCAGAAATAAAAAAAATGCGTTTTTCGTAACCTCAGTCTAACTTACGTATTTTGTTTTTCTTTCAATATTTCAATACTTGTTATCTATGTTGTTACTTATACATACTTTATTTCCTCTGAAATGTGGATAAAACGGTGAAGACTACTTGTCTATGTTGCATGCTAGCCCTGCTGGTTGGGTTGGTGCAATATGTACTATATTTTATCCACTCGTCTCTATTATTTGTCATGTTTGAATTCACTCCTTTCATACTCATATCGTCATTCACGCAATGTGTAATACACATAAATATCTTTCACAGATGCGGCAACGTAGCGGCAATATTAGAACTGAACGAGAATCTCCAGCGCGAGTTCACGATATTCGAAGCGGCGCCGCAGGAGTCACGCGGTGTTCCCTCCAAGAAACCTCAGGCCGACTACTTCTTATAATGTACTGTGCAGTAAAGGAAGAATAGACGGCAACACTCGCTCTAACTCGTCATGAATGGTGGCAAAACTCAATCAAGCTCGTTGGTGACAACAAATCGACATAACTTGAAGGTGACAGCTAAACTCTGCTTCACTCGATAGTGACAGCGTGAAAGCGAAACTGCTTCACTCGATAGTGACAGCAAAGCTCGGCTTCACTCGATAGTGACAACAAATCTCTGCTTCACTCGATAGTGACAGCGTGACAGCAAAACTAACATTTTAGTGATTAATGGTGATTATTGATGGCTCTGTTATCGATTGAAACCTCGGTTTCGCTTATTGAGGGTTAACGACAAAACTCGGTCGAACTTGTTAGTTGCTGACGGCTAAACTCGGCATTGCTCGGTATTTGACGAGATGTTAGTATTACGGATTTAATTATAATGTAGTGACAAAACAATTTACAACGTGAACATAATTTAATGTGATTTTAAGACTGGTAATAAGTGTAGCGCCTTGTGTTTTTTTGAAAGGTTAAAGAGTTAATTCTTCATATGTTTTATGGAAGATGTCTTAAATGTGAAGTGTCACCTAATAAGGGTTCGTTTAAAGTGTTTTGATGCAGCAGCAAAAACAAAAAAGTTTGACTACTAGTTTTAAATGAACTAGATGAGAATTCGTTTTGCATTATGATTAAACATGGCCAATAAAGGCTTCACCACACTGGAGGCGTCTTCAGAGCACACCTAACACGTAAAGTTTATGTGAAACTGTAGCACACAATAAGAGCTATTTTATCCTTAAATATTATCCAATTTCGATATTTATTTTTCCTTTAACAGTTTTTTCCTTTAACAGACCATTAACAGTTTTGACTTTTCAAAATTATAACTTTTAGAGTCCCATAGTCCGACTATAAAACAACATCACAAATATTTAAAAAAAAAAACAATTTGATCCAAGTTAATTTTTATACATAAAACTCATTTTTAGAAATTATTAACATAAAAAACCGGACAAGTGCGAGTCAGACTCGCCCACCGAGGGTTCCGTACAAACTTGTTGAAAGGGGGAAATTATATATTTTCCTTCATAAACCGAAAAATATAGAACGTAAATTCATTTAAAAACCTGTTTTAGCTTATGCTCTTTTATATGATACCCCACATGACCGTATCATAAAGAACTTTAAAATTTGGACCCTCATTCCTTGCATAAAGATACTATTTTTTGTGATTAAATTAAAAATGTCCAGTTTTCGGATTTTTTCCTATATGTGTACTCTAACACAGTGCTTCTTGCTAAATTTCAGAGTTCTAGGTCAACGGGAAGTACCCTATAGGTTCTGATTCCCTTGTGAGTGTCGAAATGTGCATTTCGTACGACATATTCGGCTGTAACTTTTTTCACGAAAACTGAGATATATGATTTTTCTTTCTGCAGCAAGAGATTATGGATCTGCGTATATGGTTTTAATTTCAACACGATACCTTCACGCGTTCCCGAGATACAAGTCTTGACACCCGGACGGACGGACAGACGGACAACAACATGTGATCCTATAAAGGTTCCGTTTTTTTTCTTTTGAGGTACGGAACCCTAAAAATTATGTTTATGTATGAAAATAAACTTGGATCAAATCGAAATTTTTGTTGAATATTTGTCCTTGTTTTCTAGTTATACAAACGACGATTTTTTTTAAGTTCATGCAGTCATTTTATATCTTCAGAAATGTGAGTATGCGCGAGCGGTACACGGACTCTTATTTTTTTTTTTTTAATTTCGGAAATTTTAAGCTAATTTTCCATTCATAAGGAAAGTTATGCGCTAAACTACCGTCAAATTCTTAAGTCACAGTAATCTAAACATTTTCAACCATTACTCTTTGCATGTGTTTTGTGTTACACAACATTTGCAAAATTATCAAAACAATTCTTTCTTTGTCTTTCTTTCAAGTTAATATCGACCATATTTTTTGCTTACCAACTTCAACTTTTTTTATGACTTTTACGTCAAAACTTTTTCGTCAGTGCCTGTGAACATACGTTTTCACAATTAAATGCACTCTGAAGCTGGTTTAGTAAGAGTTACAAAAACTAAAATTTGTAAAATTTTAAAAATAAATTAAGTAGCGTCTTAAAGTACTTAGTGCTTTAAAAGCGTACTTCTGGGCTTGATAAAAACAATGTTCTACAGGGTGTAACAGTGAACAACTGATATACATTAAAGGGTCATTGTACTCGTTAAAAGGTCGTTGTTGAGCTAGTTTAACTATGAAAATAATCCTGTAGTTATCAATATAATTATGTACAGCTTTTCCATACAAAAATTTAATTGACCTTCAATAAATGTATAAAGCAGCTGATTATTTCGCGATTTCATGATTGACCTAATAGTAAATTCATAAAAATGAGTACAATGACCTCTTTAAATATGTCCGTTGTTCATTGTCATGCGCAATATAAGTCTATAATTGCTTTCGAGTTTGTAACTTTTTTTCCAATCATCTTCCCGTGTTACACTGGGGATTATCGACCATTGGAATATTCATAAATACGAAATTTTGAATTTAACAATTTTCAAAGAGATATATCATAATCATCTTTGAAAATTGTGCGTATTAATAATAATTAAATCGTGAAATTGTCGTGATGTTATGAATATTAGAAACTAAGATACCTCCTCAAAAATTAGCTTATTAATTGATAGTTGTTATGTATAAGTCGATGAGTCATAAGCGCTTTACGGAGTAGGTGACGGTAGTAGTGCAGCGATGCGGGAGAGGTGACATGTTAAATCAATGTACCTGTGTATTGGTATCGCATTCCGTGATAGGAAACCGCCACGCTGTTACGTCATCACCATTTTAATTTAAGAAGTACAAGAATTTCTTAACTATACGAGCGCATCGTACCTGTTCATAGCACAATGGAACGTCAAAATAATTTGTATATTATATAAAAATTAAAATAGCGTCGATGTCATAGCGTGTCAGTGTCATATCTCGGAGTACCCATTACCTGCAGGCCTAGCACGGAATAGTCACAAACTGTTTATATCCACTCAACATGTTGGTTATCAATGTCAATACTAATTTCTGCTAATCACTCATTAGCAAAACAGTGTAAAGACAATTTATTTACTTTCCACCTTAGACATGCTCCATGAAACAAACTAATAAAAACACACCCATCCCACACCACTCCACTACAGTAGGAGTCTACTCTGTTGAATTATTTGACTGTAATTTTAATAATTCACATGTCAAATGTGTGATGAACAATTAATAGTGTAAGATGGTTATGGTGGCATGAATAGATGCAGTATTTGACTTATGGAAGCGGGCTGTCCAGTAACGTCCATTTCTGACAGTAATATAGCACACATCGCTTGGTTTTCCAGTAGCACCTAATGGAACTTATGAGAATGTTTACTTAATAGTTCCATGGACATATAATATTCTTTTAAAATAAAGAATCTAGTTTCATTAGTTTTATTAATTGTCGGTATCAAATTTTACTATCAGTTGAATGAAGTAGAAAAAGTAAAAAAAAAATTGGCTCAATTTGTCTCATTAATTGGAAAAAAATAATTAAAACTAGATTTATATTAATAAAAAAAACAGTTCCACAGAACTATTGTAAGAAAAAATTGCAACTGTTATTGCCTAGACAGGTCCGCAATGGATTTTTGATGGTTAGGCGCACTATAGTCCGGTCTCTATCCAAAATAAAGTTACCAACTGAATTTCATATGTATAAAATAAATTTCTAATGTATATTGGGATTATAAATGCATCTATTTTTGTCATTAATAAATTGGTATGTATTTTATATTCGTATTCCTGCGACATCGTCGTTTGAACACTGCCTAAATGTACCAAGTTAAAATAATGAATTACTTTACCCCGGCTGTACTGTTCGAGACGGGTTCATTCAATTCTCACTTCTTGTGTATATATGTTACTGACCAAATCTGTTTACCTCACGCCAAATTGGTTTGAATTGTCTGTCAAACTAGTTTGTCGTACAAAATTACTGTAGGACATTAATTCTTTTTAGTATTTCTTAATTATTATTCCTTAAATTATATTACTTACCAAATGTATCGTCTATGTTTCATAATTTTAAGACCTTTCTCGTTTTTGCGTGAATTAAAGGCTTTAAACATAAGTGAAGTCTAGCTTTCCTTCATGTCTAAAAATATAACCAACAATGGCCAACTAATAACAACTCGTCATTTCGAAAATAAAGGTTTTCATTGGCTGCTAGTACGCCATTGTTATTTATATTGTAAGACAGGTTAGAAAACACAGACTAGAGTACACCGTCTCGATAAATCACAGCTGAGGTTAACATTCATAGGTTTACTGATAGCGAATTAGATATTCTATGAAATTGCTGCACTTATCATTGTTAATGATATAAACTTAGGCGTACCTAGCACTAAATATAAGTAACATGAAATATTATAGATAGCAACACTTGAATTCCATAGTAATTAGTTTAAAATGAGTTTAAAGTTGTACTCCATGCATGCGGCGGGAATTTCAAATTTGAAAGGTTTTTTTGTCCTTGAACCCAAGTCCAGGCATCTATTGTAATTGATTATAATGGTTGCGACAATGTAAGATTATTTTGTATATTAACCGATTCGTGGATGCAGTAGCGTATTTTACATACAACAGTAACAAATATTTCGTGGCGCGCTAGTCTCTTGAGTATTAAAAAATATCGTTGTAATTAAAAACGAACACACCTGTTTCATTTTTAATGATAAATAGTATGGGGCTTCAACTTAGGGTAACTAAGTTTTTCCAAATCCCATATGGCACAACAGTTGTGTCACTCGCCATACAAAAAAGATGGCTTTGAGACATCTGTTGTGTCATCAACACTGTCATTCTGTTTACCAATAATACATCGTATTTCTTATTATGATAGAAAACTATCTTTTCTAATTCAAGCAATTTCTAGGGATATGTAAGCAACGAGGCGCATTATAGTTAAATTTACGTGATAATATAAAGAGCATATAAAATAAGAGGGTGTCGTAGTTGGGTTTCATGACTATATATGTAAAGTAATTATTCAGATTACGTTATACCTAGGAAGTTAAAGTAAAAAAAATAAACAAACCTAGAATAGCAGCAGTTTTTTGTGATAGCAACCGTATACAAAACCAAGTTTATTTTTCATTTGAAGAATAATCTTTGATTGACGCAAACATTAGAATCACTTACTCCGATCACTTGTATCACTTGGATCACTTGTAGCCCGAGCCGAGCTAGCTACAAGAACAAAATAACTGTTTAAACTCTGAATTTCTCGCCGCATATCTTGTGTTGGCCCTTAACTCATAAACTAGACTTAAATAGTGTCTTCAGCAGGCGCGTTGCCTCATATTGTTTTCTACCCCTAAACATTATTTCCGATGATAGAATGGCTAGGCTTCTTTTTTATTATTACCGAATTAGCTGTTATGACTATTCATAAGTGTATTTTTATAATACCCAATTGAAATAAATTGAATTGAATTTTGTAATGTTTATTTCTGATGATAAAGTAAAAGTAAGTTTAGCTATTCATGCTTTTAACCACGTATATTAATGAAAATGGATAAAAAACTATTTTCTCCTGTCATATTGTATAGAAGAATCCGTACGCATTTCAAATCGTCATAAATAGATAGTTTAATAATTGAGACTTCATTCTAAATTCTGTGTACAAGCCTCACCCAAGGATAGCATCGTCGATCTAAAATATACTAGATTCGGGGTTACATACAAAATAACAAATCATAAAGTGATTAGATTCATAAGTGAAAGTGAATCAACCGTTTCAATCATATGAAAATTACGCTCCTTGCAAAATTGTAGTTTAGGTGATTATTTGTAATATTTTTGTATTTAAACCTTCCCTGGACTACGACAAACATTTCAAAACCAAAATCAGCTAAATCGGCCCAGCTGTTCTCGAGTTTTAGCGAGACAAACGAACAGCAATTGATTTTTATATAAATAGAGAATACTTTGACATTTGACTCGCTCTTTCTACATTTGAGAGAACGAGACAAAGGTCAAAGAAATATTGAAATATAAGATTGCTGCTAAGGTGGAGATCAACGCGCGCAGCTATCTCGCGCATCACAACCTAGGTATTTAAAAATATAAAATCATTTTGGTTTGGGATATTAGAAAAGTGAGAGATGAATCTGTTTATTTTGAAAGGAGAAAAATTAAAAAAAAAAAATATTATAACTTTTAGTTATACTGGCGACCGAGTAGTGAAAAAACATATTTTCCTACTCCTCAGCAAATTAAAAATATATTAAAGAAAAACTATTATTTTAATAATTCTTCTATCAAAATAAATAAATTCCTTTCTTACTTTTCCTTTACTTTTTCTTTACTTTACTTCAAAACCTTTTTTCAAAAAAAAAAAATGCATTATACGTATGAAAATATGATGCGCGAGAGAGATAGTTGCGTGCGTTCGTCCAGTGATACGACACACATGCGGCGGGAAATTTAATTTTTAAACAAATTGTGGTAAACCCAGGCAATCTTAGTAATCCAGTATATTTAATTTCGATAATTAACAATAAAATGTGTGACTTGCATATGTCTAATTAAAAATATAATATCGTTACAACAGATCTTTATATTTTGTAAATGATAGAAAGCCTAGATGTTTTTGTAATTTGGCTTATTTTGATCGCGATTTGGATGTGCAGAGTATTAAGTGGCACGTCTATTTAAAAATATTAATTGTCTTGTTCAAATTAATTATAACTTTGTATAAAATATAAAGTATTTTTCATATTAGGTACCTACGTGCTATATAATTCTGATATTAAGGCAGGCTTTCCTCTAAAGCTACGTAGCTATGGATGCGTCAGATTGCACACAAATAGCACAATGTTGAACAGTACCAGGTACAGAAGACTCCTTCCGCTAATATTAATATCGACTCTTGATATAACACAATAAAGCTCAAATCAGCACCGCACAGACGACTGCCGGCTCGACCAGACATTTCAGTACTTTGCCTCGCGTCAGAAGAGATAAGAGATACACGAAGAATGAGATACATTCTGTGTATGTAGTTATTATCATAGAGTAACATATATTATAGAGTATGCTCTTCGCTGCTGCGCAAGTTGATTTCCTGCTTTGTTGAGTCGTTACAAGAGTCGTTATTTAATTTAAAGTATTTTCTGAGCGAACGTAGTGTATCTGTAGTATTAAGTATTATCGGCCTTACCGAAAATCGTTATTTAACTTTAACCGTCGTCGTCTTAAATTCTCTGTATTCTTTCCGCAAGTGTCATTACGTGTCAGCGAGAAGTTGACAAAATATGTTGAGCAATGCTTAAAGTTGAACGTTTTCGGTAAGGCCGTATGTGTTTATTGGTTAAATTCAGATGCAGCTACAAAGCTCAGCTTTGGTGGAAATCAGAATAAAAATTAGATGTAGATTAATTTGTACCGATGTTATTTTTCAACATAGAATAAGGTCTAATTTGAGTCTATTATAATTCCAATGTTTTGAATCTTATTATCTTTTATTATTGTGGGGTGCAACAGACTAAACCCGCCCTTTTCTTGATGCATACAGGGATCTTATTTTCTATGGCATTTCACAACGTAAAGCGCAAAAATCGATATCGTCAATTTAGACTTGAATTTTTAAAAGATCTGCCTTACCGAAAAATGTTATTTAACTTTAAGTAATGCTTAACATATTTTCTCAACTTCTGGCTGACACGTAATGAAACTTGCGGAAAGAAGACAGAGAACTTAAGACGTTGGTTAAAGTTAAGTAACGTTTTTCGGTGTACCCTTTTCTATGACAAATTTTGCATTTGATGTTGGCAATTAGTCAGATTAAATGAAACGTGACTTTCTCTAACTCTCATTTAGTTTACCTGGTAAGGCAGCAGATGCCAAAATTATTTCTGCCTTCATTACCATGTTTCCGACGTATGTATTCTAAATATCTGATTTGGCAAGTAAATTATTTGTTTATAATTATTTGACAAATAATTATATAGGTAGTTGAACAATTATGAGTTAGTAGAAACGTACAGTATGCCCTAGAGAAACAGAAGTTGTTGCGATCCCTTTCCTTTATTTATTTACCTCAGGTGTTCCTGATTGTAATGATTTTGTGACACACGTCAACTCCTACTATTGATAACCGATTTTGTATCCTTAATTAATTTTTTACTATGTACAATTAAAAAATGAAATACCAAATCATGAATATTCTTTTATTGAAAAAATATAACGATCATTTTACAAACATAACTGTAAAGATTGAGGTAGGCAATTATGTGATTTAGGGCGTTCGCTTCTATTGATCATGATCTAGACGCGTAGATACGCCGGTTGACTGATTTTACAAAATGCATGGAGACAAGTAAACGGGTATAGTCTATATAGGATATAGGGCGCTGCTGTCCTTATTTCACTATTTTATTATATTATGTCTAACAACACAATCGAGACGTTAGTTCGCATTTTTTGCCACGTTAGTTCTCTTACCTACCTGATACTACTCTCTCTTACTCTCATACCTACTTTAGTAATGAAATTTCGGACAAACGCAAGATGGCGCGATTTGCAACAAATCAGGTAAGTAAATAAGAAAACTAGCTTATTATCAGACAAATAAATTAATAACGGTAGATAAAACTACTAGAACTGCTCATACGTGTACGGTTTTCGAAAATAAGGTACTCGCCAAGATACGAAAATAAGTCCCATGGGGCGTGAGACGTATTCGCCACGTTGCGGGGTCACGCTACGTAAGGCGTATTCACCACGCTACGGGGTCACGGCGCGTAAAACCGCGTCATTATCACGGTCAAGGTATCGAACGCCCATAATTGATTTAGTATTATTTTATCTTTAAAATTAAATAACAATACCTACGTATAGCCTGAACAAACACAAAATATTATAGTAGGGAATTAAATTCTTTACTCTTACAAAAAAATTATTGGGATGCCTATTATATCTACTGTAAAATAGTAAGATAAATTTTGTGTTTAACACTGGTCCCGAAAACAAGGTTGTTTTAACAGACAAAAGGTATTCCAGGATTCATACAATGATATTCAATGTGCTTTGAATTAGGGACCTATTTTTACCCTAAAAACGAATGAATTCCATAGCAAAAGGGGTTGAACCCGAGGGGCATAACTATTAGTTTTATAATAAAAGTACGTTTATTTTGGGCCTTCTTCGTCTGGTTTCAACCAATGCAAAGTTCGACGCCAAGCGACAATGCCGCTCTGCTACCACTTTAAAAAAGACCGCCGATTATGGTTGAAACAATAGTCAATCTATTGTAAAAGATTTCAAAATAGGCGTGAGTGACCTATCCTTATATCATAGAACATTATTCTCTCAATATCTTATACTTAACCATAATTAGTTTCTACAATAACGAAAATCTCAGGTACTCTTAATTGCATTGCACACTTCAGGCAAGATATCACCACATTTAGTTGATACCTTGGTTTTTACAATATCATCAGCTCTAGTAGGTCCTATATTTAATATAGCTATGCCTTTCTTCTCTTCCTTAGCTTGCAAGATAATTCTATAACTAGAGTAAACTGTCAAACTAGAACCTAGTACGAGCACAGCGTCGTTCGACGACACTTCCGTTCTGACTTGCTCCACAGTTGGTTTTGGTACGTTGTCACCGAAAAATATGATATCCGGTTTGAGTGGTCCTTTGCAGTTAGGACAGAGGGGCGTTTTGAACTTTTCTACTTGCATCTGTAATAGAAAATATTAATGTCTTAGATAAACTTCAAGACATTGTTAATTAAGGTCTGTTCGGATAGAGAACAGAGTAGTAAAGAAAAATCTAACCACTGCACTTCAAAATCGGTCAAGCCGTTTTCCGACCAGACACAATATAAAAATAAACATACATACACACATACCCACAAATATTCATACACTTGCGAAACATTACCCTCCTTGTGCAGTTAGGTAAGAACCTCAGAATACAGAAAAATACAGAAGGCGCGTCCAGCTGCAGTTACAAAATCCGCGCTGTGTCCGAAAACAAAAGAATCGTCCCGCACCCTTCTCACCTCTCACCCGCATAATGTTGCTAGTGTAGACATTATTTACCCGTTGTTGTGGTAAATCGTGGAGATAAAAATATATTAAAATAAAATGCTTACTTTCTTAAACGGATTTCATTATTTTTATAACTGTTCTCTTGACTTACTATTCGGATTAATTGATGCACAAGCAAAAAAGTATAATATTCTAAGCTAACGTAATAAGATACAAATACAAAATAATTTATTTACAAGAATATTAGTTCGCACATAATAAATATAAACCCATTGGTTGCGAACTAGTATATTACACTGAATCAATAGCCTTTTCTTTGTGGTGCACAGCATATATCAAATTTGAGTTTTATATCAAGCAAATTACGCTTCGTTTTGACGGTTTCCACAACTCTTCTAACCGCAATTTCGTATTACTTCTGTCCACTCTGTTTTTCTTTTTTCATCAGCAGGGAACCTAAAAATTTAAATGTTAGGCATTATTTAAACCTATCACAGCTAAGTAGGCTTTATATGTTAACGTTTATAGATCACCTCAAAAAATTTCTAAGGCAAAATTTCGCACTAAATCCATTTAAATCTCAAAATCAACCAATATGTTCACAATAACAAACAAGTAGTTCTATTCTAACTCCATATAGGGTGAACTGCAACTACGGAACCCTACCCTGCACGCGACTCGACATGCACTTGGCCAATTAATTTTTAATCGGGTAATAAATATATTTAAATACCTACTCATATAATTTACAAACTAATAAAATCGGTAGCAAGTAAAAGTAAGGAAAATTAAAACGTTGATATTGGCAACACCAACAAAATGGACGATTCTTTCTCTACGATAATCAAAGACCGAACAATTTATTAAATAAATACGTAAGATAATGTTGATTGTGCTACTTACACGTGAAATGTTATCCCATCGTGTTTTTTTTTCACCCCAGCAGCATTTTTACACGTAGGAACGACACATGACGGCATATTTGAATGAAATTTAACATCAACAAAGATTGCCACTCGTTACGACGTCCATAGAGCAACTGATCGCGCGCGCTTCAAACTACTCTATAAAAGAGTAGTTTTTGTCGCTTCGTTTCTAAGCATGTTCACGGTTTCTGTATTTTTCTATATTCTAAGGTAAGAACCAGTTATCATGCTACTAATATATAACCTGTAATCTGTTACATCTAGGCAACAGGCAAAACCAATATATACCTGTATATACAGTCACAACTCCTCACCCATTGGCCTCACCCTTTCTGTCTACCTAAGCCAATATTTTCTAGATAAGTATATATTTGACAGATAGTATATTTTATTAGATACAACAATTTATTCCGTGACTGCATTTTTATTTTACATGGATAATTTTTCAATTCTGAGTTAAAAAATTAGTTGTCTGTAAAGTCAGTTTACGGACGATAGTTTAACGTGACAACATACGTCCGCGCGCGAGCTCCGAGGAATGATAATTGAAGCGACTGTCGGGCGCGGCGCACACCCGCCCGCTTCCTCAGCCACCGCGCGCGGTTGCAACGGGGCAATGAGTCATACTTTTTCGTGCATGCAGCCGGCGTTCATCGATTTATTAGACGTTGTCACGTCAAAAACTATTTGTCAGTTAAAATAAAATATTACTTTTTTTTAAAGTCATTTAAAAGAAAAGAACAGAGATTTAAAATTTATCTGACAGCTACTTTTATCTGAGTATGAAAATAATTATTTGTCTATATTACATCTCCTTTATTTTTATCTCAAGAAAAACAAAAAGTCTTGTTGGGCATCCTGGACACTGCCAAACACAACCAGTCATAATAAAAAAATCTTACATGTGATAACTCCACATCTCCATCAGGCCTTAACATAGTGAAATTGCTCTCCATATGAGGGTTATTTTTCAAAATATCTACTTGAAGCTCATGTCTGTCTATCTCATATGGGCATTTCAAACATTTTACTATGTACCCAGTACCATGCAGCTCTATGACATTCGTGGAGCCTGCCTTGTGGTGAAGACGATCAACATTCTGTGTCACTATGGATGTTACTTTACCAATCTGGAAAAGAAAAGTTGCATCAGAATCATTTAATTTTTGTACATAAGTTCAAAATAAAATATTGAAGCATGGAC
Organism: Lycia hirtaria; assembly: GCA_947563715.1. NCBI lineage: Eukaryota > Metazoa > Arthropoda > Insecta > Lepidoptera > Geometridae > Lycia > Lycia hirtaria. The sequence goes on from OX387378.1 coordinate 12,010,422, forward strand.
CCATAATGAGGGTGCATTATAGGTAAAATAATAATCAAAAATCCATACTCAGCGATATCAGTCCACATTCCTAATGCATACTGCACAGGAATAGTTTTTTTTTAATTACCTTTTGTAGTTCAGTTATAGTCCGATGACTGATGTTAGGTTGGATGCTGCTAAACCGTGGCCACCCTACAAAGTTTCTAGCCCAATACCGCTGTCTTACTTTAGGATACTTGACAAATTCTTGGTACTGAATGGGTTTGTGGTTGCTTCGGGCATAGAGGCCCACCTCTTCTGATCTATAATCAGGAATACCTAGAACAAATTTTCGTAGACGAGTTTTAGCTTTGGTTAATTGAGAAACAACATAAGTAATTTCTTTTTTTAGTAGAAATAGGTTTGCGTTTGACCGCCAAATACCTGATTCTGTAGATATCCCTGCGCCTGTCACCAGCAGTATCTTTCTATGTTTAGCCAAAAAATTTGTAAGAATTTCAATGTCTTTCTGATCTGGTGGTTTATGTTTTGGAACACATACTATGTGTCTTGTGAAACGTTTGAAGTTACTGGGAGAAAGGCGGCCGAACATTTTAGGATATTTTGTCAGGTCTAGAAATCTAGATTAAGAATAGGCGCATATGAAATATAAAATTAGTTCAAAAAATCCAGGAAAATCATCACGGCACAGGGTTGCCATAAAAAAATAATTGACTACCGTGTTTTGGATGTTGAATTGCCGTGTTTTGGCTCAAAATTCCAAAAATTGCCGTGTTTCATATAAAAAGCAGTTTTTTATACGTAGATACTTAAAAAGAAAGCTGTTGCGTGATCTTCCATACCTATAAATGAGATAAAATTGTTTTCTACCCCTAAACACTAACCAATTTCTAAGATTCATTTTTTCGGCCAATAGACATGTATCCACCATGTCTATATAAACAATTATAGTTTAAAAAACTAAAAAACCAACTTCAAAATACGCAATACAACGCGTTCATACGCGACTTGCTATTTCTAACTTTTCTACAGGCAATTGAATGATATTTTACCAGTTATGTTGTTATAAAAACCTAAGTCCTATAACATATACCTATAACATCGATTTTGATAAAATGTATATGAGACCACTTCTGAAGTATGATCTACTAAATACAAAAAGAATCATCAAATTCAATACACAATTAGCTGAGAACCAACATAAAAAAACATACAGACCAAATTGATTACCTCCTTCTTTTTGGAAGTCGATTAAAAATAAAGAAATCGGATAATATTGAGGGATAGAAAACAGTTCTTTTTTAAATATAGTAGGCTGTTCAGTCACTATTTTCACTAGTTCAATTCGTAAAGTTTCGTAAACAACGTCTGAAGCATGTATTTGTCCGTAAAGAACGAGATATAAATGTCTAAGATATATTTTAACCTCTCGGGGGTGTCCCTACTAGTGATGTGGTAATATTGGTCCTTGATATTCTAGAGAGATGTATGATGATTAATCACCTACACTTGAAGCTTCAAGTGTATTCGATCGCGTGTCTATGGAATGTGTTCGATTTAACTGTAGAGTAGCTGTTGCCTGCAACTTTACTGGTGTATTTTTTATTTCACTCTGATTGCCGTGTTTTATGATACGGTAATCAATGTTCTGCCGTGTACCGTGTTTTTTATGGCAAGCGGCCCTAATTGCCGTATAACACGGCAATTGCCGTAGAAATGGTAACCCTGTCACGGCAAGTGGCCTTGCGAGTGGCAGGGCGGGCAAAAATTGAATGACACTGTCAACTTGACAGTGCCAAGTGTCAAAACAAAATCAGCTTGTTTTACAGTATCACGTCACTCCATCTCCAAGAATCTCGTAGAGAGAGAAAACACTGAAGCACGTTATATTTCTTTGTCTTCAACTTCGCCCATACTATGGCTCTATTTCTGTTCAGTGTTACAAAAATCTCGCTATTCAGTCATAAGCGCATAATAGTTGCACAGTAAATAAACTCTTACGCAGTGGATTGGGTATGTAAAGAAAAATGTAACATATGCTGATTCCAAAACCATTTCGAGATTATATGTCTATAAACCATATTTTTTTATTTAGGGCACATAAAATGATGAGATCGCGCAAATTTTTGCGAAAATATAAAAAATATTTGACCTTCAGTCGACCTCTAAAATGTAGTAAAATAAAATGTAGTTTAGTTAGTAAAAAAAGATGAAACTGACAGCATTGTCATTGACAAGAGAGACAATATCTCTATGACAACTGTCATACCAAAATAAATAAACAAAGAAAAGAATTATTTTGTGTGTTTGGTGCTCTGCTACTCTATTCATTTGTATTAAATTAATTCTGTTCATTATCTTTACGACGACCTTGCTTTCCTACCGTTTTGATTGATACTGCATTTACGTTGACCACTGCTTTGTTGTAAGAAACTGTTTGCCTACTGATTGGATAAACTATGGATAATTTTGTACGTGCCGACTCTGCTAACTTACCTAAGATTGGGAATCTTATCATTCTGGAGTTCATCTCAACTAGCGGCAAGAACAACATCGCAAAAATCCGAGGAGCTAAAGAGCTAAAACTTATGAACAATGCCAGGATATGAAATAAAAGTGATTGACAGTACATAACTTCTGTTTTAAAATGATTTTATTGTGTTTAATTATATACCAATTTCATTGTAATTATATAAGAGATTATTTTATTTACATTTATACATTATTTATTTTATTCTGGTTCCTTTTTCTGGTTCATTGTAGTGCAGCATCAATGCTTCGCCCAGGAACTTAGTCTACGTTAACTTGTTCACACCAGTCTTTTAAAGGTTTCCTTTACTTGAAAAAAAACAGTTTATTAGGATTTTTGGCACGAAAGTCGAAACATTTCACAGTTGTAGTTTCTGAATAATATTGTGAATTTGTTTCATTTCAATGCGCAAACACAATCGCGAAGACCTTAGAAAACATTAATTAACTACAACGAGCTCAATATTAATTATTAATTATTCTTTTTTTCATTCTTTATGTTTACACAACGTATTTGTTTTTTCAAAACACAACAAAAACCGATGATATCTTGTATCAGTCAGAGACAATATAGGTACATGTCACTGTCAAGTTGACGTATATGTATTTTTTAGTTCATGTTGGCTATCACAACATCTTATTCAGTAGGTACGATGACGTCATCTTTCCTACGGACGATTTTATCTTTAAAAAAATATTAAAAAATAAGTACTGAACAGAATAAAAAAATATTGAAATTAGTTTTTGTAAATGATCCATTCTATCATATAAAAATATAAAAAAAATACCAAAAAAAAACTTTACATACCCAATAGGTTTTAGCCACAGGGCGGGAATGTCATGGAAACGTGTTGTTATTTTATTTTCTTAAACTTGTGTTTCTTTGAACTTTAATTCTATGAAAATGGTGGTGTTTTATCCATTAAGTGTTTGACCAAGTGCGTGAATGTAGGCAATGTATGTATGTCGCTTTATTTCACAAAGCGACGATACGACTTGAATTTGAAAATGACTGTATACGTGACTTAGATCTGTTGTCAAGTAACATTTATTTCTCCCTTTTCATGTACAATTATTATTTTATTGTAATCACTTATACTTAAATAAAACTAAATTAAAATAACCTAAACAACTTAAAGAAAACTGAAATTTTGAATAATAAAAATTAAAATCAAGTATGTGTTAGTGCCCGTGTGGTGTGGTCACTTAGATTGTGACTAGAACATTTTTAACTTGTTTTACTCAAGAAACTTGAAGAAATGTTAATACTTGACACTGGCAAATGTTTTAAGCGGGTCCAAATCTAATTTTCAAAAAATACGATGTGTTTGGTTTCAATACTTTCAATCAAGTTAGTTCATTAATTTCAATTCAATTTCCATTTTCCACAATTTTTTCGCGAGTTTTCTTTCCCCAAAGATTTTCTGACATTTCAGAAAAAATTGGAAGTGTGTGAATTTTCTTTTCAGTTTCGCCGGTTTCGCCATGTCTTTGCTGAAATTAAAGTCAGCGTCAACTATATTAATAGAGGACGACACCAATAAAAATATTTTACCACTACTTCTGGAACTAGTACCTGAGGAGAGGAACGTAACGTTGTTCAGCTATGAACAGCCTACCCATGTTTGGAGAAGTATCTTTCCAAATGTTCAATGCCACGAAGAATTTAAGCCAGCATTATTGAATGAATACACCAGTTCCAAATGTATCGTGATCGTAGCCTCTGTTAATCAAATGGCTCTTTGTTTAGGTTGGAATGAATGCCTTAGATGTTTGAAAAAACTATCTTCCAACTCAAACATCGCGCAATTAATATTGATTCTTCACAAAGATTGCCTGTCACATTCCTCAAAGTTACCAACACATTTGAATTATATTGCTACAGCTACTGTTTCGTATGACAAATCAACTTCTTGCAAAGTTCATTATAGGATTAGGAAAGGTACGAAAGTGACCAAGAGTGATGAGATGTTAGCATATGATGCAAGGACGTCAACTTTAACATCTACACCTATTGTGATAGCGACTGTAAAAGACGATGAGCCAGAAAAACCCAGCCCAGGCAGCCTAACTACTTTTAAAATTGAAGTTGATCAAATTGAGAAGATGGAAAAGTCAAAATTGAAGCTACCATACATGAGTAAGATCCATGAAGGTGAAAGTAAGGTGTATTATGAACCAGATGCAGTTGATGACTGGGATGAAGAAGACCCTGATGAAGATTTAGATCTGTAATAAATAGTATTTAAGCCTGTTTATTGTTTTACTCCTACCAAATTACCATCCCAAATGTTTTTTAGTGGAATAGGTATGTACAATGTACACAAATACATTGAGATACATGTGAGTACATGGTCAAATAAGGGCAATGTGACAACAAACAAGCTCAATGTTTAAATAAGGACCATTTTTTTAAGAGTTTTGCCAGTATTTTGCACATTTACATATAACAAAAACTTTAGATATTACCACAGTACAATAACCATTTTGATATTCGGTTAATAAGGCCTTATTAATGTAATACCTAATAGGTGGTTAGGTATGGTTTTATTATAATCATGTAGGGCAAGGCCAATATTTTTATTTTTCAAGTTTGAACTCTTTACAGTCTAGTTAGTTACGTACGCGGCCGAAGCGTAATCCATTCTAAACCACAATGGTCACTTACAATCAAGCGAATAGGTAATATCAAGATTTAAAACAAGACAAGTAAGCTTAAAAAACTTAAAATCCTTCTAATCTTTCATAGGTTGACACAGCATTTCATTTGCAACAATTGCAACTTGTATGGTAGTGTAGTTTTTTTTTTGCTAAGAACAACTAGGCAGTAACCGGACGTGAGTTTAATGGCAAACTTGTAATTTATTATTTATGTATTTTTAATTTGACTTGTTACACCTCTAATGCTGTCTCAGTAAAGTAGCACTTGAACCCCAAGATACAGGCTCTGTGCTTAGTTTGGGGTTCTCCACTAAACTTTAGATTCTGTAGAAATATCTACCTAGGTAGTAGGTACATAGTTTAAGTTTTAATAAGTTCATAAGTATGTACATACCTTTATTGGAAAAATATTATTATTTTGAGTCGTCGAAAAATCTCAAACAAGAGTTTCCCACTCATTTGGCGGTCTTTTTCAAAGCAGCAGCGCAGACGAGACTTCGTTGGCACATATTGCTTCACTGGCACTCAGCCTACAGTTTAAAGGGGTATATTATACCACCCTATTTATCGTGCCTGTCGCCAAGAACAAGTATCTATATTACAAAACAAAATACCCGACTGCAGAAAAGCAGTTTTTGCAGTCTAACTTATTTCGTCACGCTTGATACACTGTTGAGTTTACGTTTTCTTTGAGAAAGTATGCGTAAAATCGCTGTAAAACATAAATGCGTATTCTTTACAATAACAGTAAAATTACTTGTTTGTTACGAAAAAGTACATTGGGAGGTTACGAAATAACGCATTTTTTTTTAGATGTATTATTATTACAAAAATATTGCCGAATCTAACGATACCACGTATATCAAAATCGGTCAAGCCGTTTAGACTGTCATATAGAACCATAGATATGTACTAGTGGTGATATGGGTATGTATGTAGATATCCACATACAAACACATACACTCGAAAAACAACCCTCCTTCTTACGCAGTCGGGTAAAAAATACATGATGGCCTAAACTTACCGAGCGCCAACTTTACAACAGATAAGCAATAACACGATTCCTTAAATATAATTATAAACAATACATTAATAGCATACCAATAATCCAATAATAACTCGTAATATCAGAATTAAAAGCTTTCATTGCTTAGTTTGCCATAGTTAAGGTGGACGCTCACTGGACCTGCGCATACCATAACCAGTCTAACTAACACATGCAGAAAAATATAGTTTGTATTGTATGAATTAGTATGAGACAAAGCCCACTAGACCGTTCCGGCACCGACCAAGACCTTAGCAAGTCCCACAAGGACCGGCAGAATCCCCGATTTGCACGTGCAACTACGGTGGTCCGCGCATGGCACGCGACGTTGTTAGACCGCTGTCTGTGTTGTAACCGCGTGTTCCCGTTCCCGTTTTTATTTATTTATTATTTATTTTACAATTTTTTTATCCGACTGCGCAAGGAGGGTTATTGCCTAATACGGTCATGGTATGTTGCGTAGCAGTGCTCGTCCGCTTTTATAGGATACGGAAACAGTCGCTGACCAACGCTCGCCACAACTCTCTATTAGAATTGATGCAAAAATTAAGATTAGTGTCTCAATTTAGATTAGTGGCAGTTTTGGAAATTGATGCAAAAATTAAAAGCACTGGCCTGCCCTTGGGCAAATCGTGCCCACATATTGGCTGCTCGCGGCGTCGACAGTCCACGAGTTTAAGCCAACACGTACCTATTCTGAGTTTGAAATTAGGAGCATCAGTAATCTAGACAAACCCTCAGTTTACAAAGACTTCACTTTTTATTCATTTTTCTATGTTCTGTTACAATTTTGCGATTTTTTTTAATATAATTTTATTGCCACGCAACTATGACATTTATACAATACTTCCAATAAAGTAGAAAATCCAAGTACGTGGAAATTAATTTTATTAATGACACCGTAGGTACATCACCATATTATAATCAACTCTTAAATTATGTCTCATAATTACTCGATCAGCGATTTATTTTCAGTGACCTAACTAACTAAGCAATCAATAAACGATAAACAAATACAACAGAGAATCAAAACATGAAGCTCTATCGACACATTAATACAAATTAAAAAATAACTATTTATTATTGTTTCAAATATGTATAATTAAAGAGTAAGGAACCACAAGAGACAGAATCGAATTCATATTTTGAGAAACAATATTATGCGAGCCGACAACACTCGCACATACAAAGCCCAGATTTGGTGAAGAGGGGGGACACTAGCATTTTAAATACTGCGACTTAAGAGAAACTGCTCGCGACAGCGTTTAACATTAACCGGGCTGAAAGATTGCACCGCACTCGACTGGCCTATTAAACTTGTGTTTCATTAAAGGTTTATACGAATGAAATGCGCTGTCCCGCTCATGCATTTCCACATTTTTTAAGATTTAAGTGTCCGTAGTACGAACGTCTCGCTCGCGCATACCCACATTTTTGAAGATATAAAATGACTGAAAGAACTAATAAAAAATCGTCGTTTGTAAAACTAGAAAACAACACCACAAATATTCGACTTTAATTTGATCCATGTTAATTTTCATAAATAAAAATTATTTTTTGAAACTTTTAACGCTAAATCGATTTTTATGTTAACTTTGATCAAATTGAAATTTACGTCGAATATTTGTGGTGTTGTTTTCTAGTTTTACAAACGATGATTTTTTATAAGTGCAGTCATCTTATATCTTTAAAAATGTGGGTATGCGCGAGCGAGACGGACGATAGTCGTACTACGGAATCTTAATGCACTTACAAGAAATATGTAAGTACGTAAAAATCTCGACAATAATTATTATACAAATATATATCACACAAAATTCCATTTTGTTCCAAACAAGACTACGCACAGAAAAATTGAATCTATTTTCTTTTTCACTATACTTATTCGAGTTTAATACGAATTTTTTTCTGAATCAAAATGGAATTTAATATGATACAGTGTAATATTATCGAGATTAATCACGTACAAATTTGGCGTGACTATAACTTTATCGAGCAATTTATATGTATTTAAAAAAAATATAAATGGCTGAGCGGAGCAACCCACTCGCATTTGCATGGCCCCTTAAATAGCTTGTAATGTAAACAACGGCAGACTAGACACTAATGAGAATAATTTCAAAAATAATACTCCTCATTTGTCACCAGTACGCCATTGTGGCTCACATCATTAAGGCCACGCTTACCCGCATAAGCAACAAATAAAACAGCTATTAGTAAATTTACAAAGATACTTGTACAATTAGTTCAAGCTCAAATTTTTTGTATGTAAAATGTTAGTCTGTTGGCTAGGGTTCTCCTAGTACAAAAACACGATTGCTGAAAAAGTCTCGATAGATTTATTTTTGAAAAATAATCCATTTTATTTATTTTTAAAGCCACCTACTCCAAATTTACCATGTTAAGTAGCGATTTAATTTTTTTGGAGTTGTACTAGTATGCAATTTTGATACGTTTAATGCACTATTTTATAGTAATTTATTTTACAATAATTTTGCTTGCGAGCAGCCGTCCCGCTGCGCGCGGCGCGGCAGCTTCGTACGTACTTCTGTGCTACGTACATGAAAACACCGCTCTCAAGAAGTGCGGGCTGAGGTAGCGTAAAATACCTAAAGTTCTGAGGAAGCCTCGCCTTAAGACATGTAGGGAAACACTTGCAAGTACCAATATTAATTTCTCCAGTCTCAACTAACCAGTGCAACCTGTCAACGCGGCAACATAAATGAGTCGCACTAAAAACATTTAAGCTCAAACAATACACAATAATAAAGCTAACAAAAGTATACCATAAAATGATTTACAACCTCATAAACCTAACGAAATCCATTCGTGTTCATATACAATTTTGGCTGCACGTTTTGTGAAGATTAGCGGGCGTATGGGGGAAGGGGGTGATACATTATACAAGGGGATCGGGAACGGCGAACATCTGATGCGGACCCACTGGCACGAGCGCACGCCGACACAAACTGCGTCGTGACGGCGTATGCGGAGCGCGTCTGTCGCAATAGCGGCAGCGCTATGAATGTGCCGCGCTTTGCCGACCCGCGGGACGTGACACGATCGCGTATCTACGGGGATAACTCGATTATTTTAAAGACACCCTCGGAGCTGTCAAAATGTCACACATCTGACCACCTCTCACTGTGAACTAGCTAAGGCAGACGCTTTTTGGCAACTTTTAACCCGGGCCACGACTCGACGTTTGGAGTGTGTCGCTTTCTTTGAGAGAGACTGAGATAATTGCGACCAATAGTCGCAATACATCTCTCTCAAAGCGAAACATTCGAGTGTACAATACTAGCGAAGCTTCGTATTCAAAGCTTAAGGATCTCTTTAAATAACCGAGTTAGATATAAACACTTAATAAACACACAACTCACACACTAAAGAATCGTAAGCAAGAAAAGTAGTGTAGAGAGCAAAAAAAGGTGTTCGAAGTTTAACAACAGGGATTATCAATGAAGAAGAGAAATCTACGACCTTACGAATTATAGAATTAATGAAAACTTCATACATAATAATACGAAATACAATTGAAATGAGTATTCTACCCGGCAGTTTTGTCAAAAACAGTAATGGTACGACCGCACCTGCGGGATCGTAGCAAGCAATAAACTACCAATCTTTGGCTCTGAGACTGTGACGTCACGGACGCTGATTGGCTGCCTTCTGATCGCCACTGCAACCGCACCGGTTCATACAAGCAGTTAAACAGTCGGTTTGTGTGGTTGCTTTGAATCCGTGATTAAAGATTGAATTTATCCAAATCAGTAAATTCGAGAAAAACTTTTTAAAATTCAGTGATATTTGTTTACAATTACAGAACGAGCACCAATCTTCAAGATGGGTACTATAAGTACATTTTGGCATTTCGAATCTCTTATCACGAACCTTTAAGAATGGGATCTTCTGGATGAAGTTAGAATTAAAACATCTGTATTCCGTATTCGTGACTCGATACTGATCAATAGAAGCGTAAAAGATGCAGATATAAATAATAACGCTAATTTCGTACGTTTCTATTGGTTAGCTCCTGTCCTGTGGCGGGTTTGCCGGCAACTCGCCTTATATCGTTTTTATGTGTATTTGGATAATGTAACGGAGAAATAACTTAGATCAATTATTCGCCCACTTTATAGTTAGACTTACAGATTACGTTCTATAGATACTGAAATCAAAATTATAAAACGCACCACGCATATAATTTTTTTTTTATCGTTGCTAGGCGGGTTAACCTTCAGATAGGCAATAAGAACACTATTCTGAAACTGTTATCAAGATGTTATTATATTATGATATTTTCGAGTTTTCTCAGTGGCTTCTGCGGTGTTGCCATAATTTTGCCAATTTTTTATGTGTCAAAAGGAGACTAAAAACAAAAAAATGCCATAATTTCGATAATGTTTGCAGCTTCTCTATAGTAAAAAAATAAAACCTGTAAATTTTGCAAACCGAAAGCAGAAAAAGAATTCTTGTTTTCCTATGTTCCACCTACTGTACTCCTATGCGTAAAAAATATCTGTCTCGTTCCTGAGAGCTTAAATATGAAATGAATGATTGTGTTCTGCATCTGTAGGTTATCTGTGACACTACCACAAGATCATTCTAAGTTCATCCAAAGATCCCAACCTACAAATCTCTCATAGAAACGCAATCGTGTGAGGGTGTCGCGAGGGGGCGCGGGAGTGGGTCGCGGTCGGGAGCTACTCGCATTACTCGTTGCCGAGCTCCTTGAGGCGCTCTTCCCGCGGACGCGCGCCGCCGAATATCGAGGACGCCTGGCTCGTGGACGCCAGGGAGTTCACCGGCTCCTTCACTGTGCGCGGCTCCAGCTTCAACTTTGGCCGGCCTGTCGTGTCTGGAACCAAGCGCGATGGTCCGTCATTTAGTTTTTCCTTCGAGCCGGATACATTAGATTTGTGGATAAGACTACTAGCGATATTACTGAACTACTTGAAAGTGAGTATATCGCCGCCTGTTGTTACACTGATTGTATTAATCTTGTGTAAATAAAGAGATTATTTTATCTATTTACCTGTCTCTCTGTGCCTATATAAAGACTCGTCCAGAATTGGTAGGAGTCTCTTATAGAGGCTATCCGGGAAGAATTTGTACCAGCATCTTAACCAGTTATTCAACCACCAACCAGAAGCGTGCAAACACTATAATATTCTAGATTAAAGAGAGATATTAAATCGATGGGCAAAGCATTATCAGTTGAACAGTTCACGTTCAAAAGGGTGGGCCACATTTTACTGTTATGGATAAATGTAACGTTTACCATCAGGCGAATGACCTCATCATTAATTTAATTAAAAAGACTTGTAAAACATTGGGGATTTTTTCAGAATAGTAAAAACAATGTCATATAATAAAGAACTTGTCTATTCTTCTATATCTATCATCAATATATATAATTAAACTGTACTGTAACGAGTCAAAATCTGTACATTAAATATTTTTGGAAAATATTGATTGAAGGATGCATTACAGAAGCCAAAAAAACATTTTTTTTTGTGCGACTGTCTGTACTGTACGATTTACTCGATGGTCGCCAAAACTTCTAGACCGTTTTGAACGAAATGTAGCATGATTATAGTTATGCTATATAGAACTTGGTATAAGCTTTATGAAATAAATAATAGTTAAATAAATTAGTGGAGTGAACAAAAAAATTGTTACTTGAAAATGAAACAAACTTATCAAGTGAAGTTTATTCAGGTTTTTAGGACCACGCGCAATGCGTGAACGAAGTTACGGATGCGACTAATAAATGAATAAAGCGTGTTACCTGGACGACTGGGCGGCATATCGTCGAAGGGTCGCCGGGGCGGCCTGGCGCCGGGCGGGCCCTGGTCGCGCGGCCCGTCGCGCGGCCCGTCCCGCGGTCCGTCCCGAGGCGCGCCGCCGCGCCCCATGCGGCCCCACTCGCCGCCGCCGCGCGGCTCCTCGGAGGCACCGCGCGAGCCGCGCGACCCGTCGCGCTCGCCCCACCTCTCCCCGCCACCGCCTCGCTCACGTTCGCGTTCTAATACAACACGGCACAATATTATTTTGCTCAACACAAATAACATAATAAACTCCGTTGATATTTTATATTGTGATAATTTATCACAATATAAAATATCTACGGAGTTTTGGCGTCATGGAAACATGTTGTTGTTTTATTTTATTTTCTTAAACTTGTGTTACCTACTTTGAACTTTAATGCTATAAAACTGGTGGTGTTTTATTCATTAAGTGTTTGATCAAGTGCGTGAGTGTAGACAAGTGTTATAAAGCGACGAAATGTGTATTTTCAAGTTGTCGACAAAACTCCATAGAAGCTTCCAGTAAAGTCGCCACCACTTTACTGCAGCACAACTTTAATTTAAAAATGACTGTATACGTGACTTCGATTGTGACTAGAACATATACAAGTTATAAATTTGTTTCATTCAAGAAACTTGAAGAAACATTATTACTTAACACTGGCAAACGCTTTAAGCGGGTCCAAATCTAATTAAGAGCTAATCTGCCAATAAACTATTGTATAGTTTGACAGAAACTACAAGAGGGCTAAAAAGAAGTCTTTATTTATTTCTAAATTTTGGAAGATTAACTGTTGACAGCGTGGCGATTACGGCTTCATTCAGTTAGGCTAAGAACTCACGAAGCGATTTCCACCCGCGCACGCCACGGGGGCGGAACCGCAACTCGCGTAGAATGTGAAATTGTAGGTAAAGAACATTAGTAAATATAACGCCCGCTGTGTGCGCACTATATCTACACGAGCGCGAGCGCCTTAGACATTGTGCGTTTACTTTGGGCGAGGCTTAAATTTAAGCGAGCGACTTGTTTTGAAAGATATCTTCTTAACTTTTTTATGAGTGTTATTTGGAAACGAAATAAAAAAATATTGTTAAGCTTCTATGGCCATCTGTTTGAATTTCCTCGATGGTATGGATATTATCCATCGATATTTCTTGCATCGCTAACTTGAGAACCTATTAGGCATTAATACAAATTGTAACTAAAATATAACAACATAAAGTTAACAAAAGAAAAATATACAATACCTGTACCACATCCCAAGTTCCCAACAAATTCACAAATTTTTATGAACCATCTGTTATTGTTATGAATATGTAACATTTAAGGCAAATTTATCAAGATAAAATTATATGTCAAATAAATTTTAACTCTGTCCTTTTCTTTCATATGACTTATGATAAAGAAAGCTATATTTTAACTGACATAGTTTTTATCTGGGGATTGAAAAATTAGCCCTAATTAGGATAATTAAGAGAATCATTTAATAATATAAAATAATGCTCACACTCAATGATCCTCTTAAATCAGTTAATTGTTAATGAATATTATGCAGTTGTTAATTTATTGGGCATTCATTAACACATGATGCACTTAATGCAATAATAAAATGAGTGATAAGCATGATTTTAAAGATTTAATAGGTGGGTTAACGTTAATGTTTCTTGAAACAAACAAAACAACACAATACTTTAGGTATGCTTAAGTAAGAGATAGCAAGAACTACTTATTTCGCTCTTACTCACACATGATTTAAAAACGGATGTATGTTAAAAATGAATATACAGTCCCATTTAAGTCTCAGCTGTTTTACTCGCATTCCCTACTTTATTTTAAATATAAAATTATTGAATGTATGTAAAATCAGCCCTGTTTATATAAAATGTCTCATTGCTTGCCAGAGGGGCCATCTTCTCACTGTGAATAGGGTAAAATCATAGTACACCACACTGTCCAAATATGGGTTTGTAGACTTCAAATATCTTCAAGGCCGTTGGGAACTGTCAGCCATATAGGTTTCCTCAAAATGTTATCCTTCCCTGTTTGAAGTCAATAGACACAAAAATGTAGTCTAGTTGGGAGATCCTTTGAAATATTGGTCCTAGATGCAAATATTAGGACATCTGTCTTTTTGTAGTTATGTATGGTAAATATGCGAATGTCAGGCTCAAGAGAACTCTATTACAATGAATTCAGAGTAATTTTTACATTGACTGAAATAAATATCTAAATGTGAAAATTTTCACAATTGGATGTTTATTACAAACACTAATTATCAAAATAAAAATTGTTTTGAATGTTTGGTACTTAATACTATTTCCGTGAGGCTGATTTTAGCATGCTTAACAAAAATACATACAATAATTTTATATCTAGTAAAAATGAGACGCGCGCGAGCGACAAAGCTGCGGCGCTATATTTATGAAATGAAGCCCTATTATGATCAACAGTTACATGATATGGATTAGTAGCTAGAACTCGCAAGATTAGTTAGAAATATTGTTAAAATGTTATTGCTTGCGAGTTCTGCATGTTGCGCCGGCATATCCTTAAATCAGTTTACATTGAAGTCATAAACTTTTTTTTTAATGGTAATTCTGTTTCAGGATATGACATGAAACCAGGTTGGATTTACTGCAAAATTGTTTATTGTGATACTGTTTTTAGGGTTCCATATCCAAAATATTTGGTATCGATAGGTCCCTATTACTAAGCATCTGCTTTGTTTGTCTGTCTGGCAATCTTGTACTACATATTTGGCATTGTAATAGAAACAAACATCCAATAATAACAATAATAAAAAGATTGCTTTGTGTTCAACAAGAATTTTGCTGCTTCAGGATATTTTAATATAAATTAAAATAACCCCAAATTATTGTTGACACAATGGTACATACATAAAATACTTAGTATGACATTAGCACATACATACTCCAAAGTAATATGGCAATCAATAAAAACCAGCCATTACCACTTTCTACTTTCTTCTCGAAACCGAAATCAATAGAACTTAAGAATTTATTCTCATCTACTGCCGGTAAATTAGATTTTAGATCTTTAAAATGCGGACTTAGTTCGGATTTTTTGACCGAGCGACCGAAGCATCTCTGCATCAACTGGCCAAATTTTCTTTCATCTGTCAGTTTGTTTGTGAGTTTGTATGTTCAATTCAACCAATTTTGATGAAAGTTGGTGTATAGGTTCTATGGTTTTTTTTTTTTTTGTCGTCGGCGATTTTTAATAGGAGGGGTGATTCCCATAAGTTTATTGCGGCGCTAATTACCAACCGATTTTAATGATATTTGGTAGGTAAATACAGTACATAATTATTACAACTTGTGGTAAAAATTAACAGAATTGGTCAAATGGTTGTCGAGATATGACAACCAACTTGAGATTGCGTGTACAAGTAACAGTGCCTGGATATGCTTGATGCATGTTAGCGCTGAATAGCGTAATTAAACAGAACGTATAGGTACAACGAATATACTGTTTATGTAATCCAACTATAAATAATATATTACACCTAGAAACATCCAGCATTATTATATATTTAAATTAAATTAATCTTTCAAGGAGCTTAAACTTATGGAAAAAATGTTTTTTGATCGTGAAATAACGTCTGTAAAATCACTTAAAATTGTGAAATCGGCCGAAATTGTATATACGGCCTCCTTAGCCAACTTCATGTATGTAGATATTATGTACAGAATCAAGGTGGCTCCAAATAAGCTCTTCCGCGAGATCTACTGTTCGTTAGAACTACTAGTGTATTGTATGGTGCTATGCAACTCTTATCCTCAGCATTCCTTTAACATTTGGCTGTTTCGTTTTTTATTTTTGAAAGTCGTTTTTTACCTATCGTACCCTGTTATATTAATCTACAGACACTAACAGAGTGCATCTCTGTCTATCGTGTAGTTCTTATCTCTTCTAGCGCGGGTAAAGTACTGAAGTATCCGATAAAATACGTAAACAGCAGAGTGCATCCAGCCTATTCTTAGTGTTCCTACATAGAGATTGCGACTACATACGTATTCTAGGTTTGAAGACTTCGAAGTAGGCAAGAGTACCAGCTCGAAAACCTCGAAGTGGAAACACACTAGATATATAAGTTAGATTAAAGTTTTTGAACATAAACGTCTGATTCAACAAATTTTCTGAATGTATACTATATGATATCCAATCTGGTTGCATTGCACGTTGTTAGCGAAGCGATGTTACCGTGTGTGAACCCGCCACCCTGGCGCGGCGCGCGGCGCTCGTCGTACTCGTACGTACCGCGGCCCCCGTCGCGCCGGAACCCGCCGCCGCCGCCGCCGCCACCGCCACCGCCGCCGCCCCCACGACCGCCGCCGCCACCGTCCCGCCGACCGCGGTCGAATCCGCCACCTCTGCGCAAAGACGACGACAGAATTAATAGCTTTTTTTAGGCTTCCGTACTAAGCGTGCAGAAAGGAAGAGGCTATGGAGTCTGTATTGTCTGTCTAACACTTAAACAGCTGTATCTTTCGAACGGTAATAGATACAAATCTCAAAGGAGAGCTCAAAAATGTATGGAAGCTACTATGGTACTAAAATAATTGAAAAATATACGCAAAATAATTTTTTGATGTGATGAAACAGCATATTATTCTAAACATACAGGTATACATCTTTCATAAATTAAGTTTGAATAATATTACCAATATACCATAATAACTACATTAGGTATCATTATTTATAACTGGTAACTCTGATTTACAGCTACCATACAAATTTGCATAAATGTTAGTAGTTGCACAAATCCTTCCTTAATCCTAAGTATAGAATGATTGATGACATAATTCGGGACATGATCTTTGATATGAAAGTGACATCAGGTTACAGCATGACACACTGGCAATGACAGTTTATAAATACTTGTAATACTTGAAGCATTTCATTTTTATCCACAGTAATTATTTCATACCTTAGTGTTACCATGTATTATCCAAATTATTAGGCAGAAATATATTTTCACTTTCTCTTTAAAGGGAGGCACTAAAAATTATTTTTATATGTATATTGTATTTAAGAACATAAGCTTTTAAATGAGGTATATATAATTGTATGTACAATTTCTCCTGAATAAAGTACCCATATTGACCTCTCCTTTCATTACAAACATACATAGTATCACACAAAAGACAATGGAACCCATCTTTGCGTGTGGCACGACATGCACTTGGCCAGTTATTTTTAGAAAGCCTTAGGTATTTGCATCTCACAGGGTTTCAACCCCTTTATGTTTGTCTGGCTGATGTCAACTATTCTGATTTTGTATTATGTAATAAGCTTTTGCGTTACCACCTGATGTTAAGTGACATTACGGTCTTAAAATTAGTCATTTTAACACTAACTGCAGATAAAATACACCTGTTTTTTTTTTTCTACTCCCACACAGGTGCGGCTACAGACCAGACATGTTGGCCCAAGTTTCTTTACAATGATGTGAAAAAACACTCAGTGATTGGTGAGCATTTAAAAAATACCTCAGCAGTTATTGTGTTAAGATACATGCCATTTTTGTATTCAACACCTAAGCTACTTCAACTGTTTAAATCTATAGTTCTGAAGAGCATTGAACCATTTAAACTCAAGTGGCCCTTTAATATGTATTTTCGACTTATCTGTATAGTTAAAGGTAGATAATTTTATTTACCTGTCTCCTCTTTTTTCTTCTGCTACATCAATTTTGATAAAGTTTCCATCTACATTGAGAGCCCCATTCAATTCAATAGCTTTAATCAAGTCCTCGAGGTATTCAAACTCTACGTAGCAAAATCCTTTGAATTTGTCAGTTTCTCTATCCATAACCAACCTTACATTTTTAATCGCTAGGTCCTGAAAATAATACAAAAAATATTAGTAGGCAGGTATACTAAGCTGTTTATAAGTTAGGTGCTGGAAACTAAAAGTACGTAAACAATAAAATTTGACTCTACAGACAAGGTATTAACACATTTATTACGGAATAGATTTTTTTCGTACTTCCCAATAAATTTTAATATGTTATCAACAAATATTGTTTATATTACCCTCATAGATCACAGTTTTTTTTCCAATCCTTTTAAAAGGATGCTAGTAATAAGTGGGTTAAAGTCAATTTTAACAATAATATTTTATTCAGTGGTCAATTTATTTGTTTACTAAAATATTCCTATCAAGAGAAAAAGGCACTAGACAAAAACAGTAGACATAAATTGATGCATCAGACCAGAGGCAACTGATTTCTCCATACACTTGTGGATTAACATACTTCATACATCATTGAGGACATTCTCTCCACTCAGACAAGTACATGAAGTACAGATTTGAATTGAACTTTCCAAATCTGAAGTCCAACTCTCCAAGCTAGGTTGCCATATTTTAGATTCAGATGTAATTAAAGAAATAATAGCACAGTTGCACTTCATAAAATATAAATAATTTTAAATAGAAATATGCTAATATCAAACAGTTCATATTGACTTATAAATAGATACTTTGTAACATATCATTAAAAAAAATATGGGGAAGTCTTATAGCCTAAAATAATTTCTGTTCAAAGTAATAAATATTGAGACTTATTTTCAAGAGATTTGACTAATGTTTCAGAATTGCAAAGACAAGTTTAATGTTTAACAGCTACCTAATTATAGTAGGATAGCCTTGAAATAGATGATGTAATGTAAATAAATGTAAGGTACCATAGATAACAATTATTGGAAGTAATTTACCAAAATCAGTGTTTATTTGATTATTAGATGAGTGAGGCATTTAAAGAGATACAGTTATCAATACCATCAACCATGTTAACAACCAAAATCAAATTTTTAGTTCAAATCAAAACAATTTAAAAAGATTATTAAGTACACTATATACAACATTTTACTAGGATTTCCTACAAATAAATTTCGGTAGATTTTTTTATACTCACAGGAAAAATTCTATTAATATCGCCTTGAATGATACCAGAAGGTAGATTTCCAACGTACGCCTTGTAAGGGGGCTCTGAAGGAAGAGGGCGGCCACCGGCAGTCCTCCTGCCGCCGCCGAAATCCCTGAAACCATCGCCGCAACAGTGAACATTTCATAACCTCCAAATTGAACAAAACGCACTATATCACGTAATCATCAACTCAAAACAAATGTTTTACACAAGATAAAGCTCGAAAACTGGCACTAAATTCGCGAACATGTGGGAAAATCCTGTTTTTATTCAATGTTATCGGGTAGCAAAAACATCAAATTTTCATAAAATGTGTTACCTACATTTAGGGGAAACAACGATTTCAACTATAAAATCAATAAATACTACTTTAAAATTGCGTTTTAAAGCGATTTTCACAGTATTTTAGCAGTAATACCTGGGATTAACATCGTCGTATCCACTGCGACCTGCCATGTTTAGAAACATGGAACACTGAACGCGCGCGCTTCAAATTCTGGAAGTGATCATGTGGTATCGTAACGAATACATTAAGCCAATTTTGGCTATGGCTATGCGTTCCTGCGTATGGTGTAAATAAAAAAATAGCAAAGAATAAACAAAACTATCGTTTTGAAAATTCAGTTGTAATTATAAAATGCCTAACATGTAATAAAATAACAATACTACCCACAATTTGTTATAATATATACTACTATACTTACTGACTAATTACTATAACTAAATAATGTTAATGTCTCAATATTGATTGATATTTAATTGGTCTGTGTAGGTCCCATTTGAAAATTGTTTTCTATTATATCTGAAGTTTATCTAAAATAACGGTTTTCTTACCAAACAAGAATAAATAACAAAATAGTACAAAGGATTATCATGCCATGTTATAAATTCAAAAAGTTTCAAAACAAAAGTGGCACCCAAATGGATTATTATCGTGCTAAACAACCGTTTCGTACATTATTTTCCTCCGTAACGGATAAAGAAAGCAAAAGAATTCCCAAAATAGTTTGGTATCTATCTGGCTAAAGTCATGTATGAGATGAGCGGTATCAAATTCCATGGAGCCCAAGTTCCTGACTTCATGGAGCTCGTTGCCGCTGCTCCCATATCACTTCTAGTCTACTTTATATCTTAGTCATGAAAATCATTGTCTATGACTATAATATTTTTTCCCCGGCAGCAGACATACCTATTAATTATGCTTTCTCTCCTCTTCTTCTTCTTTTTTGTATTGGACCCCGCGATTAGCGATTTGCCAGTGTCAAGTATTGAAATGTTTTCAAGTTTCTTGAATAATACAAGTTATTTAATGTTCTAGTCACCGTCTAAGTCACGTAAACAGTCATTTTCAAATTTAAGTCTTGCCTCAGTAAAGTGATGGCGACTATAGTAGAAACTTTTATGGAGTTTTGGCCACAACGTAAAATCAAACGTTTAAATGCTGTTTTTCACTTTCCCACACTCGCGCACTTGATCGACACTTAATGAATAAAACACCACCATTTTTATAGCATTAATGTTCAAAATAACACAAGTTTAGGAAAATAAAACAAAGCATTATCATGTTGCTAAGACGTTCCCGCCAAAAACTCCCTTTCTTTCCTCTGTGGAATGGAATGTGGCAGGCTAGACTCGACCGTAATTAGGTTCTAGTTTAGTTATTTACTACCATTGTACTACTAATTTACAGAAGCGTAAGAAATTGTTAATTGTCTAATATTCAAAATAAATTATTCAAACTAAGAATAACCGTGAGCAAATTATTGAATTTAATATGTACTTCATAGTACATACCTATACTATATTAAATAATTTGTTCGCAGTCCAATTCTTTTAATTTTCATAATTTACCTTCATAATATTATATACCTCATAGCAGAGACTTGCTCTGTGTTTGTTCTGTGCTTCATAGCTTAGGATACCTTATATTTATCAGACCAATTTACTATTTATTTATTTAGTTTATGTTGCATAGTTATTTTTCCATAGTCAAGTGGTATACTTTGTGTAAGCATGAAGCCAACGTCACAGGGAAAAAAATGGCATACGAAATGAGAAATAAAGGGAAAGAAACAGGAAATAATTTGCTAACTTGAACAAACTATTTGGGATCTTCAAAAATTAAGTGCCTAAGTAACGTAATTTTTCTTTCAATGAAACATTAGTGAAATCATCCCTGACTATATTTTATAAAATATAAAATTCCGTGGTCTGTTTAACCAGACCATGGAAAATAATAAACCTTCCGTGGTACGGTCACAGTACTACCGAACCGGCCACGGGCAATGAGCGGTTATAACTTCAAAAAGATTTACTTGTCTCTCGCAAACGAGCAGTGCCAATAGCTAATCAAAGGGGAAAAAACAACAAAGATGTCAGTATAAGCTCAATGTCACTGTCAAAGTATACAAATATCAATTTCTGTTGTGTATGTCATTAAGACAACAAATTACAATGTTGCCATACGTAGAATTTTATGCTAAATTAAGCTTACTTAAAATAAAAAGGTGTACTGTATAACTAAACCTAGTTGTAAATACGAGCAATAAAATTAGCAATGCGAAAAAACCACACAAAGCAAATTTAACAGTCAGGATCCTTCCTGATACTTGTTTGTCTTAACCTACCCTTACTAGGTATATTAATTTCACAATTTTAGAGAATTTTTCGTTGTTAGAGATTTACGAATAGAAGGATATTTCACCCCAAAAGGGAATTCAAAAAGTTTATTAGGCACTGTTATTTTACGTGTTATATTATTTTATAATTCTTGTATTTATTTTTTAAACATTGTGGACGAATACTCATTTAATTTAATACAAATAGTGATTACCTTGTTTCTATATCCGTGCGCGACGTCACCTGCCAATTCTAGCGGAAGACCAGGGTTGATTGCATGCAACTAGCACCTTGATAAGCTGAGGATGGGTTGTGACAAAAAACTTTGCTTATTATTTTATTTTTTTGTTTGTTTCATATATATATATATATAGTAGGTTTATGGCCATATTTGATAATATTTATTAAAAATGTTTGTTACTCAATTATAAACTAATTTGTATATTGTTTTGTTATAGTTAATAATTATAGTTTAAAAAACTGAAACAACCGACTTCTCATGAATGCCATTGTCGGAACTGGACCAAATTGAAATAGAAACACACGGAAAGCACCAGCTTTCAAATAAAAAAAGTATCATCAAAATTGGTTCACCCAGTCGAAAGTTATGAGAAAACAAATATAAAATAAAATAAAAATACTGTCGAATTGAGAAACTCCTCCTTTTTTGAACTCGGTTAAAAAAAAATTTGTCTGTAAAGTAGGTTTATGGACGATAATTTTACGTGATAACGTCATGATAGAAGCGTCACAAGCCGAACGCTTAGGCCGATCGTGCCTCTCTATCGCTTGTTCCGCGCTCTCACTTGCACGCTCGGATCAGGTGGAACGTCACAATGAGTCATGCTGTTTCATGCGTGTGTTAGAGCGTCCATCGATTTATATGACACGTTACCACGTAAAAAGGCACTTGCCCGTAAACAACATTTAAAGTATTAGAAACATTGATCAAGAGCTTGTCATGACAAATACTACAACGTCGCTTAACATCGATAGACAATAGACTTAATTTAAAAAAAAAAAAACTAAACATAAACATAAAGACAAAAATGCAAATATAAGGCGAGTTGGTCGTCAATTGTAGATTAATTTAATATAAAAAAAATCTAAACATCTTTAAAATGTCTTAAAAATAAACCACCGTATGGGGTTAAAGCTATAGTGTCTGAGATTTCGACTCAAAAATATACGTGTGTAACAGTAACTTTTAAGATATATTAAAGATGTGTAACAACCACGATAGTTTCTGTAATATTTTCTCTAAATTCTCTTATCTACGTCAGCAACATTCCCAAAGTCGAAATACATACCATCTATATGCAATGTAATATATTAATTAATTTTTATTTAGCAGGTGCGATACGTGGATCCAGTATATATATTTTATAAAAAGATAAACTGCGTTTTATTTACTTTAATATTATGTTATTTTAATAAATTAAAGTAAAAACCTTTCTATTTTTTACAATGACATAATTCAAGCAAGAACAAAAAAATAGATGAGTGAAAAACTCAAGAACAAAGAAGGTTTTGCTTCCAAGTTTCAACATATTTACGTACCACAGACCAGTCAGAAGATAGAATTTTTTTTTTCTACTACTTACGTACGTTATCCTACGTAGAGTACGTAGGTATATCAAGCTACTTGTTATTTCTAAAGGACAAAGGAATGGACTGGCAACATTATTTTAGATTCTTTTTCATGGTTTGGATTTTGTTGAGGCTATACCCATGTGGAATTTTGTTGTGTCTAATAAGATGAAATGAATAAAATGAAGGATCCAGATAAATCAACTAATCCCCAAGCGGGCACTAAGATATCTTCTTCTGTGTTAGATGCATTTGATTTGTTAAAAGCGCCCAAAGACGATGTAAAACTGACAGGTGGTTCCAAAATTATTTCGCAGTTGCATGGAAATGAGGTTAGTTTTTATAAATGTATTTAATTTATAATTTCTGTATGATATTATATTTTGTGTCATTTCTATTGTCGAAAATTTTACAGAACGATAAAGATGTGCAGTATGTATTGAAAAGGTTAGTGAGAAGTTTGGGCGCAAATGTTCCTGAGCAAAGGACAGGATACTTCGCCACACTCGTTGCTTTATTGTCGAAGAGTGATAATATCACGGTGACTCAACTACTCGAATTGGTGAAAAAGGAATTACATGCTAATGGCTCTTCTAAAAGTGTAAGTAGTTAGCCTTATAGCCTCAACAACCTTTTAGAAACAAAGAACATTAGTTCTATTCTAAGAGAAAAATATAAAATATTCTAATTTATCCTATCAAATCTTCCATGATCTGTATAAAAAAAGAATACCTAAATCAACTGCCATTTTAGTATTCAATATTTATTTATTTATGTATTTATTATGTCACTCATTGTTCTTATTTCACCTAATAATATCCTTTTTACCTGGCTCCAAAGGAACTAGGGTTATGCTTTCGAGTGTACGTATGTATATATCTATATGATTACCTCCAGAGTCCAGTCTCAACTGCTTGACTGAGTTTGATGTGCGAAGTGTCGGTAGATTCGTCTTCACTACCTGAGTGTCACAGACTTTTTTTTTAAGAATAATAATACATACATCACTAACAAAAATAAAAAAATGAGTTTTTTCCCACATTGTAACTTCCAATGAACTTTTTCATAATAAACAAGTGATTTTGCTAGAATTATTCTAAAGAATGCACATTTATATTCTCTTACTGTGATTTTACACATACTTTCTATAAAAAAACGTACACTCAGTGTATCAAGTCTTATGAAATCAATACTGCTTTTCTGCAGACTGGTATTTTGTTTTTCTTCTAATATAGATACTTGTAAAATTATTGATTTACAGGAAGTAGGAGATGTAGCACTTGGACAGATATTGCTCTGTGGAGCAATATTCCGATCTAAATTGGTATTGAAATGCACTTCGGAAGAACAAACTAATGTTATGAAACTGTTAATAAATGCTAGTAAAAAGAAGTCATATTTGACGACTGTAGCGTACCTTATGCTGCTTGATTTTGCAAATGGGGTAAGTTAATAATCTATAATATAAAAAGGCTTTATCCTAAGTGACTGACTGATTGACAAGGTTCATTCTTAACTGCTGCATATGGATACACGAAAAAGGGTGCTTTCTTGTGAAGTGTATATATTCACAAAAAAATATAGTTTAAAAAACAGATGCAACCAACTTCAAAATATACAATTTGTTTACTTGGATGAGAATTATTTTTCCAGCTGTTTTGTTTTAAAAAACTAAGTATTGAATTGATTTTGATAACATTTGTATGGGACTGCCTCTGAAGTATGCTCTGGAAAATATTGCTTTTAGAATTAAGGCCGCCTGTGTTGCACTAGTCTATTTAAGTTCTTTATTATTACTGTTAAGGTGTGTACAGTAAAGAGTTCATCTATCTACTGTTATTTTAAGTAGCAGAGCAAGTAGCAGTTATTTAAAATTACTTCACAAAAAATGAAGGATACTTTCAGGTTTTGAACACAAGTAATCAATTGATTACTTGAAAAAATATTACATAAAATTATTTAAAATTACTTTTCAAAAAAATGAAGGATGTTTTCAGGTGGTCCTTAACTATCAACACAAGTAATCAATTGATTACACAATTACGTTGTTAAGGACCACCTGAAAGCATCCTTCATTTTTTTCTATTTAAGGCAAAGAATTCAATTAGGACATATAAATCGTTAATCTTAGGTTATTCTGGACCAAATATTGCAATTTTGTGTCTATCTTAGACTAGACACAAAATTAGACTTTATTCTTTGATTACCACACCATTTCCACTTAAGTTTTAATACAGTGTTGATTACATTCTTCTAAGTTGTATATTTAAAAAAAAATTGATAAATAATTGTATAATCTAACACTGATTTACAGTACTAATCTATACATATAATAAGACTGTAACGGGTCAAATTATGTACAATAAATAATTTTTTTTTTTTTTTTTATATTGAAGGATACCTTCCTACCGAATCAGAAGCCAAAACAGCAATTTTTAAAGTTTTTGTCTGTATGTCTGTACAGTGTGTCCAATGGACGCCGAAACTACTGGAGGGATTTGGACGAAATTTGGCAGGATTATTACTTATACTATGTAGAAGGATCTTGCATACTTTTTATAGTTTTTTTTAGTTGTTATACTAGTTTTTAATTATCTTTTTTTTGATTGTAAATTTTATGGTGTGTACAATAAAGAGTTTGTCTATCTATCCCGAAAAATTTGACAGTTCCCCTGGGATATAGCATTAAATTACAACATTCAACATTACGACTATTGCATTGCTCATCACTAAATGGGTCATTCTAAGTTAAGAGGTATTTTCAACAGCAATGATAAAAAATCATATATACACATTTAATTTATTTGAAATAAGTATCTTATATCTTAAAACTTACCGTCTTCTATATATATATATATCACTTAATTTCGCCAGTTAAATGCATTTAAATTTAGTCACAAAAGGGCCTCAAACATGAAAAATGTCTCTCCCCTGGTCTGTCCCTTAACCGATTATGTTAGTCAATCAGTAATTTTAACTAACTTGAAATGTAATAAATTGAATTCCGTATAAATGAGAAACTAGATTAATTAATCTAATGCAATCTAAGAAAAAACAATTAATATCATATTTTTTTTCATAAAAACTACAATGTCTACATTTGTCCCTCGTATTTAGCGTTTCTTCACCCGGCATTTTGTATTTGTTCAAAATCACGACTATTTACTTTACCGCGTAAATTGCGACCATAAACACAAAGCATCCAACGTGAATTTAGCAGCTAGCCTTCACGACGCAAGCGTGCGGACATTTTGCCCGCCATTTCAGTGAAATCACTTACTGAGAGTAGCTACTTCAGTGAATGTGTTCTCTCCCCTGGGTAAGATTTATTCGCAATTATAAGCCTAAATAATTTAGTTTCTTTATATAATTACTGTAATTTATGCATAGAATCGGACTCTTCTTTATTAATTATGTATTATAAAAACTTTGAGATTTATACCAGTTTTTTTAACAGAAAAGTATCTCCACTGGCTTATCTCCCCTGTCTTCTAAGGTTCTAGGGGAGATAAATATATGTCATATTTAGGTATTTTTACAGCTGATCGTGTACTTGTTGTTCATAATTCAGTCAATACATCTATACATATTTTATTATTATCTTACTCATTTCACTTTTTTCTTAATATTATAATTTCACTTAAGGTGGCACGTTTCAGCTTACTTTTTTTTATTCGACGATAGGCTTGCGCTTGGCCGTCAACTCACCTGGTGTTAGTTAGCGACAGTTACAGTCTACGATGGAGCTTACTTTTCATACAAATTATAATTAGCGAAATTTCGAAGTTGTGATATTATTTTTAAAAGTTATTACAAAAAAAAACATATGTATTTATAATTAACTTTTCGCAATTTAACTAAAAGATAACGATATTAAACGTTTAATGTATTTATTTATCATTTATCATTTTCATACAAAATGAACATAAATGAAACAAGAGTTTTATAAAGTTAATTCTTAGTTCTACTCTTGTACCTATAAAGGCCAAATATAAGTTTATCCTTAAACTACCACTGCGATTTGTTTCATAAAACAACATTACTGTCTCTCTTCTGTTCATAAAGTATCCTACCCTTTACTTCTGGTCTCTCCCCTGGTCAGTTATAAAATAATAAAAAAACAATTATTTGATCGGCAGCTTTTCAGATATGAAGATAATAAGTGTTTTGATAAAAACATATTGCAATCATATTAATATTCTATAATTTTTGTAATGCCGCCTCTCCTAACAACTTGGTACCTCTTAACTTAGAATGACCCATATCTCAAAAACCACATAAGCTACGAATCTGAAATTTAGCATGTATGTTACTTATAGAGTAAATAGGTCAGCTAAGAACGAAATTTGCGAAAGGGCTGAATTAAGGGGTAAAATTGGGGGGTAAACGAATCTATGAAAGTTCCTGAGTTTTGATGTTAGGGGCATGAAATTTGGTATTTGGGTTACCTAATAGATATAAAAATACTGTTATTATATTTCAGCGACAGGGATGAATGAAGGTAGTCAAAAGTAGGTTGAAAGTCTGTATGAAACATCCTTAAGTTTTATCTTAGAATCTTGAAATTTAGTATTTGGACTATAAAATGAATACAAATTACAACTATACTAAAAATTTTGTGACAGGGATGAATTAAGGAGGTCAACAGAGGATTGAAATATTCTATGAAAGTACCACGAGGTTGAAATTAGTATTTACGCGAACAAATAAATAAGAACGAAGACTTATAATATTTTGCGCCAGGGATGGCTTAAGGTGATAAAAAGGGGGGTTGACATTTTTTATGACTTTTTTTCATAAACAGACTTGCAATTCAAGCGAATTGCTGATTTTTTAAATCTTAGTTTGATCAGGACGGAAGCGGGGCTGGTGGGAGATTAGACCGGGGCGATAATAAAGTTCGAATCCCAGCGTGAGGGAGTGGGTCGGAACGGGAACGAGTTGTGAGCAAGATTTAAGTGCGGCAAGTAGTACGACTATACCTAGTCTTGCCATAAATATTGTCACGAAGAAAAAATTTTTTTTTTTTATTGCAAATAATATTTATTACTTTTACAGTGTGTTAGTTTAATACATAAATATAAAACAATTTAAAATATAAAAGCTTATTCGAAGTGGTCTCCATTGGCTGCAATACAGTCCTTTAAACGTTGAGGCCAGTTATCAATAGAAGCATGCACTCTTTCCATGGGAAAATTCTTCACTGCCAATCGTATGGATTGTTTTAGGGACTCCAAATTATCATGGCGTTTAGAGCAAGCCATACTCTCTAAAACTGACCATAAATCATAATCCAGCGGATTAAGATCAGGACTAGACGACGGCCAGTCTTCAGCTCTGATGAAGTCCGAAACGTTCACTTCCAACCAAGACTGCGTGGACCGAGCTTTATGACCTGGCGCCGAGTCTTGTTGGAAGGACCATACTTGGTTATTGAACATGGTGTTGTTAAGGAGCTTAACTACCTTCTCAAGAATGGTATTTTGATACACTTGTGCCGATGTTTTGATACCTTTTCACAAAAATATGGCTCAGTCACTCCTTCATAGCTAACACCCCACCAAACCATCACTGAAGTCGGATAATGCCCACGTTGCACTCTGTCGACTAATTGGGAAGCTTCCTTAGAGCTATGAGCATAAATACGGTCATTTTGTTTGGTAAAATGTTGCTCAATTGTAAAGATTTTCTCATCCGTAAACAATTTTTTTCTGTGACCTCCCTTTGCGTACCGCTTCAGTAGTTGTTTAGATTTTACCACCCTATACTTTTTTAAATTATCAGTTAAAAAATGACCAGTGCGTCTCTTATAGGCTGCAAGTCCTAAGTCACCTTTTAAAATACGCGACATGGTTCTGGGTGCTATCTTCATCTCCCGAGATAAAATCTTTTGCTTTCGGACAGGATTTCTTCGAATTCTTTCCCTTACTGCTTTGACCACCTTTTTCGTACGAACACTACGTGGACGGCCAGATCTTTTTCTGTCACAAACAGAGGAGATCTCATTGTACCTATTAATAGCCCGGTACACAAACATTTGACTAATACCAAGCGTATGGAGAGTTTTAAAAATTGCATTTGGCTCCATACCAACTTTGTGTAATGCAATCACAGCGATTCGGTTCTCTTTATCACCCCACTCCATTTTAAAATCCAAAATATTGTACAATGTATTGGCGCCAAAATTAGAAAACTCAATGAACAATCGTATAAAAATGACAGATTCCAAATTCAAATGTAATATCTTTCTTATTTTTAACTGTAACAGTATTTATGGCCAGACTAAGTATAGTAGTATAGGTGGAAATGGGACAGGTGCGACCTGGGAGCTGAATTAGTGTGGGGCAGGAATGAAACGGAACGAGGGACGGAGTGAGATGGGAGTCCAACTAATGATCTAAGTGGGTGCGTGGGACGTAAGTGGTATGGGAGCGAGGCGGGAGCGGAATAGGAGTAGAATGGGAGCGAGAAAAAAGTACGGTGGGAGCAAAGTGGAAGAGGGAGATGTGCAAGGTGTAAACGCTATAAGTGCGAGGAGGAAATAAAATGAAAGTGAGGTAGTAGAGTGGGAGCGAGGCGGGAATATGTCAGAAGTTGGACAGGGGTGGAGTGGGAGCAGGTGACAGCAAAACGGGAGTGCGACGGGAGCAAGGTGGACGTGGAAAAGATGTGAGGCAGGAGTGGAGTAGAAGCGAGGTGGGATCGAGACAGGAGGTGAACTTGTACAGGGCTGGAGCGAGTTAAAAAAGGGGACGGCAGTTTGGCATGTTTATTCTTCATTTAAATACATTTACGTTTGACCACATACGCGACACAAATAATTGAGTCGGCAGTTAGGTTGGAGCGCGGCGGATGTGATTTCTTACGCGTATGAAGTCGCGGGTACAGCTAATCTTATATAAAAATATAAATGATGTTTTTTTTTTTGTAGTATAATTCTGCCTTCCATTGAAAAATATATTCTCATTGAGTAATATTAAACTTTACAGCTTAGTGAAGAACAGTTTACATCAATACTATGGTCCAACATAAAGGAGGAGTTCAAAAAAGTCATCAAGGACCACACCCTAGACTCTCTCTACTTCCTCATGATGGTTGTGAAGAAGTTCCCGGGAACTGTGAAGCTGAAGAAATTGTTGGGAGCCAGTGAAATACTCTGCGAGGATAATATTCACTCCATCTGTGAGAAATTACTTGTAAGTTACATATATTTGACAGAGCCGCCGCAAAGTATGAGCTGGAAGCTTTAGAGTTGGTTGACCAGCGAGCTATGAGTTTTCCTGAGAGCTGAATATATGTATATCTTCTAGATCGATACGTTCCATCCTCGCCCACACCGTCGCTTATCATTAGGCTTATCTTATCAAAAAAAACTTGGTTGTTCACTACTTTTGACACAAATGATATGATAAGACTTTAACTACATTTATTTATTACCCAACTGCGCAAAAAGGAGGGTTATGTTTTTTTATGTATGTGGGTATGTATGTTTCTATATTACCTAAACAACTAAAGGATTTTGATGTGCGAGGTGTCGTTAGATTCGTTTTAACTCTGTGTGTCATAGGCTATATTTTTTTATACATAAAGTATGCTTCTATGCTTGTAACTTCCAATGAACTTTTTCATAACAAATAAGTGATTTTTACAAGAATAAGTGTTTTTTTTTACGCAAGATAGAACTACACTATTCTATAGAATATTCATTTAAACAATTACGGTTTGTGTATACTTTCCCACAAAAATGTTCACTTAACAGCATATCAAGCATTACACAAACTTAAGTTACAGTTTGTAAATCGATCTTATACATTATATGCAATTGGGTATTTTGTTTTTCTTTTAATATTGTAAACTTGTTAAATAATTAGCTCCCAATATTCCTTTAGTCTGTAATAAGATTTAAATTAAAATTTCTCCAAAATATATTCTTTACTTATGTTTTCATGACATTGCTTCCGATTTGATATTAGCTACCTAGCTACAGACGTGTGTTTTGCCCTAGCCACGACACTGGCGCTCAAGCCTGCCGCTTCTCTGGCAAGAGAGATAGAATATTGCAGCCTGCTGCCCTGTGCCTCTATCTCGAATAAAACAACATGTATATGACAATAATTTATTTTTTGAGAGTCTTGAAAATATTAAATACTATTTTGGTCTTTCCAGACTGGCGTAGATTTCAACTCAGTCGGGCACCCAATTTACAAAGAAATTGGCACTCAAATAGCCAATTCACCTCATCTGAAACTCTTCTGGACTTCGGGAATAGACAGTCAGCTCGTCAAACACAACCGGAACCGAGAACTGGTTGCCATTAACATTTTGACAAACATACTCAACAATATACAAGATAACTTCGAGATCCTCCCAGAGTTACTCAGTAAAAACTTCTTCAAACTCTTCATGGACTGGTTCAAAGGACTCCAAACGGCCAGCAAAATAAGAAACAAGCGAGATAACGAAGATGACAACAAACTAATGATAAAAAAGCAAAAGGAACTCTTAAACGCACTAGCTAAAGCACTCAAATCTGAAAAAGTTGACAATAAAATCAGAGTTGAAACATTGAACAAACTACTATTTGATCCTGGTGAAATGAACTTCACAGAAATTACTGGCACTACTATTGTGAAGTCTATAATGGCTGATTTAGATAAAAGTGGTGTTAAAAAATTGGCGAAATCGTTTAAAGGAGTTCTGCTAAATACATCTCAGAAAATTATTAAAGATAACACAAGAAGTTGGTATAACAATGAGAGGGTGAAAGCAGCCGAATTGATATCTTACTTGGTTAGCCATGAAACGGTGAAGGACGACACTGATTTAAAGCTGAATTATATGAAGTTGTTGATGTGTTTTGGCTTCTTCAAAATTGGTGGTGATGAAAATGTTGCAGTCAGCAGTGATCTGTCAGGTAAAAGCATTTTTATAACTACATACTTTATCATACATGTTGGGCATTAATGTGATAATTATGGTGTACATTTTTTCTTCAACAGGTTCCATAAAGTCTTGTTTCTACCGGTGTTTTACTTCCAAATTCTCCAATGTTGACAACCTGGTGGCCGTCCTATCGTCTTTATGCAACTTCATTTGCAGCATCTTAGAGAAGGAACAAGTTCGCACAAAGTTAGAAAAGCAGTTCCCGAAAGAAAATGTCGAATGTTGGGACACACTCATGCAAGTTTGTCAAACAATAGAAAAGACTGATGCAAAATCAAAAGTTGACAAAGTATTCCTAATATTACTCTATCAACTGGGTCTGTTTTTGTTCTCTGAACCTGCGCATGTAAAGATCGCTAGAAGTTCTATTAAGGAATTGAAGAGCTGCTACGAACATTATAAGAAAGGTAAAAAGAAGTCGAAACAAGGTGATCTCTCAGAAGAACCGGAGTGGATAGAAGTTCTAGTTGAAGTTCTACTGTCAATACTGTCTGCTGATTCGAGCGTTCTACGTTCAGTAGTACAATGCGTCTTCAGGTTAATATGGGAATACCTCACGCCATCATCTCTGTATCAAATCGTGTCTGTTCTTGATCCTGACAGTGAGTCAAATCCATTAATACAAGAAAGTGATGAAGAGGACAATGACGAATCGGATGATGAAAACAAAGATGAAGACGAAGAAAAAGATGACGACGATGAAGATAAAAGTGGAGATGATAAAAGTGATGACGAAAGTGAAAGTGATAGCAATATTGAGGACGACGATGACGAAGAAATGAAGAGTCCCGAACAGTTACGATTGGCCGTGCAGAAAGCTTTAGGCACCGCCGCGTTGGATTCGGACGCAGAAAGCGTTGATGCTGATATGATCGATGAGGAGGAAGGGAGGAAACTGGACGAAGCCCTGGCAGAGGCATTCAGACAGTTCCATCAAGGCAAAGGAAAGAAAACAAAGAAGGAGCGCAAAAACAAAAAAGCTCTGTCCGACTTTCGCATTAGAGTTCTAGATCTAATCGACATTTATCTAGAAAAGGACCCAGCTATGGATATTTGCTTAGGAATGATCGCCCCTCTCACCAGATGCCTGGAATTCTGCATTCAAGACAGCCAATTCAGCGAATTAGAGAACAGAGTACGGAAAACGATAAAGAACCTGACGAAAATACGTAAATTTACATCAACAGAAGATGTTACCGTCGATATTTTATGCGACTATTTGAAAGCGAATATCAATAAAGGAGAACGGTCGCATTTCCTGTTCCAGGCGCTTGGAGATGTTATCACTTTCTTTGCGACATTTATAATTCATTGCTCGCAGAAGTTGAACGTTAAAAATACATCCAAGAAAAAGAAAGCCTCACCCTTGTTAGAGATATTCAAGGAGGCTATACAGAGCTATTTTCTGAATAGGAATTGTATGCTGCCTATTATATTCTTCCACAATGTTCTACAAACGGAATGGGACGGAAATTACGAACTCATACCAATCATAGTAAGCAACGTTTTCAACAGTGAAGTGAGACAGTTCCGGCGAAACGAAGGACTCGAGTTGTTATCAGGATTTTACCGAGCCTTAAAGAGAAGTAAACCTTCCGGCGATGCCATTTCGAAACTAAACAAGGTGGAGGAAAACTTTGAGAGTACTCTAATGAGCACATTGAAAGGTGAAACAGAGTTCCCTGTCAAAAATAATTTCTTTGTTGTTTTGAAGAAACTTATAAACCTTATAAAACAGTTCCATGAGAGTTGCCATGTTGAAAGTAGTATAGATTTTAAGGCATTGCTAGATGTAGTAGGATCATGTAAGGGTACAGTTAAAACGAACCGACCACAAGCTCAAGTACAAGATGCACAGAATAGGAAAAAATCAAAGAAAAATAAAAAGAAACGGAAATTAGAATTGTCAAATGGACACGCAGAACCACAACAAAAGAAAGTAAGGAAGGACTCTTAACCCTAGTGCTTAATTTTTTCAATTGTGTTGAATTATTTTAATATTTTATTAAATCAATTGAATAAGTACTTCATAGATATGCATTTTTTCTTTGAGGTTCCCAGTTCCTTAGAATTCTGTTCACCTGTGCTGTAATATAGGAACAAAGCATCTTATTATATTTATTACATACCTAAGTAAATAAATAAATAGGGTGGTTTGGCCACACTGCACTAATTTTGGTTAAAGGGTGAAATGCAATGGGGATAGTGAATTTGGTAGAGAATAGAAAAATACCGTAAGTAAATAATATATTCTATGGATCCAATTTTTTTTCTTTCTAGACATGGAACCCTATAAAAACCAGCATACATATTACATATCACCTGACGCCAATGCTTACTCTTGTAATTCTACACAGATAATCATATCGGCCACAAATATCCATTGCATGATAGAGGCCTCCTCACAATATTGGTTTTAAGACCCGGAACTTTGTTCTACTCATATATATATATTGATATGGTCTAATATCTTTGGTTGCAACATTTCATTTCAAGAATATTTACGAATCAGGGATGGTTGGTGATTTGCAGGAAAGCATTTATAATTTTGGCCCCAGGCAGTCTGTAGAGTTAGAGTAAGTACAATATGATATTATTTATGCTGAGTGAATTATTGCCTCCCGTGTCGTGTCGTCCTTATGAATTGTAGTTATTGATTAAAAAAGGTTTTTTGATGACGACCAAAACCGCGAAAGCAAATAGTTGTACAGGAGAATACTGGATGTTTTATTTGGCATAATAATCATGCCGTGCGAAACCTTGACGAAAATTAAAACATGAAAACGAAGTTTGTTTTGACAGTCTAATAAAATATTTATTTTCTATCTTACTGAGTTGGTTATAAGGTTTAAAATAGAACAACCAATTTTGACAGTAATGCCTAAAAATCCAGCACCCATTCCAATAGATGGCAGCAGTGACATCCGCTAAATGTTGCTAGTTTATAAGACTGACCGTTATGTGTCACTCTTATTTTATACTAAAACAACCAGAAATATTCCAATCACTTGCCATTACTGAATAAATCAGATGAAAGGATCTCAGTTTAGTAACTACCATCCATTTAGATTCTATTTATAGCAGCTTGCATTATGTGATACATTTAGTAAAAATTTAACATAGAAAGTATGGCAATATTCTGCACCGGAAGTAAGCAGCAACTCATATGTTTCACAATCTGCATAAAACTCAGCCAGCCATCTTTTGTGGAAAAATCATTTGTTTCGTGTCGTCAGGGTTAAATTCACAAACGTAATTAAATGTCAGAACCACAGTCTTCGCTTTTGTTAAAAAAGCAATTAGCAGGTAAGAACTCCGCGCTTTAAAATCGTAAGTGCCAGTCACTGTATGTCGGACAATTCAGTTGTCCGAGCAATCGTTGACCTCTGCAGGTCGAATTTTTAATATCTTTGTGTGGAAAAGGATGCTCTTATTTGCCTGCTTGTATTGTATCACGAGTAACATAGCCAGAATCTGCAGTATGCGGACACTGTTCGATAAAATAAAATCAATACCCCTTCGTCGCAGTGACAGGTACGCGGTGATAATAAAATCACTTTGATTCATTGTACTGACTGTTTAAAGCAAGTATTAATGTATATTCTTATGCAGACATGTGAAAATGTTATCCAATATCTATACAACAGTGCTTAAAGTCGTGGATGCCGTACCCTCTTTCAGAACTGAACAAAAATCCAGTAGAAGGCTTTTCTGCTGGACTAATTGATGACAATGACATATACAGATGGGAAGTCCTCATTATCGGCCCTCCAGACACGTTATAGTGAGTACCAGATTTTGTATAAACTAAAATTAGACTTCTACATTAATAAACTATGAAAAGCTAACTATTTTTAAACATAACCTCTCAACCATGATTTTAAAATTAGGCTCAATTTAGGGGATAATTGCGTTGTGGTTATATTATGAATTAGTACATACAACCCACTATATAAATGATGAATTATGTTGGTCAAACATTCAATATATATCTACTTTTTAATGCTCTTTCAAGCCAATGTGAATGTCTTGTGCTGTTGATTAAATCTTCTGCTCCCTTCATAACCACTCTTCTTCTGGGCAAGTTGGTTCCCAATTTTTTCCCCCCGCTGTTTAAAAAGGAGTATGTTTTATGTATATTACTATATTATTTCTTATAGGGTAAACATTTTGACTTATTAAATTGTGACATATCATTAAAATTGGCTTCATATCCTGAATGTTATAATTTGTGTTTGCCATTTTTTTTTCTTCTAATGATATGTAAAAAGAAAGAATGATCATTATTCAGTTTGCAGTTTTTGTGATGATTATTCATAGATCGACATATAATTGATTGCATCAAGCTTAAGATAAGCCAAGGCAGCGTTTTATGGTAATTAGATGAGCAAAAGTTTTGTTACTCAGCACATTGTGTTATTTTCTGAGTGAGTATTAAGTAAAGTAATATATAACAATAAATGTCAGATGTAACCTCCTTTACGGCAACTCTGCATTTACACAAATTCACTTCATGTATGAATACAGTTGAAGATAAAAAAATATATAAACAATATGTTTAATAAGTATATATCTTATTTCATAAATGTGTTTGATTTTTTAATCACTGATGTAGAAAGTACCATATTTCAGGTTATGCACAGAAGAACATCCAAAATGACTGTTATTTATATTTAGTTTCATTTTGATGATGAAATTATTTGGAAAAATTGAGCTCTTTCTGATGATTTAGGTTTATAAACTGTTCCACTGCTAGGTGTGTCTATGTTCTCATGCTGAGAAGAAGAAGGGTAATGCCATAGTTCTCTACTGACAAAGTGCTCGTTGGCAGATTTCACACATGTTCAAATGCTTTTTGTGAGAACTCAAACATGCAGGTTTCTTCAATGTTTTCTGATACCAATTGAAAGTTGATGATAGTTGACAATATGCAGATGTGTGCCTTGAGATTTGTAATCAAGGCCTGTGAATCGCAAGTCTAGTTTGTTTTTATTTTTCAGATTTAAATAATGAAACGGATCAAGATGGAATTTGTTATAGAGATTAAAGCCAAAGAGATAGATTAGATAAAAACCAAAGTAACTTTCTATTACTTTCGCATGATCAAATGCCTAAACTGATTGTTATGAAATTTGGTAAAAAAGATAGCTGAGAACCTGCAGACTTAGGTTACATTTTATCATCATCATAAAGTCTGTTTGAAAAGAGAACTATTGTGGCAAAACATGGGAGCGACCTCTCATTCTGTTACTAACCAAACTAAATAAATAAATAAGGACAGCAGTCTCATCAGCCACATTAGTTCTTTATCTGAACATACTCTAGTCACCTTTTTTCATCACTGTTTGTTGATACAGCGGGGTAATAATAGTAAGTTTAAATATTTCATCTACACCATCATTGTTAACTGTATTTAAATGCAGGACACTCGTAGTTTTGCAAAAGTATAGATTACTTGTAAATTGTTTTCTCTAATTGCTTTCCAGTGAGGGTGGGTTCTTCAAGGCACACTTACATTTTCCAAAGGAATACCCTTTAAGGCCACCACGGATGAAATTTGTCACTGAAATATGGCATCCAAATAGTGAGTAAAGTTTCACTTTGTTATTTTTTTCTTAAATATCATTCTACATTCGATATACTGTTTAGTGGAATGAGAGAAATATAAAGGGATGAGGCTTTGGGTTTTTTTTTTTTAAAAGTTGGTTGGGTGGTTTAGGAAGATGGAGAGGATATTGGGACAACAGAGGTTCAGCGCTATCGAAATAAACATTCCCTCTGCTGTACATAAGGAGGTGAAGGAATGAGGCTTTTGTGCAGTAATGATATACATATTACCAGTTTTACAAGATAGATGGGATCGAGAAATAATAAATTATACCAGTTGAATTTGGGTAAGTTAGGGCAGGGGTTCTGTAACAGTACACTGCGTCACCCAGTTAGGTTCACTTCACGTTCCGTAGAGAGTAAAGAGGGTGCTGTGACGTGGTTCTGTTTCTTCTTCAGAAACTAAAGTAACAAGTATTAGTGGGCACAAAATAAAAAATTCTAATCACTCATGCTGCATGCGCGCTCACTCCTGTAAAGTAATTGACCATACCGCTCTCGTTTAATCTGGCCTGCGTTTTAATTTTTTGGCTACCTATATACCTACTAGCATTGTAGCCTATTCAACTACCTAGGGTGCCGAGACAAAATATTAAGCTTTTACGTGGCGCCGCGGTATGAAAATGTTTAGGAATCCCTGGATTAAGGTATTTGAACATTTCTTTAATGTCATCATTATCGACTTCAAAATTAAATTTATTATCAAAATTAGATTTATTCATTTAATTGGTATTTGGTGCTGATTTTCTCTAGATTGCAGTAGTAAGAAATTTATTAGTGTCCAAAAGACAAATGTTTTAATGTACTCTTAAATTGATTACAAACATTATTTACGAAGAAGCTCATAAATAGTAATGTATTGGAAGGAATTATTTCTTAAACTTAGATTTGTTTACTGACACATGAATTTGAGTCAGTGTTTATGTTAATTTATGGACTACATCTAACTAATGTTATTTAAAATCTATAGAAGTGTATGTTAATATGTATTATTACTAACAAATCCTGGTATAATTTTAAGTTTAAAAATTTACAATACCAAAATAAATTATAGAATATTTAACTTATATTATAAGTATAACAATTATTTGATATTATATTTTAATACATAGTTTATAAATATAGTGCAGTGGATCAGACTGGTTCTTATTGTGACAATATACACCACCAGCTGGGGAAGGAAGGATGTATGGGGTTTAATAAACCATCCTACCATGATATAAATTTTTTTATTAAGTATTCTATCAGCCATCTAGTTCCATATTACAAGCTTTGCTTAGTTTGGGCTAGATGGTGTTGTGTGAAATGTCCACCAATATTTATTTATTTTCTGTATATAAACGTGTCAGAAGATGACATGTTTTACATCTGTAAGCCTGACATGTTTTACATGTGATGGCTCAATAAAAAAAAATCGATATAACCTCTTTTTAACAAATATTTAGTAAAAAGATAGGTTTTATCGATTTTTACAAATCTTTGTTAAAAAGATGCCATTAAAAATTACTAATAATTATGATTCCAGTTGAGAAGAACGGAGACGTTTGCATATCAATACTTCATGAGCCTGGTGATGACAAATGGGGCTATGAGAAAGCTTCAGAAAGATGGCTGCCAGTGCACACAGTGGAGACAATCCTCATCAGTGTTATTTCTATGCTCGCAGACCCCAACGATGAGAGCCCTGCTAATGTTGATGCTGCAGTAAGTACACTTTAGTCAACATACATGCAACTGTATAATTGCGCTTTAAAAAAAAAAACAAACGCCCATTCTGAATCCATGCTTACAGTCCCTAAAAGACTTGATTCATTCCAAGAGCAGCTTCCTGTGCATTTCCCCACACAAAAAGACAAAACAGATTTAGTGAACGCTATCTATCTACACATTTTCACATTCAAGTCTATATACAAAATTACCAGTACAAATGCGTAATGTACGAATCTGAATTCGAAATAGACGAATCTGAATGCGAAATATACTAGTCTAAATATGAAATACATGAGGCTAAATGTAAAACAGCCGCATCTGAATGCAAAATAGACTAGTCTAAATGCAAAATAGACGATTCTAAATGCGAAATAGACTAGTTTGATTTGCTTCATGAAATAAGAATAGAAAGATAATGGCAGTTACCATACTGGCAGGCCAATGTCTGTCAGTATCTGCTAGTAGAATATAGTTGAGTATCTAATATTTTTTTAAAGATGTTCTTGATGTGTATTATCTTTTATTCCTTGTATTCCTTCTCCATTTCTTTTATTCTTCAATCATCACAAAATCGTGCTTAAAACATTGATATGACAATAAACCATTGTGAGTTCGTCATGATCAAGTTCCCAACAAACTGGGTTCTGGTTGGTTATCGATTAAAACTTTCGATCGGCGCCTAATCAGATAATGGATCCTCAAGGCTGCTATTTGTACTTTCACTCGTTCACCACTCGCTGATACCAATTAGCGACTATTTTGACAAATTGTTAGTTTATTACTATACATTAAATATACTAGCAATTAAAATAGTCGCTAAATCGTATTTATCAGCGAGTGGTGAACGAGTGATAGTTCAAGTAGCAGCCTTGAGTTCCTGTTATGGCAAACTTGCTTGCGGTAAACTCGGACCAACGCCAGACAAGCATCACCTTTTTATTTAAACCTTGTTAATTTTTTACTTTTTTTATTCGATAATAGGCTTGCGCTTGACCGTCAACTCACCTGGTGTTAAGCGACAGTTACGGTCTACGATGGAGCGCGCTTGCCTAGAAGAAACTTATTCACTCGCGATTTGAAGACACCTAGATTATATCTATTTACAATTTGGTTAGAGGTAGATTAGTAATGTGACTATATCATCAATTTTATCTACCATCATGACCATCAAGTATTTTTTTATGTTGAGTAATAATTTTCATTATAGTATTTTATCATAACAATATTTCCTTACATTTATTGAATATCCTAGCCGTTTTGTACCAACAAGTTAGATATACCATACCTTCATTTGCATATCATTAATGCACACATTTCATGTTTACATTTACAGAAGGAATGGAGAGAGAGATATTCGGATTTCAAAAAGAAAGTCGCCAGATGTGTTAGGAAAAGTCAAGAAGATTGCTTTTAGTGGCGGGGGAATGCTTATGAGCAAAATGGGAGATGGGCCACCGACATCGACACCAGAACAAAACCACACCGCATTGAGAGATTTCGTTTGACGCTAGGTGGTAGCGCCGGCCGCATACGACATAGTAGCGCCGGTCGCATACAACACGGCAGCGCCGGCTGCATACGGTACAGTAGCGTCGGCCGCATACAGCACGATAGCGTCGGGCGAATACTTCACACTAGTGCCGGCCGCATGCGACACGGTAGCGTCGTTCCCTTTCGCCATTGTAGTGCTGGTCCCATACAAATCGCTAGCACTGGCTGCAATCTCAACAGTAACGGCTGCCGCATACAACATGGTAGCGCCGACTGCGACCGTCACATTAGTGCAGGCTGCGTACGACACGGTAACGCCGTCAGCATATGCCACAGTAGCGCTGGCAGCAACGTCGCAGCATTCCTGTGCTCATTATATTTCTTTTTCCAGAAAGAGTGGAGAGAATCATATTCGGAGTTTAAAAGAAAAGTAGCACAGTGTGTAAGAAAGAGCCAAGAGGAATGTTCCTAATTAACAGTGCCCTCTTCTGTTTAGTGATGTGAGTTGGTGACGTAACGGTGTGGCATCCGGTGAGGCTCTGCGCGGCCCGACACCCGCCCCAGAGACACTATTGAAATTGATTTAAAATAAATACTTATTGTAATTAAAATGGTATCGCTGCCGTATTTTATATTAAAATAGAGTTCAAGGTCTTTTTTCATCTTTTTTAAGACGTTAGCTAGCTATTGTTATAATAATAATAATGAAATGTGTATGGTAATTTTTGATAGAAAAACAAATCTGCATTTTATTCATTTTCTTGTATGATTAAAGTTTGATCTCTGTATAATAGAAACCAAATCTGATGTAATGTTATAACGGGAATTATTTATTATGTGCCTGAACCGAGAGAAGATAATAAACGAGATGTGTAAAATGTTTAAACATGCGAGTCAAAGAAATTTTTGTAAAAAAATGTAAAAGGAAACTGCATGTAAATTGTAAGTTACCGAGCATAAGGATGTGTCATGGAGACCGTAATGCTTCTCTGATCCACATTATGATTCTAGTGCTAATTTTAGTAGTGAATTAATTACTTAATTATAATTTTTACTGAATAAAACCATCTTTTGTATAAATTATTTATGTATTTGATGATACCTCATCATCCCTCTATATTAAGTGAATGCTTTCTTGATTCTTTTAACATTTCCTTTGGTAGTTGGTATCTATGTAAACTATTTCTGTGAATTAAAAATATGCTTACATTTTCATTATAATCTTAATTCTAAAAAGCCGCAATATGTTACCGAAAAAGTTTATGCATACTTTAGATTAGACTACTTTAGAGTATGTAGGTAAATATTTTTATGCTCTAAAACCCCTGTTGCTATCCATCGAAAGTTGATTTGTGACATGTGTTATATAATAATACTTTTACCCTTGTATGTATATTTTTTGCTATAAAATAATAATGCAGTAAAGTTGATATTTCATTTTGAACTCTCCTGCTGCTGAATGCATGCATTTGTTTTTTAAAAGGGGATAGAATCTGTGGTATAGTGAGTTGCCGCCAGTTTTCGGTTTCCGTGCATAATGAAAGTACCTGGTATAATAGGAGTAGGTTTAACCGACCTACGGTTGCTTTACGGAGGGGTTGGTTATATGCAAGCCGCTTCCAATCTGTCTTTTTGGAAATCCATGGGGGAGGCCTATGTCCAGCAGTGGACTTCTTATGGCTGAGATGATGATGATGAGATTTTATCATGATCAGATGAATGACAAAATACAGACTGCAGAAGAGCTATTTTTGTGCAGTTTAACGATTTCATTATGCTTTATACGCTGTTGAGTGTACGTTTTGGTGAGAAAGTACACGCATAAATGAGCATCTAGATGCGCATGCGCACATAGAATAATGCTAGTAAAATCACCTATTTATTACGAAAAAGTTCGCTAGGTGTTACGAAAGTGCGCATTTTTTAATTTTTGTGAGCGTTTTATTATTACAAAAAACTGTAGGTAGCCTATGACACTCGGGGAGTGAAGATGAATCTAACAACACCTCTCGTATCACA
Source organism: Lycia hirtaria (assembly GCA_947563715.1). Taxonomy (NCBI): domain Eukaryota; kingdom Metazoa; phylum Arthropoda; class Insecta; order Lepidoptera; family Geometridae; genus Lycia; species Lycia hirtaria. Next base: position 12,053,384 of record OX387378.1, read on the forward strand.
ATCGGTCAAGGCGTTTAGGCTGTGTAGGTGGTCATCAGGGTTACCACAATCTTATTTCAATATTGCTTTGACCTTTGTTTTGCTCTTTTTTATGTAGAAATAGCGCGGCAAAAGTCAAAGTAACATTGAAATGACTGCTTGAATGCTCGTGGTACGACCACATATAGAAACATACATACATGCCCACATCTTATATGTATACATACACTCGAAAAACATAACCCTCCTACTTGCGCAGTTGGGTAAAAAAGAAAGAACCTTAAAAAACAGGCAAATATTTGGGAGTAGTTTGTATTTGTTTATATTAGTGTTTATTTTCTACTACATTGTATTTTCTATTTTGTTTGTTTTGATATTTTAAATCTATTAGTGTCCAATATCGTAACATAAAATAAATAAAAAAGAAACACTGCATTGAATAACCTTCTCCTTTTTTGAAGTTGGTTAAAAATTTTAAGTAGGTACTATGTTACCTTTTCACAACCAAACTTCAGGCGTTTGGTTTAAATGTTATTTTGTTTAGTTGTTATTATATTTTAGTACAGAGATAACTGAAAACTTGGAGACGAACATAGGCTACATCATAGAATCTATGGGCTACAGTAATATAATATGGGAGAGGCCGTTGGTTCTGAAATAGAGTAAATACTAGTTCGGAGCCAATGGGTTCACCTCCCATTTACTATTTACATCTTCATACATATTATTATCATGTTAAATGATTTGAAACTAGAGTTGGCTGACATGAAATAGACTACACAGTCATGTTTTAACATTATGTGTGGGTGAGGTCAACTATGCTAACCTACTCGTAAATAAAGTTTAAATGTTTTAGATAAAATAATTTATTACACGCAACTCTTAAAGTATTATGTGCTTATTCACTATCTGAGCCTTCTGCTAATACAGCATGTCTATACCTTCTTGGGTCATAGGTACTTTCAAAACATGCTTTGAACACAGATTTGACCATAGATTTAGATGTTGGAGATCCTGGTATATCATCATTTTCGCAGTCCATTGCTTCCTGATTGTTGTTATTTGTTACATTTTTACTTCCATTCATATTAACTTCTTCAGGGATTTCAACAAAGTTAAATAAATGTGAATTTTCATCTAAACATTTAGAAAATTCTTCTTCATCTAAGTGTGGTTTTTTCCGGACTGATTGATTACTGCGTGTATCTTTTCTTTTACTCCTCTCAACTGTCGTGTTTTGAGTAGATGTCGCCTGTGTTGCATTGTCTGGTTTGGAAGTGGCAAGTACAAAATGAGCTTCAAATGTACAACCATTATGAACAATGAATACTGCTGGTCTACCAGTTGTCTCAAAGTGTAGCTGAAGAGGGAGTGTCAAGGCTTCAGCAAAGGCAAGTAATGCTCTGAACTCTTTCATGTTAAATGTTATAGTTGTATCTGTGCCTATAGAGTAGCTATCGAACTCTAAATGCTTCAAGCTAATTTGAGTTCGAATTATTTTTGACAGGTCAGAGTTTGTGTCTATGTAATTTCTTAGAATTAGTAGTTGTGATGTTGCTTCTAATGTTAATTGGTCATCTGAATTCTGGAAGTTGCTTAAAGCTTCTGATAAAATTCTTTGAGGTGATGTTAATCTGAAAAAAATAAATGAAAATAGCTTGTGTTAAAAGTCAATAGTAAGATAAACTGTTTATTGTTTACACCTTAGCTAATAGGAATATTCAGTAAATGGCAGCTTCTGGAAATGACAAATTCTGGAAACTGCAGATTCTGAAAATGGCAGATGTACAGTGAAGTAATAAATTCCAACTAAAAATTGCGTTGATCCCGTTTTTTTTTTAAAGTATGGGTAAGATCACTCAAAACTTGCCAAACTATGCCCTTAATATTGCTATGGAAACAAGTACCAGGATGAACAATAACAAAGAAATATAAGGGAAGTAATAAGTGTTGTAAAGTTTTTAAATGATATACCTAGGTCCCCTTGACATCCTAACTATACAATACAATACAAAAACATTTTATTGACACTATAATAAAAACAACACGAGATATATCAGAGTGGTAGGTACAAAAGGAATCTATGAACAGAGCTTATACAATTAATTGTCAGTTTTTGGTTAACATACCTGTTTGGTACTATATCCTTTGTATAAACAGCTTCCATAGCTCTGCAGTCTAGAATTGATACAAAATGTGTCTTCACTATACCATGTTTACATTTTAACTGGAATATTAGTTTATTAGAATCAGGATCCTGTTTAATTTCTAAATTCTCCACTTGTTTGTCCATATGTGTTGGTGATTTGAAGGTGTTTAATGCTGATTTCATAGATATTTTGCATTTTAAGCCTTCGTTGTCGTCTGTAGAGTAATAATTGTAATTGAAGTATGTGAAAAAATTCTTATTGAATTTGACCATAGCGTAAGCCGATTCAGCAGCATTTAGAGTCCGCAGCAGTATACAGTCTGGGAGTGATTCCAGGTATAATTCATCACCAAATCTAGCTAATGCGTGTACTGTTCTTCCTAGAACTGAAAATTGAAACAATGCTGTTAATTTAAGGCTGATGAAAAACTGGAAGTTCAGAAGTATCTGCAAGTATTTATTATGTACGAAAGGTATTGGATGAACAATGTTAGCAAAACAAAGCATACCTTTTACGTTTGGTCCTGGTATATGGCATTTCATGATAATATAAGTTTATCTTTATTAATTTCTACAGAAAAATGTTTTTTAGAAACCTCCGCGGTAAAGTCCAAAACCTGTATATAATATTTCTCTATGTCCAAATCCAAAACAGAACTTACATTAAAAATAAATTAGTAAAATGTACAATTGTCTTGTCGCTATGTCTAGTCTTTCCCATAAAGATAAACGGAGAGTCTTTCCATAATTACAAAGTACTCTTTGGTGTAGGTAGTCGAAACCAAAATGTCAAATCAAACGTTTTTGTAATTTTTTTTGACGTTGACTTTGAGAACAATTAGATTTGACGTCGCTACACACAAACTTTTTTTTGGGGTTCTTTTAATCATGGCTCCGCGTTGTTTATTCAATTTGCTTTATTGTTAACATCAAAGCTTGTGAATAGCTCAATAACGGCTGTACCTTTGATGTTGCATTTAGTAAGTTCTATTATTATACTACCAAACTAATGTATAATTTGCTCGGACGAATTTTGTTAAAGGTGTTCTTGTAAACAAAGACGTAATTGATGCAACTCCAATGTGGCCGATGTAAAATGCGATTAGAAGACAAAAAGAAATGGTACGAGTACCTAAACTCAGTTGCCGTTAAAGCTTTTTTCATGTCAGTTTTTTTAGTCTTTTTTAATTTTTTTTATTTGTATTTGGACCCGCTTAAAGCATTTGCCAGTGTCAAGTATTAAGATTTCTTCATGTTTCTTGAATAAAACAAGTCATAAACGTTTATAGTCACAATTTAAGTCACGTATACAGTCATTTTCAAATTCTAATCGTGCTTTAGTAAAGTGATAGTGACTTTACTGCAAGCTTTGGAGTTTTGCCTATAGCCTGAAAAGACACGTTTCCTCGCTTTATTTCACTTGCCCACACTCACGCACTTGATCAAAAACTTAATGAATAAGACAATACCATGTTTATAGCATTAAAGTTCAAAGTAACAAAGTTTAGGAAATAAAACAATAAGACGTTTCCATGACGTTCCCGCCAAATTTCCCTTTTTTGACAGTCAAACTTGTGTCATGAATCATGAATGAAGTCAAGTGTAAGTCAACTAAGACTAAGTTAAGTTAGTTTCGTTTGGGTCGCGATGTCGTGAGGTTGATGTCGCTGAACATTACGTAATACATACGAGTGAAAGTTCGTGATTTTCATTGTTACTCTATTTTTACAGTGTAATTTGAGTTAAATGATAGCTTCCTAATGAAATAGAGAACTCATACTCACAGTGATTAAAATAGACTACTACCATGAGCGACTTGAGCGGTAAGTGGAATGAGGGAATGTTATGGTATTTGATTTAGAACTAGTTCTTTAATAGGTACCTACTAGCTCTGTCATAGAGGAATTAATAGTAGGTAGGTACAAAAGGCTGTATTCACTTGTAGACCAATCTTATGAAATAGGTATCGAAATAGTTTGAGTAATAATATAGGTACTTAAGTTAATCTCTTTTAATCATTGTATTAATTCCGTTAATTATATAGATACTTGTCAACGTGGGTAATTTTGACTTTATGTTAAACTTTGTATATAGCCTGACTTAAAGTTTTTTTTTCCTAAAAGATTTAGTTATCAAATTCATTGATAATTGGAAGTCACCAAATATTATAAATGTTCATCCCATCAAAAACATAATAATATGTACAAAAAGCCAAGTCTCGCAACGGGTTTCTACCACAAAAAGTTGTGAGATCTAATATAAAACCAAACTGATGTAATATGAATTACGGTCGTATTTCGGTCTCTAATAAAGAAAAAAAAAATGCTCATAGATTAAAATAAGTCTATTAATAAGAGCTTTTCATAAAATACTTCTTGAAATTGGGATCATTCTTGAGAAATTCGAAGTTTTCTATTGTGGCGTTGGAGACATGCCAGCCTACTATCAGTGTACAGGAGCCATCCTCCTCCGTGCAGTACTCCAGCGGCAGATCAGGGCTGGAGTAGCCTCGGATGGGGTAGTAGCTGTACTCTGAGAGTACCCTCATGCCGCATTCCGCCATGTTGTCATCTAGGCTTCGTATCAACCCTGAAATAGAAAATAAAAATGTAAGGATTCGCAGAGTGCTGTCATGCCAATGTGGCTGCTCATCAGTTTGGCCTCCTGCCTCGGTAAAAAGAAGATTCTTGACTATACAATCCTATACTAGCACTTTCAGTTGTTCCGGCAATTTTCCAGTTATGTACTTTTCTATTTACGGCCTACAACGCACATTTTAGCTACTATCTGCTCCTGCAGTTAAGTTAAGTTAATTGATCTTCGTAGTGTTACTTAATAAAGGTAAGTACATATATTATAGCGAAGAAAATAAGCGGAATATCATATTTTTAGGAGTAACTGTACTTTAGATAATTATAATTAAGAAAACGGAAAAAACCGACTTCAGATTACGCAATACAATACATACATACGCAACTTGCTGTTCACTTGTTATAAAAACCAAAGTACTGCATCGATTTTGATAAAATTTATATGGGACCATCTCTGAAGTATGATCTACCAAATACAAAAATAATCATCAAAATGAATGCAGAATAGACTGAATAATTGGTAAACTAACTTACAAAAAAAATCGTACAGGCCGAGTTGATAACCCCCTTATTTTTGAAGTCAGTTAAAAATAAATTATAATTATGATAAGTCAGCTAATATCTAGTTCAGACGCGATGTTGTCCTATGACACTATACCTAGTCATAAAGGGATTTACCTAGTCATTTAAAATGTTAGTAAACCTTTTAACCCTAACTTACGCTTACGTTATACTGATATGATCCTTATGGTATTTTCGCAAGAAAGTATTCAAAGCCTCTGTAAATAGCATTTAAATGAGAATTATTTAAAATAACTCTTGTTGATTGCCGCCAACTTCAAACGGTGAAGGAAAACATCGTGAGGAAACCTACATGTCTGAGAGTTCTCAATGATTTTGAAGATGTGTGAAGTCTGCCAACCCGCACTTGGCCAGCGTGGCAGACTATGGCCTAACCCTTCTCACAATGAGAAGATGGCCCGTTCCCAGCAGTGGGACAGTTTGTACAAACAGGGCTGATAAAAAAAAAAAAACTCTTGTAAATTAGGTACGTATTTATTACAGGAAACCACGAAAAATGTAATTTCGAACACCGCGTCGGGGGTTAAAAATTGTCTGTGGTTATGTCTGTCCTGTCGCACACTTCGTATTTGTATTCAGTCAGTAAGTTCATGCATGTACACGGTTTAATTCTTCATTTGTAACGAAACGATCTCGAAGGACATCCCCATTCCAGATACTGCATCGATGTACAGTATTGTAGAGAGTGAAACAGCCATAAAGGCAACATTTCGTTGTCACAAGGACCGGTTTTTAACCCCCGATCCAAAAAGAGGGCTGTTATAAGTTTGATGTATGTGTGTATATTTTGTTGTAGTTAATGAAGGCACCTTGTCGTAAAAATAAAACACGGGAATAATCCCGTAAACAGAAACGCAAAAAAAAATACTTACGGGCTAGACGGAAATCACTGTAAATACCATGCAAATGTATGTAATACCATCTTATCATCTCACCCAGAAGAAGTCCACTGCCGGACATAGGTATCCCACAATTCCTACATGAATTTCCAATAAGATCTGTGGGAATCAGCTTACATCTAGCATCTTCCTGCCACTTGTAAGAGTATTAGGTCATCTGTCCACATTGTGGCTGATATTCCTACGCTGCATTTGTCGGTGCGCGGAACTATACATACCTTTTATATCATACTACACGTATGTATATTGTACGTGAAATGTATTGCGCGGGGTCGTCGCTTCCTGATTGCCTTGATTAGCTGTCAGCACTCACTTGTTTCAATCTAGATCCATATTATGCTGATTGGAGAAATGTGCAGAATTGAACTTGGATGCCCTTACATATTGTTACTGCAGTTCTGCAAACTTAGACCTTGCGAGAACAAACTTTTTGCAACAATTGTGTTTAATCTGTGCGTGATTTGTTCAAGAACTCAATCGTTCCTACTTACTTTACATGGGGTATTGAAGAATTATTAATGTGGTTAAATCAAAATTGGTCAAGCTCGTTAGGATGTAGGTGGCAATATATGGCGATACCCGTTCTTGAATATGCTGCATAAAACTGTAATATTCAAATCACAGAAACCTACAGCATTTTCGAGGATTTCCGGCTTATCGTTGAATTTTGGGACACTTGTAGGTATCTATCTCTAAAAATATAAATTCCTAATTTGAAAAACTAGTGAGAGTAGTTGGAAAAATTGCATAAAACCGCAATGCATATTCGAATTTTAAGTCGAGAACATTGAACGGATACAGTTGTTATAAAACCTTATATAAATTGCCAGTATTTCAAAAACCAAGTAAAGTAACATAATTATATATATTTTTTATTTTTACGATTTTAGAGTATGCGTATACGACCATTATTGGCTAAAGGTAGTAATCAATTAATCAACACCACACCAAACCAGTGTCCAACCAGCACAGTTAAGAAAAGTACAGTACGCATGTCGTCATCAAATAGAGGAAGACGCATGATACAAGCTGGACCCACTATACCACTATACCCACTATATCTATATTTCCGTTTCTATAATTTCCATAGAGAATGACAGAGACGGAGATATAGATTCCGAATCTGAATGAGTTCTGAATACGGGAGCTGATCTGGCGTAGAGCTAATAAATAGACTATGAGCTTTTGGGACAGCCTGTATATATAAAAACATGATTACATAGATACGGAAGAATACTACAAAGTTATGTATATCATCATCTCAACCATAAGAAGTCCACTACTGGATATATCCAGAAATGTATAGGGAGGTCTATGAACCTTCCTTAAAATTTCGGAAAAGACCGGAAAAAAGACCGGCGACTTGCATCTAGCCTCTTCCTGCCACTTGTTTGAGGTCTTCTGTCCACCTTGTGTCTGTCTTCCTTCGCTGTGCTTGCCAGTGTGTGCTCGAGAACTTTCGACCCCATCGGCCGTCAGTTCTACGTGCTATGTGCCCTGCCCATTGCCACTTCATCTTACTAATCCCCTACGCCATCTCGGTGACTTTCGTACGTCTACGGATCTCTTCACTGATATATAGTAAAAATATAAATAGTTACCATTAATGCAGGTGTCGTTGATAAGCCGCCTGGGCACGCTCATGTACTGCTCTAAAGTGTTGTTGAAGGTAGGCTTGAGGCACAGGAAGTCGTCCTCTATGTACTGCATGCGCCGGCGCGTCGGTATCGTCTCGTACTTGATCACCGAGTGGAACACGCAAGGGTCTGGCTTGGCCGTCACCTGATGGGAAAAATATAATAAAAAATCTCTCTAAATTGGTTTAAAGGAAAACATGAAAACAACCTCTAAAAAATCGCTTCGCGAAAAACACCGAATATGTCATCATCTCGCTCATTCTCGTACGCATTTACAAGAGCTTAGAGTTAGTGAGATTATGACACGGTCATCGTACGACGTTTATTAGTTATTTAACCTCTTTCCTGACCGTTTTTAACCCTTTACTCAATAAGAGGGGTGTTATATAAGTTTGACGTGTGTATCTGTGTCGGTCTGTGGCATCGTAGCTCTTAAACGGATGGACCGATTTTGTCTAGTTTTTTTTGTTTGAAAGAGGATTTTGTCAAGAGTTTTAGCTATGTTTTATCAGAATTGGTTCAGCCTCTTTATTTGTCGGGGGTTTTTGAGTTTTCTGAACTTGTATATTATTGCGTATGCATTAAAATCCTTGTAGTATCTTTATAATTTTTTATCCGAACAATTTTTTTTTTCACAGAATATAATTGGAATATTATTATCAGTTACTACAAATCTGACAAGTTCGTGTCGAGCCACGCGCAGTGTAAGGGTTCCGTAGTTGTGTCTAACTATGGAACAGCTAAGACAGCGTAGCGAAAAAAAATATGTCTGGCTCTGTCTGACCGCACACAGTCATGCACAAAATGATTTCGCAGCTTACCCACGTAGTATTATTCTATCTGTAACCTGGGTGAAAAAAAAAACCGCGTTTTTTTGCACCTTTATCCACCTGGGTGTTCTTTGGGAAATATTATATTTCCACTGAAAAACTTGTTATTGAAACTTTTCAGATTTCAAGCTTTAAGTGCAAAGAGAATAATTATGTATACTTGTTACCTATCAAGCGTTGTAATGATTTAGATGACATTAAAAGTATTTCAAAGTCAATTGTCGTGACGTGCGTAGGTTTTTTTGCCAAATTACTTTGTTTTTGCATCTGACCTGTGCTATTATGTAACCTGTTTATACATTCATAAATGCAAATTTACAAGACATACAAAAACTACAAGTCATAGATAATAGAGCGGGTATTCTATTTATTTATATATGAATGTTACCGCCGAAACACGATTTTCATAAACTGCTAACAGCCAGTCCACACGGCGCGTTGCGTTGTGTTGCGTCGTCGCAACGCAAATATTTTAATGCATAGACGGCCACACGGGCGCTGCACCATCGCAGCGTTACTACAACGCAGTCGTGACGTTCCGTCGTCGCAGCGGCGACGAGAAAAAACTAAATGAGCTTGCGTATGTCCCCTCCAACTCCTCTCCCCTATCAACGTACAAACAACTGAGCGCTGCCGTTTCGGCATCGCAATGAGTGCACCCCCGCCCGCTTCGTCTCGGGGGCTGCAGTTCAGTCGTGTGTGCGTTGCGTTGACGCAACGCTTCGTGTGTACACTATGATTATTAGTATGTAAAACGACGCAGCGACAGCGCTACATCGACGCAACGCCGACGCAACGCGCCGTGTGGACCGGCTCTAACTTAGTATTATTGGTGGCTATGATGAAGTGCATCGTCCATTCCAAGGTTGTTTTTTGTCTTCTTTATTTGTAAGTGTTCAGAAAGCTATATTTTTTATTTCAAGATAAGTTTGAGATTGACTGCCTGCTCATCTAATATTAAGCGACGTTGCCGTCGACGATGGAGCGCACTTAAAACAATACAATACATTTATTCGCGATAAGATACTCAGATTATACCTATTAGAAAAACGTATTCAGTTAGCATTATTACTCAAAATAACAGTAGAATTTATGAAAGTATTAAATATTAAATTGAAGAATAAGTATTTGCGTGAGTTTGGGCGCAAATGCAATTTTTTTTTTAATAAGATCAGCTCCCTGACCTCTACGGACCTAGAATTTTGACTCCAAACGGAGATTACCATATTTACTTCGACGCTACTCCGCCGAATTAGCCGCAGCGCTAGACCTAATAATGTATCTCAGGAAGATGAGATAGTGCCAAATGTATCAAACTGGCGTCTCGCACAACGGGCCGACCCAACTGTAACTTCCATAGCACGAGCGTCATTCCGTCGTTCATTTGCCATCGTCACATACAATAACGCTCCGAGCGATTCGAGCGGAGCCTCTGCAACATGGTGATAGCAAAAGCATCCAGGATTCGGGATTCCCAGTTTATTAAAATTCTGGGAATCGGAATTGACTCAAACTCAAAAATATTTTTAAATTCCCGGGAGACTGGAATATGTAGATAATTAGGCAGGGCAGGGGGCGCGCTGGGCGATCATATGCGAAGTTAGCCCTGCGCGCGTTATAGGTAGTGGAAGCTAGGGGCTGCATTGCTCCAGTGCACAGCGTCCACACTCTTTCCTGGATGACGTATTTGCGGGGCAGCTGGCCCAGGCTTGACACCATGATCGTGACAAATCATATAGGTAAATGTTTTCAAAAGCCAACACTTACCTCTTGCCCCAAACAGCGCGCGGGGCTAGCGTACACGCTATAAGAGTTGCTGTTAGTGGAAGGCGATGGCTGCATAGCACCGGTACACAGCGTCCAAACTCCTTCCCGGATGAAGTACTTGCGGGGCACCTGGCCCAGGATTGATACTGTTATTGTTGACATACCATTCCTGTAACCAAGAAATGGCTGATGTATTTCGGTACCTAACAATATTAAGCACATCATATAAACTAGATAGTTTTACAAATGTTGACTTATGCGTATAAAAGTTTTTCAAAAAGATAAGTACAATCCTGTCAGCTATAGATAAGGGTACCATAATAACCCTGCTCTGTATATTTAACAAAATAAATATAGTTCTGGATATCCTAAACTATTTTCAGAAGAACGCCTTTAAAAAATTCAATCTATTATTAAATTATGAGCGCCTGATCGATGCGACGCGTGACCAAAACGCGTATCTGGCCCAACGCATAAGCATTGCCATTCAACGTGGCAATGCGGTCAGCATGCTGGGTACGCTGCCAACTGGTAGTGGGTTAGAGCATTTGGATTATCTTTAGACCTTTATCGGTCTGGGGTGATCGATGTGCTTTTTCTGTAGTAGTTTAGTTAGTTGAGTCTGTATATTGTTGTGTTGTAGTTAATAAAGGCGCTTGCCTTAAATTATGTGCTTATCTAATAAAAGGTCATATCCAAGCGAAACGTACAAACGTACAGGCGCCGGATGTGTAACCTTCGTATTTCAGTGAACTCAGAAATCCTCAGCTATTTGCGCGCCGTTTATATATACCTCTATATGCCTCCATATTATACCTAACTACTTTAGAAACAGTATGGAATCGGACCGTGATCCCTTGAGTCTTAAGTATAGCTGTACTATTCAGTATTCTGTGGTAATGATGCAAATTAGGCCTTAGCTTACCGTGAATTTTGAATTGAGATTCAGATTAAGATATCGTTTATTGTTGACATACGTAGTCATACATATTTATTACATACAATTCCTACATATTTACTTATTACAATAAAAAACATATAATAGTAAAAAACATAAATTGTTTTTTTTGCTGCAACCTTGAAACACAATTTTGAAAGCGCAATAGATGCAGATGTATGTAATGCGTGTGAACGTATTATTTTAGAGATCGTCGTGTACCTAAATCAGGAATTAGTAGCCATATAAGCGCACTGTATCCGTAGTATTTGTCTCACTTACTTTCCCTGTGAAATGGCATTTTTCAACGCCATTTCCCTCACAGTGATATCGGCTATCTCTTTTTTCAACGCATCGGCCAACGTTTTAGCGTTTGTCAAAGTGGTTTCCAGCTTCATTTTCAACCCGCCGACTGCCTGCTGCCTGTTGGTCGCCCACTGGTGCTGGTCGATAGTGAACTCTTTGGAGTTTATGACCGCCTTCTCGTACTCGTCTTCGAATTGCTTTAAGGCCCAACTGCCACTGCCGCTTTTTCGGTAATTTTCTGGTGTTTCATCCCTGGAAAGATTATAAGCACAAATTGAAGTTCGATCACAAACAAATTTTAATATGCCGCGGTTTATTTTTTAATGTATTTGCGGTTTGTGTGATCTTAAGAAAGAGGAACTCTGTTTGTAACTTTTCTAAATCGATGGTTATGGTCGAAACAGCCATTTCGACAGACCTAGAAATTAATAATTATAAATATACAGTAGTAGTAGACCATTTTTTATTTCAGATAGATTTACGATTGACAACTAACTCGCCTGATGTTAAGCGACGATATGGCCGAGGATGGAGCTCGTCGATCTAGAAGATATCGATTCAAATTGAAAATTCAAAGTTCTCAGGAAACAAAAATAGCGGCAAATAACTCGATTGCAGTACACATCAAGAACGTGGATCGATATCGCTGAGTACGGATTTTTGTTATTTCGATGAGAAATGGGTGGTAATGCGCCGACTTTCTTTTGACTTTTTATCATCGGAACACTCTTCTTCTTTTTTGTATTGGACCCGCATTAAAGCATTTGCCAGTGTCAAGTATTAGGATATTTTAAAGTTTCTTGAATAAAACAAGTTGTAAATGTTCTAGTCACAATCTAAGTCACGTATACAGTCAATTTATAAGTCGAGTCCTGCTTCAGTAAAGTCGTGGCGACTTTACTAGAAGCTTCTATGGAGTTTTGCCGACAACGTAAAATCACACGTTTTACTGCTTTATTTCACTTGCCCACACTCACGCACTTGATTGAACACTTAATGAATAAAACACCACCATTTTTATAGCATTCATGTTCAAAATAACACAAGTTTAGGAAAATAAAACAAAGCAACAACACGTTATTAAGACGTTCCCGCCAAAACTCCCGGAACACTCTAGATATCATTTGTATTATCATAGATATTGACAAGCAAGCAGAGTATCCTGTCCGGCGTCAAATGAGGAAGAGGTTTACCATTTCATTCTGATCACGCTTCGCAAACTGCAAACGCATACAAACACTAAAAACAACTGGACGACGTGGTTCACTTTTATTATACTTCACTCGGTATGATGAGATTTTGATTTGGACAACATCCACTAATGCTATTGTTCTGTTTACCATAGAACAGTAGTACGTTTGAGTATAAATAGTTATATGTAGCAAGTATCTATATTATTTTATTTGTTTATGATCGTAGTATGTCTGCTAAGCCCACGACCCGTGGGTTCGATCCCCACCCAGGGCAAACATTTGTGTGATGAGCATAATGGATGTTTGTTCTATATCTGGGTGTTTCGATGTATCATATGTATATATTTACGAAAAAGTATATATGTATTATATCAGCCATCTAGTACCATAGTACAAGCTTTGCTAGATGGTGTTGTGCGAAATGTCCCCAAATATTTAAATAATATTAAAAGAATAACAAAATACCCGACTGCAGATAAGCGGTTCCTAAACATCAATCGGAAATGTGGAAATCCTGTTCATCAAGCATCTGAGGCAGATCAATTAATAATTTTGGTTGTTAGGTTTTTTTATGACAACAACGCGGAAATCCTGTCTATTCATACTTTTCCTACTACTATTTAAGAACTGCATATAATTCTTAGGAAATATATACATTTCCTAGGACATGTATGAATCTAAAAAAAATATTGAAACATTTCCTAAAATTAACCGGCTTGCATACAGCATCTTCATGCATCTATGTAATTCTTATATTTAAAAGTGATTTTATAAGGATTACCCTGAAAATTTATCTGTTCATTTAAATACGTTTCACATCGTTTTTACGTATACTTTCCCGCAAAAACATAAACTCGACATCATACCAAGCGGATTGGAATTGCTCCTGTTGTTTATTATTTAGGATAATTTGTATTTATTTTAACATAGATACTTACATTACTTATTCCTTTGTCTGTTTTCTACTCACGTATCGCGCCTTTGAAAAGGACTTTTCGTTCCCACGCAAATGTCTGTTTTAACGTAGGGAAAATAATTTGTCCATTTAAACGAATAGCATGAGAACTATCAATCGATAACTGTACCTATTTATTTAAAACTTAGCCTATTATTTACATGTAGGTAATAGGTAAACATTTAACGTTCCATGCTACTAGCCTATTATTTACATGTAGGTAATAGGTAAACATTTAACGTTCCATGCTACTAATATACGGGGTAAAATCTAATTCATGAGCATCGTTTTAGTCAAGGTAGGAGTGGTACAGGGTGTACAGGGTATTTTTTTTTTATCAGCCCTGTTATTACAAACTGTCCCACTGCTGGGAACGGGCCATCTTCTCATTGTGAGAAGGGTTAGGCCATACTCTGCCACGCTGGCCAAGTGCGGGTTGGCAGACTTACAACAACTTACGTACAGGGTATATTGGCTTGTAATCAGAGGGTTCAGAGGATCAGCCCGTTGTCTACATAAGCTTCAATTTACTATGGAAATTAACGTGGTTTTCACACATTTGCGAAAACCACGTTAATGCACGTGTTTGCGAATGCGGTTGAAATTATAGTCGGATATTTCGGCTCAAAACAGACGTGAGTGACCCGTAGTTTTTGCTTCAATTTACCTCAAAGCCTGATCTCTTTCCTTGTAGCATTACGGAACCTTAGTAGTTATTACTTGTTTTAAATATGAAATAACGTAGCCAATTCCACCAACTTAGCACCTCCAACCAATAACCAAGGGTTTGTCTGCCAGCGGTGTAGCCGCAACTGCGGTTCCCGGATTGGCCTATTCAGTCACCAACGACGGTGTAACTCCACTTTATGACGCTGCTTGAATCATCCGACAGGATGGAATAAGGCCCATGATGATGATGATGATGAAATATGAAATAGGTAGACCTTTTTGCGTGCCTATATAAACCGTAACGAGTAGTTCGCTCAAGGTCGAGCAAATAATTATTGCAAATTATAAATCAGATGTTTGCTTTGAGATTACGTAATTATTTTTTTGTACTTACGTATTTTTTTTCGCCAAGTCATGATGAACGTAGGGTTTAACTGAGTGCCACACAATAATACATACACTCTAAAAACGTAAATATAATTCATTCGATGAAAATGATCTAGAAACAAACACGAATTTGCAGCAAAATTCAAGTTGTCGGATCGTACACTTCAATATTTCACGAGATACGTACGTAAAAGTAATCTAGCACACTCAAATAGCAATAGCAATCAACAATATATTTTTTATTATTGCTAGCGATTGTTGATTGCACAGTGTCAGTGTAACTTAGCGTCTGTGCAGGCTGATTTACGCGTTGTTGCGTCGTAGCCAGAGTCGCATGTGCTTAGTCTTCAGTACACCTATACCTACTATTGAGTATTACGAATATATGGTTCGGTGCAAACTTGTAGTAGATACGCTGTATTATTATACATTCTGATCTGACTGCTAGTAGTTAATACTCATTACTAGAGACCGGATTATATGCAACATAAAAAGCTTGAAATATGCATGAAAAATTGAAAAAATATGCATGAAAATTGTTAAAATATGCAACGTAAATGATTAATTTTAGGTAAGTAAAAAAGGGAAAAAGGGCCATATTAATTTTTTTACTTCTAAATCAGCATTATATCAGTAAATTACGTTTTCGTTCAAAATTTAACAACCTTACGTAACGTAAAACGTAATTTATAGACTATAAATTATAGTCTATAATAATATTAATACTCAATACAATTAAACGATCAATTATTTAACATTTTTTTAATTTAAAATTTTAAGTGTAGGTATAAAGAGAAATTTTTTGTAAGACATAATTTTACACTTATAGGGTAACCTACCGAAAAATGTAGTAAATACAGCGAAAATATGCATGATCACTAAATTTCAGACAAAATATGCAATGATCGCTGAAAATGTAAATATGCAAATGCATATGAAAATATGCAATTGCATATAATCCGGTCTCTACTCATTACTTACATGATTTGTCCTTGAACCGGTGACATCCATTCAGAAACCTGAAAGTTAAAGTAAATAAAGTATTTTTTATTTAAAAATTTGAGCTCCACAGACTCCAGGGTCCGTGCCTTTTATAAGTTAATAGAATTTATTTTTTAACTAAGTTTGCATATTTTTTTTAAACTAGCATACAAAAGTAAGTTTAGATAGATAGATTCTTTATTTGCATACAACATGAGGAATTTTTATACAATATATGCATGAAAGAAGATGGAATAAAATGTAGAAGTTAGAATACTTAAAAATCCCGTAATGAAAAAACGACTAAACCGATTTTGATGATATACGCCAACAACACTCGATGAAATGTTTCAAATAGAAAAAACTAGATCAAAACCGGTTCATCTGTTTGAGAGATACGATGTCACAGACAGATATACAGATAGACAGATACACACGTCAAACTTATACCCTCTTGTCGGGGGTTTTTGAATTTTTTTTTGAAGGATTCCTTGTAATTCCAAAGAATCCCTCAAAGTGTATTTAATACCATCTACTACAACCGGATTTAGTTTTTATCTGGGGATGGGGATTTGAATCTGAAGTTTTTTGTCTAGTATATAGATCTACGCTTGACCATCAATTCGCCTGATGGTAAGCGACGTGGCCGAGGATGAAAAAGCTGTAGGTCTTGGGTTCGATCCCCATCCAAGGCACACATTTGTGTGATGAACATATGGCTACTCAGTTCTACGTACGGAAGCAGTTTCTCATAAAAAACGTACACTCAACAGCGTAACGAAATCGTAAGTTAGACTGAAAAAACCGCTTATCTGCAATCCGGCATTTTGTTTTTCTTTAAATATAGATACTTGTTATTTTTTACGCTCATATCAGGCTCAGGCACATAAACTTTCCAGGATAATAAAACAAATAACTATTACAAAAGGCATTTATCTGTAAAGAGACATCTACAATGTCAATATATTTGTGTATATTATTTGAACAGCCTTACCCAATCAGACGTGCTAAATTGCAGTCCATATAGAAACACCAGTAACGTTACACAAGGCATGATGTATACTACCTCTATAGCCTCGAAAACTCAACTTGAATTAAGCTATTTGAAGATGTTTGTAAACTTAGCTGATAAGAGCATTATATGAACTTCATATTATGCCTGAGAGAGCTATTGTTTATCGATGTGGTCTTTTTGGTAGATGAAACTTGAACAGGTGTACGTAGAGTCTTACAGACAGAGAGACAGTAATAAATTTATTTGTATGGTTACTTATGGTGTCGGTACCCCATATACTTCGTTTGATGCTCGTAGTCATAGTTTTTTTATTCATAACAGATATGTTACATGTCATATAGAAAAAAAAAATACAAATATAAGTAGGAAGTTTTTTTTAAAATAATCTGTGGGCTATCTGAAAGAGAGTTTAATTAAATTAGCACAAGCTAAAACAGGTTTATAATATTTTTACGATGTATATTTTTCGATTTATGAAGGAAAATATAAAAAATATATAATTTCCCCCTTTTATCGTACTAGTTTGTATGGAACCCTCGGTGGGCGAGTCTGACTCGCACTTGTCCGGTTTTTTTATTGTGACCAACACTTCTAACGAATATTGTGACGAATTAAGTGTTTACATAAAATAGGATTTATTATTATATTATTTATTAAATAAATAAAATAATAATTAATAAAATAAAAAACCGGACAAGTGCCAGTCAGACTCGCCCACCGAGGGATCCGTTCAAACTAAATAAAAGGGGGAAATCATATATATTTTTTTATATTTTCCTTCGAACCGAAACCGAAAAATATACATCGTAAAAATATTTAACACATTCCTTGCTCACGACTCGGATCCGAGTAGGAGCTGCTATAGTAGCGGCGCCTCCCACTCGGATCCGAGCGAGCGAACGTTTGAGGCAGCCCTCATTCCTTGCATAGAGACACTATTTTTTTGTGATTAAATAAAAAAAAAACAGTTTTCGGATTTTTTCCTATATGTGTACTCTAACACAATGCTTCTTGCCAAATTTCAGAGTTCTAGGTCAACGGGAAGTACCCCATAGGTTTTGATTCCTCTGTGAGTGTCGAAATGTGCCTTTTTTTAAGACATATTCGGCTGTAACTTTTTTTTACGAAAACTGAGAAATTTTATTTTTCTTTCTGCAGCAAGATACTATGGATCTGCTTAAATGGTTTTAATTTCAACTCGATACCTTCACGCGTTCCCGAGATAAAGGTCTTGACACCCGGACAGACGGACAGACGGACAACAAGTAGGTACGTACACCAACAATTTTTAGAGGTCGGTGTCTTTATATAGGTCTTAGTTAGTGACCCATCTCAAAAATAGTTGGTGTATCAATACTGGGCGTCTACTTAAATAGGTATAACATACGCCTATTTAGATAGACGCCCAGTTTTGATTAAATTTTTCGTGTTGTTTCTCCCTTTTCAGTTAATTAGATTGGAAGTCGGTTTATTTATTTATTTTAATAATTTAAGCCAACCGCTTTATGGATGTTGACTTCGTGTTTTCGATTTATCAATTAATCCGATGTAGGATTATGTTGATGTTATCCATATGTAGATACCGATTTAGATATACGAAATATGTTGAAATACATTTATGTACTTACTACTTCTACAAGTACAGAATACGAACGAGTTACAGTTAGGTACAGCTGTTATTTATTTTGGCGTGTGGAAAAGGAAAGAAAACCACAGAATTGTCCGGTCGAGCGCGGCAGGTGGGTTAACAAAATCTTTTTTTTTTTGTTGTTTTTTATGCAAGATAGATCTACGATTGTCTACCAACTCGCCTGATGTTAAGCGACGGTGTGGCCGAGGATGGAGCTCGTCGATCTAGAAGATATCAATTCACTCTAGCCATGAAATTTCCGAGATTGTACGTCCCAGGATACAGAGATGGCGGTAAAGAATTCCATTCCTGTGCAGTACGCATCGATAGTACGGATTTTTGGCATTTTAACGAGAAATGGGTGGTAATTCGCCGACTTTTTGCTAGTTCTGTAGTGAAATGGGGAGGGTGGAATTAGTCGTGAAGCTCTTGCGCACATTCCCCGAAATGAATCCAATAGAATATAGACAGACATGCTACTTTACGGCGGTGCTCGAGACTAAGTAGCTTTCAATTTCAATATTACTTTGAACTTTTTCTTGCTCTCGCAATTGTAGGAGCGAGACAAAAGTAATATTGAAATAAGATTGTATAAACGCTTGTGGTACGGCCCCAGGTAGTACAATGTGCTTATTGCTTTGTATATGTTTTGGACCAAATAATTAATTAGGTATTACTCATAATGTCCGGGCTGTAATGGCAGAGCTACTTTCGCTAACTATTAATTCTTATTATTTCGCTTTCGTTAGCTATTATTGATTTCGCTACTTGGGCTGGCCGATAACGGCCATTAAACTTTTTGTGTATATGTCACCGGAATATAACAAGATCCGCAAGTTTATAAATTTCCTAAAATTTTCTAGGAAATTCATAAACTTTCGTAGGATTCTAAACGAGAGATAAATTGTATTATTTTACGCCCACATTTTCGTAAATTTATCATTTTGCGAGATCTCGTGGTAAATTTATATGGTTAGGCTATGTTACATTAGGTTAGGTTAAGTTCCCCGAATGAGCAGGGTCCTAGAGGACCAGCGCCGCCGGGTCCGTGGACGAGTTTCATCAACGCACTCATGGGCCTGGCACACAGGCGCCGAGACGAAACACCCCAGGGGTTTTAGTGGGTAACCCGGCATACCGGTTGACTGGATTGGACTTTCCGGCACACCGGTCAACTGGGCGGGACTCCCACATAACCACGCAGCCTCCCCCGAGGCGCGGTGGTACCCATAAAGGGTTTCCCCTGGGCAACAAAAAAAAAAAAAAAAGTTAGGTTAAGTTAGATTAGATTAGGTTAAAAAAAAAACCCTAACCTAACCGTAAAATAATACAATTTATCTCTCGTTTAGAATCCTACGAAAGTTTATAAATTTCCTAAAAATTTTAGGAAATTTATAAACTTACGGATATTGTTATATTCCGGTGATATATAATGTTAATATATTAGAAGGAATGCGAACGTTATCGATAAATAATTAATTGGTAATAGTGTTGATTTTGTTAGTATAGTTAAGAAATGAAGATTCTATGTGAATATGTAAGTATGTATGGATCATATCACAATACTATTAGCTCACTAATTTTAGTAAGTCCTCTGTTGAGAAAAGGTAAGACTTTGTTTTCATTTTACATTTGGTTTTTATTAAGAAATAGATACATCCTAAAAACATAACCCTCCTTCGTGTGAAGTCGGATTAAAAGCAGCATTTCATCTTACTTGTGTGGTCAGTTACCTTTCGTAATCGACCGGTTGGAAGGTAATGACAGCGTGTGAAGTGAAACGCTAAATAAACTTAAATTTTTCTCTATGTTATCTGTTACAGAGATTTTAATATACAAAATGATCGGTTGGCTTGGTAGGTATAGACATAGACAGAAATTTATCGTAACAAAAAACATACAACAAAAAATAAAAACATTTTCTTGCCCTTTTCCCACAAGGTGGAGTCGGCACACCTCGTTTCCTTTCGCCAGTTCACTCATCAGACGTCATCTCTACACTCACACGCATAATAGATAAAATTTATTAAAAGCAACAAAAAATAAAAATCATACACAAAATAGATAAAATGTTTTTGTCACAATCCGGCCCCAGTTCAGCATAGCTCAGTATTTCATCGTGCTTTCAATTCTACAAGGAAAAACAGTCATAACCTTTTCTCCGCATCAGACGACATTTCATTTTATAATAAGCTGCTAAATTATCATCATAAATACAAAATCACAACCGGTTTGGTACACGAGTAATGTTTTTCTTAGGTAAAAGTACTCAATTGTATCCACCAAACTGACTGACTGGCTTTTATATTTGCAATTCATGACTGCATGACCATAAAACCACGCAACGAGCTATAAAGAGAGTTATGCTCGTAGTCTCTATGTGAGATCGAATCAGAAATGAAGAAATCCGTATCTAGACGCACGAAAGTCACCGACCTGAGGATTAGCAAGTTGAAGTGGCAGTGGGCAGGGCACACAGTACGTAAAACTGATTGGCCGATGGGGCCGAAAAGTTCACGAATGGAGACCTCTACACTAGAACCTATCCTTGTAATAAACTAGAATCCTTCGCTTGCTCTGGACACTGTCAGACTGTAAAATACCAGCCTAGTACAATAAATAATGAGTCTTGTCCAGAATCAGGAATGCTCACCACAAAATTTGAACATTGTAGCACCGCACCCAGGACAAAAGAATAAACTTTTCCTATAATATGTAATTTTTCTAGTAAAATCGAATCGCCCATTCTATCCCAAATCAAACTTTTTCCCTCTAAGTCCCTTCAAGAATATGCTTCTCCCAAATTTCCATCCATGTCCATACGCTTACACACCTCTATCACAATCAAATAGCTCGCGCAATCATGACTTGCAAATATACGAGGATGCTATCAATATTAACAACAGCCGTACACTGACCACAAAGGTTGTTTTTACACAGATCTGATTTCATTTCCGTATATACTGCGTATACATATACAGAATATACATATTTCTGTGCGTAAGTAGCCTTGTTGTTATTAATATAGTTCTACGAACAGTAAATAAATAAATATTTGTGGATATTTCACACAACACCATCTAGCCCAAACTAAGCAAAGATAGTATATAACTAGATGCCTGATAGAATACATATAATATACTTTTTTTGTAATTATACATATGATGCATAGAAACACCCAGACACAGAACAAACATCCATGCTCATCGCACGAATGTTTGTCCTGGGTGGGGATCGAATCCACGACCTCGCTCAGCAGGCAGACATACTACCAACTGAGCCATCGTATAATAATAATATAGCTTTATTTCTAACACTTACAATTAAATATATTTTCCTGTATGAGAGTTAGAACCGCGTTCGGCGATAAAAACCTCCTCCAATTGTTTCAGTAGACTTTTTCCAGTAGACTTCGTAAGCTTATAAAAAGTATAAAATGAGTTGTAGCAAAAAAGTCTATGGTTGCGAGGTGTACTGCTCATCCGCATATATACTATATACTGCTCATATTTAATTTGTTTGTGAAGTATGCGAATATTTTTGCCGAATACCTATTATCAAAATCGGCCGCCATATGGCCTCGTAGCAAACTTCTTTTCTTTTCAACCGAGATTTCATAACCTTTTGTATCGACAACTTCTTGACCGATTTTGCTCATATTTAAAATTCTTGTTTAGAACTAAGTACAAAACATTATTTTGAAATTATTATTAAAATCGGTCAATTAATGGCGCCACAGTAAGCTTGCCCCTATTTATCTCAAATTCCCGAAATTAAAAATATTCTATATATTTTTTTATTTTTTATGGTAAGTTTCCGGCAGCCTAGTGGTGAGACCGTCTGACTTGCGATCCGCAGGTCCTGGGTTCGAATCCCACGGCACGCACCTCTGTCTTTTCGAAGTTATGTGCGTATTGTTGATTGCCGCCAACTTCAAACGGTGAAGGAAAACATCGTGAGGAAACCTACATGTTTGAGAGTTCTCAATGATCTTGAAGATGTGTGAAGTCTGCCAACCCGCACTTGGCCAGCGTGGCAGACTATGACCTAACCCTTCTCACAATGAGTAGATGGCCCGTTCCCAGCAGTGGGACAGATTGTACTAACAGGGCTGATAAAAAAAAATAAAAAAAATGGTAAAACATTGCACACATTTATAAAACCAGAATTTACTACAACAAAACAATATACAAACTCAACTAACTAAACATAAAAATAAAACTACTCTAAAAGACCGTTAGCAGCGGGAATTGTTCCCAGGATGCTAGCCCCATTACCTCGTTGTATAGCGATACTTACTCTTTGAGCAAAGTAGAGGCCAGCATTATAAAATTGAATAACTTGTATACCAAATATCGTCGAGATTGGTTGAAACATACGACCTGTACGCGGGTCAACAAACATCCGGACAGAAGAAAGGAAATCTTACTAGTTAAGCTAGGTGCCTGGCAGGACAGATGTTAAAATCTAAGCCCAAGTTAGGTACACAATATCTTTGGGGTGGCTGGATGACGGACGTGTACTAACTAGGTACCTAGACTGAGGTACCTAGACTAGACTATGATAGATGGTTTGTAAATTCTGTTGAGTCCGTAGTTCGACCATCGACCGTCTCGCTCGCGCATACCCACATTTTTGAAGATATATAAAATGGCTGAATGTTCTTATAAAAAAATCGGTGTGTGTAAAACTAGAAAACAACATCCCAAATATTCGACATAAAATTTCAATTTGATCCAAATTAAAATTTGGATGATGGTCGAACTACTCAGTTATTATTTTTATCGTTATATACCTGATTTATACATAAATTATGTTATTTTAGTAGATTCTGTTTATATTTTCTCAATTGTTTTAGTTTAGATAATTGTTTTACACACTTACATAGTTTTGTATGGTTTATATACACAAGAAGACTTTAGCACTCGAGACACAGCTTTAGCTAATCACGAATTTATAAGTCTTATAGTTTAGAAAATAGGGGAGGGGGGAGGGGGGGGGGGGGACACGATAAAAGGTGTGAAAAAATATATCTGTTTGATATATAGGTATACAGAGTGCTTTTTAACACTTTTTGAAAATTTTACTGCGGCATCTTGTAGCGGTTCAAGGAACACATCTACCTGCAAAATTTCGTTTATGTAGAGCTGATAGTCTCTGAGTAAAATTGGTATGACATACGGACAGACAGACGGACGGATATGTTTATAAGCGATTTTCTGCGAGTTTATAAGCGTTATTCGTAGTGCTGAACCCTAAAATTGTGAAACCTAAGGGACCATCAAAAGCAATGCTGGCGCGTATCTGGCCCAACGCATAAGCATTGCCATTCAACGTGGCAATGCAGGGAGCATGATGGGTACGCTGCCAACTGGTAGTGGGTTTGAGCATTTGGATTATCTTTAGACCTTTATCGGTCTGGGATAATCGGTATGCTTTTTGTGTAGTAGTTTAGTTAGTTAAGTCTATATATTGTTTTGCTGTAGTTAATAAAGGCTTTCGATCATAAGCATATCTGTTTGTCGATAGCGGAGAAGTTCGTGGACAACCTTTTGTCGAAGGAAGCGGACGAGCAGCCCTCAGACAACGTGAAGCCAAGCGAACTGGTCATGGAGCTCCCGGAGTGGTATGACGAAGAGCAGTTCAACAGGTAACGTATTATTATTGTTCCTGTATTATTTTAACGATTTTTCAATGTAACGTAACGTACTTGATGCAGTGATGACATATAAATGTCACTGGAACGTGGTCATTCATTCAACAAATGGACTTCTTGTAGCTGAGATGATGGTGACGATAACGAATGCATTTGAAATAAATTAAATTGATGATAAAAATTGAGCAACTGGAAACTGCATATTTGAAATTATGTACCTAATTAGTTTGATGGTGAAAATATTGGGTCTCCTCTACATCTATACAAACAATTTTCGCGTTAAGTGACTGACCGACAACGTATAGCCTAATGGCAGTTCCTAGACATTTTTGATAGTAATTTCCTTGTGTGTAATTATAAGCATTTCTTCCCACTCTCTTTACGAGATCGAATTAGAATGGATATAATGAAGAGGCCCGTAGATGCAATGAGATTCTATCTAATCACTGCGTAGAAGTACGAAAGTCACCGACATAGTGCCGCGGATTAGCAAGTTGAAGTGGCAGTGGGCAGATAAAGTTCTCGAGTGGAGACCACACACCGGCAAGCGCAGCGTAGCAAGACCAGTCACAAGAAGGACAGATGACCTTATACAAGTGGCAGGAAGACACTGGATGCAGGCCGCATCCATCAAGTCTTTTTGTAATCCATGGCAAAGGTCTAATTCTAGCAGTGGACTTCTTGTGGATGAGATGATAAAGATGATGATGATGATGCTTTGTTACAGAGGCCGTAAGTTCTACATGGAGTTCTGTTTCGTGCTATCGTCGTCGATGCTGATGGGTCTGGTAGCGGTGCTCGCGGTGCCGTCCATCCTGCGCATCCTGGTCAGCACGCGCCGTTCCAACTCCTCGTTCACGGCGTACCGGCGGTACCTCTCCACGCTGCTGCATACCATCTCCTGGTTCGAACACGATCTGAAGCCGGGATCCATGTGAGTATCCCTAGATGATTCGATCAGAATAATATAGCATCGGCTTAATAAAAAGCTTTAATAAAGCTGGTTCATGCGAACTTTGGATGTTGCCGACACGTAAAAACCCGCGTCCCACAAAAATCTTATTCAGAATCGGGTTAAAATACAGGGTTTTGAATACAAAATAAATACGATGTTTAATTTATGTCATTTATCTAAAAAATAAGAGTTAAGTAATTTTCTTAATTTTTTTGCTTCATTCCTGATATGGCCAAGCGGGTGTTTAATTTTTATTACTAGATAAATCAGGTTTTCTTGCGTCATATTTCATGAAAGTTATTCCAAAAATCTGAACAAAATATGTTGGTTCCACTTGTATTATACGAAACCAGGTCGTATGTCATAATATGAAATACGACAGACTACCGGTTTCGTATAATACAAGATGTAGTATTAAACTTAAACTGAGTGCGTTTAGCTTGCTCATAGTAAAAAAGTTAGTTTTTTACTCTACTGCTTAAGAAGGAAGGTTATGTTTTTCGAGTGTATGTATGTTTATATGTGTGTGGGTATGTATGTAGGTGTGTTTCTATATAACCTTACCACCAACCACAGCCTGAGTTTTGGCGGGAACGTCGTAGTAACGTGTTGTTGCTTTGTTTTATTTTCTTATACTTGTGTTATTTTGAACATTAATGCTATAAATTAGTGTTTTATTCATTAAGTGTTCGATAAAGTGTTTGAGTGTGGGCAAGTGAAATAAAACAGTAAAACGTGTTATTTTTCGATGTCGGCAAAACTCCATAGAAGCTTCTAGTAAAGTCGCCACCACTTTACTGAAGCAGGACTCTACGTCTTATAAATTGAATGTTTACATGACTTAGTTTGTGACTAGAACATTTACAACTAGTTTTATTCAAGAAACTTGAAAAAATCCTAATACTTGACACTGGCAAATGCTTTAATGCGGGTCCAATACAAAAAAGAAGAAGAACCACAGCCTAAACGGGTTCCGTACAAACTAAATAAAAGGGGGAAATCATATATTTTTTATATATTTTCCTTCATAAACCGAAAAACATACATCGTAAAAATATTTAAAAACCTGTTTTAGCTTATGCTACTGAAGTTCTTTCATATGATACCCCACATGATACGGTTAATTCACTTTAAAATTTGGTCCTTCATTCCTTGCATAAAGGCACTATTTTTTTGTAATTAAATTAAAAATGTCCAGTTTTCGGATGTTTTCCTATATGTGTACTCTAACATAATGCTTCTTGCCAAATTTCATTGTTCTAGGTCAACTCGAAGTACCCTATAGGTTTTGATTCCCTTGTGAGTGTCCAAATGTGCGTTTTTTATGATATATACGGCTGTAACTTTTTTTTTACGAAAACTTAGAAACTTTATTTTTCTTTCTGCAGCAAGATACTATGGATCTGCGTATATGGTTTTAATTTCAACTCGATACCTTCACGCGTTCCCGAGATAAAGGTCTTGACACCCGACGGACGGACAGACGGACAACAAAGTGATCCTATAAGAGTTCCGTTTTTTCCTATTGAGGTACGGAACCCTAAAAACGAACGTTCTTTTAACGTGCCCTTTTAACTTATAATAACAGGCTGTTGAACTTTCGAATAAAGAGATGAAAGTTCAGTGGAGGTCGTCTTCATGCAGACAACCTCCAAAAATATCGAACCAGCCTCAGCCTGTCGATTCTCTAAGCTTAATGACCGTGCAAGTGAAGTGAGGCTCTAAGTGATTTTCCATTTTCAACCGACTTCAAAAAAGGAGGAGGTTTTCAATTCGCTTGTATTTTTTTAATGTTTGTTACCTTATAACTTTCGACTGGGTGAACCGATTTTAATGATTCTTTTTTTATTTGAAAGCTGGTGCTTCCCGTGTGTCCCATTTCAATTTGATCCAGTTCTGACAATGGCATCCATGAGAAGTCGGTTGCTTCAGTTTTTTAAACTATAATTATTCAAGCTGAAAACCACAGAGAAATATCGGTAGGTATATAGAGTGACCCCATGTACCTACATTGTACATAGGTAGCTGCCAATTCCACTTTCGGTCATATATTTTAATATTATCTGCAGTAATTAATTAGAATAAATATAGTTTAAATAACTGAAAAAAAAAACGATTTCAAAATACGCAATTCGTTTACTTGGATGATATTTTTTCAGTTATTTTGTTATAAAAACTATAGTACTGAACCAATTTTGATAAAATTTATATGGGACCTCTGGAGTATATTAACTTTTAAACAAAAAAAAACATCAAAAACAATTCATACATATTTGACGCAGTAATCGCTGAACAAACATACAAAAAAAAAAAGACGTGTGGCACTCGGAGACTGCCGCGGTAAAGCTATTGCATAATAGCTTTACGCGCGGTGTGTTAGGTTATTTTCGTTACGGAATTTCTGGATTCGGTCTCCACGCTCAAGGCCCGCGATAGAAGCTATGCAATAGCTTAAAAAAAAATACAGTCGAATTGAGAACCTCCTTCTTTTTGGAAGTCTGTTAAAATACAGGTACACTTAGGGTGTCATTTCACTTGCGCGGTCATTGAATCGATAAACTGAGCGAGAAACCGAGCGTAGGGCATAGAATAATATGCAAAGGGACCTCTAAGCGTTCAATATCAAATAATTATTTGTACTGTGATGACATTAATTTTATATAACATTTTTTTTTATATTTATACGATAATAATTGTTATTATGTGTGATGCAAAATTGACTACGCTCGAAATCTCCGTGCGAAAAAATTTGAGCATTGTGATTGGTCAACTCCGCTTCACTCCACCCAGTTCACTTTAGTGGAAACGTACCTTAACAGCTTAACCTACTTCCAGTATGGCATTGACCTACTTCCAAGATGAGGTTGAGAGTTTGGGATCCCTTGAAAACGTCATATTGCGGAAGGAACATTTACCTACCTATAAACTTACCACCTTACTTACTTACCTTAAATACTTATAGAATTGTATACTCTTCTTTTCCAAAAAGCAGGAGGTTCTCAATTCGACTGTAAGTTTGGTTGTATGTTTGTTTCGCGATTATTTCGCCAGTTTTTAGGGTTCCGTGCCCAAAGGGTAAAAACGGGACCCTATTACTGAGACTCCGCTGTCTGCCCGTCCGTCCGTCCGTCTGTCACCAGGTTGTATCTCATGAACCGTGATAGTTAGACAGTTTAAATTTTGACAGATGATGTATTTCTGTTGTCGCCATAACAACAAATACTAAAAAACAGAATAAAATAAATATTTAAAGGGGCTCCCATACAACAAACGTGACTTTTTGCTCGTTTTTGTTCGATATTGATAACGGCAACAGTTTTTATCAAAATCGGTACTGTACTTTGGTTTTTATAACAAAATAACTGGAAAAATATGTCACCCAAGTAAAACTATAATCAGGGCTTTTTGTGGGGGCACGAGGGGCACGCAGTGCCCCAATGGAAAATTCGAAAATATTGAAAAATTGCCATAAAAACAGAAAAAAATAAAAAAAAACGATTTTGGTAAAGTTTACAAAAATGTTGGATTTTTTTTAATGGGTCAAAATTATCCAAATACATCTTGATCATCATACTATCTTGACTTACACCTTTCGAGAATTAGTGTGTTCCCAAAACAGAAGTGACAAATAAGGGCTGACTATACTCGTAATTATTATACATATAAGTGTAATGCACACCCTCAGGTACGGTTTTGTTCTAAAATAATTCCGTAAAAAAAATGATGAAATGATGCTTCAGTTTTTTAAACTATAATTATATATGTTTAAAAAAGTTGTGATGCGCGAGAGATATAGCTGCGCGCTCCTTAAACCTATGCCCATAACATTCCCAGGTCATGGAAGTCTCTATACACGGTGCGATCCCGGCATCTCCGCGCCGGTCTCGCCGCGCGGGCCAAGTCTCTGGGCACAGTCTCACAACGGGACATCGCGCTCACGCAGTTCGGCTTCATCGGCTTCTCGATCCTGAAGCCGGACTGCTTCTCCGTCAGACAGCTGCAGGACGGCGATTGGGAGGCGTATAACCACTTCTGGAGGACCATTGGACATATGATTGGATTGGAGGACAGGTTAGATTTCATACTGGTAATCGGTTGCCTTACAGCACGAAGTACTTAATAGTGCAAGTACAGCCTTTGAATAAATAACCCTATAACACCTATACTTCCTTCCATTTAACTCAAATCAAATCAAATATGTAATTTATTTAGGACACAAAAAGTAAAAGTGACAACACATTTAATATAGCGAACCCAAAGGCTCGGTAAACTAGTTTATACCTAACTGTGATACAGGACCCAATGTCTTCTCCCAAAAAAATAAACGAAATAATACATTACATTCTGGGCCTCAAGGCAAGGCTTATTGTCAACATCACTCGTTCGCCGCTCGCTGATACGATTCAAAAACAATTTTGACGAATTGCTAGTCTATTACTATATATATGTACTAACAATTTGTCAAAATTGTCTTTGAATCGTATCAGCGAGCGGCGAGCGAGTGATGTTCACTTAGCAGCCTTGAGGCCCTGTTCGTGAGTGTCACTTTAAATACAGGCTTCCTGACCTTCGAAACTTACTGGCTGCTTCGAAATCGAGATGTTTATAACATATAAAAACAGCTAACAAAAACTTGTTGTTCTTCTATGTTATAAAATGATGCACAACTGATTGTAGAAGCAAGTAAGTATCCAATAATATTATAAGAAACAAAATAAACGATTGCAACATGTCACATATGCTATGCTGGGTGTGACCATGACTTATAGACGAAACTTTCGACACCTTGCGCTTCATTGGATAGACGATAGTACAAAGTACTAGCTGTATATGTATATACAAATATAAAATAATTTATTCACGTAAGAGTATATTTATTGGTACTGGTACCAACCACTAAACTGGGTGTTAGAAAGGTGTTGTTAGTTGGTTTTTTCGTACTAGAATGATACATATGTATATGTATCATTCTAGTACATAAGTAGTAGTTAAGTAATGTTTTTTTCAATGTCTAATTTTACAATATTCATCACCATATTTTCGAATTGGAATAATGTATATATATACATACATACATATTGCATAGCAAGTCACAAAGTAAAAGTTTAAAAATCCCGACTTCAAAATACGCAATTCGTTTATTTGGATGGCATATTTTTTCCAGTTATTTTGTTATAAAAACCAAAATACTGAACCGATTTTGATAAAATTTCTATGGACCACCTGGAAAGTATACCCTTTCAAATATAAAAATATTTTTTTCAAATCGGTACAGGGGTCTTCGGGTAATCTGGGAACATACATAAAAAATAAAGATTCCGACGAATTGAGAACCTCCTCCTTTTTGGAAGTCGGTTAAAATAAAAACACAATACCCGACTGTAGAACGATTAGTGCAATTTATCGTAGTGTGTTGCTTACGCTTGCTTTCGCAAGAAATTGTGTACAGAGCCGCAATACAATTTATTTAAATGAGCTTTCTTTATACGAGTAGTACTTGGTAAATCACTTATTTAGCCTAATTTAAACACTAATTTTTATTTAGCCTTTATTTCAAAAAGGAGGTTCTCATTTTGGTTGTATTTTTTTTTATTTGCTTGAAAGGCTATACATACTTTCACGTTTGTCCCATAGAAATTTCATCAAAATCGGTTCAGTAGTTTGGTTTGTTAAAAAAAATTGCGAATTTTGAAGTCGGTTGTTACAGTTTTTTTAACTACAATAATTATTATTCCAAAAAAATGTACCTCATGACACTCTGGAAGTAAAGACGAATCTAACGACATCACGCATATCAAAATCGGTGAAGCCCTTTAGGATGTCTTTAGGCTTAGGAGTACAGAAACATACATAAAAAGTTTTTTGTAAATAGGTTATTGACCCTCTGGCGAACAGCTGATTTTATCAACTGATTTTGATGACTAATATGAAAATATTGTCCTACAGATACAACATCTGCCGCAAGACCGCTGAGGAGACACGTCAAGTGTGCCAACTTCTCCTAGAGCGCGTCTTCACGCCGTGCTTGGAGAACGTTCCAGAATACTTCGAGCACTCGGCGCGGGTGATGCTGGACGGCATGTGGTCGGTAAACCCCACGATAGACGTGGAGGGCAGCCTATGGTACTGCCGGTACCTGGCCGACGTGCCTGGGTATGTGTACACGGAGAGGGAAAGAATCAACCTGCAGCGGACGCTTACTCAGAAACTGGAAGGGAAGCCGTTGGATACAGGTAAGATGGAAACAGCTATGTAGACGTTCAAAGTTTTAACATCGACGGGACTTGAACCCATAACTTCCTAATCTGTACTTGGCAGCTTCTACCAATTCAGTCACGCAGTTGTCTCGTCACGTGAGATGTGGGAAATCTTTGAACACCTGGAAGTACTGTACGGTGTTCCATAAAATAGTTTTCGAATGAGAGCAAGAAACCAAAATATACTTACATAGTCAGTCCTGATAGGTGGCCATTAGGGTTCGTCCATTAATAATAGACATATTTTTATATTAATGCATATTTAATCACGCGGTATTTTTTAACATCTTTTTAAGCCCCTCTCACCCGTCGTGATACTTGGTGAGGTTTTATACAGAAAAGATCACGTGTATTTTTTGGTACAAAGTGTTTTAAAATAACTTCATAGGGGGCGAGGAGCTGGAGAGTCGTTCGAGTGAAGGTCTCGCGCAGCTTTTCGGTTTAGAAATCGCATATTCAGCGAAAAATTAAATACACGTATTAACATCTCTCTTGTGATATTTTGTGATTTATTCATAACCAGAGAAAACTAACGACCCGCAAGCAGCACCCGATCACGAGTATGACGAATGTGCCAGCCATCGCTCTCCTCAACCTTGTGTTAGGGAAGAGGCCGATCCGCCACGATGCTGGCAATTTTTACCATCGGCCTTTTTTTTCGTTTGGACCAAACACTACATAGGCTGATTGTTAGAGAACTAATGTGTAATCGAGGGCGTTGCTGTTCTTATTTCATTATTTTGTTAGAGTAACAACTCAATCGAGGCAGGCGTCTCGTCAGTTCCCATTTTTACCACTAGGTATAGGTATTGCAGTATTGTATCTCTTTCCAAACATACTATAATAATAATAATTAGAATTTGTTTAGAAATTAGTATATAGTAGAGTCGTAGAGTGCAGTGGAGTAGAAGTATCAGTTGGTTTGTTAACCGCCAACCCGAAAAGATGACACCCCATAAGTTTGACATGTGTGTTTATCTGTGGCATCGTAGCTCTCAAACGGATGGACCGATTTTAATATACATTTGTTTTTGTTTGAAAGATAATTTCATCGAGTGTTATTAGCTATCATCATCATCATCATCATCTCAGCCATAAGAAGTCCACTGCTGGACATAGGCCTCCCCCATGGATTTCCAAAAAGACCGATTGGAAGCGGCTTGCATCCAGCGTCTTCCCGCCACTTGTATGAGGTCATCTGTCCATCTTGTGGCTGGTCTTCCTACGCTGCGCTTGCCGGTACGTGGTCTCCACTCGAGAACCTTTCGGCCCCATCGGCTATCAGTTCTGCGTGCTATGTGCCCTGCCCACTGCCACTTCAACTTGCTAATCCGCTGTGCTATATCGGTGACTCCTGCACCTGGTGGTGGTATTAGCTATGTTTCATCAAAATCGGTTCAGCCGTTTTTTTTTGTGGGGAGGTTTTTGAGTTTTCTAAACTTATACTTGTATTACGGGTTTCCGTTTCACCTACACTACGGCGGATTCGACCCATGGGGTGACTACGAAATATCTACTCTAAATATTTACAATGAGATTACGTATATTACAAATAAGCAGTATCAATAATGATATCAGATAAGCAGGTATCTGTATCGATATTAAATACACTCTGACCACATCAATATAATGAGTGTGAAAAACAAAATACCCGACTTCGTAAAAGCGATTTTAGTGTAACTATCATTCTGTTTGGTAATGACACTTGTATATGTAGTAGCAGAGCAAACCAAAAATAGATACTTACCTTCGACTAAAATTTTATTTTATTTTAATCGAAGCACGTCGTGTACTAAGTGTTTTGCTCAATTACTTTTGAAATTAATGCATTTATTATTGAAATAATATTAAAATGGAAAGAGTTCACTCTTGACTGTGGATCCATAGCCAGAGGCGGACTAGCAGTCTTAGCCGCCTTAGGCCGAGTAAAATCAAGCGCCCCTTTTCAGCACTGATGATCTTATCCGTGATGTAGGATGCCAGGGGTATTCCGCCTTCCGCCTTAGTGGTAATCCGCCTCTGCAAACATGTGCGTGAAGTTTCCGGCAGCCTAGTGGTGAGACCGTCAATTGCGATCCGCAGGTCCTGGGTTCGAATCCCACGGCACGCACCTCTGTCTTTTCGAAGTTATGTGGGTATTGTTGATTGCCGCCAACTTCAAACGGTGAAGGAAAACATCGTGAGGAATGTACGTCTGAGAGTTCTCAATGATCTTGAAGATGTGTGAAGTCTGCCAACCCGCACTTGGCCAGCCTTACCCTTCTCACAATGAGAAGATGGCCCGTTACCAGCAGTGGGACAGTTTGTACAAACAGGGCTGTTAAAAAAAAAAACATGTGCGCACCACAAGCCAGCGAGAGAGTATTTTTGTTTTTTATTATACCTACTGTTCTTCGGCCAATCAGTGTATTTTTTTCACGATTGATCGCCAGGCGCCCCTAAAATCTGGCGCCCTAGGCCCCCAGGCCTTTTGGGTAATCCGCCTCTGTCCATAGCACATTTTCAGTAAAAAACTGACAAAGTGCCTGTAACGCTACACGCAGTTTAGGGTTCCGTAGTTGCCGCATATATGTTTAATACTTTGAATTTGATATCGATAGAGTCTGTTTGGATTGAGAACTACCCAAACCAACGTCTCGATTGTATAATGAAGAAATGACGGCAGGTCCCTTGCTCTCGAACAAAATAAAGAAAAAACAACAGCAGCGTCCTTGCAGTTTCAAAATAGATTATTCAGAAATAGATAATGATAGAAATATGTAGATTTGATTATATAAGCAAATATACATAGGAAGTGTTTTTTCCAAATGTTTTTCGAATCTGTGTAAAAGAAATCTCAAGTCCATTTAAGTTGAACCCCATCGATTAAAGACAGAGCACATGATCTAATTTTAGTTATTAAATTAATATAACAATGATTGTTAATTTATTTTTAGGAGTACCAGTAACATCGATAATCTCGAAGCCAGCAATAGAAGGCCTCCCCGACCTGCCTCCGCGGCATCTATACTACAATGATTTCAATTCCTTGGAGACCACCCCTGCATACAACAAACTCACGACAAAGCACAAATACAAACTTTTCATGACCAACCTGTATATGTACTTATACGGTAGCGCTATCGGAAGGTGGTATTTTAACCTTAACTTTAAATTCAGCCTTTACTTGATGCGGTACTTCCCCTACTTGGCATTCTTTAGGTTCGGAATCAAACAATCCCTGGTGAATATTTTCGAAGAGGACCCAGTGGACGAAACGAAACCAAAGGCCAATTCAGAGTTTAAAGAAAAAAAGGAATTGACTTGGTACGATTGGTTGTTTGTCTTGTTTTGGTAGGGCTGTCTATAGGTATATCAAAGATTGGTTATTTCTTATTTTTGTAGGACTAATTGGCTATCTGGCCATATCATTTTTTATCCGTATTTGACGTAAACCATTATTGGTTTATATATTATTGTTTATATTTTATTGTTATATGTAAGTTGGTGCATTTATTCCCCTGCTAGTTAAATATCAGCTGCTATCATTATTAGCGGTTATTTTTATTTTTCTCTTCGTAAGAAGAAACCAAGTAATTTTTACTTAGTCACTTTAACTTTGGACGAGTGAAAAAAAAAGTTGGCTTAAGCAGGCCATAAAAATGTTAATTAAAATAACTACTAAATAGGTGCACCATAGACGAATATAGAATATAGACGCCTCGGTAGAGAGTAGATACTATTTTGTTTTTTTTTTATAGACGCGTAGAGCAGCTTTCGCCTATCAGACAAGATTATCTTACTTACTTTTATCTTATCTAAATTATATTGTTTATCAGCAGTAAGCAACTGCAAGTAATATAATAATGAAATAATATGTATACACTGACGGGTTGTGCAATTCAGCATTGGGTCATATTGACTTTGAATTAATTGTTTTTTTATATGTTATTTTTTATACGCCTGATGTTAAGCGACGGTGTGGCCGAGGATGGAGCTCGTCGATCTAGAAAATATCTATTCACTCTAGCCTTGAAAATTCCAAGATTGTAGGTCTCAGGAAATAGAGATGGCGGCAAAGAATTCCATTCTTGCGCAGTACGCAAAAGGAATGTGGATCGATATCGTTGATGAGTACGGATTTTTGGCATTTCAATGAGAAATGGGTGAATTGAATGGGATAATTGTGTTTCTATCTCATTGTCTCTCTTTCTACAGAAGAGTGAGACGACGGGAATTCCATGTAAAATGTTTGTAAGAGTTTCTGTTTAATTCTTAGCTAATAAATCATTACATCATCATCATCTTCATGCCCTTATGTCCCAATTATTCCCAATAGGTCGGCATAGCATGTTTCCTTTCGCCACTTCACTCTATCAGCCGCCATCTCTACATTCACACCCCTTACACACATACACAGATCATCCACAATTTCTCTTCCCGCCTTACCGCTTACCATTATGTTTAGGGCTCTCTTGAAAACATGGCTATCTTCTCTTCTCATACCAGCTGCTGTACTCTCAACTTTTATAGCGATGCAAAGTTCGCCTCAGCGTTGGTATTTATCTTGCATTTTCTGTAATTACCTACGAGAGTGAAACATAAATAATTATAGTTTAAAAAACTGAAACAACCGACTTCTCATGGATGCCATGTTTGTATTTTCTTATTTCTATTATAATATCTGTATTTCTAATTAGTTTGTTATTTTGTGAACCGAGATAACCGGCACGCTATTATGTTTATTATCTAACTCATTACCTCAATTCATTATAATTTATCGTTAGACGATTACGCAGAGTGAAGAGGCAAAATATACCTAACTAGTAAATAAAGTGTATAAATAGTAAAAAAAGTGGTTCATGGGGCCAAAAGAAAAAAGCGATGGCGGCAAATACGCCGCTCGCATTAGTTCTAATTATCAAAGATAAAAAAAAAAACGATTTCTACTTATGTTTTCTCAAGCTTGATTCAATAACATGAGATATTTTTAAATATCGTACGATATTAATACGATTGTAGCGCTACATCTTGGGACAAGTTAATTTGAACTAACTACTAATTACGACAAAATGGTATAACTAAAGTGCGCGAAGGTAGCATATCCTTATAATGTATGTAGGTTTGTAATGGAGTGCCTGTACCCTGTAGGTATGTTATAAAATATGTAGCCTAGAGATTATGACTTAAAGGCGTATTAACTACACTACCTGATTTCTCAGGCCCTGTCTGGGATGTATGGAGATCGGGATCAAATTGGGACCCTGTCTCTTGTCACATCACTCAGTCCCTGCCGGATAGCACACGATTAGTAGGGTGGTGTAATAGGCTTTTTAGAATTATGAGTTCCGAATTTCTGATTGGTTGCGAGGTTCATTCACACTTTTTTAATATGCAGATTTGTTGTGATTGATATAATCAAATAATTTATGTGGGAAAAAATGATGGCTTACTAGAAAAGTTCAGACTGTATTGCTCTTGTAGAGTATGAAAGTATTGTTCTTAGTCAAACCTGAGACATATTAAAAAAGTCGAGAACTACTAATCTCTTTCCGAAGAAAATAAATGTCTACGTTTTGATCACATATCATAATCCACTCCTATGAGTCTGTATATAATTATTTCTGTATCTATTTTTATCATAGGTTAGGTTAGGCTAAAGACTCGCGAGCAACTACGTTTTATTTACTGCTCAAATTCTAAATTACCCTCTATACCTAGGTACTTACATATCTTATTATAAGTAAGTTACTTATTAAAAATATATATAAGTATACGAAGTAACCTTTTACTTGAAGTCACAAAAGTTCTGGTCTAAAGATGTTGCACCATTGTTAATATTACCGAACATTTTGTAACGTTTTTGTGCCACGTCACTGTCTAGCAGACAGCTACAAGGTATAGCAGTCTGCGCTGTAGCAAAACGTGACATCAAGTATGTTATTACATAAAGATCGCTGATTAAAAACTGTTTTATATTCATCGAGTGTTCTTAACTATGTTTCTTCAAAATCGGTTCAGCCGTTTTCGTCGGTTTTATTTTCTAAACTTATACTTACTTGTATATTTTTATAATTTTTCTACAACTTACTTGTATATTTTTATAATTTTTCTACAGCTTATTGTTTGAAATAAAAAGTAATTTGGTGCAGTTTGAATAACATCTTAAACATTTGAACATGCATTCGTACCATTGGACATCCCAAACTTACGAAATTTTACTGTCTCATCCATGGTACTTCAGATTGTTGTGTGATCTAAAAGGGGGTAATATGTAAATGTTTCGACCATAGACATTTTTTATTTACTTTTAAATAGTGTTTATGGTTTCGACATATTTTAGTATACTATCTATAGGAATTAAATCTAGCTCGTAAGTTTAGTGTAAACATTGCTTTAGAAGCGGTTAATGGGTATTAGATGAAGTATTTTAGTTATGAGATTTTAATTGGTATTAATGATTTACGAGGTCAATTATAATTTTTGTGAATTATTTTGTTTTTATATAATTATTTTATGAATTTATATCTGAGCCATGTAAAATTTATTGTATTATTTATGTGATCAAAGATATTTTATGTGAACAATTATTTTTATGAATTTGTATAATTTATACTTATTTAAATCGTGAAAAAATATTACAATAACAACAATATAATTCTGTATGTCTTATATTATATAAAGTTATGTTTAGAGTATTGCATTTTAAAAATGACAATAAACATTTATTTTATATAGATTGTAGTTTTTTTATTGCTGACTCCGCTACAATATGGGATGAATAGCTAGGAAGAGAGAGAGAGATAGAGAGAGAGAGAGAGAGAGAGAGAGAGAGAGAGAGAGATTGTAGTTTTATTACAAAACTATTATTTGATATATTACACATCTACATACACTCGAAAAACATAGCCCTCCCTCTTACGCAGTCGGGTAAAAACAAGGGGAAAAGTACTTGCTTTTTAAAAGTAAAATTTATTTATTTAAGTCCATCAACATTGTGTGCAATAACTTTTTTTTTTTTTTGATTGGACTTTGGCTAGCGCAGAAGGCGCTGGGCCGCTTACAAACTAAAGGTTACGAGGGACTAGCTCAAGGTCACCTCGAGGGAGGTTCGGACCTCGCCTTGGACCGTCGCCTGGGAAGTCGAATTGCCGTTAATGTGTACAATAACAATATTCGCAATAGTTTTATATAACATCATTACAATTACCACAATAATTAAAGATTGAGACAGCATGCATTAATGGAGCGAAAAAAAATACTAAAATAAAGTTGTACTTTTTCTTTTCCTCTGTGACAAATACTAATTTTTTCCCCCCCTAGTTTTTATGTTTTAACAAGTCCGCGCTTACCTTCAAATCGCGTAGTCTGTTTGGAAGTACTATCGTGGCAAATGGGAACAACTGACGTCTCGATTGTATTTCTAATAAATAAATAAAACCGGACAAGGGCGAGTCAGACTCGCCCACCGAGGGTTGCGTACAAACTAGTAGATAAAAGGGGGAAATCATACATATGTTTTTTTTATATTTTCCTTCATACACCGAAAAATATACATCGTAAAAATATTTAAAAACCTGTTTTAGCTTATGGTACTGAAGCTCTTTCATATGATACCCCACATGATACGGTTAATTCACTTTAAAACTTGGACCTTCATTCCTTTCATAGACACTATTTTTTTTGTGATTAAATTAAAAATATCCAGTTTTCGGACTTTTTCCTATATGTGTACTCTAACACAATGCTTCTTGACAAATTTCTTTGTTCTAGGTCAACGGGAAGTACCCCATAGGTTTTGATTCCCTTGTGAGTGTCGAAATGTGCGTTTTTTACGATATATTCGGCTGTAACTTTTTTTTACGAAAACTTAGAAACTTTATTTTTCTTTCAGCAGCAAGATACTATGGATCTGCGTATATGGTTTTAATTTCAACTCGATACCTTCACGCGTTCCCGAGATAAAGGTCTTAACATCCGACGGACGGACAGACGGACAACAAAGTGATCCTATAAGGGTTCCGTTTTTTCCTATTGAGGTACGGAACCCTAAAAAATAAGGACAGCAGCACACTCAATGCCACATTCTCTTTCCGAACAGACTAAGTAGATGTAGTCGAAGATAAAGACCTATTCACCCCAACTTAAGACAAAATAAAACTACAAAAATCAATCCATCATTTATTACGCAAAGAAATCTTGCGCTTTTAATCTAGTCCGCTTCGCCACATTGATCTGCAGCAGATTGTCCGTGATATTGTTCTCAGTGAAGGTCGTGATACTGCCGCTATTGGAAGGTGTCTTCCTGGTATTCTTGGGTGTGGCCACTAGGCCAGG
This sequence comes from Lycia hirtaria, assembly GCA_947563715.1. Taxonomy (NCBI): domain Eukaryota; kingdom Metazoa; phylum Arthropoda; class Insecta; order Lepidoptera; family Geometridae; genus Lycia; species Lycia hirtaria. Next base: position 12,093,075 of record OX387378.1, read on the forward strand.
CGTGGGCGTCCGTTTGGGCGTCGCCCGCGACACGCCTACGTCGTTGGGGGTCAGCTTGAGGCGAGGGGAGAGGAGGAGGTGCTTCGTTGCCAGCTTCCTGGCTGCAGGAGACATGCTGGCCAAACGCTCCGTGTTCGTTCTGAAACTGGACCACGATAATATTGTGTTTATGGTTCATTAAGTACAAGCGATGATGATATTCTGACGAGGAAACGAGGAAAATAAACACTGAAACTGAAATGGCAAATTATGGTCTCGTTCGAGTGTGGATATTTAAGTCACTATGACCATTTTTATAGCATTAATAAAAACTAAATTAAAAAACAATTTTTTAAACTATCATGGTCATTCATTAAAGCACTATTATTAACACACACTATTAACGGGATATTTACCGTGATTCGCGTTAATTCGCGTGGTGCTGTGCCGAAATATCGGGAGGTCAAAATTAAAGCGAACCACGGTAAATATCCCGTTAATAATAATAGTGCTTTAATTTAAAAAAATTAAATATTTTCAAATTCTTTTTTGCTTAGCGCAGCGAGCGCGAATACTACAAGGTGTTCTGTCAGTACGAGTTTGGGAGGTTGTTGCTGCTCAACCCACTGCTGACGCACTGCAGACGTTCACGATATCTCATAATAATACTCTCTTAATCATTATACGCACTATCCTCCGGGAGGAAATGACTGACGCAATTAGCGGGTGTCTCGCGGAGCATAGTCATGCATGCTAGGCTAGGCTATTATTAACCTGGGCGTGGCGGGGTGTAGCCTCGGCGTGGTGGGGCGCCGCCGGCGCCCGACCTGCTCCGCGAGCTGCAGCGCGATGCGCTCGCGCGCGCCGCCCTCCAGCATGCGGTAAGCGGCGCCCGCGCCCACGCTGCAACACATACACACTTCTAACACACTAATATTGGACATCGGCGGGCTTTTATTTTTTTTAACCGACTTCCAAAAAGAAGGAGGTTCTCAATTCGACTGTATTTGTTTTTTATGTTTGTTCTGCAATTATGTATTGTCATAACAGCGCAGCGTCATGCAAAAGTTGAACTTTAATCACTTCAAAACCTGTATAATGTTTTTACTGTTGTAATGTTTTTTAGGGTTCCATACCTCAAAAGGAAAAAACGGCCCTTATAGGATCACTTTGTTGTCTGTCAAGAAGAAGGGAATCAAAACCTATGGGATACTTCCCGCTGACCTGTACCTTTGAAATTTGGCAAGAAGCATTGTCATAAAGGGAAAATTCCGAAAACTGTACATTTTTTATTTAATCGTTAATATATTATTTCCCCCTCGCTTAAAGCATTTGCTAGTGTCAAATATTAAAATTTCTTGAATAAAACAATTTATAAATGTTTTAGTCACAATTTAAGTCATGTATACAGTCATTTTAAATTTCAATTCATGCTTTCAGTAAAGTGTTGGCGACTGTACTGGAAGCTTCTATGGAGTTTTGCCGACAACGTGAAAAAAACGTATCGTCGCTCTATTTCACTTGCCTACACTCACACACTTGATAAAGTTCAAAGTAACACAAGTTTAGGAAAATAAAATAAAACAACATGTTTCCATGACGTTCCCTCCAAAAACATCTGACAATGTATAGCGTTCGTCAATCTGAAATATTGGATATTTAATCCCGTTATTTTTAAAATTCATAAAATCCACTTACGCTGGTAGCGGCGTGTCGCCCCCGTCGAGGCGGAAGGGAGTGCCCTCGATCTCACCCCAGGTCATGAGCGGGGACTGGTCAGGGCCGGCGCCAGGGCGCGGGGAGGGCGTCGCCACGAACGGGTACTGGGTCCGCTCCTTCTCGCCGCTCACGCTCGTGCCGTCCACGCCGATTTTACCCGTCGTGCTTAAGTCCTGGGAAAACGACCAACCGTACAAATATAACTGGTAGACGAAAGGTACGCTGCGCGACAGCAATCTTTTTCGTAGCTTCCTCTTGGTCGTTTTAGAAAAACTTATCTGAATGAAGGTTAAATGTTTTTTTTTCAATGAACTATATATAGGCTTCTAACTACGAAATTACAACGACATTTGAAAAAAAAAACAAATGAAAATCACAAAAGCCTGTCCATTTAAAATTCCAATGTAGTTATGGTTCAAATTTGGTTATTCAATGTTTAAGTGTTTAAATGAGGTTTCTATAAAGACGCAAAATATTACAAGCACAAGTTTAAAAACTCAAAAACCCCCAACAAAAAAACGGCTGAACCGATTCTGATGAAATATAGCTAAAAACACTCTCGATGAAATCCTCTTTCCAACAAACCAAACTATATCAAAATCGCCGCTTAACATCAGGCGAGTTGGTGGTCAATCGTAGATCTACCTTGCGTAAAAAAAACGATCCATCAGACAGACATACACACATCAAACTTATAACACCCCTCTTTTTGAATTAGGGGTTAAAATATGTATGGTTATAATTTGATTTAATTTTGTTGGTTTAATGCAGCCGAAATATAGATTATTATTATTATAACAAACCTGTGTCCGAGCGATAGCGGATATGGTTTCCTTGCTCTTGGCGTGGTCAAAGGGCTCCGTCTTGAGGCGCGTGTTGGCATGCACGAGCTCGGGCTTCGGTGGCGGCTGCTGCGAGTCCGCGCCTTCCGGCACGTACATTATGTAGTTGCGGGCGCGGTACCGCCACGTGTCCAACTGGAAACCGACAAGCATTTTAATAAAACAAATTGCCTTCTTACTTGCAAACGCTCAGAAAGCGCATGTTGTTAAATACCATCTTACATATAAACACATGTTAAAATCTTATTCACTGAATAAGGACTTGTCACTTTCTGCCTGACGAAAGCCTGACGATGGAAGCTGACACATATGCGAAAACGGAACAAATCACCTTGAACCAAAACAAGCAGCTTGACAGTAAAACCAACTTGTATGCCGTGACGGAAAATGGCATGATGCTCTTTCAAGCCCTCATGCCCCTCATGCGCGTATACTATACAATTCGTTACTTCTATGTGTGAGTTATATACTGCATATCCATAGTGCCTACCTATTCAACTACAGTATATATTTCGCGACATTTTGTTCCATATCCATCGGGCGTCACATAAACGGCCAACTTTTTTATTTACTATTGAAATCACATTTCAATTGATATTACGACTGCCTTCTGAGCTGTAGGGTGTGTAGGTAAGCTGTTTATACACTTCCAATGTGGAAATAATGTCTTCTGAATTCCTCACCTCATATGGCCTGTCGGTCTGGTCCGCTTGTTTCTCAATAGATGGAAGTGCGAGGGCACTGTCTGCTAACTCTATCGACTTCACTTCTGCCTCGAACTGTGACGCCAACTTCGACGCTTTCTTTTTATGTTCCAATGCGATGACTCGGTCGTAACTAGCATTGTCTTCACTCGTATGACTGACTAAGAACGAATCTGAAAATACAATGAAAACAATGATGAAATTTAAGACAATATCTTGATTATTGTGAAATCATATACATCATTTATATAATTATAAACAATAAATACATAATGTAGATATAATTATATTTATTTGATATATTTTTTTTTGTATATTGCTGGTCAGAAAACCTCTTGGGAGTTACTTTGATGTAAGCCCTTAACTTTGGCTATATTGAGTTGCTATACTGCTCAACTGCCAAAAAGCTAGGTATTTCAAGGTACTTCACATAAGTTTGATCATACATGTAGTACTTACTGTTCTCACCTTTGGGACGGATTGGCTAAGAACAGTTACAGTTTACAGTTATATGCTTACCTAAAGTGTGATTGTCTGTGAAATCTTTAGGCTTATTGTTAGAATTTGGATCTGTATCATCATCACATCTCTGCTGGCGAACTGTGGGGGCTGATGATGGAGAACTTGGACGGTCAATGTCTGGTGTGTCGAATGTTGCTGGAGAATTATCTAAAACAGCAGAATATCAGTCCTTATTCTTATTCTTATTCGAGATGGGGGCGATAAGTCCTGCACTGACGTCCCGCTTGGGGTGTATTGTGCATTTGCAAATGCACAATACACCCCAAAAATATCAGTCCTTATTTGAAGCATACTTATTTGAAGTTTCTTTCAGTTTACTCTAGAATCTGTAAGGCTATTAGCACGTTTCATTGAATATCTGAGCATGGTAGCTATGTAGGGCGATGTATCCCCATGAATGCTCTCATATTGCACCTTATTTGATTTGAAGTAAGTCCAGACAAGGCTTGCAATGGCCCACATGTCTTTGACAATTAAAACACTAATGTTCTAATGAAAGTTCTCATTAGTGATTTAATTGCAGTTGATTGGCTACTAGATATTTAACAATTAGGGAACTACCCTAATAGTTCCTATTCCCTAAGGGTAAAATTTCTATTCCAATTTCGTTATTTCTTTTATTAAGCCTATCAATTTTTTTATACATGTTATTTACTTACAAGGTTCTGTAGGTGGTCTGTGGCCACTGTATTTTCTTGTTATTTCTCTTAATCTAACATAATCCTTGTTTTCAGTGGCTTCTAAAAATTCATTTTGAGCATTTAATTTTTCCAAATCAGGGAAGAAATCTCGCTGAATTATTTTTGCAATGCCCTGAAAAAAGAAGATATTTAAATTATATCTTGTAATGAATGAAGGAAACCAGGAATTTATGATTAGACTGAGATATGAATATGCAATATACTTCTTCAGTACATTGACCTGTCTTACAAGCTCTTCCCAGTAACTTGAGACTGCAGTCTCTGTCAAGTATGTGAATTGTTTATTGCAGAGATGATCATCAGACATCATCTCTACAATAAACAGAGGCGAATTAGAGAAAGGAAAACAACCTATCTAGTATGGGCATCAACACATAAGATACACAACAAGATGATGACACCTGCCTAATAAGGCACTTTTAATTTTTCCTTACTGTATTTTTCAGCTTCTAATTTATTTGGAAAGAAAAATATCGACACGAAGAAGTATGAAGTTTAGCAAGCAATTTAAAAATATTGCAAAATACATGAGACGAAGACAACGCATAAAACTATAAATGATATTTATTACTAATGTATTGACGCAAAATTCTTACCTCTACATACAATTCTTCGTCTAGAACTTTTGCTTTGTTGGTATTCTTCTTTTTAGGCACTTTTGGGACTTTGAAAAGTGAGCTCTGACTCTTCAACAATTTCATATTTTGTAGTGCTGCTTCCCCGGGTCTGTGGCTTGTGATTTTATCAGACATATTGTATATATGGAAAAATTTGGATTTATATATCTTGTTACTAATTCTATGTCTAAAAATATTACAAAATTAATATTTTCTCAATAAAGGTTCGCGCACATTATGCCGGGCCGCAGCGTGTCGGGGCGGAGCGCAAAAATCCGCTCAAATCGCTTGAATACAATTTGTATGAAATATCGCACACTGTGTCGGGCCGCAGCGGCTCGCATTATTGCGACGCGGATTTGCGTCCGTGCGATGCGGCCCGTCCCGCCCCGCTGCGCCCCGTCCATATTTTACGTTTTCTTTTTTGACGAACTTCTTGTCTATGCTGTTCATTAACTTATTCTTCTAACAGCAGGCAAAAAATGAAAGTTTTTCGTCAGAGCTATCCATAACGTACAGTTGCACGCAAATTCTGGCAGTACACTGTACTCAAAATCCGTCAATGCGCTGCGACCCGGCCCGTCACTAATGTGCTAGGTAAGCATTTTGCGCTGCGCTGCGGCCCGCTCCGCCCCGCTGCGGCCCGTCCTAATGTGCTCGATCCTTAAAACAACACAAGCAAGAAACATATGCTATGACGAATTTGGCGTTGACGTTTGCGGTTTGTTTGACATAATGCTTTTGACATCTATGAGGTAAGCAGAGAGAGAGAAAATAAAAGAGTACGTCATATTTCATTATCTTTCCCAGTGAAACAGCGTAATGTGATTATAACAAGCGTGAAAAAGAATGATATACCTAGTTACCTACATACTTATTTTTTTCTTTATCAATGTCCGTTTTTCCCACAGAAAAGAGAAGGCACTAGAAATGGCTTACAAACCAGTATTACGCAGAACCACTGTCAGCAAACTCACACAAGTAAAATATATATCTATATTGCACTACAAATGTGATTATTATCACATTGGCATTATATAGCTCAGTTTACTAAGCACAATAGTCAAATACAGCTCATTTGAAAATATGCCTTAAATTCTAAACGTTAGACTTCATTTTCTATAAATACTTATGACTTATTTCATTGCAAATCAACATGATACAAACTAGTTCTGCACTGCACGCTAGATGTCGTCTAAATCAATTTTAACTGATAAAATTCTTAAGTTCTTAGTGTTAAATTCAAAAATTACTTAACACAACTTGTTGAGTTGAGTAGCGCTTACCCAATTGATTCAAATTATACTTTATTAGCTGCCCGGCGCGACTTCGTACGCGTAAAAAAATCGTTTATGTCACGATCCTAACCGCACTCAATGCACCTCCCGCCAAGCTAATGCTCCAGTACTATATCTGCCATGCTAGTATGACGCTCTCATCCATCACACTAATGCCTCACTCTCGTCAGTTCTCTTTCCCCACTCCCACCCTAACATTCAACCCTGGAACTTTCGTATAATCTTTTAACTCTCCTCTCCCAGTGTATTATCCCTGTCACAAAACTATATTAAAAGTATACGTTTATATATATTAATTAACCTAAATACTAAATTTTATGCCCATAATATAAAAACCCTAGAACCCTCCTAATTTACTCCCCCATTTTAACCCATGTTCTATTTACCCATACTTTCTGCAGTGCACGCGATGTAAGAAGTTTACGGCTTTAACAAAAAACGTTACTTAACTTTGATCAATGTCTCAAATTGTCTGTCTTCTTTCCGCAAGCGTCATTACGTGTCAGCGAGAAGTTGACAAAATATGTTGAATATTGCTCAAATATGAGTAGGTTATTAATCGTAACGTTTTTCGCTGCGTGGTGCCACTGGGCACGGCGCGCGGCGACGCGACGGCTTTTATTTTTCTATTAGTATTTAATATTCAAAATAACACAAGTTTAGGAAAATAAAACAGAGCTAAAATATATGTATGAGACGTTCCCGCTAAATTCGCATGACATTCATCAGTTTTTTCTTTCTAGACCCGCGAGATTAGTGCATTTGAGATTTATTTAAGGAGATCCTTTCCGAATCATCAAAGTCCTATGCAGGCGTGCAGCGGCTTAGCTAGGCATGGGCGAAGTGAGCCCTCGCCCACGGCCTCGCATTTAAAGGGGCCTCGCGAAGCCTCTTTAAATAAAATAAAAGATTTGATAAAAAATTTTTTTTTTTTTCAAATCTACGTATATGCTTTTCAATATTCTCCCACCGCGCATTTATATTTTTTTACTATCATGTGATTAGGTATGTCGTGTCAAAATATGTTGGGAACGAAAGAAAAGGGACATCGCTGATCCGACTTCGCCCATATTAATTCACGCTACGCGGCCACTGCAGGCGTGGTTAAAAAACTTGCTGGTTCATCTGACACGATGAGTTAAAGGCGTTATATGTAGATGAAGATGAAGACGATAAAGACGGTTTAATCAAAACTGGACGTCTACCTAAGTACATAAGTATAAGTCGGTATCAGGCCCTCAACTATCATTAACTAAATCCTTGACACGCAACGACAACTCGTTTAGTTGTGTAAAAGCAATCAATGAAACACAAATCATTAAAACTATTAATGTAATTAACATAAAAATCTAAATATATAATATTTGGCATTAATTAGTTACTTTTATCACTTATTGTTTTCAGTTTCTTTTTATCTTTATTCTTCAGAATATATTCCTTAATATAAAAGTCTGAGAACAAGAAGAGTATGAATATGTTATGTGGCAGGAACATGAAGGAGACCCATTTCGGGTACTCGCACGATGGCTCGAACAGCACGTGGCCGAAGTGGAGGATGAGTAGCAGGAATTGCAGCTGAAAGAAAAATATTACATGTGAGTAGACGTAGCCAAGTAAAAAATAGAGGTAGAATAAAGCTACTTTAAGACGCTATGCAGTTGTCATGCATGACGGGTACTACGATTTCCCGAAATCACTTGTCTCGCTCGTCTGTTGAACACTATTAATAAATATATGTTTATCAATACGGCTGTGTTTATAAAATAGGGCCAGAGCGAGTTAGGCACTCTGCAATAGCTCTACCGACGGATGTATTAGCAATGATAACCTGCTTTTTTGAAGTCGGTTAAATAAAATAAGGCCCGAAGTAGTATTGTTATAAAATTCTGTGGCCCAAGTGAGGGTTCTGCCCTAAATCTTAGATTGTCGCAAATATTTATGATCCATTACAACAGATACCTTGACTTGGCTACAATGACGGTACAACCTTAAGCAGGTGCGAATAGGAACTGTATTGGAATTTTGATGGTATTTGGAAGAGTGCTTTACAATGATGATAGTATGATTAGAGTACCTACTCATGTTTACTAGGTACTTTGAGGATTCAATGTTTCACACGCCACAAATCGACAAGTTTCATTTATCACAGTTCGGATATGGCGGTTCTACAGCCACAGATAACGAAGAATCTATTAATGTACATTGAAATGGAATGGCGATGTTGCGCATGCGCATGGCCGCGTGTGTTACACGCAAGGAGATTTACCGGGTATTTCTTCTACCTCGAGTTTCCGGTTTCTGATTTATCTAGCAGGGTTGAAACCCTGCCATCATACTATGAAAATATGTTTAAAGGAAAATTACCAGCGGAATCCGTCAAAGCACTGACCTATGGTAGATTTCTTAATTAATATTATTTTGAGTATGATGGAAGGAAACCTGACAAATGAATCAGAAGAAAACGAGCTTGAAATACCCTACCATAATCCAATACAAATCTTATTTCAATATTACTTTGATGTTCGTCTTGCTCTCTCAACTGTAGAAAGAGCGAGACAAAAGTTAAACACATATTTAAATAAGATTCTAATATGGAGTGTTTATTATATTCTACCATACAGACACAGTACTACAGACAAGTATGTAAGTATAAGGTTTCTCTTCTCACTCAAAGCAAAGCAAAGCAACTATCTCTCTCGCGCTTCACAACGTTTTAAAACATATAAAATCACTAAATTGGGATATTATAAAAGTGAGAGAATTTTAAATGTTGAATTTTGTTTATTTAGATAGAAGAAATGTTTTAAAAAGTTTTTTGATATCTTTTAACTTGCCTGATTTTGGAACTCATTTTTTTTTTTCAAAACTTCGTCGACAATATAAATTATACTTAATCTGATTAAACTTTTAAACAAAACTGTCTCTCACTTTTACAAAATTCGATGATTTTATATGTTTAAAAATGTTGTGATGCAGATATACCGTCTTACTTATAAACACTTGTGAAAATCTTATTCACCGAATAAAGGCTTGTCACTTTCAGTCAGACAAAACAGTTCCCTTACAAGCGAAAACGGAACAAAACAGAAACGCGCTTATTCGTCGTTTGTAAGACGGATAGTTGTAACATTTGAGCACAGCCTTAGGCGAGGGTTGTGTGAAAATGATACTCACGATCTGAAGCTGCGTGATGTATTTCTTCCACCACTGACGCACCCACTGCGGGCGCACGATGGAGATCAGGTAGTATGAGTACATGACGGCGTGCACCATCGAGTTGATGAACCCGAGCATGATGCCGTGGCCACCTGGTACCATAGACAACATGTGTAAATATCATGCCACAGGGTTACGCTCAACTTTTATAGCGAACTAGCCTGAACTCGGCAGGGAGGGATCATCATTTGGCTAACCGGCGAGCCAAGCGACTACTTAGTTTCGAGCATCCCCGCAAAGTATAGATAGATAGATAAACTCTTTATTGTACACACCTTAAAAGTAATAACAAAGGACTTAAATAAACTAGTGCAACAAAAAAGTATAAAAGTAAAGTATATTGTCTGCCGATATTCTATCGGATTCATTTCGGCGATTGTGGGCAAGAGCTTCATGACCTTATTCCACCTTCTCCATTCCACTGCAGAACACGAAGAAAGACGGTACATTGCCATCCATTTCTCATTGAAATGCTTAAAATTCATATACAATTATTTAGGTCCACATTTTTATGGATACCTAGTGCACAGGAGTGGAACTTTTTGCTTAGGTATCTTAGGTATTTTTTTTCCTATTTCGTGAGAATTAAATCTTGGAATTCTCAAGGCTAATGGAATCTTCTAGATCGACGAGCATGGAGCACGTCAAACCGTCGCTTACTATCAGGCAAGTTGGTGGTTAAGCGTTAATCTATTTAATATATAAAAATATTAGCATCCTTTTTACCTGTCTGCTCATGAGGGGCGATGGTTTTGAGTTTTGATTTACGAGGTGACGGTAAAATTTCTCTTCATTTTCTAAATGTTACAGTCTATATTTTTGTATCAATAAGAATAAAAGTAAAACTACCGTACACTCGACAGCGTAACAGGTTCACTACAATTAAATCGGTCTCATGAAACACTTATTCAAACGGTTGAAACAATAACGCAACGTTTCTTTGTACCGGAAACCCAAGTTTATTACCATCTCAGTCGATTGTTAATTTATTCTTCATTTATTTTAATTACTGTCAAACGATTATTTCACCTAATAGGATATTATAAAAATCCCTGCAAAATAGTAGTATTAAATGATTCCTCCGGCACGTGTACTGCCTCACGCGATCTATTGAGCAAGACATTGGCATTGCTTCAATAGCGGCGATAACCTTACCGCTCCCAAAATTATAGCTCGTAATTGTTCATTTATTAGCATTATAATAACATTTTTATTACCATAAAATACGTAGTTTGAAAACAAAGCAATTATCAGTACAAGAGTGATATTTATTCCGCGCCAACTTATTAATAATTCAAAGGTAAATACGATGAATATCGTCAGCGAATGTGAGAAAAAAATGGAATTCCACGTAAAGCACCAATTCATTTTATCATAGAGTTAGTAATTAAAGAATTGATGGTCGAATTAATGGAGGATAATTGGAAGTGTAGTAAGATTCCAGCGAAGTGGAAATCTTACTACCGTGCTAAAAAGAGGTAATTCCAATTTGAGTTAACGCCTATGGGTAAAGATGGCGTCGCCCGTGAAAATATTTTGAATCCATATATTATGTCTTTTAAATTATAGTTTAAATATGAGAATTTTGGAAAACAGATAAGTACGTACCTAATTTAATTTAACATTTGGTCTTACTGCTCTTCTAACCTATTTCCGAGCTAAAGCATTTAAGTAATTGTATTTGAAACTTTTTAATAAATAAATGCATCCACTTCGTCATTGTTGTACCTCTAATCGTTAATTCGCATTCGTCGAATCCACCCATTCAAAAAGTTACTTACGCGATTCACCCCTAAGGGCTGAACGCTATTCGAAAAAAGACGTTCACGGATTCGCTCCATTTTTTCCAATTTATTAGAAAATCGTACAAATACATTAAACGTATGGAAACAAAATAACAAAATATTCCTTGATAAATTTGCTATAAACCCTACATACATACAAAAACTTGTTTTATATAGACATATTTAATGGGAATGGGAATGGAATTGTGAATAAAAATATTCACAAATTATTAAAAAAAAAACCTTATAGTACTAGAATAACAAAATTTTAAAGTAAGAAAAAATCTTTTTCAACTCACTTGCTCGTAAAGTGGCCGTTATTCAACCGTTTTTATGGCCAAAAAGTATCCTATAAAAGTATAAAACACGCGTGCTTTTGATTTTTCTATTACGCATTAGTGTCTTTACATTACAGTTTTTTTTTATTTCAACAAAGAGTTTTTACTTAAATATAAAATAAGTAACATTTTTGTGAATAAATTACTCAAGATTCGAATAATAAAACACGCGTGCTTTTGACTTTTCTATTACGCACTAGTGTCTTTACTTTACAGTTTTTTTTTAAATTTCAACAAAGAGTTTTTACTTAAATATAAAAGGCAACATTTTTGTGAATAAATTACTCAAGATTCGAATAATGAAGTTGTTACAACACGTTAACACAAACTTTACAAATGCCCTCAAAACCCACTGCGTATCATTTCACTAATTAATTGTACTTTCACAAATTGTTTCAATAATTAAATATTTCAGTTATAAACGGGTGTTTTTTCCTCGCAAGTATGTTGAAAAATGTCGTATGAAACGCGTGTGCATTATGGTAATTACATACTTATATCATAATGTACTATTTTTTATTGGTATTATATGTATAATTTCATTATACATATTAGCATGGAGCGAATGCTAACTATAGTTTCAGACTACTAGATTGTTAGATTTTTAGATAATTACAGACACCCAAGGTCGCCAGCCCATGGCATTAATAGTTAATATTTTACATTTATTATTTTATTACAAGTTAATATTATGGAGGATGAGAAAAATATGAATTGTATGTACAGTCTTGTCTCTACAGAGAATTGTAGGAGCATGAAGCTTTATTTATACTTGTAGTCTTTGCCTCTTTGGCGATTGTAATAAGAATGGTTCCAACTTCAATATGTAAAGCTTCACGAGCTCTTCTTAATTTTTTTTTATCTCTAGAAGGAGGCAGCTGCCCCTCCCTGCTCTCCCTTGGGGACGCCCTTGCAGGCACCCCTATCGGGACGTCAGTGCAGGTCTTATCACCCTCACTGCAAATTAGAATTATAATTACCTAGTACCTAAATATTTAGTCCCGACGTAGCCAAGCAGACACATGCCGAGATTATGGTACACGTGTAGATACGATACTTGGATGAATTTCTTCAACCAAGTATCGTTTGTACACGTCTCTAGAATTATAATTACCTGGTACATATTTAGTCCCGACGTAGCCAAGCAGACACATGCCGAGATTATGGTACACGTGTAGATACGATACTTGGATGAATTTCTTCAACCAAGTATCGTTTGTACACGTCTCTAGAATTATAATTACCTGGTACATATTTAGTCCCGACGTAGCCAAGCAGACACATGCCGAGATTATGGTACACGTGTAGATACGATACTTGGATGAATTTCTTCAACCAAGTATCGTTTGTACACGTCTCTAGAATTATAATTACCTGGTACATATTTAGTCCCGACGTAGCCAAGCAGACACATGCCGAGATTATGGTACACGTGTAGATACGATACTTGGATGAATTTCTTCAACCAAGTATCGTTTGTACACGTCTCTAGAATTATAATTACCTGGTACATATTTAGTCCCGACGTAGCCAAGCAGACACATGCCGAGATGATGGTACACGTGTAGAAATGATACTTGGTTGAATTTCTTTCTCAGCACGAAGAATACCTGTGTAAATTACAATAGTTTAATGTATAAAATGACTTCAGGGGCCAATAATCATAAGTATGAACAAAGCTTTATGGGATCCATAATTATTATGTAAACTTTCTTTTTATTATTTGAAAAAATGGAAAAATATGTATTATTTCTTAATTACGAAGAATACCTGTGTAAATTACAATAGTTTAATGTATAAAAGGACTTCAGGGGCCAATAATCATAAGTATGAACAAAGCTTTATGGGATCCATAATTATTATGTAAACTTTCTTTTTATTATTTGAAAAATGGAAAAATACGTATTATTTCTTAATTAAGTTGTTTTTTTTTTTTACTAGTATACTAATTATTATAGAAATTTGAAATTGTGTAAAAATCAGATGTTCAGATTTATTTTTAAATTTTTTAACCCTCAATGAAAAACGAGAGGTTGAGTCTGTTTGGGTAGAAAACTATGGCAAAATTAAAAATAAATTTTATATCTATGTTCAATACATTGAACATGAACATTGAACATGAACATTGAACATGAACATTGAACATGAACATTGAACATGAACATTGAACATGAACATTGAACATGAACATTGAACATGAACATTGAACATGAACATTGAACATGAACATTGAACATGAACATTGAACATGAACATTGAACATGAACATTGAACATGAACATTGAACATGAACATTGAACATGAACATTGAACATGAACATTGAACATGAACATTGAACATGAACATTGAACATGAACATTGAACATGAACATTGAACATGAACATTGAACATGAACATTGAACATGAACATTGAACATGAACATTGAACATGAACATTGAACATGAACATTGAACATGAACATTGAACATGAACATTGAACATGAACATTGAACATGAACATTGAACATGAACATTGAACATGAACATTGAACATGAACATTGAACATGAACATTGAACATGAACATTGAACATATATAACTTTCTGCCAAAAAAGGGACAGTTTGCCGCGGCGCCAATTGTTTTAATAATGTTTGCTTAAAAAGTTTTTTTTTTTACGCTAGATAGATCTACGATTGACCACCAACTCGCCTAATGTTAAGCGACGGTGTGGCCGAGGATGGAGCTCGTCGATCTATTCACTGTAGCCTTGAAAATTTCAAGATTGAAGGTCTCAGGAAACAGATATAGCGGCAAAGAATTCCATTGTGCAGTACGCAACAGGAATGTGGATCGATATAGTCATAAGCCTATGGATATTACAAACAATCTCCAGTTTCAGGCAAAGTGCCCAAAATGCTGGGCGCGTTTAAAAGAATATAAGAATTTTAAATTAAGTAAAATCGGTCAATATGTTGTCGAGATAAAAGGTTATGAAATCTCGGTCGAAAAGAGAAGTTTGCTACGAGCCCATTTATCAACTGATTTTGATAATATTGCCAAAACATTCGGTACAGAATTCTAAACAAGGATTATTATGAATATGAGTAGTAGAGCTCGCGTCTTTTTTGCACCAAAACAGTTTTTTTGCAAGTTTGTGCCCACGAAGTCTACTGTTCGTAGAACTACTAGTATACAATCACGCCTATTTTCCTTAACGGGGTAGGCAGAGCATCAAAGACCATGAGGCGTTTGACGCCACATTTGACCGTGATTAGAGGGTTAGATAAGAGGGAATGGGTAATGGATTAGGAGGTAATGGTGGGTAATATTAGTGTGGATAAGTACCGTATCCAGTAGATCGATGACTTTGATCATGTAGTAAAGCCAGACCCGGCTGACGACGACGCGCTCCAGCGGCGTGTCTTCGTATATGATCTTCTGACACCACAGGCTGTAGTATCCCGGCAAGTATAACCGCGTTATACACTGAAACAACAACACGGTGTATTTTAATATATGTCAGTGACGAGCGCAGGATATTGCCACATAATTCTCTCAGCTTTTCGTTATTCTTGAAGTGTTTCTCTACATTTATATTTAGAAATTTGTAGACAGTACACAAAGTTTCGCTTCCGATGGAACTTTAACCCCTTAATTAGATTAGAGTAGGGTATTAGAAAAGTGAGAGATGAATGTATTCATATTGGTGCCAGAAATATAAAAAAAAGACGTGTGGCACTCGGAGACTACCGCGGTAAAGCTATTGCATAATACCTTTACGCGCGGTGTGTTAGGTTATTTTCGTTACGGAATTTCTGGATTCGGTCTCCACGCTCAAGGCCCGCGATACGCTATGCAATAGCTTAAAAATGGTATCATTTAAATTAGCTGCGGAGTAAGAAAATATATGTTTTTTCACTAATCCGTCGCCAGTATGTGATATCTGAATAAAGCTTTTTTATTAATATATTTTCTATAAACAAATTCGTTTCTCACTTTTCTAATATCCCTAACCAATGAATTTATATGTTTAAAAAGGTTGTGATGCGCGAGAGAGATAGCTGCGCGCGTTGAGCGAATTAACCCATGGCCTGCCGTCCCGCATGCTAAAGAAACCATGAAAATAGCCGCGTTGAATCGCGAATTCATAAATATATATAGTTTAAAAAACTGAAAAAATCGACTTTAAAATACGCAATTCGTTTACTTGGACGACATTTTTTCAGTTATTTTGTATCATCAGCCCTGGATTTTTGTTTTGTTCTCTCAATTGTACGAAGAGCGAGACAAAAGTCAAACTAAAATGAAGACGGTTAACTGGACTAATAATCGAACTACTGATACTAATCCAAATAAGGGTTTCAGCTTGAACGTTTGTCCGGTCCGGTCTCATCGTCCTCACTTGAAATTATAATCAGTATGTGTTTGTCAAATTTTACAACTGAATTTTTAAAACATTTATCCCTAACTAATTATTATCGTTGATAAATTGATAAGGGTTCGACGCATGTAGCAATAAACGTAAGAAGCCAATAGACGAATTTAGCCAGATACGCAAATGGTCAAATACATACATTAATGCCTGATTAGTTTAACTAAATGACATAATTCTAAATCCAATATATAATTTTATACATCCCCATGACACTTTAATCAAATAGTTTCGATTCAAAACGCCAAAAACACAAAATCCAAAGACGTAAAATGGTACGCTCAAAACCAAATTATCATGTTGCCAAAGACGCAAAATACCAAATACTAATATGTAAGGCCAAAACACTTTTACGCGAAACCCCAAATAAGAATCGAGATTTTATTTGTTTAATGGATCTACTTCAATAGTCCTATCTATGGCGCCATAATGATGTTATTATCATATATTTATTATTTTGTATACAACATCTAATATCTGGTTTTGTGCCATCTTCTCATTCAGAGGTAGGACACAGTGCGGTGAGTGTGTATCTGATCTGCAGGATCTAATTCCCTCTAGCCCTTTTTTCTATCGGACGGTTAGAACCACAAAAAAGCGTCATCGTTTCATGGTGGATATTCCAAAAGGCCGAATGAAACGTTTTAATTCCACATTTATCGTAAGGACCGCAAAATTGTGGAATACGCTTCCTGAGCGGATTTTCCCCGATGGATACAATCTGGGTGTCTTTAAATCGCGAGTGAATTGGTTTCTTCTAAGTAACCGCGCTTCATCGTAGACCACAACATTGAGTTGGCGGTTAAGCGCAAACCAAACCAAAAGCTGGTTCCAAAGGGTCATGTATAAAAAAAAGTGCACTACGTTCGCCGAGTGCGAGTTGGCAGATTCATGTAAAAATAAGTAAGGAAACAAATATGTTTTGATTTAAAAACAATTATAAAACCTGATGTTTCACAGTGATGTGTTTGAGAGTTACGATGGCACACAGAAACATTAAAATTATAACATCCTTTTTTTGGTTCTGGTGGTCAAAAAACAATTTTCTAAGTTGTTACTTAGTTATATTTTATGATATCATAAATCTCATTTTTACTGAACTATGGTGAAACCTGCATATTTACGAAAAACGGTGATGATGATGAAATAGTAGTTAGTTACTTAGTTTTAGTCTTTAAGTTTAAGTCATGTAAATAGGTATTTATGTTATTGTCACAATAAAAACATTGTATATTGTCTATATTACTACACAAATAACAATATAATTGAGAACCTCCTTATTTTTGGAAGTCGGTTAAAAATAAGTGGCCAAGACCGTGTTGAGACACGCCTATAGTAGGGTTCCGTAGCTAATGCTGTAATTAAGAAAACTAGTTACCGATAATTTTTGGTTAGTAGGTAGTAATATAATGATTTAAGTGTTTTAACATTTATAGCTATATCTCGAAAAGTTGTAATCATAGAATGTGGACATGGGGAAATTGTAAGGAACCCTTACCTTCATAGTTTAAACACTTAAATCTAACTTACATATCTAGTGTGTTTCGAAAACACACTTAGAACTTATAAATTAGATTTAAGTTTTTAAGCATAATTTCCGCAAAATAACACCTGATTCAATAAATTCCTCATACTTTACTACGTACTACGGAACCTTCAAATGCAATCGATATACCTATGATCCAGGAAGGTACTAAAAGATAATGATGCTCAAAACTTAAACTCAAACTTCAATACTGGGTAGTATGCCACCAGCATTGGCACGTTGAGTGACAATGCATAAGCATTGCCACTTACCAACTATATATTGTTTATAATAAAAATTTTCGTTTTGAAAAGTAATTTGACGTCCTGGAATTTTTTGAGTATGTTTTAGTTTTCAGAACACCTAAATACATAGAAATCAGTTGAAAACAGCATTTTTGTTAAAGACCTGTGTTATTATCCACTCCCGAGATGCGCCTGTGAATCTAACTATTCTCTCCCATGCCACGCTGCGCCGGTCTTATTTTGAACGTTTTGAAAAGAAAGGTCATCTATCTATGAACAAAACAGACCCCGTTGATGTCTTTTGTACTGCGCACACGTGCAAGAAGTTTTCCTTATTAATTATAGTTTATTAAACTGAAAAAAAACGATTTCAAAACACGCAATTCGATTACTTCGATGACATTTTCCCAGTTATATTGTTATAAACACCAAAGTACTGAACCGATTTTGATAATACTTATATGGGACCACCTCTGAAATTTGACCTACCAAACAAAAAAGAATCATTAAAGTCAGTTCTTAGTTGGCGAAGTAATCTGTGTGTAATAAAACATTTAAAAAAAACATATAGTCGAATTTAGAATTTCTTTTTATAAATAATTCGATATGTTGTAAACAAATACTTATTAGATTTATAAAAAATATCCGGAATTTCTACATTTGTCAAAGAAATAATGTGATAAATGTAAATATTTTTAAATTATTTATGTAAATGTTAATGAGAATAATACTCGTATTATGCCGTAAGCATGGCTCGCCAATTCCATTGATGAATACACAAATATGTTGATATAAATACTGCGCTATAACCCGGTCAATGTGCCGTAATTTTCCGTCAAGGTCCTCTTCGTAAACAATTGCCCTCCTTCGATATCCGTGATCCATATCCTAAGATATTTTAATTTATCAGTGGAGCACACATGCATCGATTTTTTTTCTTACTCGTATCATTGTTTTGTACAAGAAATAAAGCACAGAATCAGTCTTATTTACATAGCAAAATAAAGTATATTTGGGTTGAAGAAGTGTAAAAAGAAACAGGCTTCGATTGTTTTTTTTCAAATTTTTAAGTGTACTTAGTTATATTTTACAGAGTTATTTACTCAATCCAAGAATTTTATCTCAGTTTTGAAGGCTACACTTCATTTATAATCAAAATGAAAGGTTAACTTTTACTTAATTTGCTCTATTTGGTGATGAAACAAACAGTATTTTGTGTATTTTATTTTTGATGAACAGTAAGTATTGGTAAACGTAAAACTGTATAATACTGTTTTAAACAGTATGGCTGGCAACCCTGGAACCTGGTGCACGATCACGCAACTAAAGAACTGAATGATGGTGATCTAATACGATTAAAAAACTTAACTAATGTTATTATTTATAATCAACGATCAAAATAACAATTAACCTTCCGAAATGTTAACAATTTAGTTAATCATAGGTTATCACAGTAATAAAACTAAATTATTGACATGCATTCCGGATATAGTTTGGATCCAAAACAGAGGTCACGGGTTCACGTAATAAATCGTATAAAAAAAAAGACCTTGATTTTTTATATAAGAATTTGTATCTATGAATATCAATCTATAACCATAGATTTTAATTTTAAAATTAGATGCAACAGAATAAGCTATAGAATCACCTATACACATACAATTATATACTATACTTGTAATAATATACTTGTGTCTATACACATACAATAATATACTATTGTTGTTATAACAGTGATATTATTAAAAGTATAATAAAATGTCCGATTACAAAAATTTTTGTTATACGTCTCATTTTTTTTCGCAGACGCATCCCACTGTACTGATATAACCTACCATGTTTTTATTGGAACTAAAACAAATGTAATGATACCTCATACGTTAGAATCCATCAATCAGTTTATCTCTACCATGCTGGACTGGGAGTAAAAGAAAAAAAAGAACGTACCGAGCTGCTTCTCTTCCTGAGCATACTGTAAAAGTCAGTTAAGGGACTTTAGGGAAATTGGCGTTTATGTGGGTGATGGGATGACCCCCTTGTTACTGCGAGCCAATATTACATCTTACCCTCTTATCCCCTCTAACCTTCTAATACCATATAATATATATCTATAACGTGTCCCTTCCGTATAACCCTCTAATCACGGTCAAATGTGGCGTCAAATAGCTTCATGGTCTTCGACGTTCTGCCTACCCCGTAAGGGAAAATAGGCGTGATTGTATGTATGTAATCAGTTTAGGCTGTAGATCGCGCCAAAGATTTAGATATAACTAGCTGCGCCCCGCGGTTCCAACCGCGTGGTGATCGATTACGTTGTTATTGTTTAGTGTATCCTACAGGAACTGTAAATTTTTTCAGGATTTAAAGTATGCCAGATCCTTCTACATAGTTTAAGTAGTAAAACTGTCAAATTTCTTCCAAATCCGTCCAGTAGTTACGGCGTCCATCGGACACACCGTAAAGACAGACAGACACAAAAAAAAAAAAAATGCTGTTTTTGCTTCTGTATCGATAGCAATGCATCCTCCAATCAACATTTTTCAAATATATTTAATGTACAGATCTTGACCCGTTACAGTCTTATTATATGTATAGATATAGATTATGTATACAGGGTGAATTCTAATTAATGAGCATACTTTAAGCCTAGGTCCGTACTCATGGTACTGATCACGTGGGCATCAAAATTTATGGAAACAAAAAGATTGATTTTCCTATTTATACACCGGAAAATCACAAAAATATTGTAAAGGCGAAAGTTTGTGGGTGTGTTGAATGTTTATTACTTCTTCACGCTCAAATGGCTAAGCCAATTTTAATAAAATTTGGTATGGAGGTAGTAGACATCCCGGATTAACACACATGCTACTTTTTATCCCGAAAATAATACACCGCGGGACGCATATATTTGACTATCTGATTAACACACGAAATATGATGTATTTATTGCTTCTATGCATATTAACATAATTACTTATAGCTTAAAAAACTGGAATAACCGATTTCAAATTGCGCAATTTGGTTTAATTGGATGATATTTTTTTCCTGATATTTTGTTTCAAAAACGAAGTACTGAATTGTTGAAAATGTTTTGTTGAAAGTGTTTCGATAAAAATTATATGGGACTGCCGCTGAAATTTGACCTATCAAAAATTAAAAATTAAAAAATCGTAATAATTATAGTTTAAAACTAAAACTACCGACTTCAAAATACGCTATTTCGTGTATTTGGGCAACCTAATATTTTTCCATTTATTTTGTTTTAAAAATCAAAGTACTGAACCGATTTTGATAAAATGTATATGGGACCTATAAAATAAAAAATACATCAAAATAAATTCATAATTGGCGAACTTCTTAATCGTGCAACAAACACAAAACATACAGTTGAATTGAGAACCTCCTCCTTTTTGGAAGTTGGTTAAAAATCAATTTATAATTGGTGTAATAATCGCATAATAAACACAGAAATAGAATCGAATTGAGAACCTCCTCCTTTTTGAAGTCGGTTAACAAAATAGGATTGTTTTTGACACGCTTTTATTAGCTTCACCTATAGGCATGTTTGTAACCAACCCCTTTGGACTTGATTTTGACCCACTTCAAACGGTCAGATTTCATTCAAACTTTGTAGACTTATCGAGGATTGATGACAATACAATAATTTGAAGCGTGTTTTTTTAGTTTTTAGGGTTCCGTACCCAAAGAGTAAAAACAGGACCCTATTACTAAGACTCCGCTCTCCGCTGTCTGTCCGTCCGTCTCCGTCTGTCACCAGTCTGTATCTCATGAACCGTGATAGTTAGACAGTTGAAATTTTGACAGATGATGTATTTCTGTTGCCGCTATACGAGTAATAGCAAATACTAAAAAACAGAATAAAATAAATATTTAAGGGGGCTCCCATTAAACAAACGTGATTTTTTTTGCTCGTTTTGCTCAATATTGATAACGGCAACAGGTAGACGCTTGATATATTCGCAGTATATTGATATATTATTCACTTTAAAAATAAATAATTAAATTAAATTAAAATTAATATTTAAGGGGGTCTCCGATACAACAAACGTGATTTTTTCCATTTTTTATAGATAATGGTACGGAACCCTTCGTGCGCGAGTCCGACTCGCATTTGGCCGGTGTTTTTAAAACTAATTATTTTGTTTGAAAGGAAAAGGTTGTGATAATAGGGTTTCACAAATAGAATCACCTAGAATGTTCCTTCGGTTTGTGGTTATATCCTTTGTCTTGGCACAGACTAAACGCAATTTTCTCTTGATTTTCACGATTCACTAAATGTCACTAATAATAGTATTTTGCAAACCTAACTCATTTGCCAGAGTTCCCGGCAGCCTAGTGGTGAGACCGTCTGACTTGCGATCCGCAGGTCCTGGGTTCGAATCCCACGGCACGCACCTCTGTCTTTTCGAAGTTATGTGCGTATTGTTGATTGCCGCCAACTTCAAACGGTGAAGGAAAAACATCGTGAGGAAACCTACATGTCTGAGAGTTCTCAATGATCTTGAAGATGTGTGAAGTCTGCCAACCCGCACTTGGCCAGCGTGGCAGACTATGGCCTAACCCTTCTCACAATGAGAAGATGGCCCGTTCCCAGCAGTGGGATAGTTTGTACAAACAGGGCTGATAAAAAAAAAAAAAAAAACTCATTTGCCGCTTTGGTTGTTTTCGCCTTTTTTTAATCAACTCCAAAAACGAGGTTCTCTATGTGGTGGTGTTACAAGTTTGACATACAATGTGTATCTGTGTGTCTGTCTGTGGCATCGTAACTCTTAAACTGATAGACCGAATTTGATCTAATTTTTTTGTTTGAAAGAGGACTTGATCGAGAGTGTTCTTTGATGTTTCATCAAAATCGGTTCAGTGGTTTTTTTTGTCGGGGGTTTTTAAGTTTTCTGAACTTACTTGTTTTATATTTGTTACCGTCATTTACGTATAACGTCAGTAACTCCGTCATTTAAAAACCGTTAAACAATTTGGTAACTTCTTTTTTGTTTGAAATGACATACATACTTTCAGATTGCTTCCATAGATATTTCATCGAAATCGCTTTAGTTTTTTTGGTTTTAAAACAAAGTTGCGTAGCGGTAGCGTAGTTTTGAAGTCAATTGTTTCAGTTTTTTATTTAATTACAATAATTATCTTCTCAGATTTCCTACAAATATATGTGAGATAGTCCGCCATAGTATCATAAGTTTTGTCAGCATTTTGTGGCTGTTTCTTTATTAAATTTCTACCTTACCTTTCTATAATTTCTACCCTTCTATCAGAAGACATTTATAGCATTACATAAAATTCCAATATCGACACTATATACTTTCCATCCGAAACCCTTCATCCCAAATCGAGCCTCTTCCAAAAACGTTAAATGAAATAAAACAATCGCCACTTTCCGTTCGTCCCGGCCTCTATATGGTTAGACTCATAGACTCGTCAAACTATTATCAATTATTTTGAAACACATGTAAAATACTATGACTTTATCTAATACCTTAGTAATACAGATCCATAGTATCTTGCTGCAGAACGAAAAATAAAGTTTCTAAGTTTTCGTAAAAAAAAAAGTTGCAGCCGAATATATCGTAAAAGACGCACATTTCGACACTCACAAGGGAATCAAAACCTATGGGGTACTTCCCGTTGACCTAGAACAATGAAATTTGACAAGAAGCATTGTGTTGGAGTACACATAAAGGAAAAAATCCAATAACTGGTCATTTTTAATTTAATCCCAAAAAAATAGTGTCTTTATGCAAGGAATGAAGGTTTTTTTTGTTGTTTTTATTTTATTTTATAGAACATAGATCTACGATTGACCACCAACTCGCCTGAAGTTAAGCGACGCTGTGGCCGAGGATGGAGCTCGTCGATCTAGAAGATATCTATTCACTCTACTATTATACTAACTATTCACTTAGCCATTTCAACGAGAAATGGGTGGTAATTCGCCGACTTTCTACTAGTCATGTAGTGAAATGGGGAGGGTGGCATTCGGTCGTGAAGCTCTTGCGCACATTCCCCGAAATGAATCCTGTAGAAAATATACAGACATGCAACATTTTTTGTTTTTGGCTATTTTTTGTTAGTGGCTATTTTTTGTGAATTATTTCCTCGTACTAGAAAGTTCACGGCACTTTAATGATCAATACAAATAAAGATCAATAATAAACAATCAAGCGCGAGCGAAGCGAACGCGAAAAAAATATTGAAGCCTGTTTTTTTTTATAATGACCAGGAATTCGGGGGGGGGGGGTGACCCCCAAACCCCCCCCCCAACCCCCCCCCCCTGCCTACGGCCATGACCCGAATATTTACTCAAACAAAAATCTGTAACATTAATTAGGTACCTTTTTTATGTTACATATTTTAAGTGTTTTATGTTAATAAATATTATTTCTAACTGATTGAGTAAGTCTTGTACTCACTTGTGCAGCCAAGTAGGCTGAGAGTCCAATCTGCACTATATTGTAGACAATAATGGTATTCTTCAGCTGGAAGGGCTTCCTGTTGGCCATGATGGCCGGGCCCCAGGACTGCACGAACCGGTGGTAGAGGTACATTATCAGGAAGATCGGCACTGGGCTGCTCACTAGGGGGAACTGCTTTGTTCTGGGGTCTGCAACATATATTATACTGTATTACTCGTTAGGTTGGGCTAAGAGCGCACAGGTATCTCTCTCGCGCATAACATTTTTAAGCATATAGAATCACCGAGTGGGGATATTAGAAAAGTGAGACATGATTTTGTTTATTTAGATACGAGATTTGTTTTAAAAAAGATTTTCTTTGACATCTTTTAACTTTCTTGAGGAGTTGCAAAATATATGGGGGTTTTTCACTACTCCGTGGCCAATATCAACGATATCTGTTTTTTTTTTAAAAACGTTTTTCTTATCTAAATAAACAAAACCATGTCTCACTTTCCCAGTATCTCCACTCAGCGATTTTATATGTTTAAAAATGTTGTGATGCGTGAGAGAGATAGCTGCGCGCTTTGAGCTCAATCTTTGGATTTTTCGCCACTTAAATCTAGCGTCACACTTCCGAACCGTATCCGTAAAAAAAACGGTAAACCAACAACTACGCGGCAATGCTGCAAGCTTTGTTGATATAGGTAAAGGTAGGTAGGTAAATATGCAAATAAAGTTATGTAATAAATAAATTGGAATTGGATTTTAAATAATGAAGTTTCTGGCAGCCTAGTGGTGAGACCGTCTGACTTGCGATCCGCAGGTCCTGGGTTCGAATCCCACGGCACGCACCTCTGTCTTTTCGAAGTTATGTGCGTATTGTTGATTGCCGCCAACTTCAAACGGTGAAGGAAAACATCGTGAGGAAACCTACATGTCTGAGAGTTCTCAATGATGTTGAAGATGTGTGAAGTCTGCCAACCCGCACTTGGCCAGCGTGTCAGACTATGGCCTAACCCTTCTCACAATGAGAAGATGGCCCGTTCCCAGCAGTTGGGACAGTTTGTACAAAACAGGGCTGATAAAAAAAATAAAAATAATAATAATATTTAAAAAAAATGGCAAAAAATAAGAGGCAGTGGGCAGGACACATAGCACGTAGAGCTGATGGCCGATGGGGCCGAAAAGGTCTCGAGTGGATACTCGCACCCGCAAGCCCAGCGTAGGGAGACCAGCCACGAGATGGACAGATGACCTCAATACATCATACAAGTGGCGGGAATACTGGATACAAGCCGCTTCCAATTGGTTGTTTTGGAAATCCATGGGGGAGGCTATATCCAGCAGTGGACTTATTATGGCTGTAATGATGATGATGAAAAATAATTTTGCAAGTAAAGAAAGTGAAAGTACTTAAACCACCGAAAATATTATTGGTTTTACATTACTTATCTACCTAAACAGTAGAGTGAGTCTGACGTTTTTTTTTTAGTCGATCTTAAGGGGGGCAAATGGGCTCTGACAGCCCCGGCTAGCCACTGCGACCTTTTCAGATCTATTGTGACAATATTATAATTTTATTTCATTATTAATATTGTGTTTAATTAGTTACCTATTTCATGCAGGTAGGTAGATTCATGTGTCTAAATGGGTTCCTATCGTCCCTTATGTAATAATCTACTATTTTCCCCGTAAATGAGAAACTAAAAATACTGAAAACACTTAAAATCAATTTACATCTCATTTCACTCCCCTTTTGCCGGAAACGGTATAGAAAAAATTTAAATACGATTCAAACTCTTCAGCCTCTAATGTTTAAATGAACAATATGAATAACAAAAACAAGAGCTCAGACCGTTGCATATTCATAACCATGAAAACTACGTGACCCCTGCCCTATGGCCAGCGGAGTATCTGCCAGTCACTTGATTAAGCATTGTTAAACCGACGGCACAAAAACAATTACAATGTACAATGAACCGAAAACTGGGCCGAGGTTCTCACCTGCTAAATCATCGTTGACGTAGTGGTAGTAATTTGTTATATTTCCTATTAGAGTGCCCATTTTAACTGGAGCTCCTGAAACAAACAAGTTATTTATTATGACTGATAAACACTAGGTCGCAATTCATCCGTCTCGCTCGCGTACATTCTAATATTTTTACCTGACTACGCAAGGAGGGAATGTAGGTATGTAAGTTTAAGGGTATGTATGTGTCTATATGATCACCTACAGCCTAAATGGCTTGGCCAATTTTGATGTGCGAGGTATCGCTACATTTGTCGACACTCTCTGGATGTCATAGGTAATTTTTTTGTAATAAAAATAATAATAAAATTTGCGCAAAAATTAAAAAAATGCGCTTTTCCCTAACTTTTTCGTAATAAATAGGTAATTTTACTGGCATTATTCCAAAGAATGTGCATTCATATCCTTTAAACGCGACTTTGCGCATATTTTCTCACAAAAAACATAAACTCAACAGCATATCAAGCGTAATAAAATCGTAAGTTAGACTGCAAAAATCGCTCTACTGCAGTCGTATATTTTGTTTTTCTTTTAATATGGATACTTGTTGGAGATATAAAATGAATGAAAAGAAGGGTTCCGCATCTGCACATCACAGTAGAGTTCCCGTCACGTAAAAAGAACGTTGATTTGTTCGTAAGCGCGAACAAACCAGCGTTCTTTTTACGTGACGGGAACTATATCGTTGTGTACATCTATATATTTATAGGTAATAGAACTTTTTGTTTGACGCAATGAACATACTAGTTTTTTTTTGCTTGATGTTGGCATCATGCTTGCACATTTGCCTTTTGTCAAGTTTATAACATAAGGTTATAATAAAAGTTTGAGTACCGTAAGCACTCCAAAATATGGAACGAAAGGAATTTGTTTCTTCTAGGCTAAAGCGCTCCATCGTAGACCGTAACAATGGTTTTCGACCTAAAAAAACTGGCTAAATAAGAATTTGTTTCTTACACCGAGGATTCTGTACATTAGTATGTAATTACTATTAGTATGTATGTCTATGTCATTATTTATAGTTTATAATGTTACTTGTTTAATATTCCGTTGCATGCCCCGTCTGATTTACAATTTATATTTTTCTACATCCCATGGTTGCCTGGAAGGGATCGCTTTTAGCGATAAGGCCGCCTGTTGTTGCACCAGTCTATTCAAGTCGTTTGTTATTACTTTTAAGGTGTGTACAAAAAAGAGTTCATTTATCTACATTTACATATTTAATGATGCAGTAGTAAGATTATATTTTCTTGTAGTACGTGTGCCTTGCTTCCTACAAATATTTGTGATTCTGGGTCAACAGGCAAAAGGTTTTTATTATTTGCGAGTTTTGCATAATATTATGAGTAATTGATAGTTCACATTTTCATCAATCTCATAAAAAATTATATGCGTGATAAATAAATATATTTCTGATTGCGTTAACATAGAAGCTTGATTTATTTACAGCTCCCAAGGACCTCAGTAGCTAATTCAACTTGATTCTACGCGTTCTGATAAAAAGCCTTTCGGACTGATAATTCCACTGTTAGGTTCCACTAATGGGTACAGCAGCATTTTAATGTACTCATATCTCCACTGCATAATACTGGCGAGGCTATTAGAATCTGTAAATAAGGTTCTTGACCAACAAGCGTTGATTTAAATCATATAAGGATTTGTTTTTAAACGAAACCCTAAAAATGATGTAATTTTTGTGATTAAGTAAGTTCTTACAGACTGAGTGGCCAGCCTAGCGTCAGAGTTATGAAGACTCCGAAAGGCCTTAGACCTGGCTTGACGATTGCTGTTTTTTAAGAACAAACTACTGAGACCTACAATTTAACATGTCATCCGACACACGGTAGCGCTCAGAAAGAAATATCACTCACGGTCACCCATCCGAAGACTGACCGGTCCGTCCGTTGTTTGACATTGGTAATCGATACACAACACCTACTCAAGCTACGCCGCGTTTGTGATTGTATGCTTTACTTATAAGAGCTAAAGCTAACAAAACTTGAAGAAATAATTTTGTCGCGACCGATTGCACAGATCGCATTGTTTGCGCAACCCCAACTTTTTTGTTGCTAGTGTAAACCCACTTTATCAAAATTACTTTTGAATCGTAGTTCAAGTGAATGGATAACTCCGAAAGGTCAGCATTTTGGCTTCGTGTTGCTTTGACCTGATGCCCTGAGATGTGTTTGAAAATTCGTTGCGCACATTATCCTTGGTACTAAAACTTGACGTTTTTCATCTTCAATCATTTACTAGTAGTTCTACGGACAGTAGACCTCACGAGCACTAGACATAGACATAGACGTAGACATATTTTATTGATAAAATTATTCAAATACAAGTCAACACTACAAAATCACTAAATCTGGGGGTTACCACAATTTTATTTCAATATTACTTTGACCTTTGTCTTGCTTTCTCATCTGTAGAAAGAGCGAGACAAAAGTCATAGTAATATTGAAACAAGACTGCTGAAACGCTTGTGGTACGTTACCTGTACTCGCGTGAGGTTTACCATACATATTCAAAAAATCTTGTTCAGAATTGAGTCTTCGATAGTTTCTGTCTAATATTATCCAGCCGACAAATGCCCTCTAGCAAACTTCTTCCTTTTAACCCGACTCCGTAAGAAGGAGGGTTATGTTTTCGAGTGTATGTATGTATGTATGTATGTTGGTATGTATGTATGTTTCTATATGATCGCCTACAGCCTAAGTGGCTTCACTGATTTTGATGTGCGATATGTGTGATTGTATTTTGTAGTTGTAATTTACGTATCTACTTATATTTTGCTACAACTTTTTTTCCCATCGGCTAATTCAATTTAAATTAATTTATTTCAGATATTAATCCATAGGTAAAAAATCCAATAAAATACATATTTAAAAAAATAAAATAAAATAATCATGAATAATTTAAGAACACAAATAAATAAATGTCATTAAAAATCATCAAAAAATTCTAATACAAATAACTAAAATGTCAAATAAATAATAAAAATGTCAACAATAAAAATAAAAGAAAATGTCATAGTACTCGTACAGATGTTATCTTAACCTTAGTGTTTTTGGCTAAATGCCAAATTCAATCGCAGAAAATAAAAGTCATTCTAAAATATACCTACCAGTTGATCTGTATAATTTATTTGAAACATCTTATGGTAATAATATTACAAACACAAGAAAACTACGTATGTACTATGTACCTTTTGAAGATAACAATCTTGTGTAGCGTCTGGTGGTATTTGGATTTTTTATTTATTTGGATTGTATTAATAGAGTAAAATTAAATATACCTAATGACCTAATGTATATTAGGTATTCTAAGTAGATAATAACATAATAACTATAACAAACATATCTCTTTGATTGTCTACTGTTTTTCGTTCTACACAAACTTTGATAACGTCAATATAACCTATCAATAATTATACAAATCATTCGATTGCTATTAAAATGTGCGATCTTGAGGGTTTCACGGGCTGAAACCGCAGAAGCACAACTAATATCTTTTCATTTTGGCCTTATCCTACAATAAGGTTCGAGCTGGATACCTACCGAAGGTTTTAGTATCAACCAGTTTCAAAAAACCAAAAAATCTAGTATCGGCTACAACTTCGGTGTCGGTCAAAAACTTACCGAAGGCCGATGCCCTACAGCGACTGACGGCAGTCGCATTAGGGCATCCTTCAACGTCAAGTTTTAGTGCTAAGGATAATGTGCGCAACGAATTTTCAAACACATCTCAGGGCATCAGGTCAAAGCAACACGAAACCAAAATGCTGACCTTTCGGAGTTATCCATTCACTTGAACTACGATTCAAAAGTAATTTTGATAAAGTGGTGTTTACACTAGCAACAAAAAAGTTGGGGTTGCGCAAACAATGCGATCTGTGCAATCGGTCGCGACAAAATTATTTCATTCTATTAAAACATTGTCTATTGTCAATTATTCTTTGTTTTTTTTTAATTGAACACTATTTAACTAGTTAGGTATCTTTATGTCTATGTAATTAAAATTTGTGTAAAACACATTAGATTTTAGTCTACATACATACAATACAATAGAATTTTTAAATATATTTATTTAAGTTTACGTTTCGGCCGAAACTAAGACCAGGCTCGGTTTCGATTTCAGCTGAAAAATATATTTTGGCTCGACATTAAATCGAGAAGTTACAGGATTAGGAACATCTAGTCTATCGCGATCATGTAACTGTTACATCCTGAATTTGACCATTATTCTGTCAGGCAAAGTAAAGTTTTTCTCTCCGGAAATGCTAAAACATCGATTGTATATCAAATACTTGGATAAAAAATAACATATTGTCAAGTATTAAAAAGGCCGTTTTAATCTAAAAAATGGTTTTTATTGAAAAAATTATAATTTTTCATACACTTTTTCAGTTACTGTAAAATTTCTTTGAAAGATTTATAATTATTTTTCATTATTCATCACAAATAATCTCAAATAATAATATACTTATTTTAATTTGTCAGATAATACTATCAAAACAGTTCCGTTAGTCAATGAATAATATTCATTCGCACGCAAGAAATTACAAACAAAATTTAAAAAAAAAACCGGACTAGTGCGAGTCAGACTCGCCCACCGAGGGTTCCGTACAAACTAAATAAAAGGAGGAAATCATATATTTTCCTTCATAAACCGAAAAACATACATCGTAAAAATATTTTAAAACCTGTTTTAGCTTATGATAATGAAGCTCTTTCATATGATACCCCACATGATACGGTTAATTCATTTTAATATTTTGGCCCTCATTCCTTGCATAAAGACAAATTTTTTTTGTTTGTGATTAAATTAAAAATGACCAGTTTTCGGATTTTCCCCTATATGTGTACTCTAACACAATGCTTCTTGCCAAATTTCATAGTTCTAGGTCAACGGGAAGTACCCCATAGGTTTTGATTCCCTTGTGAGTGTCGAAATGTGCGTTTTTTACAACATATTCGGATGTAACTTTTTTTACGAAAACTGAGAAATTTGATTTTTATTTTTGCAGCGAGGGACTCTGGATCTGCGTATATGGTTTTAATTTCAACTCGATACCTTCACGCGTTCCCGAGATAAAGGTTTTGACACCCGGACAGACGGACAACAAAGTGATCAAGTGATATAAGGGTTCCGTTTTTTCCTTTTGAGGTACGGAACCCTAAAAAAGAATAGTGTAAAGGGTTCTGCGACAGATCACATGCAGCCACCGTTTTTTTATTCTCGGCTTTAAATATTTTGATAATAGTATCACAGAATTCGCTCTATTTCTTTGAATAATATATTGAATAATGATTATAATGAAATATTTTATTTGTAAACGTATGCAATGAAAAATAATACATAGGTACTGGTAGCGGAAATTATAATAAGAATAATCATACAATCTGATATTGGCTACATAACTGTTTGGAATACAATCGATATTTTTATAGGTACTTCAAGGAAAAAAAAAACATTGATTTCATTAAAAATGTTGTTTTTCATTTTATCATATTATTTTTCTTTAAATTTATACACAGGGTTAGCCCGGACCTTTGAAAGGCATCAGTACGGCCGGAACCAACACTGAGAGGCCCGCTTTTACAAATGTTTACGTTTATTTTTCTTATTATTATTCTATAAATTTTCTATTCTAATAAAATATTGTCAATGAATATTTTATTATTTCCGGAAAATATCTTGTAAGTACTCCAAGATGCTGATTTAAAATATATAAATAGGGCGAATTCTGTGTTTGAATAATATATTTGGTATTTTTAAAAGTTCATTTATTTTATGTCTCACTTTCTCACGTTTCGGATACCATGCTAAAATAACAAACTTCTCTAAAATGTTCTCCAAACGAACGGTTGATAAATTTACTTACACCACTACCGCAAACATTTCGCGTACTTAGCTAATACTGGCTCTAATAAATTTTTTTGTTATTTAAAAAGAAAACCTCTTCCTAACTCGGCGAAGGTAGCTACCGCAGCAGCTACCAAAGGCCGCATGATGGATGCAATATACTCAATGTAAATAGCACTTACGCAACAAAATACAAATGTGAAATTCGGTACGGCACACTTCTATCACCCATCACTTTCAAATTAGAAATGTAAACACCAAATACCTGAAGAAGGAGACGTGTTACTCTTGGCCAGACAAATACAAGACTGTGTCTAGTCCGCTTTAATGCAGCACAGCTTTGACCATCGGTACGTTTTAATTAAGTGAATCCGCACTAAATAATTTGAATAACTTGACAATAGACTTGATAATACAGTAATCGGAGGGCTGTATTCTTGACTTGAGACAAAAACAGTACGCAACTTTCTGCGTGGGCAATGGGCAAGTTGTGAAAGAAGATTGTGTGTACCAAGATGTACACACCATTCATGCTCACCATCGAGATACATAATCTTAAGATTAAAAAAATATATTTATATGAACAATTAAATTGTATTCCTTCTGTTAACCCGACTTCACAGAAAAAAACTACACTTTCAAAAATATTTAATTGTAGGTATTTAATTGCCATTAAGTACTATAAGGGCTGCAACTGAAGACGTGCCCGGTATCCCGCGGTTAGTCATTGCCTAAGTACAATTAGGCCTGAAACTGCTTTTTCGACTTGTAATTTTCGAAGTACTCGCGATACAGACGGATCAGCACGGGAGACATGCGCGGTATCCCGCAGTTATAAGGGCTGCAACTGATGTTTCGACTTGTAATTTTCGAAGTACTCGCGATACAGCGGGATCTGCACGGGAGACGTGCCCGGGATCCCGCAGTTTGTCATGGCGGTCTCTACGAACTCCTGGTCTAACTCCTTTAACGTGCACAGGTCTATTAGAAACTCGTACCATTCGTCGAAAGTTATCTCCGTTTTACTGAAACAATCAATACGCTTTATTGACAACAT
Organism: Lycia hirtaria; assembly: GCA_947563715.1. Lineage (NCBI taxonomy): Eukaryota > Metazoa > Arthropoda > Insecta > Lepidoptera > Geometridae > Lycia > Lycia hirtaria. The sequence goes on from OX387378.1 coordinate 12,126,359, forward strand.
CAACACATTATTATACTGTAAAAAACTAAAGAACCGATTTCAAAATGCGTGATTTTATTTCAAACACATAATTACTGGGCCGATTTTAACGAAATTTCTAAGGAATCCATTCAAATAAAAAAATATTTTATAAATAACAGTTATACTGTCATAAACACCATATACCGCCGAATTGTTCTTTTTGAAGCCGGTAAAAATGCCACAATCGCGATCTCTTCCAGACAACCTTAGGATGTGTGAAAACTGAAAAGAAACTAAAAATAGTAGGCGGTAGAATTGGTAATATTTAAATAATTAATAAGTACAAATAAAAGTAATAAAAAAAAAATTAAACCGACTTCAAAACAATCTAATTAACTGAAAAGAGAGAACAACACAAAATAATTCATTCTCACTTTACGCCAAAAATATTTTTTTAATTTTATTCTACGACCTACTCGGCTTTATTAATATGAATATCTATACCAAATTACAGCTTTCTAGTACTTATATAGCTTTATATATTATAGCAAAGCCGCAGACGGACAGACAGACAAAACTATAAGTGTTCCTTATTTACTAAAGAACCCTAAAAAAGGTAACAAACAAGGAGCTACTTTCAACTTCAACTTTATACTTTCAACTTTATGTCACATACTCAAATTTAAAGAACAATATCCCCGTATCAGTCATGGTGATCTTCCTGTCGTCGATTATCTTCGCCTGCCGCATCCAGTAGTCCTGCCTCCATAGAGTGATCGTCAGGCCATCTCGTCTAAGCTCCTTCGTCTCCATGAAGCGCGCGAACTCGTAGAACTGCCCGTCTAGAGTGGCAGCCTCCTCGTCCCCCATGGCTTTGGACTACCAACCTGAATGAAAATTTAATATACAATACAATTTAATATCTACTGAATCTTTTTTATACAAGATAGTTGAAGATAGATCTATGATTTACCACCAACTCGCCTGATGTTAAGCGACGGTGTGACCGAAGATGGAGCTCGTCGATCTAAAAGATATCTATTCACCCTAGCCTTGAAAATTCCAAGATTGTAGGTCTCAGGAAACAGATACGGCGGCAAAGGCATTCCATTCCTGTTCAATACGCAACAAGAATGTGGATCGATATCGCTGAGTACAGATTTTTGGCATTTCAACGAGAAATGGGTGGTAATCTGGTAATTCGCCGACTTTCTGCTTGATCTGGGGTAACGTCGTGGAAGTACTTACATCATACTCCGACTTGAAAATCTAGTGCACAAAGTATGACCACGTATGTAGTATTATTATAACATTTTAATATATTTAAGTATGTTTCCTATAATATATCTTTATATTTGTCTTTGTTCACACTTCTGTTATATACCTATGTATGTTCTGTGTTATAACAGAAGTGTGAACAAAGATCACACTATATCCAGAAAAGTTGTAATCATAAAGTGTTAAAAACAATTTTCATTGAAAGTATTTAATATGGTCTATACTATTATGGTTAATCGTGAATTTCTAGGTTCAATAGTTTAGAAATGCGGGTGGGGGGGGGGGGGGGGGGGCACAAGTTTTTCAGTTTTGGCGGGCTACATCTCGCTCACATCACATCTGAGAAAAATAAAACCGACCAAGTGCGAGTCGTCCTCGCGCACGAAGGGTTCCATTCCATTATCTATAAAAACGGCAAAAAAATCATGTCTGTTGTATGGGAGCCCCCCTTAAATATTAATTTTATTTTAATTTAATTATTTATTTTTAAGTGAATAATATAACTCAATATTCTGTGAATATTTCATTGTAAATAACAATAAAGTAAATATTAAAGGGGGGCTCCCATACAACAAACGAAATTTTTAAGCAATTTTTACTCGATCTTAATTAACAGGTAGAAACTTGAATATTTGTAAGTAAACATTTAGAAATATATTAACTATAAAAATAAATACCTAACCTAATACATAAAAACTCACAAAATGAAAATAATCCGTGCATCTAAACGCGGTGCGTGCGCCGCGCCGCGGTGTGGTGGTGGCGCGAGCGCGAGGCGGTTGCTTAAGCAACGGCTGCGCGGTAGTGCTGGGCGTTTTTTCCTATAACGGTTTTAAAAACTAGTTACTCTACGAAAAACGAACAAACGCTTATGCCGCTACGACACAACCAGTTACAAAAAAAACGAACGAACGAACTCGCGTCGCGCGACTGCTGAGTGCAGCAGAAATAACGTAACGAGAAAAACGAAAACGTATCCACTTTATGAGCCATAATGTTCTATCTCTATTGCTTAAGGTCTATTTTTGATTGAATAGTAAACTCGTTTTTTGTAACTACATTTTGGCCCAAGTTAGAAAGTTCTCTATCTCAACGCAATAAAGTCTATTATTGATTGAAATTAGAAACCAGTTATTTTCTAACCACATAATGATACAAGGCAAAATATTCTTTAACATAACAACTTAAAGACTAATATTGTCTGAAATAAGAAAAAAAACGTTTTATTTACAACCGTTTGGCCGTTTTGTGTTACCGTTACAAGGCAAAATATTCTTTAACATAACAACTTAAAGACTAATATTGTCTGAAATAAGAAAAAAAACGTTTTATTTACAACCGTTTGGCCGTTTTGTGTTACCGTTTCAAGCAACCAAGAAACGCTTTTTATAGGAAAATCCGTTTCGTTTCACGTAAAACTAAAAAATTGCAAGTGATATAGAAACAACGAAACGTACCGATTTCATGATCGAATAATATAATAGTATGTGCTATTTCTATTGAATACGGTCTACTTTTGATTGAATAGTAATCCAGCTATTTGGTACTAGACAATGGCCTGTTTTTGGCGGGAACGTCTTAGTAACGTGTTGTTGCTATGTTTTATTTTCCTAAACTTGTGTTATTTTGAACATTAATGCTATAAAAATGGTGGTGTTTTATTCATTAAGTGTTCGATAAAGTGCGTGTGTGTGGGCAAGTGAAATAAAGCAGTAAAACATGTGATTTTACGTTGTCTGCAAAACTCCATAGAAGCTTCTAGTAAAGTCGCCACCACTTTACTGAAGCAGGACTCGACTTATAAATTGACTGTATACATGACTTAGATTGTGACTAGAACATTTACAACTTGTTTTATTCAAGAAACAAAAAATCCTAATACTTGACACTGGCAAATGTATTGGACCCGCATTAAAGCATTTGCCAGTGTCAAGTATTAGGATTCTAGGTTTAATAATTAGACTAGAATGTGCAAGCATGATGCCAACATCAAGCAAAAAAGTCTCATCGCGTCATACGGCTGATTGTCTAGAGTTTTTTTTTCCCTTAATGTTGGCATCATGCTTCCACATTTGCCATTTGTCGAGTTTATACGTGTCTAGAGTTTAATTATATACGTTTTGTAATATTTAAAAAAAAACCCGTTTTTTTTACAACCGTTTCTAAAAACGCTTTTTTCTATAAAAAAAACGTTTCGTTTCGTTTTCCGTAAAACTCAAAACGACCCAGCTCTACTGCGCGGGAGGTAGCAGGGGAGGTAACATCGTCATGCTGCCCAGATGTGTATCGAAAACCTACCTATAAGTTTGCAATTTCCTACTTGGAATTTCGTTGATTTCTCGTTATTTTATAAACCGAACTAAACTTTGTAGTATTATAGATGATAGTACGGAACCCTTCGTGCGCGAGTCCGACTCGCACTTGGCCGATTATTTTTTTAATATTTTAGAACGGCATTTTGTAGCGGCTTACAAAGTACATCAACATGTAAAATTTCGTTTATGTAGGGCTGATAGTCTCTGAGTAAAATGACTGTGACATACGGACATACAGACTGACAGACGGACATGGCGAAATTATAAGGGTTCCTCGCAGTTACTACGGAACCCTAAAAAGGAGGAGGTTCTCAATTCAACTGTATATTTGTTACCGCATAGCTCCGTCATTTATTTATAAACAATTTTAGAAAAAATATTTTATGTTTAAAAGTTATATACCTAGTTATACTTTCAGACTGAAACAGAATAAACCATTAAATAAACAAAGGGTTAAGGGTTTTATTATCAAATAAATAAAAGAACATAATGCTAGCAATACATATAGCGATTATACTTACATACAGATTTGAATTAATCACAAACTATCTTCATAATAATAATTATCGACTTAATTATTTCCAATCTTTATAATCTTTGTTTTTCCATCAAATATAATCCAATAATAGGTTTCCTTTTATTTCTATCCTGACAGAGTTGTCACAGAGTACGAGTAAACTTACATCGAACGAAACGCAATCGAACAAGCGAAGCGTAGTAACCAAAGAGTTTGTAATAATAGTAGTAACCTACTTGTCGCATAATGTCACGTTCTCAAAACGTCACAATATCGTAAAATGTCATATTGTCCACGAAACGTAGCGGAGAGCCGTATAAATGTAAAGATGTTTTTACCCGACTGCATAAGAAGAAAAGTTGTTCTTCGAGTGTATGTATGTTTGTATGTGGGTATGTATGTCATGGGTCCGACTGTCTAAAATAAATTACCAACAGGTCAACAGCTGCTGTCACTAAAGCGTTAAATTCAACCATACCTCAATCCACAGAATTCGCCCTATTACATAGGACCTAGTATAAAACGATTGTTGACGTAAGTAATTCACGATTTCACGATTGATGACAGATTATGTTTTTTTTACTTATAGAATTTCATTTTTTTCTACAGTAATGATAACATACCTTAGTGTTACCATGTATTATCCAAATCAGTAGGTAGAAATATATATTGAATTTATTTTTAAAGGGTCAAGTTGAAAGTTTACGACCAGTGTGTGTTACCAGTAATTACATACGGCACTGAAACGTGGTCCTGGGCCAAAGAAGCTTAAGGTCACGCAACGAGCTATGGAGAGGGCTATGCTCGGAGTCTCTTTACGAGATCGAATCAGAAATTAAGAGACGTACAGAAGACACATAGCATAGCTTTTAAAGTGCAAATTGACGATCACGGGAGCGCAGCGAAGGAAGACCAGCCACGAGATGGACAAACGACCTCATACAAGTGGCGGGAAGACGCTGGATGCAAGCTGCTTCCCATCGTACTTTTTGGAAATCCATGGGGGAGGCCTATGTCCAGCAGTGGACTTCTTATGGCTGAGATGATGATGATGATGAAGCCGCTTCTAATCGGTTATTTTGGAAACCCATGGGGGATGCCTATGTCCAGCAGTGGACTTCTTATGGCTGAGATGATGATGATGTTTAAAGGGAGGAACTAAAAAATATTTTACCTAACAACACAATATAACACATTTTAGTACTTAAATACATAAGCTTTTAAATGAGATATATTTATAATTGTGCTTGGAATTTCTACTGAATAAAGTACCATTATTGACCTGTCCTTTAATTCGGAACGTATAATACCTTTATGAATCTATAAATATAAATGTTGCTATAAATACCGTGGAAGGAGAATATCATAGTATCTCTATGATAAATACGCATACCACTGATGTAAATCGTAGAGAGTACTAAATCTCTTTGTGTAAATCAAAACAGTTGACACTTCATTCAACATAGTATTGAATTATTAAAAAAACATCATGTTATCTCAGAAAACATGCAAATCAGAATCCGGTTAAATTCTGTAACACGATACCGTACAATTCTCAATCACGCGTCAAGTATGCTAACTTTGAAGACACCTCTAAGCCTCTCGTTCAAAATAGTTGGCTTGAGCGCGACGAAGCCCGAATCTCCTCCTGTAATAATCCTTCACTCCTTGCTAGGACACAAAACACTCTGGAAAGGAGCAGGGAAGACCATCACACACATAGCGAAGCGGACAACGATTGTTGTTGATATAAGGAACCACGGAAACAGCCCTCATATTAATTCGAACAGATATGACGAAATGGCGGTAGATCTATTGCATCTGTTTGACAAACTGCATATCGATAAAGCTTATTTGGTTGGGTATGACATAGGCGGAAGGATGGCGATGTGTACTGCTTTGATAGCTGTGAGTCTTAAAGCGTTTATTTTATTTGGATTTTGACGTGATATAAATCGATGAACGCCGGCTGCACGCACGAAAAAGCATGACTCATTGTCATTTTCCACCTGAGCCGAGCGTGCAAGCGAGAGCGCGGAACAAGCGATAGAGGCACGATCGGCCTAAGCGTTCAGCTTGTGACGCATCTATCATGACGTTATCACGTAAAATTATCGTCCGAGAACCGACTTTACAGGCAACTATTTTTTTAACATAAAATTATCTATCCACCTTTGACCACCAAATCGTCTGATGGTACGCGACGGTGTGGCTCCATTCTCGGCCACGCTGTAGGTACCTACTTGAACAGTCGGGTTCGAATAGACTACGATATGATGATATTCATTTCGCATTTAAAAATATGTATTCGAGCTGATTCAAGGCTGCAATATTTTACACCTTATTAAAGAATATGAAAATATGACAATTATAAATGGTAATATTGGTAATACTGCGTAAGGAGGGTTATGTTTTTCGAATGTATGTATGTTTGTATGAATCTGCCATCGTTTTCAATATCAAAATTTCTTAATTACAGCCTAAAAGGGTAGCAGCGTTGGTAGTTATAGATATATCTCCAGTATCCACCTCAGACCACATGAAATCTATGATCAAGGTACTAAAAGCTATGAAAGCGGTTGACTTCAAGAATGCCAAGAAAATTCATCGAGCAAAGATGGAAGTCAAAAAGCAACTGGAAGAAAAAGTCAATGATGACATTGTCATGTACAAATTATTGTCAAATATAAAGGTGAAACAGAACGGCATTATAGGCTGGGGATGCAACCTTGATGCTTTGATAAAACACTTCAAACACCTGCTGGTATTCCCGAAAATGAGAGGGAAGATGTACGAGGGACCGTGTTTATTTATTGGAGGACAGTTGTCAGAATATATACCGTGAGTACGATTTTTTTTTTTATCCTTCAATCAGTCATTTCAGACTATAAGCAGATGAGATGTGTGCTGTTTGGCATGTAAGGTGCAATGCCCAGCGGAGCTAGCCCTTCCTTAATAATTTATGATTAATGTATTAATCTTGGTCGAATATATCCCGTCGCTTCTTAAGGCGTCGCATAGCTTCAGGAATAGTGAGTTGTCCCGCTAGCGGGTTCGGGTGTTTTCCAGTCTCAATTTATAATTCGCTCTAAGACTGTCTATTTCCTCTTTTACCATTGGCATGTTGAGATTTTCATGGATCTCTGTTATTCTGATGAACCAAAGTGCGTTTGAATTATATTTGAGGCGCTAGCTGTTCACCACAACTGTATGTCATAAGTCCAAATTGGTTTTAAAATCGATTTGTAAACAAGTAACTTGTTGTCAATTGAAAGTTTTGAGTTACGTCCCAGTAGCCAGTAGAGGCCCTTGTATTTTAAGTTGATTTCATCTCGTTTTGTTTGAATATGTTTCTGCCAAGTAAGTCTATGGTCCAGGTGCATTCCTAGGTACGTTACTGTATTTTGGTGTATAAGTTGGATGCCATTAAGGCTAACTGGAGAGCAATCTTCCTTACGTAGAGTGAATGTAATGTGAACTGATTTTGATGCATTGGCAGCAATTTTCCATTTGGCTAACCATTCTTCTATTCTATTTAGACTGTTCTGTAGGACCTGGGAAGCCTGGATCGGGCACTTATCTGAGGATAATAGGGCCGTATCATCTGCGAAGGTTGCAACAGTAACACCTGGGCTTTGTGGTAAGTCATATGTGTACAATGTATATAGTACAGGCCCTAGTACATAACCTTGTGGTACCCCTGCAGATACTTAGTAGAAGTTTGATGTGCAGTCATTTTCTCTTACTTGAAATAGTCTGTCACACAAGTAGGACTTTAGGATTTTATAGAATGTGTGTGGTAATATTAATTTTATTTTATACAATAGGCCCTTGTGCCAGACTCTGTCGAAGGCTTGTTGTATATCGAGAAAAACTGATGAACTCAACTGAGTATTCCTTTTTTTCTAATGAATTTCTAATTACTCTACAGACTCTGTGGACTTGTTCTACAGTCGCGTGTTCCTGCCTAAATCCGAATTGGTGGTCTGGGATGATAGACCTTTCTTTGATGGTATTCATCATTCTATGCAATAGGCACTTTTCGAATAACTTTGACATTATCGGTAGAAGGCTAATTGGTCTGTATGATGTAATCTGATGTATGGGTTTTCCAGGTTTGTGAATCATTACGACAGTTGATACCTTCCATAAATCTGAGAAGTATCCAAGTCTCATACAGGCATTATATATCATAGTTAGATACACGATGATTTTCCTAGGAGATTCTTCAAGGACTTTTTTATCAATAAGATCATACCCAGGTGCTTTATTGTCTTAAAGGATTTAAGGTTTTTGCATATTTCTTTGGATGTCACTAGTTTTAGAGGTGAGATGAGTTGAAGATCTTGGTTGAGTATCAAGTCCATGTCTGTTTCATCCATATTTGGGGCAGCGTCGTTTGGTGTAAATACACGACTGAGATGCTTTGCAAAAGCTTCCGCTTTGTCTTGATCAGTTCTAATCCACTGTGCGTCGTGTGTACGTAGAGGTGGTTTATGCTGTATTGGTCGCTCAATACTTTTGCAGGCTTTCCATAGTGAGTAATTGATTGTTTTTGTATCCGACAATCCTTCCAGGTACGTATCTAGAGCAGTATTGTTAGCTTCTGTAATAAGGATTTTCAATTCACGAATGGCTTTGTTCAGTTTCTTTTTGTCATTTGGATGTCTGCTGTTGTGCCAGACTCGACGAAGTCTTCTTTTTTCGAGTATTTTTTGACGAATGGTATCGGAATATGTTTTACTCTGGGGTGGATGATCGCTGTTTTCGGGCGTGGACAACCAACAGCTTTCTTGAATCACTGAGGTTAAGTTGCGTACTGCGTCATCTATATCTGTTTCAGTTTTTAGAGATATTTTAGTTCCAATCTTTCATGAACCAGTTCCCTAAAGGATACCCAGTCAGTGCGTTTATTATGTATTTTTGTGTTATGTTCCTTATTCGAGACAGTAGTACCAATAGTCAATATTACAGGGACGTGATTGGTATTGGAATCCAGACATGTTTGTATTTGATGACTGAGTCGTGATAGGTCTATCTTTACTATGAAGAAATCTATAACGTCAGGGAGTCGGTTTGGGTCTGTTGGCCAGTTAGTTGGATCCACAGTGGAAATTGTAATGTTTTGTTAATTGTTTATTATTGTTATGTTAATGTTTTTTTCTATGGTCTTTTTGAGCTCTCTTCCTCTAGTAGTGGTAAGTCTAGAAGCCCAATGTACATGTTTGGCGTTCCAATCACCTCCTACTATAAAGCGCTGCCCTAGTGTGCTACGTGAGTACGTATAACGACAAGAATATTTAGTCGTTGATACTACGCTTGCGTATCTATATATAAACTTCCGAGCAACTAGGTAGTATCTGCACCCGACGTGGTTAAACGAATAAACGTAGCGTACAAAGGTATATGCATCAACTGGCATTTTTAGGGTTCCGTAGTAACTACGAGGAACCCTTATAATTTCGCCATGTCCGTCTGTCACAGACATTTTACTTAGAGACCATAGTCCTACATAAATGAAATGTAGAATATAGATGTCTCGTCAAATTCAACGCCAACAAGACTCAAGCCTGCTTTTTATCCGCCAAAAAGAGTGAGTTTCTTTTGTCTCCTATTTTCCAAAATGTATTCTTATCATTGACAGACCGTCTTGAACTGCTGGGACTCACGTTAACCCCAACAATGAACTTTAAGGGCTACCTTGAATCTAAGGCTAAACTGGCTAGTAAAAAGCTTGGCATCATTAATAAGGTTAGGCGATACTTCTCACCGCGACAACTGCTTCATCTGTATCAAGCACAGGTCCGATAGTTCATGGAGTACTACTGCCACCTTTTTGATGGATCAGCCAAGTATCAGCTGAAAGCTTTGGAATCAGTGGACCGGCGAGCTGTGAGGTTAATCAGTGACGATAAACTAGCTGCCAAGAAGCTACTTAGTCTCGAGCACCGCCGTAAAGTAGCATGTCTATCTATTTTCTACAGGATTCATTTCGGGGAATGTGCGCAAGAGCTTCACGACCTAATTTTTCACCCTCCTCATTTCACTACAGGACTAGCAGAAAGTCGGCGAATTACCATTACCCATTTCTCGTTGAAATGCCAAAAATCCGTACTCAGCGATATCGATCCACATTCCTATTGCGTACTGCACAAGAATGGAATTCGTTGCTGCCATCTCTGTTTCCTGAGACCTACAATCTTGGAATTTTCAAGGCTAGAGTTAATAGATATCTTCCAGATTGAGGAGCTCCATCCTCGGCCACACCGTCGCTTAACATCAGGCAAGTTGGTGGTCAATCGTAGATCTATAATGTATAAAAAATAAAATAAAAAGTGCTTTCGCTACAAAATTATGTACTTAGTAAAATTTAAAAAAAGTGAAAAATAGAGTTGGCAGAGTCCATACATGTATATAAATAAGAAATTATTTTTTTCATTACCACCCCATCGTGTGGAGTATCGTAGAATAGGTATTATAAAACATGACTAAGGTTCATTAAATCATTTTTAGGGTTAGATAGATAAACTCTTTATTGTTTACACCACTATACTAAAACACTAATTAACAAGAGAGAGCTTACACGCTAGCGAAAACAACAGGCGGCCTTATCGCTAAAAGCGATTTTTAGGGTTCCGTACCCAAAGGGTAAAAACGGGACCCTATTACTGAGACTTCGCTGTCTGTCCGTCCGTCCGTCCGTCCGTCTGTCACCAGGCTGTATCTCATGAACCGTGATAGTTAGAGAGTTGAAACTTTCACAGATGATGTATTTCTGTTACCGCTATAACAACAAATACTAAAAAATAGAATAAAATAAGTATTTAAGGGGGCTCCCATACAACAAACGTGATTTTTTTGCTTGTTTTAGCATTTTTTGATATTTTATTATTATTATCTCCTTTATTTCACCTATGTAAATCTCGGGTCGCAGCCCGGTCCTTTGATGGGCATCAGTGGAGCTGAAGCCAACACTGAGAGGCCCTTTACTTAAAATAAAGTAAAAAATACTAAGCTACTGGCGGTAGGGGCTACAGACTCAGAAACCTCCTCCTCCATATTATTATTATTATTACATCCACCCACAGCTGGGTATAGGCCTCCTCCCATTCACTCCATCCTTTCCAGTCCTGTGCGAGTCTCATCCACTGACATCCGACGTGTCTTGCGATGTCATCTGACCATCTTTCATACAATTAGAAAGCAATTAGATAAATAAAATTACGTAGATCCTACCTATCAATGACTGGCATTGTGGCTCAGGTATGGTAGCATGTCTGCTTGCTGAGCTTTAGGTCGTGGGTTCGATCCCCACCCAGGGCAAATATTTGTGTAATGAGCATGGATGTTTGTTCTGTGTCTGGGTGTTTCTATGTATCTTAAGTAAATATTTACAAAAAAATAGTATATATGTATTCTACTAGCCATCTGGTTCCAAAGTACAACCTTTGCTTAGTTTGGGCTATATATTCATGGTGAAATGAAGAGAGCGGGTTTTGAATCATACTACTTGGCAAAAACTTTTCTGTAACCTGTTAAATCCAACTCCTCGGCAAAGATAAATATATTTATATATATATATAGATATATAATTATCTATATAATATAATCTGTGCCTATATAATCTGTGCTGCTAAGCATTATATCTCCCCTATTTCCAACAATTTTCTCGAGACGTCTTTCTACCGTTTCGAAACTTCTTTCAAGTATAATATAATCATAAATTTATAAACAAACATAGAAATTTCGACAGATTAGGTTTGGCTACATTATCTCTATACTCAAGATCAAATTGTGAAATATAAACAAAGTTATGTATGTATTTTGCACGTGTGTGCTTACTCTGGCAACCTTTGGCGTGACCAATGAATAAATTCTAAGCGGGTAATTTAATATTAATGTCATTTCATAACTGTTTACGTTGTTTTAGTATTGCAACTCATTCGATATTCTTTGATATGTCTCGTCTCTGTTGCGTAATGTCGGTTCTCAGGTTTACTTACCTGTGGCACTTAACATTTAAGTTTTAAGAGGTACGTGTGCCCAAGCACATGTCATCGTTGCATGTTTACAACAGAAGAAAACTGGTTTTCTGCCTACCTAGAGGGAATCGAGGCAAGATTTCTGCGTGAACTGGGACAAATTCTTTCATCTATCCGGATACTTCTTGACTGGCCTTGTGGCTCAGTTGGTAGTATGTCTGCTTGCTGAGCTGTAGGTCGTGGGTTCGATCCCCACCCAGGTCAAACATTTGTGTGATGAGCATGGATGTTTATTCTGTGTCTGGGTGTTTCTATGTATCATGTATATATTTACAAAAAAAAGTATAAGTATAGTTTGGGCTAGATGGTATTGTTAGAAATGTCCACAAATATTTATTTATTTATTCTTTGTTTGGATGTTGGTACTCGCGTACAGGTCGTATTTTTAAGAATAATTATGTTTCGTACGAAATTGAATCCAATACAAAAAAGAAGAAGAAGAATAGACTCTCTATTTTCTCCATATATTGACAAAGGTGCACTCAACCATACCCTTAAGATTAAGACTTAAGACAATAAACTATCCGATGTACTTTGGTTTATGATATTCGTGCACTGCATGCTGCGGAATACAATACAGCTTTATTTGATAGTAATTTTTGCCCGATTACAAAATAGGAAGGGTTTTAACGGTCTTTACCAGTTCATGTGTTCCATTCCATTAAATATCGTAGACTGTCGGCCTGAGCTTAACAAATCATTTTTATATGTGTTTCCATAGTCCGGGCCAGAGGCTTTATGACGTCACAGAAAATCAAATATGTCGGAATTTTATTGCAGACTTCATTTTATTATTTCAGGATGAATCCGATGTATTGGGTAATTTTTATAGGCAACATCCTATGTTTTTAGGGTTCCGTACCTCAAAAGGAAAAAACGGAACCCTTATAGGCTCACTTTGTTGTCCGTCTGTCCGTCCGTTCGTCTGTCAAGACCTGTACCTCGGAAATGTGTGAAGGTATCGAGTTGAAATTAAAACCATATACGCAGATCCATAGTCTCTTGCTGCAGAAAGAATAAATCAAACTTCTCAGTTGCCATAAAAAAAGTTACAGCCGAATATGTCGCAAAAAACGCATATTTCGACGCAAGGGAATCAAAACCTATGGGGTACTTCCCGTTGACCTACATATAACTGTGAAATTTGGCAAGAAGCATTGTCATATAGTACTACACATAAAGGAAAAAAATCCGAAAACTGCACATTTGTTATTTAATCACAAAAAATAGGGACTTTATGCAAGGAATGAGGGTCCAAATTTTAAAGTGCTTTAACCGTATCATGTGGGGAATCATAAGAAAGAGCTTAATTAGCACTAAGCTAAAACAGGTTTTTAAATAATTTACCGATGTATTTTTTCGATTTATGAAGGAAAATATAAAAACATTTATCTTACTTACATTTGTCTTTAATCTTACTTTCATGCTTCTTATATTTAATCGAAATAATCAAAACAGTCACAAAAGCCAGAGTGGTGACTATCGGTTTGATTATGGCAATGAAGTTAATGGTTAAAGACATAGACTTCTATAGATACCCCAAGTGTATGTACCTAGCGTGTCAAGTATGATAAAAAATCGCAGTTGACGACCAAGATTTATTTAATTACAGGTGATATATACTTCTGATTCGATATTTTGTCAACTAGTTACTAACGTACAAGCGCGCGGATGCATTGGATTGAATAGATTTCGCGAGGATGGAACATTCCATCACAAAATCGTTTATGTGACGTCACAGTCGGTATACCAAAAATGTGGCACGCAAGGTTTTCATATAAATTTAGTCGCATGATCCATCTTCTATGTCTGTGGTTAGAGACATTAGTCGATAAGATTGCAGTGCGGACATCTTAACTTTATTGTCTTTGCAGGGCGGACGACTTAACCAAAATCAGGGAGCTCTTCCCGCAGGTGGTTATCAAGTACGTTGTGAAAACTGGACACTACCTCCACCTGGAAGATCCTAGGACTGTCTTGGAGCTCCTCATTAATTTTCTGGCCGATAACTGAGCCCTAACGGAGATTATATTGCATAAGTTTTCTTTATCTATAGAACTGGGATTAAACAACTTTTAACAGAGTATATTTGTATGATTTTAAGAATTGATCTAAGTTGTCGTCGTCTCAGAGAGAAGTATCTCAGTTTTTGGTATATGTAATAATATATTATATATCAATATCTACTTACCTCCTACTATTTTAATCCTAGCCTAGAGAGGCAACCTATGAAATTGGTAGGGTGCCTTTGTCAAGTGTAGGTAGGTATACCATAAAGAATTTCGATTCCATATAAAACTACGGGGTTATGGCTAATCAGCTGTTCTTTTACGCTGGTACCGATGCTATTTATCTGCATAAGTATCATCTAATTTATCTAATTATACTACCCAAATTTTAGTTTCACACAATTTTTTGCAGATTAGCGTCAACCTCACAGTTTTTTTTGGCGCCAACTATTATATAGATCATAGAATAAAATATATATTTTGGCGCCAACTATCATAATATAATAATATATACTATTATAGAGATCATAGAATAAACTTTTTAATCAATAATCTTTCGCTATGCTAACTCAATTTATCCAAATCCTACTCTATGGATATGTGGAAATGACAATATCGCATTTATTTACCAACAGTTGTGAAAAATTTTAGAGTTATGATTTTCTTTGGTCAAAATAACAACAAAAACATGGCATAACCACACTTTCTTTTAACTTTAAAATCAAAATTTACAAGTAGAGACATGGAATGGGGACTCTATGTACGCTCAGACTTACCAAACATCATCTACTAAATGCTGTGTGTATCAATCATGTTACTTCTCGAAATGCTCTAGATTTAGCTCACAAAGTCCACGGAAGTCTCGGCAGCAACCCTCCTATTATAGTCCTCCATGGATTGCTGGGCTCTAAGAGGAATTGGGACACCATGTGTAAGAAGATATCAGGCAACGTTGCAACGGCGGTGATAGCGACGGATATCAGGAACCATGGCGAGAGTCCCCACGATGACTCGCACACATACCGTGACCTGGCTTCGGATGTCTCACAGTTGATGGCCAAGCTGTCCATTAATCAAGCAAGTTTAATAGGGCACAGCATGGGCGGTCGGACGGCTATGATGCTCGCCTTGACTGAGGTAAGCTTGTCATAATAATTTCTATTGTTTGGAATCTTCATCACAAGGTTGCCTGGAAAAGATCGCTTTCAGCGATAAGGCCGCCTGTTGTTTTCGCTAGCGTTGTAAGCTCTCTCTTGTTAATTAGTGTTTTAGTATAGTGGTGTAAACAATAAAGAGTTTATCTATCTATCGTGAGTCTGAATTGATGTAAGCGTTGGGAGGCTACAACCACTATGCTGACTGTAGTTTAGATATATTGATACAAGTACATATGACTTGCCGGCTCGACCGGACATTTAAGTACTTCACCGCACGACATAAAGAGCTACACGATAGAACAAGATGCACTCTCTGTAGGTATAGAGTAGGCACATAGTGCTGGTGCAATCCGACTTGGGCTTTGTTGCGTTGCAAAGTCGCTATTTAAATAAATATGTTTGGGGTGTGAGTCTTCTGAACCTGTACTTTTAAGTAGGTATTTTGTGACACGAAAGAATCTCGTAACACATATTTTATCATAAAACACGTACACTCAACAGCGTATAAAGCGTAACCAAATCGTAAGTTAGACTGCAAACACTGATTTTCTGCAGTCGGGTATTTTGTTTTTCTTTTACTATATACTATACATACTTGTTCTGTGGGTACATTAGTAAAGTTAGGTAATGCAAAAGTGATTTAGATTATAAGTACGTACTCGTACTTCCGGTAGGTACGTAAATACGTAACTAATACCTTCAAAACGCAAAAATCTCTGATATGATTAATACTGACAAGGGGTTTTTGGCGGGAACGTCTTAGTAACGTGTTGTTGCTTGGTTTTATTTTCCTAAACTTGTGTTATTTTGAACATTAATGCTATAAAAATGGTGGTGTTTTATTCATTAACTGTTCGATAAAGTGCGTGAGTGTGGGCAAGTGAAATAAAGCAGTAAAACGTGTGATTTTACGTTGTCGGCAAAATTCCATTGAAGCTTCTAGTAAAGTCGCCACCACTTTACTGAAGCAGGACTCCACTTATAAATTGACTGTATACGTGACTTAGATTGTGACTAGAACATTTACAACTTGTTTTATTCAAGAAACTTGAAAAAATCCTAATACTTGACACTGGCAAATGCTTTAATGCGGGTCCAATACAAAAAAAGAAGAAGAAGAATACTGACAAGCGTATCAGTACCACACTTAAATTTATAAAAATCTTTCATTATTAGCCCCCGACCCGTTAAGAGGGTGTTTCAAGTTTGACCAGTGTGTCTGTCTGTAGCATTGTAATATTTATAAAACTTAATAATTAATATCATTATTTTTTGCACAAGAAAAATATATTATATCTTTGTTAATATTCGCATTCGAGGCCCAAGCCCGTGTTTAGTTTGGGGGTCACTATAACTGTAACTATATAAAATATATTATAATAAAAGTGAATATATTTTCTTTTACTGTATGTATAATGTGCGAATGTAAACTTTTCTGCAAAGATTTTCTTTCTGCAAATAAATTTATCTTATTTTCTCATATTTTTATCATCTTTTTTCATTTTTATTTATAATATTTTATCTCACCGTAACTCGCAAATGGAGGAACCGATTTTTATCTAGCGTTTTTGTTGTTTGAAAGAGAACTTGATCGAGAGTGTTGCTAAGTTTCATCAAAATCGGCTCAGCCGTGTTTTTATGTCGGTTATTTTTATAGTTTTCCAAACTTAATTGCTTATATCCCTTCTTGATTTTATTTATTTACAATCACGTCTTTTCCCTTAGGGGTAAGCAGCGACTATTTTTCCTTGACTATCTTGTTACGATCCTGGGGGGGTTACCACAATTGTATTAGCAATCTTATGTCAATATTACTTTGACCTTTGTCTTACTAGAGCGAGACAAAAGTCAAAGTAATATTGAAATAAGACTGCTTAAACGCTTGTGGTACGGCCGGCGGCTGATACACGCACACTTCTCCCACTTCCCTGAGTGTTTTTCTTTTATTAATGTTTCATTATTACTGACCTTATGGTTGTGAAAACTTCGAACGTCGACCATTACCGATTTTCCCATTTACACTGTTCATCACATCTGTATCATCTATCTTCTTTTTCCATTCTTTCCAAATATTCTTAGCATCGTTTTCCACCATCATCTAACCATCCCTTTCTTTCTTTGTTACTACATCATCTAATATACGGCTCCACGTTCTCAATCTCACACTTCTTCTAATGTTCTAGAATGGCTGCCTCGGCCACTGTCCACTCCCATAATAAGCCTGTCTCCTTTCATTTCAGCCCAGCAAAGTGTTAAAACTAGTGGTAGTCGATGTCTCACCAGTCTCCACAGCCGGGCTCGAAAACAACCCCTTCCCCCTCTTTGCTGACGTTATGAATTCCATCGACTTCACCGGCCTAGACCTCAGCAAGGCCAGAGCATTGGCTAAGGATAAAATAAGAGCGTCTGGTCTCGTAGGCAACGAAGCGCTAATGGCATTCATCATTATGAACGTGGGGAAGAGACACGACAACACGATCGGTTGGCAGTGCAACGTTCAAGCTTTGAAAACGCATTTCCAAGAAATCGCTAACTTTCCAAACATGAAGGGTAACAAGTACGAAGGACCTGTGCTGTTTATAGGTGGTGAGCAGTCGAAATATATCCCGTGAGTACTAATTAGGTACATAAACAAACCCAAAATAATAAAGAGCACTGTTAGATGCGCGTATGTACGACTGCGTAAGAAGGAAGACAATGTTTTAACACGCTTGTATTAGCTTAACCTGTATGCATGTTTGTTTGTTTGTAACCGACTCCTTTGGGCTTGATTTTGACCCACTTCAAACAGACATATTTCATTCGTACTTCGTAGACTTATCGAGGACCGATGTCAATACCATAATTTGATAAGATTAAGCGTGTTTTTTAGTTTTTTAAACTATTATTATTATTTGGTTGTATGTATGTAATGGTTTCTATGGACACACAAACATGTATGTATGTCGCTGTATTGCCTGCTGCAGCCTGAACACCTTGGCCGATTTTTAAGCAAGCTGTTATTAGATTTTTTTGTAATAATAGTAATAAAACCCTCGCATAAAAATGTACTTTTACGTGAACACCAATGAAATCAATCCCCTTTAATCTACCTAATTTATTATATTTATATATAATATTAATAATTCAAAACTGCATCAGTCTATCTATATGTTCGAGATAGGTTGGGAGACCACAAACCTTCCTGTCATGGGCGTACCCAGGGGGGGGCAGGGGGGGGCAGCTGCCCCCCCCTGGAAACTCGCAGAAAACGTATGAACTCGCCTAATTACCTACTAATCAAAGTTTAAACGGGGCCTTATGTGCTAACTTTTAAATAAACCGCGCAGTAGACACTGGCAAAATGCACGGTGCAATTATTATTGCCATAAAAAACCGCGCAGTGAGCAAGCGCTACAGTCGTTAGCCACCGCGCACCGCCGCGGCCGCGGCGACGATGGCGGACGAAGATTACCGAATCTAGCTGAGCGTTTGTATTCTTGGCGGTAGGGAGTTGCGAGCGAATAGCATTTATTTTATTTGACATGTTATGCTAAGGCTTTGAATCTTGAGAGCTGCGTCTTCCAAGGACAGCAAGCCGCCAACAATATAGGGCAAATCAACCAGCTGGTTCGTTAAGCGAATATTTTCGCCGATCGTTCAGATCAGCCAGAGCCATGTCAGTCATGTCAGTACTGTGACAACATTAACAGCAAATCAGCATATGAATACCTAAAATTTAATATTATTATTAATAATTTTTTTTAAATATTATTTTTAGCCGACTGAGTAAGAGGAGGGTTATGATTTTCAGGTGTATGTATGTATGTATATGGGTATGTTTCTATATGATCGCCTACAAGCCTAAACGGCTTGACCGATTCTGATGTGCGAGGTGTCGTAAAACTCCAACAAGCTTTTTCGTATTAAATAAGTGATTTCACTAGAATTATTCTAAATAATGCGCCTTTATAGACTTTTACAGCGGTACTTTGTCATAAAAACGTATGTTTGTAATTTTCTATAAAGTCATTTTTTTTAATTAGGAATAATAAATTTGTAATCAATGCATTCAAATGGCTTTATTTATAATTTTTGAAAACGTAAAAGTCGTTCTATCCCTGTCGGATATTTCATTTTTCTCATAACATAAATACTTGTTTGGTTCATCTGGGCCACAAAACCTGACACGTTAACAAGATCAATGAATCAAATTATTTTCAAGATTTAATTTTAAAAACCTTCTAAATTTTCGCGCTCACTTCGCTCGCGTTTTTACTACTTGAACATAGAAATACTGTGGGCTCACTTATATGAGAAATAAAGCATATTACTTTAAAAACACAATAAAAAATAGAAAAAAGTTTCAAAAATTTGGTTGTTTCCTATTATTTTTACCCAACCGCATAAGAAAGAGGGTTAAGTTTATTCGAGTAAATGTATGTATGTATGTGGGTATGTTTCTATAAGATGGCCTACAAGCCTAAACGGAAAGCCTAAACTAGAATTATTCTAAATGATGCACATTTATAGTTTTTACAGCGGTTCTGCGACTCTACAACATATTAAGCGTAGCAAAATCGTAAGTTACACATCGGGTATTTAGTTTATCTTTTAATTCAATTTTCGCGATAACATTTTTCAATTTAATATAGAAGTAGTGTGGGCTCACTAATACGAAAAATAAAGCATATTACTATAAAAAATTTCAAAAAATTTCGCGCTCGCTTCGCTCGCGCTATTTATTACCTATGTTTTATTACTAACCAACAAAATGGTTACACTCCCCCTCTCTCCCCCTCCCCGCTATATTTCATGTAGGTGTTTTTGTGTAGTGTGTATGACAAAGCAGCCGCGGACGATCTGACCTAAAAAATCTGACTTGCCCCCCCCCTAGATCAGAAGCTGGGTACGCCCATGCTTCCTGTAACTGCGACCCATGTGGATGCATTGTGGCTATCTCTCCTAAGCGTTACAAGAACCTCTCCCAACCCCAAGCGTGACAGCGGGGTGGAGGCCTTCACGTTGTCAGGACAGAGACTCAGACTTCTCCTAGGAGCTGGCTCCTCTAGACCAGCGCCCGTACTCTCAATTTTTATAGCGATTTAAAGTTCGCTCAGCGCTCGTTTCATCTTGCTTTTTTTGTAATAAAGAGAGTGACACAAAAGTTGAAGCTATTATTATAATTATCACAATTTAAAGTAAGCTCACTTGAACTTTTGTCTCACACTCTTAATTAGAGAAGAAGCAAGAGAAGAGAAGAGAAACGGGCGCTGAGCGAACTTTGCATCGGTATAATAGTTGATTATAGTTGCGAGTAACCCCGCTGTGCGTTATCAAAATGATGTAATCATAGACTTCTATAGATACCTCAAGTGTATGTACCTAGCGTGTCAACAAGTACGATAAAAAATCGCAGTTGACGACCAAGATTTATTTAATTTCAGGTGATATATACTTCCGATTCGATATTTTGTCAACTAGTTACTAGCGTATAAGCGCGGCGAAGGCATTGGGTTGAATAGATTTCGCGCGGATGGAACATTCCATCCATTCCATCACAAATTCGTTTGTGTGACGTCACAATCGGTACCAAAACTATGGCGCGCAAGGTTTTCATATAAATGAAGTCGCATGCTTCATCTACTATGTCTGTGGATGTAATAATGTTTAAGTATAACGTCTTCGACCTGTCTCGGGGGAAATACTGACGATCATAAAATTGATGCAGGGCTACAGATTTAACTGGGATCCAAGAGTTGTTTCCGAAGGCGCAACTGGTGTATGTGAAGAATGCCGGCCACAACGTACATGCAGAAGATCCCGTCACGTTTCTGAACATGGTCACAGGTTTCTTGAAATAAAAAGTGTCCCAGAACTTGGTTCGTACATAATTTTAACACGCTCTTTATCCGATTTAAAAAGGCGGATGTTCTCAATTGTTGTTTTTTTTTAAATTGTCCTATATGTATAAAAAAATATTATTTTTTATTTTATCACAATCGATTCAGTAGTTTGACAAACAAGACAAGACTGCTATTTTACTTAGGGGACATTGAATTTATTACGTAAGACGATTTAGGGGGGAAGGGGGGTCGACCATGTCTTATTTTTTCTTACAAGGAGGTGGGAGGGTCTTGATCTTGATAGTTCTTACGTAAGATCACAAAAATGCGCAAAGTTAAAATTATACTTTGAAAAATCGCGGGAACCGCGCGAGTTCTGAAGTGCGCTCGGATGTGTATAAAAGTACAAATAAAAATTCCTAAAAATTGTTACATTGATAAATAAACATTACAATAAACCAAACGTGTATTCATTTTTTCCTTTAGATTCTTACGTAATAAATATTACCCAGGGGGGAGGCCTATTTTTATTTTTTCTTACATAGGGGGGAGGGGGTAAAAAACTAGCAAAAATAGTCTTATGTAATAAATTAATGGCCCCTTATGTCGTAATGTAAGCCTGGATTTGGGCACTAATTATTAGCTTATTTACAGTATTTGCACACGTCATATGTAAATATCCATATTTCGACACCAAAGTTCGAAAAATCCAAAACCTGGCTTATGACACAAGGGTTTCTGCACCTCTCCGGCCTAGCAAAGCGACAGTAATGTCACTGATGTTGCAGTTTTCCATAGGCGAGGGTTATCGTTTACCATCAGTGTGCCATCAGGCGATCCATCTGCCTTTTTGCACGACTTAAAAAAAAACCGGACAAGTGCGAGTCATACTCGCCCACCGAGGCCCAAACCGAGGTACAAACTAGCAGATAAAAGAGGGAAATTAGTTTTTTTTTAAATATTTTCTTCATACCTAAACCGAAAAATATACATCATAAAAATATTTAAAAACCTGTTTTAGCTTGTGCTAATGAACACACACATGATACGGACCGGTTAAAGCACTTTAAAATTTGGACCCTCCTTCCTTGCATTCCTTGCATAAAATAACCCTATTTAGAGGTTTTGATTCCCTTGCGAGTGTCGAAATATGCGTTTTTTGCGACATATTCGGCTGTAACTTTTTTATGAATACTGAGAAGTTTGATTTTTTTCTCTGCTGCAAGAGACTATGGATCTGCGTATATGGTTTTAATTTCAACTCGATACCTTCACGCGTTTCCGAGATACTGGACTTGACAGATAGACAGACAAACAACAAAGTGACCTTTAAGGGTTCCGTTTTTTTCCTTTTGAGGCATGGAACCCTAAAAATGTACAAAATACGTGCCAGTTGCCACCCTGCCTTCTGGATACGCATGCATTCGACTAATCCAGTGGTCGGCTACCGCGGCTCGCGAGCATCATGCAGCTCTTTGACTCCTTGTTTTGAATCAAAAATGGTAAGGAAGGCAAGCTCGAGAGTATACTTTTAATCCAAATTATTTCCGCAATAATCTAATAATATCTCCTAGGTACTTAAGTTAAAAAAATGGCTCTTTGAATAAATTTAAAATGTGTATGTGTATTAAATTCTATATTTGGCCCTTTCGGATGACAAAGTTGCCGACCACTGGACTAATCCATCCATCATGGACCCACGTTCATGTCTTCCTTATACAGGTTCATGTCTAAGGAAATCCTTCTGCGAATACATACAAATAAACTAACTGATACTGCTGATACACAAAACAGATATGAATTAAGGTAGGTAACTTATGTTGAGGTATGTAGGTACTTACCTAAATTCAGATGCGTGACGGACGAAGCATCACGCAAGGTTCTACCTGTTTACAAAAATACAATTACATTGTTCAACACTAGTCATGCCACACGAACTCTGATAGCTAATACTTTTTTTTTATCAGCCCTGTTTGTAGAAACTGTCCCACTGCTGGGAACGGGCCATCTTCTCATTGTGAGAAGGGTTAGGCCATAGTCTGCCACACTGGCCAAGTACTTTACTTTTACTTTTTTATACTTTTTTATATTTAGATTTTTTATTTGTCATTAATAGCATTGATAAATATTGAAATTTATTATTATTAAGTAAATTAATTTCCTAGCGCGCGTAAAAAATTGTAAAGTAGGGACATCTGCTCTGGGCTTCCAAGATACCGGCCTAGCCGAGTTTGGGGTCCACTGAGAAAGCATTGTACTATGAATTCTGCTCTGAAAATAAATATTTACTTTACTTTACTTTACTAATACTGTTTTAGCCACCTACCCTCATTGATAAACTGTAGTAGTTTTGTTTCAACTGTCCTCAGATTTTTTGTGATGTGTTGATAAGCATAACCTCTGGTCTATGGAAATATATGAAAACATGAGTTTATTACTACAAAATTCTTGGCCAATAGATTTTTAGAAATTATATATTTTCACTAACAGTCACTCATCCAAGTAAAAAATATAAGACAAGTCCGTGTGGCGCGACAAAGTTAAAATGTTGCCCAGTGAGTTATTATTGTTACACAGAATCGTTAGCCTCTACCTATGTGTTCTTTATAATACTGTGCCTATGAAAGTTATGTATAAATGTATATTGTCTTCCCGTAACAATATATCTATTTAGCAATATATAGCAAAATTTACAAAGGTCACGGACCGCGGTGACTATGGAGCTAAAAAAATTAATTATAAAAAAAAAATATGATAAAGACCAAAAGTTTTAATCAATTAATCCAATTTTAGGTATACGTAGCTAAATTTTGTGACCGTAAAAGCAGAATACCGTTAGTGTCAAAGTGCACCTAAATTAAAATATTAATTAGATTTGTTCAGTTTCAATGAGCGTACTGTAACAGAATTGGGACAATATTTTTACTTTCTCCTGACATATAAATAAAATAATGTTATAAGATTTTTTTTCTAAAGAACGCTCGTTTAGATTTTATCATAGAGTGGATCTGGGCATACTATTTATCAAAAACGTACACACTCAACATTATATCAATATCAACCCTATCATTATTGTTAGGCTTGATATTGTAAGGAAGTGTTTTCGTACACACTTCCTTAAATATAAAATTATTTTACCCAACTGCGTAAGAAAGTGGGTAATATAATTATATATATGTTTATATGTGATCGCCTACAGCATAAACGGCTTGACCGATTTTGAGCTGCGAGATGTCATTAGATTCATCTTTGCTTCTAGAGTGTCATGGGCAATTTTTTTATAATAATAATAATACATCTCTTGCAAAAATAAAAATAAAACCTTTTTCGTAATCTAACAAACTATTTCGTAATAAACAAGTGATATTACTAGAATTATTCTAAGGAATGCGCATTTACAATCTTTTACAGCGATTTTACGCATACTTTCTTACAAAACTTAAATTAAACTACCATCTACACAAGATTGGAGCTACAGACAGCCCCTTGTGTAGAGGTTGCCTTCTAGATAACGAGACTGTAGAGCATGTGTTACTGCACTGGAGGGCTACAGAACATGCTAGATCAAGATCGGGACTCCTGGAAAAATCTCAACAAAATCAGCTCTGCAATGAAACACCTCAGGTGTTTCATTGCAGAGGCGCAACATAGGTGAAACTATTATGCCAGCGACACAAAGCTGTGCTCCGTTATAATGAGCTTGGCTGGTTTGAGTAGGCTGGCGGGGGGAAATGCACAATACACCCCAAGCGGGACGTTAGTGCAGGTCTTATCACCCCCACTTCAAATTAGAATTAGAGTTAGAATTATGTGAGACTATCATAGAACATTCTGTAGTGGTCGATGATAGAACTTACGATGTTCTAAACAATCGATAATTTCTCAATTATTTTTTTCTGATTTAATTCTCATTGAAAAAATATTTTTATGTAGAACCCTCATAAATACAAAGACGAAACCCAGGTTCAGGTGTGTTACACAACCTAATAACCATTAATTATAAAAAAAACAATACACTCATAAATAAAATTACATTACTTATTATTAAATATATATATAAATTGTAATTAAATAAATTTACATACATTATTATGCTTACCATATTTTAGCCCATTTTCAGTAAATTACTGAACAGACAGAAGAGAACAAGTCATGTTATTTAGCAGATCATTTCTAAAAATAACAAATGTTGCACATAAGCATTTAATGTTGCAGTCTCAAAAATTATTTAATTTTAGAGGAAACATTGTGGATTTAAATTATACAACCTACGAAAACAGTGATGGGGACAATTCAAATTCACCAGTGGTTGTACTGCATGGATTACTTGCTTCAAAAGATATATGGAGCTGGATGAGTGAAGCAATACACCGTGCCACTGGAAGAATGGTCGTAAATGTTGATGCTCGTAACCATGGAGACAGCCCTCATTACCCCCAACACACTTACGTAGACATGACCTGGGATACAGTGAAGCTGGTACAGAAGTTGAAGATGCCAAAAGTCACTTTGCTAGGACATAGTATGGGTGGCAAAACTGCAATGACGATGGCGTTGCTTTTTGTGAGTATTTAAACCTCGACTCGACCATACTTAGGTTTTATAAGTTTAAAGTGTGTATCTGTGTCTGTCTGTGTTTGTCGTAGCTCTGAAATGAATGGACCAATTTTAATCTACTTTTTTTTATAGAAGATTTGATCGAGAATGTTCTGTTCTGAGTCATCACGAGATCGTCTGAGTCGTCATGAGATTTGATCGAGAATGTTCTGTTACATCAAAACCGGTTTTGCCATTTTTTCTCGGAAGTTTTTTAGTTTTCTAAACTTGTTCTTTTTACCCGGAAAGCTAAGTTTTTTGGGTGTATTGGTGTTTCTATTACCTCATAATAATATAGCCTAAATAGCTGGACTGTTCTTTTATGGGTGTTGATAGATTTTTTATTGCAGTTAAATTTTTTGGAATAGTAAAAACAAGGCTCTCGTAAATAAAATTCAAAATGCACTATTTCGTAATATCTTTTGACAGATAAGTGATTATTCTATTGAACTGCACATACTCTCAAGGGGGGGCAAGTTAATATTATTGAGGATGAGAAAAATATGAATTGTAGGTACAGGTACAATTGCACGGCCTTAGGACTTTGATTGCTTTGCAGTTGGCTACATTTTTTAATCTCTAGGGGGGGGGGGGGAGGGCGGCGGCCCCCCTTGCCTCCCCTTGGCGAACCTTTGCATGCACCCCTCTGTCATTCGCATTCACCCCTGCATGTCACAAACATTCGGATTCGGAATCGCATCGAAAACCATCTCTCTCATTCTGTATCGAAATTATAGAGATGGAGATACTGTAGTTTCCGACCAGATTCCGAATCCGACAAGTTGTGTATAGCCCTACAGGTTCGACCCGCGATTGCTATATACTACATCGTCGACCCATCTCGCAGCTAGACGTCCCACGCTCCGCTTACCACCATTTCGTCAAAACCTTACTCCTACTGCCATAAATTCGTTATAGCAACATGTCCCCTGTTTTTTTTTTCTCATCAGAGGAATTTGGCGTCGCACACTTGTGCAGTTGCCAGTGTCAAGTGATTACCTATGTCCACTGTTTATTTTAGTTATTTTAGGTGCTATACAAAGAGGTTGGAAAGTACAGAAAATGTATAACTGTTTTGTTTGAATTTTGAAATTACTTTCCGACAGGTCGATAAAAACCACCCTAGTTCTACAGAAGGAAACCAAGCTTTCCGCGCTGACACTTATCATTTTTTTTTTCTTAATAAAAAGAGCAGTAACATGTATGTATATTAAAAGAAAAACAAAATAACCGACTACAGAAAAGCAGTTTTGCAGTCTAACTTACGATTTGGTTAAGCTTGATACGCTGTTGAGTGTACGTTTTTTGTGAGAAAGTGTTCATAAAATCGCTGTAAAAGATTATAAATGCGCATTCTTTAGAATAATTATAGTAAAACCACTTGTTTATTACAAAAAAAGTTCGTTGGAGGTTACGAAAAAAAGCATTTATTTTTATTTTTACGAGAGATGTATTATTATTATTACAAAAAAATATAGCCCAAGACACTCTGGAAGCGAAGACGAATCTAACGACTCCTCGCACATCAAAATCGGTCAAGCCGTTTAGGCTGTAGGCTGTCATATAGAAACATACATACATACGCCTTCTTAAGCAGTCGGGTAAAAAGGTAGACGGCTAATGATATTAACAACGTGGTAATGGCGTCAGCCTAATGGGCACGTTTGGGCGGGGATATTCCTCGTTTTAGGTTTTAACGTCAAATTGTTTTTTTTTTAATGTTTTAGTTATTGGTAATGTTATTAATTTATATTAATTCTATGTATGTTTTATTTCAATAAATATACCTATCATATAACAGCTTGAATTGTAATAAATAACTGATTATACTGTGATAAATAAATGGTTGAACTGATATTAAAAATGTTCTTTGTTTTCAGCCAAACTTAATATCCAGTTTGATAGTAGTGGACATATCGCCAATAACAATGCCACCACAAATGATCTACAATTTCCCTCATGTTTTGGACGCCATTTGCGACATAAACTTTAGAGGAATACTTTCAATCGACGAAGCTGTCACGTTTGCTAGAGAACACATGCATCTTGCTGGCATCACACAAAAAGACGTCGTTGACTTTATTTTGAGAAATGTCGGAATAAAGCCTGATGAAACAGTAGGATGGATACCTAATATAAGTGTTCTGAGAGAAGACTACCCAACGCTTCTGAGATTTCCCTATATTCCTGAGATGTTTCCAGGGCCCACTATGTTCGTCAAGGCGGGACAATCGAATTTTTTATCGTGAGTTCTTTATGTATTTTTTTTATTTGGTGACAGGAGCATCTCAGTAAAAATAACCTGCCAAGTGTGTAGTGCCACGTGCAAAGTAGGGTTCCATAGATGCACTATAATTTATGTGAACTTAAAACAAGGTCTCCTGCCTGATACTACGAGTTAACTTAACTTAGTTTAAATTAAATTTTGCATAAAATTTTCATTTCTTAGTTCTCCAAGTACATTTTTTAAGATGATTGACTAATACATATTATGTACACGTCAACTTGTAAAGTCTACATAGCCATGATAGTTTCCTTTTAAGTTCATCATATTATGTTCTACTAGCATGTTTTTTTTTTCATTTCTCTAAAGTCTAAACTAAATCTAAACCAACTAGCCAATAGAGGGGGAGGGGGACCTCTACCACTAGAGTCTAACAAAAATTATCATTTTAAAGCGATGATGTTATTATACGTAGATAGGTTTTCCCCGGCTCCGCGTGGCAAGCCTCAAGTAAGGTAATCGCCCGACTCGTCTTTAGTTGCAACACGTCGGGCAACGCTGTTAGACGCTGTGTCTGTGACTTGTGATGAGTGACAATGCCATCCTGTGTGTTTAGGAAATGAAACATCAAGATATATAAGGTCAAGATACTAAAAGGCCTTAAGGATGTGTCTTATCCTCAAAAGTGCTGAGAACTGAGATTTATACCATATTTTTATTTCATATTCAATGAATTTATCCTCTCTAAAGATACAATCTCATTTCTTCAAAGCTTAATATTTGGCAAACGGATCCCTAAATTGAAAAATGGTTTTGCACACCTATTTTTATTACCTATCCAACGATGGGGTAGATGAGAAAAAATAATTACCCCAAAAAATATATTTTAATATTTTATTCTACGACTTTCTTGGCTTAACTAATAAGCATATCCATGCCAAATCACAGGTTTCCAGTACTAATAGTCTTTAAGCAAAGCCGCGGACAGACAGACAGACAGACGGACATGGCGAAACTGGAGTTCCTTGTTTTGCTTGAAGCTGCACATTCAAAGTTTCGAATCATAATCATCATCATTTCAAGTCTTATCGATAAGTCCACAGCCTAAGAAGTCCACAGCTGGACATAGCCCCCCCCCCCCCCCCCATGGATTTCCAAAAAGACCGATTGGAAGCGGCTTGCATCCAGCGTCTTCCCGCCACTTGTATGAGGTTTTTTAAAGTACATATACTTAATTACCCCATTAGTCAACGGTTGACCAAAGCCTAACTAATACTTGCGAGAAATCTTTTTTGTTTTTCCTATTTTTATTATATACGTACTCTGTTTCAGACCGGATGACTGGGCGGGAATAAGACGCTACTTTCCACAAACACTAGTGGAGCGTGCCCATAATGCGGGCCATAATATTCACGAAGACGATCCTTCCACTTTACTTAAAATCACAACGGACTTCTTGATGAAATATAATATTTAAACTTTCATGTTTTTAATTTTATTTTTTAACTACAAGCCAACCAGGGGAAGATAATTATATAGACCGTGTGTGCGTAGCGTGTGCGTAGCTTTTATAATAGAATTATGAAGTAGGTACTATTAGTATCGCTCGTATCGCTCGTATCGCTATCTCTTACCCGGTTACACGGGGAATTTATCCGTAGGTTCTATGAACTATGACACTTTTCAAAAACCCAAAAAAAAAGTCAATTGTCAATAAGAAGTCACTATCAATGTCAAGTCAAGAAAGTAACCAAAAATTCAAATTATTTTCGTGTCAAAATCTACAAAATCAAAACAAAAAATGTTACTCAACAAATTACCGTATAAAACTGTTTACAAAACCCTGAGCACCTCTAAAATCGTCCCTTCCCTTGTGTGCAAACTCGCTACAACATCAGATAATGCCGAAACGGTCGATTTGGCTTACGCATCTTACGAAAGCACTTCGGATAACGAAAGTAGTTCATCACCACCACTCGTAATACTTCATGGACTGTTAGGATCTAAGAATAACTGGAATAGTATGAGTAAAGCCATCCATAGGACAACAGGAAGGAAAGTAATCAGCGTGGACGCGCGAAACCATGGTGATAGTCGACACGCTGCTCAGCATACTTACATACACATGGCTCACGACGTTATGAAGCTTCTGAAGAAGCTGGAGCTATCCAAAGTATCGCTCTTAGGCCATAGTATGGGCGGCCGCACAGCTATGGTGCTATCACTATTGTGTGTAAGTTAACTTGTACAATCAGCTAACACCGACAGTTGTTTTCGCGCCAGTTCAGATACTCGACTATTCCGAATTCAACCTCGCTAAAAGATGCATCTTATAGAGCGTATTTTCCAATTTATTCATGGCCTTAATATTAATAGGTTCTTAATATGTGTAATAACACTTAGTAAAAATGCTAAATCCAGCCATTCTTAAAGGATAGTTATGAATGATAAGTTTTGATAACCCAAATATGAGTACTATTATAAAAATAAAAGTAACTGTCCCTTTCTGTTTGTTACTTAGACAATCCATAGTAAAAATTGTTCATGATGATGAATACAATGACCTAAAAGTACAATGAATCATATATTACCTGTTTTTTGTATTCCACAATTTTCTAATATTCTTATTGGAAGTGGGGGTGATAGGTCCTGCACTGACATCCTGATTGGGGTGTATATAATTTGTAAACTTTTATTATTTTTTACAGTCTGATCTAGTATCTAGTCTCCTCATTGTGGACATATCTCCTGTGAAGACCAGCCCACAGATATTTTCAATGGCCAATCTATTTGATGCCATGTTCGGTGTATCTATAAGGCCCGGAATTGCCATGTCTAAGGCCAGAAAACTAGCAGATGAACAGTTAAAAACAGTAACTCCAGATGTTAACCTAAGAAATTTTTTAATAACAAACCTAGTACAGACCAACACGGGGTCGTACACATGGAGAGTGAATATTCCAGCATTAAAAGAAAACTTCCAGTCACAAATAGCCAATTTCCCATCGAATCTCAGGGGGCTGCAGTATTGTGGACCCACCTTGTTTATTGGAGGATCTCTCTCAGATTATATTGGGTAAATATTGTTTTTTTTTTTAAATATTAGTAGGATATATATATTATAGTACTAACACCAGTTATACAGTTTCAATCAGTGTTGGTGTCAGATAGCTATTAGTAAAAAATAGAAGAAAACATCAGTAACTAGACATGAATATACCTATCATATAAGAATAAGTCTATTATCTAAGTCAATATATGTATTATTATTTTTTATTTTCTTTTTCCTGTTAAGTTAGTATTTGTAGGAAAGTTAATTTCAAATTTTGTATGATAGACTTCTGTGCAAGAAGACAGACTCAATTTTCATCACTATTATATTGTATACTTTGAATTGACCAGAAAACTGTTTTTTAACTGCTAATATTATCCAATTCTTATGATTCTTTTTTTATATGGCTGGAATCATTATCATAATAGTTAATAGCAATATTCTTCTAGCTAGTCAATAAGTCTATGACATACTAAAAGAAAGTATTTATTTTCATTTGTTCAACTTTTCACCTGTGCCTCAAGGCTGCTAAGTGAACATCACTCGTTCGCCGCTCGCTGATACGATACAAAGACAATTTTGACTTATTGTTAGTCTATTTATATAGTAATAGACTAGCAATTCATCAAAATTGTTTTTGAATCATATCAGCGAGCTGCGAACGAGTGATGTTCACTTAGCAGCCTTGAGGCCCTGACTGCTCAATGAGGACAATGTTTTTTGAGTGTTTGTTTTCTATGTTACCAGCCTGAACAGCTTGACTGATTTTGATGTACAGTGTTGTTAGATTCATCTTTACTTCCTGACTCACTGACAAAATAAAAATTATAAGTTTTATAAAGCCCCTGTAACAAAATAAATATAAATACAAAAATTACTCTAAAGAATGATCATTTAAAAAAAATAGATAGATCGATACTCTTTATTGTTCACACCTTAACTAAAACACAAATTATATAGTGAAAAAGGCTTAAATGCTAGTGATGCTAGTGATCTGTGGCTTTGTGCATAAAGTATGCACAAAGTAAAGTATGCTTACAAAAATGTCCTCTAGTTCATATCAAGAGTTGAAATTACAGTATGAAAATAACTTATTTCAGTATGGTATTGTAAATTAAGTTATAAAGACTGGCCTTGTGGCTCAGTTGGTAGTGTGTTTACCTGCTGAACTGAAAGGTCGTGGGTTCAATCCCCACCCAGGGCAAAAATTTGTGTGATGAGCATGGATGTTTGTTCTGTGTCTGGGTGTTTCTATGTATCATATGTATATATTTACAAAAAAAAAAAGTATATATGTATTCTATCAGCCATCTAGTTCCATAGTACAAGCTTTGCTTAGTTTGGGCTATATGGTGTTGTGTGAAATGTCCACAAATATTTATTTATTTATTATTTAACTTAATTACAGGAAGAATGACATAAAAGAAATCCAAGAGTACTTCCCCCTCGCAGAGTTAGTATTCATTGATGGTGCAGGCCACTGGGTCCACAGTCAGAAGCCAGAGAAGTTCCTAGAAATAGTTTGCAAATTCTTAAAAGAGAAGTAGCATTGAATCTAATTATCCCAGTAGTTAGACTAAAACTGGGTCCACATCTACCTGTTTTCTTGTTTTAACACCCACATGTCATAGTTGCGCCTCTTGTTTTATTTTTAACTTTCGATTTTTGTATGTAAGTAATCTCTATCTTAAACACAAGTCTGATTTATTTTATGCAAAGGACCTATTGATATTAATTAATTAATATATTTATCCATATGAATATGAGAAAGAGGCTGTCAAGCTCTAAAAAAACAAATACAATATGTGCAGTTATTTTGAATGTCTATGATCGATAACATCAACGCAACGTTTCTTAACATCAGGCGAGTTGGCGGTCAAGGTCAAACCTATTACTACATAAAAAAATAGATCTTAAAACTATGTAAAACTACCTATGCCCTGCGGTTTCACCCGCGTATTGATGATGATAATAATAAAATGTATCCTACTAGCTGTGCTCTCCGGATTCACTCGTGTAATGAAAAAAATAATGGATCACCATTATTTTTCTTCATTACACAGCTGAACTGCGATGATGATGGTTAACTATAGCCTATTTTCCTCTCCAGCTTCTCAGCTATTTCATAACAATCGGTTCCATTGATCCATGAAAAAGTAACAAACTGAGAAAGACTGAGTTTTTTTTTTCTTTATTTGTTTAAACAGGGCTTTTTACATGTCGCCCTTGTAACGCACCCTTGAGAGGAGCATACACTACATAAGCATCATTTGCTTTCTTTCATTGACAGCTGCATTATATAGTTCGTACAATCTTCTGGCGTCATGTGACTCAGGCTCGGGCAACACACTGTTGCATCCTCCGACTTGCCATACTTTCGCTTTTATAATAATAGGATATACCTACGTCTCTAAGTTCTTACTTATAACTGTACCAAATTTCATAATAAATCAGTTTAGCCGTGAACAGGAACAAACAATCGGAGGGTTACTTTTGCTTTTATAATAATCTAGCTGCAGCCCGCGGTGTCACCTGCGTAGTGATGAAAAACGGTGATGATAATAAAATTAGCCTATGTCCTTCTCCAGGTCTCAAAGAAGTTCTGTGCCAAATTTCATGATGATTGGACCAGCCATTTAATCGTGAAGAGGTGATAAACAGACGACAGACAGAGTTACTTTTGCTTTTATAATATTAACTGCGAACTGTTAACTGTTAACTTTTAAATGCGATAAATCCGTTAAAAATTGTTTAATTTCAACAAGTAAAAATCTTAAACCT
This sequence comes from Lycia hirtaria, assembly GCA_947563715.1. Classification (NCBI taxonomy): domain Eukaryota; kingdom Metazoa; phylum Arthropoda; class Insecta; order Lepidoptera; family Geometridae; genus Lycia; species Lycia hirtaria. The sequence goes on from OX387378.1 coordinate 12,160,116, forward strand.
AAGCAACACTATTATTTCTATTAAATAAAAAACATGCATGTTCCTTTTACTGAAATTGACATATATAGGGTCTTACCGAAAACCCTTACTTAACCTTAAGCATTGCTTAACATATTTTGTCAACTTCTCGCTGACACATAATGACATGTGCGGAAGAAGACAGAGAATTTAAGACGATAGTTAAAGTTAAGTAACGTTTATCGGTAAGGCCAATAGGACCTATTTGGCAAGCCTATCGACACATGTTATATTGTTATTATTATCTGTGGACCTGGTTTTTATAGTACAATAAATTGTGATTCAAATTCAACTACCTATATATAGTTGTGGTGATTTTAGATTAATGTTGTTAATTTATTTGTTATAGTTACATATTATTAATACAGCATTGTTACCTACACTATTTGTTGATTTTCCTCATAAATTTACCTTCCGATAATTGCTGTTTTTTTTAGTAAGTAATAATTTGTTATTATGATTTATGAGGTTTAGGGGAAGTACCTCTATTTTTAAGCCCCAACACAAACACTACAAAACCTAGAGAGGTAGTTAATGGGATCCATCTCCATCGTAGACGGCGACGTCGACGTCGCCGTCGCTACACATCAGGTGAGTTGACGGTCAAACGTAAACCTGTCATGTAACTAAAGAAAAGACAATATACTTTCCATGCTAGTGAAACAACAGGCGGCTTTTTCGCTAGAAGCAATCTTTTCCAGGCTACCTCCCATCTAACCTAGCAATTGTCAAACGGCCACATGATGCTCTCCCTACCCCGTAATGGAAAATAGGAGTGACTATGTACGTATATACCTCGAGATAAATATTAATAAGATAGGAATTTATGAAAAGGATAGTTACCTATGTCCAGAATTCTTGTGGCTGAAATAAAGCTATGATTTGAGAAATTCTTTTCACCCTTTTTTTAGTTATTTAAATTATACAGGTACTCAAACACCCGAAACAAAAATATTCTTCTTATCATTACTAAACAGCGACCACAACATCCTGCAATTTGTATATCTAAAGGGCAATAAACACGGCACTATCCTTATTGTTTCTCACGCGTTTATCAGTTGCCATGTTGTGGTTTTGCACACCGTAGCCTGCACTCCAGCTAACCTGCCCTAGTATAAAACCACTCGCGACAGGCGTATACTTCATTCCCACTTCACAGTCTCTGTGAAGTGTGTGACTTGTAGTATATTTATTTAGTTAGGTATATACTTAGTTGTACCATGTCAGACTTGAAGAGGAATTTTGAGCTTATGTTCGATCGCCCGGGTGAGCCGCTTATCACTCCTAAAGGCGATTCCAAGGCTCTTTTCCAGCTTACCGAACAATTTGTGGTGAGTTTTATTTATATTTTCATATTGCCAGTCCAGGGGCCCAATTCAGTTATTCAAGACCGCTCCAAAGCCGAACCATATGTGGAGCGTTTCCCGTCGGCCGCCATAGTTTTTTTTGATTCAGTCACTTTTATGTCTTATAATTGACACATTAGATGAAACGTAACACGTCCTTCGCTCGTTACTAAATCAAAAAATTATAGCAGCCGACAGGAAATGCTTCGCACAAGGCTCAGTTACGGATCGGTTTTGAATAACTGAATTGCCCCCCTGGATTTGTCAATAGGCCGTATAGGCCGCGGCCTAGGGGCGGCAGATTGAACTAGGGTATCGATTTTCAAGATCAGCAGGGGCGGCAAAGATTTAATAGTCTACTGGCGGCAAAAGTGTAAATCCGCCACTGCATATTGCGCGTTATCGATTTTACCCAGGTATTGATGATGGTATTTAAGGCCTATCTTCGTCTAGGTTTTTGGCTATCTCTGAATCAAATTTCGTAAGTCAGCACCTGATCAGCCATTTGACAGTGAAAAGGCAGCAGAGAGAGTTACCTTCACTTTTGAACCCCCGACCCGGAGAGGGGTGTCATAAGTTTGACGTGTGTGTCTGTTGCATTATAGGTCTCAAATGGATGGACCGTTTTTGATTTAATTTTTTTATTCGTATGAAAGAGGATTTCATCGGGTGTTCTTAGCTGTGTTTCATTAAAATCCGTTCAGTTTTTTTTTGACGGGGGTTTTTGACTTTTTTAAACTTAAACCACAGAAGACTATGAATACTAATTATACTTGTGTAATATTAATAGACGTTCTGAGCCCCATGGTTTCACCCACATAATGATGAAAAACGGTGATTCTGCTGATGGAGATGAATGTCCAGGTCTTCAATTATCTCCAAACCAAATTTCATAACGATCTGTTCAGCCGTGGAAACGTAATAGACACGAGTTACTTTCGCTTTTATAATAACAGTTATGAAATTGTATTAGGCACTTGTCCATAGTTATTTCAGATTTGAACCAATACTTACACTGCTCATTTTAGATACAACAGGAAAAACTATTCTGACTAAGCTTCTATGTTTTATCTTTTAAACTTTGAACTTGAAGCTACATATAACGAAATTTGAAAATTGAAAACCTTGTACGCTAATGGAACGAGATCTATGACTAGTCATGGATTCCAATCCGATAAAAAGAATCATCGAAATCTACCCATAATCTTGAGCAATTCAAAATCCTATGGGCTATATGGCAATGGACTAGGCTCGTCACTCTGTTTATACCTTTGTTTAAATTACTACCTCTTGTAGGCTAAATGATATGCGAGGAGAACCTATAAAGGTAAAATAGTCTCGGTCTTTTTTATCAAGAAATTCCGGCTTTTACCCGCGTTTTGATGTAAAACGATGATGATAATATAAAATAAATAAATATTTGTGGACATTTCACACAACGCCATCTAGCCCAAACTAAGCATAGCTTGTACTATAGAACTAGATGGCTGATAGAATACATATATACTTTTTTTTTTGTAAATATATACATATGATACATAGAAAAGCCCAGACACAGAACAAACATCCGTGCTCATCACACAAATGTTTGCCTCGGGTGGGGATCGAACCCACGACCTTTCAGTTCAGCAGGTAGACGCAAACACACTACCAACTGAGCCACAAGGCCAGCAAATATAGGCAGCATATGTAGGCGTTATCCAGGTTCTCATGCAGCTATCTATTTCTCAAATTTCATAGCGATCGGTTCAGCCGTTTGATCGTGAAAAGGAAAAAAACAGATACAGTAACTTTCGCCTCTAGGTAAGTATAAATTATAGATTTTGTTTGAGAGCATGCAGATTGAAGTTGAATAAATCAGTAAACATTAAAAAGAAATCAAAGTACATATTTGTTTGGACTGTGTGTTAGTAATATGTGTTTCAGAGTTTTATATTCCACTCGCTAGATGGCGTGTTAACAACATTAACACGCGATATCAACTTGTTCAATGTTTTAGCATAGATATTTCGAATTTGTTGAATAAATTGTCTTTGAGCACACCTTAAGGCTTTTACTACTTCCTCGCTAGTGCTATAGTTTGGACAGAAGGTCCTACGAGCCGAACGAATTTTGGAAGAATTGTCACCAGTTCTTCAGTGCCGTGGAGGAAGCCACTGGAAACCGCGGCAGTGGAGCGGAACGCAGTCCAACGGAGCAAGTTGGCAAGGAAATAAGGTGAAGACGCACCCGGATTACCAAGAGGATTGGACTTTGGACCCCCAGAAGTGGAACTAAGTGCAAAAATAAACTGTGAGTACATTTGTGATAAATTGGAAGTGAGTCAGGACTTGTGAAAATTTCAAAGTTAAAGTAATGCATGGACTTGTAAAAATTTGAAGAGGAATCGAGACTTAGAATAATTTCTCAAAAAACGACAAGACGGGGAACCTATGCCCGATTTCTGAGCGAAGATTACAAGTCTCAAACACTTAGAAAATTTACGCCGACTGGAGCTTGGACTTTGAAAAATTACGAAATTTAATAAAATTTTAACTTTGAAAAAATTCGAAAATTATTACATCTATGAATAGCAGTTTAAAAACAAAGATGGATAAGGAACTACGAGTAATAGAGGACTTAAAAAATCAACTTGAGAAAGGAAGAAATAATTTTAGAAAATCACCAAAAGAGAGAATTACCGAAGGATACATTGCAGCAAGATTAGAAGGATTAGAAGAACTGATAAATAGGATTTCTACAAGACATGAAGCTATTATATCATCGTGCAGTAAAGAAGAATTGGACGCTAGCACCTACATGAAGAATGAAGTATACAACACGGCTTATGAAATTTACCTGATATACAAGGGGGAGCTGAAGACTTCGCTTCAATTAATTAAACCATCCAGAAGCAATGATTTTGCTTCGCCTACTTCAAAGACAGAGTCCATAGTTCGCTTGCCTAAAATTTCGATACCAGTTTTTAATGGGTTATATTCCGAATGGTCATCATTCAAGGATCTCTTTCTTTCGTTAGTACACAATAACGCGACGCTTGATGATGTTCAACGTCTCCATTATTTGAAGACTCAAGTGAAAGGCGAAGCAGAACAATTGCTAAAGCATATCCCAATTACTCAGTCTAATTATAAAAAATGCTGGGATTTGTTACAAAATAGATATGATAACAAGAGATATATGTCAAATTGTATACTTAAGCGTCTATTTGGTCAACGTACGATGAACAGTGAGTCCTCTAATGCTTTAAAAGATCTATTAGATACTACTTCTGACTGTATTCACGAATTAGGCAACTTAGGAATAGGTGTCCAATCATGGGACGTGATTATTATTTATGTAATGTGTTCGAAGTTGGACGTAGAGACACGAAAGCAATGGGAACTTCATGTGAATCAAGCTTGTGAAGAATTGCCTTCGTTTACTCAGTTCAAAGAGTTTTTAGAGTGTCGGTTTCGCGCTTTAGAACTTGTAGAGCCTATCAAAAATGCTTCTAAAGCTAATGTCAATAAAGCGACTACTAAAGTCATGCACGTCACTTCAGATACCAACACCACGTCTTGTCCTCTTTGTAAGGAACCTCATAGGTTATACTCATGTGGCCAATTTGCCAATGAAGATGTTGCTAAGCGGCAAGAGATTACAAAGTCACTTGGACTTTGTTTTAATTGTCTTGGCAATGGTCACACCGGACGGTTTTGTCGTGTAACAACGAAATGCCGTCTATGTAAAGGAAAGCACCACACTCTGCTTCATGGAAAAGCCGCTGCACTTACTGTTGCTGTAGCGACTGAATCACCAGAAGCAGAGAACACACTTTCTGAAACGTCATCCGGGATAAACGAGACCACTACGATTGCAAACCATTTCGTGACAGGAAAGGTCCATGCACAGACCTTATTAGCCACAGCCTTGATAAAGGCTGAGTCCAGCAATGGTTATCCTCAGATATTAAGAGCACTACTTGACCAAGGCTCTCAAGCCTCTTTTATATCTGAAGCAGCCGTACAGTTACTACGGTTGAAAAAGGTAGCAGCTAAGAGTTGCATTTCTGGTTTAGGTGGAGGACAGAGTGAACTGACCTCAAAGCATGCGGTTATGATTACAATTCATTCACTCTACGATCCTACCTTTCAATTGCAAGTACAAGCTCATGTACTGAAGACCGTCACGTCAATCCTGCCAGAAAAGAAATTCGTCCTGTCTAGTTGGGACGAATTAGGGCATCTGAAACTGGCAGATCCACAATACAATTCCCCAAACAAAATTGATATACTGTTGGGTTCCGAGGTATATTGCCGTGTTCTGAAAGAGGGCTTAGTTAAAAGTCCCACGGGTTCCACAATTGCGCAGGACACTTACCTTGGATGGGTATTGTCGGGTCAAGTCGGCGGTGACGATGGCAACCAACCGGTTTGTCATAATGTTGTTGTAAATTTACACATAAAAATAGCAGACAACGATTTCCTCAAGAAGTTTTGGGAGCTTGAGGCTGAACCAAGCCCCTTACAATCGAAGATTCTGACCTCTGAAGAAGAAGCGTGTGAACGGCACTTTGCGGCGACCACCCGTAGAGATATCACTGGTCGCTATATTGTAGAGCTTCCTTTTCGTCCAGACGCTGACCGAAATTATGGTGATACACGAGCGGTCGCAGTAAAACGTCTGACAAGTTTGGAAAAAAGATTGGAGAAAAGTTCTGAACAGAAGAAGGATTATGCTCAGGTTCTTAATGAGTACCTATCGCTAGGACATATGGAGAAAGTCTCCTCCAAACCAAACTCAGATAATGGAACAGCCTACTTGCCGCATCATGCTGTGGTACGCAGTGATAAAAGTACGACAAAAACAAGAGTCGTATTTAACGCGTCCAGTAAGTGCAGTGTTAACAAACCGTCGTTGAATGACACGTTGATGATAGGTCCAAAATTGCAGCCTGAACTAAGGCATATCATCATGCGATGGCGTTTACACCCAATTTGCCTAACCGCTGACATCGTAAAGATGTATAGACAGGTCAGAATATCCGATGAACATGCAAAGTTTCAGAAAATAGTATGGAGAGAATCTTATCAGGATGAAATTCAAGATTACCGACTCATGACGGTAACCTTTGGAACTTCAAGTGCCCCATACTTAGCTGTGAAAACTTTGCAGCAGGTTGCCATAGATGAAGGTCATAACTATCCCGAAGCAGCTAAAAGAGTTTTTACAGACTTCTACGTCGACGATCTTCTCACTGGCTGTCAATCTGAAACAGAAACAGTAATAATTTACAAGGAAATGAATGAATTGCTAAAGAAAGGAGGATTTACGTTACAAAAGTGGACTAGTAATCGGATGGAATTACTAGATAGCTTGGAAGAAAATACTGAAATAGACAGAGAAATAAAAGAAGATGATATAACTAAAGTAGTAGGGCTTGCATGGAACCGCCGAACCGATGAATTTGATTATCGCGTGAAATGGTCAACGGATACTGGTGTACCTGAAACAAAAAGAGGGATTATTTCAGAAATATGTCGTCTATACGACCCACTTGGTTGGATCGCTCCTTGTATTATAATTGCAAAAATGTTTATCCAAAGGCTTTGGATATCTGGATATGACTGGGACGATAAATACCTGACCAATTAGTGGAGGAATGGAGAATCTATCGTGAAGAAATGAAATTGCTACTAAACTTTCATATACCCCGGTGGGTACAGGCTACGAACAGTGACGCATCAATAGAGTTGCACGGCTTTAGTGATGCCTCTATCGCTGCGTATGCGGCAGTCGTGTATATTAGATGTATGGCTAACGATGGAAAAATAGTAACTCACCTGGTGACTTCTAAGACGAAAGTTGCTCCGATAAAGCAGGTTTCCATTCCCAGGCTGGAGTTATGCGGGGCGGTGTTAGTTGCCAAATTACTCTTGGAAGTCGCTGAAATACTGAATGTTGAAAAATCCGATTTGCATGCCTGGACGGACTCAACTATCGTCTTGGCGTGGTTGAGTGACCATCCAAGCAGATGGAAAACCTTCGTTGCAAACCGAACGTCTGAAATTTTGACAATGTTAGATGCAACTCAGTGGTCATTCGTACAGTCCACTGATAATCCTGCCGACAGCGCGTCTCGCGGGATCCCACCTACTGAGTTGCTAGAGAACACACTGTGGAAGTACGGTCCCCGTTGGTTACGCGACGACAGTATATCGTATGGAAAGCCCGACTCCATCTGCAATAAAATGGACCTGGAACGGAAAAAGATTAACGCTTATACTACCTGTGAAATGCGTAACCAGAATGAAGAACTCTTTGCTAGGTTTTCTTCCTTAAGAAAAATGGTGCGTGTTATAGCCTACTGTAGAAGGTTCTTAAAACGAAAATCTACTTCTAACTTACAACTAAATACTTACCTTACAGTACCGGAACTCCAAGATTCACTTACCTGTTGTCTTCGACTGCATCAAACGCACTCCTTCCCTGAAGAAATTGCTCAGCTTCTGAAAAAGAAACACATTAGTAAAACTAATAAATTATCAAGCTTGAATCCGTTCGTCGACCAAAATGGAATATTACGAGTAGGGGGTCGGATTGAAAAGTCGGACTTACCTGAACATAGCAAACACCCGATCATTGTTGATGGCAACTCGCATCCTGCTAAACTGATAGTTGCAGATGCGCATGAACGAACTCTGCATGGTGGTCAGCAGCTCACTTGCAACTATATTCGTGGAAAATATTGGATCACTAAACTTAAAAATGTGGTTCGGTCATACATACATGATTGTGTCCCGTGCATTCGTAATGCAGCCAAAACTAAGACTCAATTAATGGGCCAATTGCCTTCTTGTCGTGTCACGCCGAATAAACCTTTTCTTCACTCGGGTGTTGATTACGCGGGCCCAATTAATATACGGACGTCGAAAGGAAGAGGCCAGCGCTCTTACAAGGGCTATATTTGTCTTTTCGTCTGCATGGCCACGAAAGCCGTACACATTGAGGCTGTCTCAGATCTCACATCTGCAGGCTTTCTATCAGCATTCAAGCGCTTTGTAGCTAGACGAGGACGCTGCTCCCATTTATGGAGCGACAATGGTACCAATTTTGTCGGTGCCTCCAAGGAACTCAAAACTTTGCTATCTAGCGAACGTTCTTCATTTCCGAATGAAGTTGCTTCTTCGTTAGCTAGTAACGGGACGGAATGGCATTTTATTCCTCCTCATGCTCCCAATTTTGGCGGACTATGGGAAGCAGGGATTAAAAGCACAAAACACCATCTTCGTCGCGTCATTGGAGATTCGACCCTAACTTACGAGGAGATGGCCACAGTCTTGGCTCAAGTGGAGGCCTGTTTAAATTCGAGGCCACTTTCGATTTTAAGTAATGATGCCGACGACTCCATGCCTTTAAGTCCTGGTCATTTTTTAGTAGGCGAACCTCTGGTTCTTGCCCCTGACCATGATTACGATCAGTTGCCAATTAGCCCCTTGCGACGCTGGCAACTTACCCAGCGAATGCTACAACATTTCTGGAAGCGTTGGTCACAAGAGTACTTGACGCATTTCTTCCAACGCTATAAATGGAAAGCTAGAACTCCTGAACTTAAGATAGGCGACGTGGTTTTGGTGAAAGAAGACAACTTGCCCCCCGCTAGGTGGCTTTATGGTCGTGTTACAAACGTACACCCTGGAAAAGATAATGTCACACGAGTTGTTACATTGCGTTACAAAAACTCTCTGATCCTACGTCCTAGCTCGAAATTGTGTCTTCTGCCAGCTAATATTAATTAAAATGTTGTGTTCTTGTGAAAAAATTGTTAAAACCCATGTATCTTGTTCATTGTATTGTGAAGGACTACTCGTCCTTGGTGGGCGATATGTTTGGACTGTGTGTTAGTAATATGTGTTTCAGAGTTTTATATTCCACTCGCTAGATGGCGTGTTAACAACATTAACACGCGATATCAACTTGTTCAATGTTTTAGCATAGATATTTCGAATTTGTTGAATAAATTGTCTTTGAGCACACCTTAAGGCTTTTACTACTTCCTCGCTAGTGCTATAGTTTGGACATATTTCTCTCATGATTATTTAGTTGTCTCATCGGGTGCGCCGTGGGAGTATAAGATAATGCTATCTATATTGCTGTTTTATATAGTGCTCCATACAAAACCATTCCTCTGGCTTACCGTATCACGTTTTTTTTTTTTGCTTGATGTTGGCGGCATCATGATTGGACATTTGCCACCGCATCACGTTATTTATACGATATTTATTTTACTTAGTTTTCATTATTAATGATATGTTTTAATTGCTATTATTTATGGCAGCATTTGTATTCCAAGATTTGAATAAGGCAGGAAAAACGTTGTTATTCATCATCACACCTACATTACCCAATTAGTTGTTAGTTAACATAAACAGGAAGAAAATTCTATAATTAGTTATCTTACAAGAGTTATATGACTAAAGACTTTAATGCAATTATTTAATGATATTGTTTTAATGTAGAATACATAATTATACTATTCCTACTATCAAAGTAAAAAAAAACGATATTTTTTTCTTCTACCTTCTTGGAATTTTCAGAATGAATAGATATCTTTTAGATCGACGAGCTCCATCCTCGGCCACACCGTCGCTTAACATCAGGCGAGTTGGTGGTCATTCGTAGATTTATCTAGCGTAAAAAAACAAAAATGTCATCCAAGTACTGTACAACATTACGTATTTTTAACCCCCGACCCAAAAAGTGTTATAAGTTTGACATGTGTATCTGTGGCATCGTAGCTCTGAAGCGGATGCACCTATTTTAATCTAGTTTTTATTTTATTTGAAAGAGAATGTCATTGAATGTTTTTAGCTTTGTTTCATCAAAATCGGTTCAGCCGTTTTTTTTTACGGGGTTTTTTGAGTTTTCTAAACTCGATTGTGTAATTTTTTTAACTATAATAATGTTATTAGTTGGGATGTATTGATATGCGCAGCCTCCAGACTACGCCAGCAACGGCATCGAGTTGAACAACCGTTTCGGTGACGATGCCAACGAGAGGATCCCCCTGGCGAACCTGGCCAACGTGCCTCAATTCCCGATCGCGTCTCAGCTGCCCGTGGACGCAGACTTCTCGCTCTTCCTGCCCAGACACCAGGAGATGGCTACAGAGCTCATCGACATCATGATGAGTAAGTGCCAACCGGGTTCTATAGAAGACCCGGTATCACAGTTAGTTTTAAGTCTTCTCTCGTGCGTGACGTCGCTTACCGGTTCCAGCGGAAGACCAGCGCTGGTTGTTTACAACTCGCATTATGCTGAGCTGGGGCCGGATTGTGACGAAAACATTATTTTGTGACCTATTTTGTGTGTATGATTTTTTTATTTTCTGTGTTTTTGTTACAATAAAATTATGTCTATGTTTAATAGCAATCTTATTTCAATATTACTTTGATCTTTGTCTTGCTCTCTCAACTGTAGAAAAAGCGAGACAAAAATCAAAGCAATATTAAAATAAGACTACTTGAACACTTGTGGTTCAGGCCCAGCAGGCTTAGACAAATGGCAAACGTTTCTATTTCTACAAACGCTTACGCTCACATGACATTTCGTTAGCTACTGCAAATCCCATAGGTAGGTATATAATGACATTACGAGTATACATATACCTATGGGATTTGCAGCATTTGATTAGGATAATGATGGTATGAACAGTGAGGGCTTGATTTTAGGACCAATCGATTTGACACTTCATATTTTTAAGGTTTTACTCTCGAAGATTAGTCAAAAGTACTAGACGAATTTTATGACGTCACAGCGCTCCCCCATTCCAAAACTTTCAATATAATAAGTATTATGACCCATCACAAAGATCAATGTTTACAAGATTTTCCTCTTCAAAACCAATCATCGTTATTAACTCACAAGATAAGAGATAACCCTTGTTAATTAACTTCTTACAAATCTAATTTACCTCTGTTAATGGCAAAAAGTTTAATGCTTTTAAAATTATGCAATAATAACTATAATTAACACTTCTAAAAACATGATATGTAGTATTTTGCATATAAAAGTAAAAAACAATGTTATATAAATTTAATAAAACTTTATTATAATAATTTAAGTAGACCACCTATTTCAAACTAAAAACAAAATTGGCCTATGAGAGAATGAGTTCCTAAAAAAAGTATTACATATATATTTATTTCAATATTATTTGTCTGTCATTTGAATTCTAAGCATAACTAGAGTAAAAATATTAAGAATGTATTCTTCCAGAGGCCAAACTTCATATATACATGCAATATTATGAATACAGTACATACAACAAATGTTCCAAAGAACGAATTACTATAAAAAAATTATAAAACTTTGTTATAATCATTTAAGTAGACGCCCGTTTTAAACTAGAAATAAAATTGGGCCATGAGAGAATGACTTCCTGAAAAAATAATTATATTTCAATATTTATTGATATGATTTCTGAATATAAAATTAAGCGTGCATTTTCTCATAGACCCTTCGTATAACATAAATAATATCTTATGAATGATACAGATGTTCCGGAAAATGAATTGCAACAGCTGCTATCGACTTGTGCATATGCACGCTCCAACCTCAACCCCCAACTCTTCAACTATTGCTACTCCGTGGCTCTGATGCACAGGCAAGTATATGTTCTTATCACAATGGAGTGACCACAATTTTCTATGTTTGACCACAAGCATGTCTTATGGTACTACCACAACTTAAATATTCAAGGAGCGAAATTTGTGCTCAGAAAAAAACCTTTATCTCAAATACAATTATAATCAGACAATGGTTAATGACCAACAAGAATACCTAATGCTTATTGTGCTCAAATCAAGTGTTTTGATCAAATCAAATCAAATTATACTCTCGGCTCGCCTGATGGCAAACCATAACCATTACCTCCGGACAAATGCAATATACATTATTATTTATATTATAGTACATTACTGTTGCTTTGCAAGCCTGGAGAGGTGCTTGTAGACACCAAAGAACATTTAAAAAAGTTAAAACGCTCTTTGTTGAAGTTCGGCGGGAAAACCTTTCCAGGAAGGACTTTCCACATTTTACTTATTTGAGGGAGAACCTGACTTTAAGGGGGTGAACTTTTTGGCAGTTTCGTGAAGTACAAAATATCTATATAATGTGTTGCTTATTAAAGTTATTAATAAAGCAGAATCAGCTAAGCTTGTCTTGTCAATATTTTACAGGAGAGACACCCGAAATGTAGAGATCCAGAACTTTGCCGAGACTTTCCCTTCAAAGTTCTTAGACTCTCAAGTGTTCTCCCAGGCGCGAGAGGCAGCCGCTGTGATCCCACAAGGTGTCCCGGTAAGCACTTATTTCTTCTCTTTTCCCCCACAACAATTATCACACTCCTTGCCACTCTCTGAACAAATTAGAGGCTTGTAATTTGGTGTCCATGGCCCTAGGCTATCATTAGAATAAAAGTCCATAGGATATGTCCCGTCATCTTTCAACCATTTACTGTTACCTAGTGATACAGAGAATTCATAAGGCGTCAGTAATGGTCTAGAAAAAGCAGTTCCCCAATCAATAGACAATCTCGGACAGGCTACTTGAACAAATGCGTCTAAATTAAACAAAGCTAATTTACTAGGAAAAATCTCTGACAATAATATTTTTACATACTTCTTATCGGCATTCTGAATTTGTTTTTCTAAATTACCTAAAACTTTTGTACTGCCTTGCCGGCCGAGTGTGCCCAAGATTAGTCCGAAATTGCTAGCACTTTCAGCTGTTTTAACTTGATTTTGTCTATTGCTCTGGATTAATTTATGTTCATACACTTCCGAGGTAAATTTCTTTTCATAAGGATCGTATTTGTATGCTGCTATAGTAGGATTTGCTATCATTATAGCTTCTAAATGGAATCTGCCATCACCCAAATATACAACAACATCTGCAGTTAATTTGGGAGCTGTACAGCCGAGAATTTCTCCTGGTGATAATGGTTTACTCTGAGGTACTGTTACTATGTAGTCATCAGTGCGGAGATTCTTAGCCACTGAATGTAAAGTAGTAACAAATTGTATTGTACTAACTAAAGCTAAATGTGTTTTTTTAGGAAAGTTAAGCTTAATTGTTTCTACAAAATGAGATGGATCTATTTTAATATCTACAAATATGTATAAAACCTTAATGCTGCTGGTCTGGTCGATTGGGATGAGGCAAGAGTGGCCATAATGTACTAGTAGATCCACACCGAGTGCCACAGCCGTGAAATCATCTATACAACATGCTCCATAAGTAACATCTCCCATTATCACAGTGTCTGCTTCGGTGAAAGTTTCAATTATATCACACAAAGTTGTCGCAAACAATGTGAGACCTGAAAATTTAAACAATAGGTATATATCAATGCTAATAAAATTAAAAAAGGCCACAGGTGCCGCGTTAAATAGAAACAGGATGAAAATTACCTTCGGGTAGCTGTAGGGCTACTCGTTTTGCGTTCAAAGAACGTATTCTCCAAATAGTTTTGTGTATTTCGAAGTTGTAGTTCTGAGGCAAAGACTCACAAGCTCGGTTTAACAAGGGATCATTCAGTAATTCATCAGGAATTTTATTCAGTGCGCGAATATTCGGCTTGAAAGTCTTCCTTTGGCCTTCGGGTTTCGCTCGAACCACCACCACTCCGGGTTTGTTAGTGAAGTCTTCCATTACTGACTAACGTGAAATCACTTTAAAATTAATTTCAGTAGAGTAAATAACTTTGTTTTCCACAGGTTAATTTTCATCAAAAACCAAAATATAAACACGCGCGACTGGCCTACGTGACTTTTCGCAACTAATTACGTTCCGTTTCGAACACGCAATTAGAGAACAAGTTGTTTCGAATATTATCTAAACAAAAACTAAAACGAAAATAAAATTATAATCATCCAAAGTATTAGTAGACTTTCCTGTTTAGTTAGATGGAATCACGAAAAAGTGATTAAAAATTAAAATTTACAGGATTGAGCGCAAAAAAATCATCGTTTGGTGTCATCGCAGGACTGAATTTTGTGTAAAGTGGATCGTACATGTGCTTTGACTTTGACAAGTGGCATTGATAATCAAAACACTTTGAAGGTTGTTTTTTTTTTTTTTTAGTTTAGCCTCCATATTAACTCAGACAGGAGTTGTATTTTATTAAACAAACTTATTTATCAATATTTTTAGCGCACACCAATCATTATTCCGCGAGACTACACTGCCACTGATTTGGAAGAGGAGCACCGGTTGGCGTACTTCCGTGAAGATGTCGGCATCAACCTACATCACTGGCACTGGCATCTCGTGTACCCGTTCACGGCCACCGACATTCGCATCGTAGCTAAGGATCGTCGCGGAGAGCTGTTCTATTACATGCATCAGCAGATAATTGCACGGTAATTATAACATGATCATGGCAGAGTATTACTATACTATGAATAAGAAATATTTATAGCTATAATACGTGTGGGTATATAGTGTTCAGTTAGTACTTATTCCGTTCTTTGCTAAGATCCAGGATTCGAGATCTTTTTATGTTACAGCTGTTTTTTTGAGAATTTTGAGTACCTACACAATTTATAAAAATGAGACACACCTTTCTATTTTCATACTTTAACAACCTCGTCTAACTACATATAGATACAACTGCGAGCGGCTGAACAATCAGTTGAAACGCGTGAAGAAGTTCTCCAACTGGCGCGAGCCCATCGTGGAAGCTTATTTCCCCAAGCTGGACAGCTTGACGTCGTCGCGTGGGTGGCCCCCGCGGCAGTCGGGCATGACTTGGCGTGACCTGAAACGGCCCGTTGACGGGCTGGATATCACTGTGGCCGATATGGAGCGCTGGCGCAGGAATATTGATGAAGCTATCTCGACGGGAATGGTGCGCTTGGTAAGTAACTCTACGCATTCATTTATATGTTAGTAGCACCGTAGGTACTACAATCGCGGATTATTTGGATTACAATCTAACAGTAGTACAACGGATCCTACAATAAAAGTGGAAGAAATTCTTTAATCAAAGTACTAATACCACAAGAATGCCGTTCACCGTATCCAATAGCAAAAAAAATAATTACGCTTCTTTTTGGGAGTCAAATGTTCAATTTAATAGACCCTGAACTACGCCTTAACTTAGCAGTGAGCAGGTGAAATAATGAAATGGCGTGGCAAATTGCTGTAGGTATTTACTACGTATAAACCTACTGTTTTTCTTCCAGCCCGACGGGAAGACGCGTGCTCTGGACATCGACATGCTGGGCAACATGTTGGAGGCGAGCGTGCTGTCTCCAAACCGTGACCTGTACGGCAGCATCCACAACAACGGACACAGCTTCTCGGCATACATGCACGACCCGGAGCATCGCTACTTGGTCAGTCATAAAAATATTTAGACTAGGTTGAAGTGATCGTTCAGTCGGTTGCGTCAAACTTTCGTGCCGAAAAGCGAAAGTTCATAGCCCAGTTGAAGCTGCGACTTTTGCTGAAAAGGTACTAAGTTATTTGTCCCTGACTATCTTATCTTATCTTAATAGGGGTCCGATACTCGGAAGCACTTCGAGCCATTGGGCCCTTTTGTACTTACCCCAACTATCTTGCTTCTACCTTCAAATTGAAAATCTGTTGCAAAGGGTGAAAGGGCAGACATACCTACTTGTGAAGCATTACTTATTCCAAGACATCCAAGACTGCAAAGCGAAGGCTTCTATCAGATAAGATTTATTAGCAATCGATATAGCAGTCTGCTTTGACTAGGTGTACCCACCATCTTGGACCGCACATTCGTCACTTAACATCAGGCGAACTGCTGTAGTCAAACGCCTCGCCTAGCGACCATAAAAAACGAATAGTTTGAGCCGGGCCTTGGCTACTCATATTATTATGATTATCATCAGCTCATTTTAATCTACCGCTGGACATTTAAGCATCTCCCAATAAACACCATTCAGCGGATTCCATTGCGTCGGTATACTCGTACCTATTTTACAAAAAAATTCGAGGCAGGCTAGTAATTACTTTTAGTTTTACAAAATTACGTTACGTGATTTAAAACGAATCACAGTTACGATTTTGTGACAAATAGAAAAAATAGATAATTTTAAAAATAGATGATTTTTGTGAATAGATTTGTGGGATTAGTCTTTGCATCTCAAAGTGCAATTTGCAAAGTTTCGTCTTATTTAAAACCTAACAATAGTCTCTGAATTGATTTTGATTCAAACTTGAGAATTCTAATTAAACGAAGTAAGTACTTGCCTACAAAAATTCGTAATGACAAGAACAGCGCTTTTTTTTTAAATATTGCTAGTGTAAAGTAAATGTTTTAATTTTTTTTTTTTTGTGTCATGTAAAATTTTATACAATAAATAATTTTGAATTTTGAAAGTGGTGAAAGAAAGCTATTTAATGCGCAGGAGTCATTCGGCGTGATCGCGGACGAGGCGACGACGATGCGCGACCCGTTCTTCTACCGCTGGCACGCCTGGATCGACGACACCTGCCAGAAACACAAGGAGAGCGCCCACGTGCGTCGCTACACGCGCTCTGAGGTACCCACGTCAATATACCTAATATATATATATATATATAATATATATAATAATCTAGCCCATGACACAAGGTTCATAATAACCAAATAAGAAAACCAGCTTGCTACTGCCAATTTTAGGAAGTAGCAACGAAACTAAAAGTCAGGAAAAATAATCTTATTATTAGACAAATTAAGCTTCTCCGGTCTTGCCGAAAAACGTTACGTCTTATTTCCACAAGTGTAATTACGTGTCAGCGAGAAGTTGACAAACTATGTTGTAGAATGAAACATGAAAAAAATATTTTTGGTACACGTAGAGTGGGGTTGAGTAATTTCTTTCTCATCTACCTCATCGTATGGGATTAAGCTTTGAAGTGATATTTTTTGTTACAGTCAAATGTCAGAATTTTGTGGAACGCGTGTTTCTACCGTGGCAACACTCCCGAAGTCCCGAAACACCACCTCTATTACTATGCCATGTATATCTAAGTCATGGTTCGTTCGTATCTCTAGTTGGAGAACCCCGGCGTGCGAGTGACCGGAGCCACGATAGAGTCCGCCAACGGGCAGCAGAACCAGCTGAATACGTTCTGGATGCAGAGCGACGTGGACCTCTCGCGCGGGCTGGACTTCTCTGACCGTGGGGCCGTGTACGCACGCTTCACACATCTCAACCATAGACCCTTCAGATACGTGTAAGTGTTTTGTATAGATAGATATATTTTTATATTTATATTGTCATAACATAATATACACACATTTTTATATATTATATCGGCATTTACAAAACAACAATACTTAATGCGGTACACGCTGTATCTCGTCATTACATAATTTACATTTATCATATTCAAAAAGGTGTCACATTTAATTACAATTTTCAAAAAAATAAAACATTAAACAAGTATTAAAATATCCGACTGCTGAAAAGCAGATTTTGCAGTCTAACTTACGAATTCGCTATGCTTGATATAACTGCTGTTGAGTGTACGTTTTTAAAATAATTGTAAATGATTATAAATGCGCATTCTTTACAATAATTCTAGTAAATCACTTGTTTATTACGAAAAAAAAATCGTTGGAGGTTACGAAAAACGCGTTTTTTTTATTTTTGCAAGAGATATTATTATTACAAAAAAATTTAGCCTATGACACTCAGGGAGTGAAGACGAATGTAACGACACCTCACACATCAAAATCGGTCGTGCCGTTTAGGCTATAGGCGTTTATATAGAAACATACATACATACCCACATACTTACAAACAAATACGCTCGAAAAACATAACCCTCCTTCTCAAGCAGTCGGGTAAAAATTAAGTTGTTAAACTTGCTGGATAAAGGGCACTGTTTACAAGGATGTGAATGTAATAGGTACTGATACTCTGTTTCACGGAAGATAAATAATAATAATTTATACATATAATCTGACTGGGCTCAGTTGGTAGTATGTCTGTCTGTTAAGTCGTAGGCCGTGGGTTCGACCTCACCCAGGACAAACATTGTATGATGAATATGGATGTTTGTTTTGTGTCTGGGTGTTTCTATGTATCTTATATATTTACAATAAATAAAGTGTATGTATGCTATGTCGGTGACTTTCGTACTTCTACGGACACGGGTAGATAAATATAATCTGTGTGTATTTAAATCACGAGTAAATTGGTTTCTTCTAGGTAAGCGCGCTCCATCGTAGACCGTAACGTCACTTAACATCAGGCGAGTTGGCGGTTAAGCGCAAACATATTACTACATCCCCACCCAGGGCAACATTTGTGTGATGAGCATGGATGTTTGTTCTGTGTCTGGGTATTTCTTTGTATCATATGTATATATTTACAACAAAAAAAAGTATATATGTATTCTATCAGCCATCTAGTTCCATAGTACAAGATTTGCTTAGTTTGGGCTAGATGGTGTTGTGTGAAATATCCACAAATATTTATTTATTTATTTATGTAATGTGCAGTATCAACGTGAACAACACTGGCAACGCGCGTCGTACCACCGTCCGCATCTTCATAGCTCCCAAGTTCGACGAGCGCAACCTCGCATGGCCGCTCACTGAGCAACGCAAGATGTTCGTCGAGATGGACCGCTTCGTCACACCGCGTAAGGAACACTATAATTTGTAAATTCTACTTAGCCGTGATCTTTTATTCCTTTTTAACCGACTTCCAAACGGGAGGTGGATCTCAATCTTTTTTTTATTATTTTTATATTATGTTCTCCGATTACTCGAAGACCGGGACACCGGGACAGATGTATTTTTTTTAAAGGTTTTTTTATTTCCCAGGTGGTCCCATAGAAATTTTATCAAAATCGGTTGAGTATTTTGGTTTCTATAACAAAATAACTGGGAAAATATATTATCTAAGTAAACGAATTTCGTATTTTGAACTCGTTTTTTGTGTGTTTTTAACGATTACTTATATAATATAGTTATAAAATAAAGGTACTACTGAAAAACACTACCTTCCTTCTAAGTGGTCGGGTAATTCTGTCACAACTATTATGATGTTTACGGAAACACTGATAAAAATCCTTTTGATATCCCAAATCTTTTTTATATACTTTTTTAATTCGTCATACCTACTTTAATCATTTTTATCTACTCACTATTGTATTATTCAAATAATCTTTTAAATAGACAAGTCTCGATGTCACTTCGATTATACCGCGTCGTCCCCAAATACAAGACGATAAGGCTCGATACCGAAGATAAGTCAGTGAGTCACTATACGTCTATACCAATGTAGCCTTCCGTTTCTTACTGTCTTGATAAACCAATGTTGATATATATATCAACATTATATATCTATAGATAACGACAGATTGATACAAGTAACTTTATGTATTGACATGGCATCGCAAATTACCCTCCATACAGGGTATTTGTAATACGAACATATATTAAGCAACAATGACCTCCTACACCAGTCAGTACCCAGCTTTATATCACCTACCCTAATCTTGTCGAAACAGTGAACTCTGGCCAGAACACGATCAGCCGCGCGTCAACGGAGTCCACCTTCACGATTCCGTTCGAGCAGACATTCCGCGACCTGTCATCGGTGGGCAACGACCCGCGCCGCACCGACCTCGCCGCGTTTAACTTCTGCGGATGCGGGTGGCCGCAGCACATGCTGGTGCCCAAGGGAACCGAGGGCGGCGCGCCCTACCAGCTCTTCGTTATGTGTTCCAACTACGATCTCGATAGGGTGAGTGTATACACTGTATACTTTTCATTGATAATACTAAGAGGAATCTTTAATTTCATCATGTACGTCTATCTATGTTACACCCGTTTTATTTAGACTATTAGGCAGGTAAGTGAGGTATAAAAAGAAATAGGGGTATTATCCCATAAAATGTCAGCAAAGTCCACAGAGAAAAATCTTATCTAACGGGATCAAGTCATACAGGGTCATAGTCAATGCAATTTGAAGACACCCAGAGTACATCTATTCGGAATGACTCATTCAGGAAGCATATTCCAAATTCAACTTTATCTATATTACCTTTTTGAACAGATCGACCAACCTGATGGCACAGAGCTGACCTGCAAGGAAGCTTCCAGCTTCTGCGGCCTGAAGGATAGGCTGTACCCAGACAAGCGTGCGATGGGCTACCCATTCGACCGGCCCTCGGACACAGCGGCCAACATCGAGGACTTCATCCTACCAAACATGGCTCTCACTGATATCACCATCCGGCTGCAGAACGTCACTGAGCCTAATCCCAGGAACCCGCAGAACTAAGACAATGATTTTACTCCTAGTATTGTCAAAACTATTCTACATTTTCCCTGTCAGTTATAAACAAATATGGCATAGAACCATCAACCACAGCTCTGTAATACCTTACACTGAACAATTTCACAGACAATATAAATAATGAACAATGGTCTTAGCAGTTCAATTAGTTAGTGCTCTGATTTCCGCATTTTATTGTTCACCAGTTTATTCATTCTGACAGGTTTGGTAGCTTAAACTATACTAAATTTAATCTTTTGTAAAAATAAATGTAGCATACCACAGCTGGTGATTTCTGTCATTTGTAGCGCATTCGCCACTGTTTACATTATTGAACAAGCAAACTAATCAGTCAATCTGTTTATTTGTCAACGTGTTAAGTTGACAATAAGATAATCCACATCTACAGAATCTCAGTTATTTCCTACTTTAAATATGGGTTAGTAATTTGTTCATAGTAAGTTGTTCTGGAGATTTTTACAAAACTGACAACGGATTCTTTGATTCAATTCATAGCAGGATTAATATTTCAGTATATGATTAAATTTTATTGTTTTATTAATATGGGGTCTCACAAAGGAATCCTTTTCATCCCAGACACAAGGAATTCTAGTGAGGAGCTATGTGTAAAGCATTATCTAAGCAAGCACCTCTACTTGAACTAATATACTTTATGGTTAAAATAAAAGATCTTAAATATTTAGGAGTAAAATCAGATTCCTCTCAAACAACGACTGCATGCTGAATTATTGTTTAATTATTTTCTTTCAAAGCATTGTAAAAATGAAAGGCTGATAGATAAGTCTTATGAATAAGGTATACTTGTAAATATGTACATATATTATAGAGTTAAATAAATCTATATAAGACCCGTTGTAGGAAATAAGTTATAAGAAATTGAAATAAAAGTAGAATGTATTCAGATATTATGTTTTATTGCAACCTTATAAAAATACATTTACACAAATACTCTTAAACAAAAACATAAATAAGTAAGATACGAATTTGGATGTGTTTAATAACTAGACTTTTTGCTCAGGTAGTATGGAATGTATATACATAATAATCATATCAATTTATAATTTTAGCCTTGTATTTGCACACAAACACAGTTTGCTGAGAGATAAACATGGAAATTTCAAGGCTATGTTAATAAATATGTCATTCTCAGCAGCACCATCGCTTGACATGAGGTGATGGTCAAATATAACTAAATTTAATCAAAAAAAATAATTAAATTACAACTAATAAACTAACAATCATACAGTGGAAGTACAGTATGATTGATGAACAACCTCAAAATAAATTTATTTAATTTTTAAATTACCAGAAATATTAAAAAGCCATAACTAATTTCTTAGCTTTTATCAAACACCTTTCAGGCGATCTAAAACAAAACTAGGGTTAGCGAGTAAGGTCAGCTAGAAGCAGACTACAAAAGAATGAAGGAACTGTAGATAAAAAAGACATCCAAAATCTTGATCTCAGTGTAATAACAATTATAGAATGTAAATTAATAAACTAATATTAAATCTTACCGAATCCAGTACATATCGAGCTTCCTTTTGATAATCTGCAAATGGAGATAATATACTATGTCACAAACATAATAAATAATCAATATTAATGGGGTAAATGTGAATGAATCAGGCCTATCATTCAATATCATGTTGTTATCATAATAACACATTATCGGCTCGTGTTGGTTCTCATCATTTTAAAGTAGTCTTGGCCTTGAACAGGCTCCATTTTTACGAATGCCAGGTAAATTATTATCATGTAGATAAGTTTAAATCCAAAAGTTAGTATACATATTGCTCAGACTAGAGTAAAAGACAAATGAAGCGAAAAGAACCTTAAAGCTAATTGTTCAAATGAAAAAAGTCACATTTAGCTCAAAGCAAACCTAGAAAACGGTCAGTTATTACTTTACTAAATACTTAAAACTTTGTAACTAACTGCCTTACCGAAAAACGTTACTTAACTTTAAGCAATGCTTAACATATTTTGTCAACTTCTGGCTGACACGTAATGACACTTGGGGAAAGAAGACAGAGAACTTATGACGTTGGTTAAAGTAAAGTAACGTTTTTCGGTAACACCGTTATTGTTCTCTATGGTCAAAATAATTAGATATAGTAATCTAAGTACAATTTTACATAATTTCATATCAGATAAATATAAAACAGATACAAAAGACCTTATGAAAATTGGCTTCATATTCAAATCCAGCATGGTTAAACAGAGTAATCCTACTACTGATGAATACAAAAGGTGTCTAGTACTACCTTATACTGAAACATTTATACATGTATAATATCAGCCCCCTAGTTTCCACAGTACAAGCTTTGCTTTGTGTGAAATGTCCACCAATATTTATTTTGTTTAAATATTTACTTAAGGATTTAAATTAAATTTGTTAAATGTACTTAAGTTGAAGTCGTGGACCAGTTTTAGTCCAGAAAAATAATTAATTTTTAATTCCTGTGGGATGGTGCTATCGCGCAAGATACCTAGTACTTAGATAAGTTTAAAATTCTTACCAGGACAGGTACATATTCACAGCTAGTTTGAAGATCTTAAATATCTGAAAAATAAAAATTACTTATGTAAAACATACTTTCTTAGGCCAAGTTTAATTCGTCCAATTTGTAGGTTATAATCAGCCCTATCATTTAATATCACGTGTTAATCATAATAACACATTTCGGCTCGTGTTTGTGTCATCACTTCTCTATCTATAAGATATCTATCGATTGCTACCACAGTAATATCGGTTTCAAGAGACTTATTTACATTTATAAAAAACGTGGAGGCAGGACTAACCTTATCTTATCATGAACAAATAAGTATGCGAAGAAATGTCTTATCACGTTAAAGACCATTTCATAAATAAATCATAGAAGTTAGATCCTACATTTAGTTGACTGGTTATTCCTTTCTTTGTAAAATAGACATGCACGTGGTAAGCAGATATTTCAAATACCTACCTAACATGATATTTTTTCGGAAAGAGCCCTGTGGTATTAGCAATTAAATTTTATGTACAGTCAAACGTTTTGTAAACTTTAACGCTACTACTCACCTGAAAGAAAATCTTTAAAGTTGAGCGGAGCTTTATGCAAAACTCTCCAGCCGCCAACGTGTCGCCGAGTAGGGAAGGTGCGTATTTACGCAACCAGGTTTTTACTAGGGAAGGTGCGTATTTACGCAACCAGATTTTTACACCAGGTATTTGCTTGCAAGTATGGCGACCAGGTGCCGCCCGAAACACTTGCAAGGAGAAAAAGTATTTACTTTACGGGATTTCGCGAATGCTATTATGCTTCTTATTGTAACATGTACAATGAACATTTTCCTATGCAAGTATTTTAGTGAAAAAACTCGCTACGCAATTGTGCACCTTATTATAACTTAAATACAAATCAATTTTCTTTAACGAAAAAAATACTTTCAAGGGTTTTGACCCTGGTTTTTGGCGCTTCACTCGGGTGTCATCGTCAAATACACGGAACGAAGTAGGCAAGCAATATATATCGCGCTCGCTCAGTCATGTTTGGTGTCGTTTGGAACGTTTTGAATTTCGTGAATGCCATTATGCTTCTTATTATAACGTATATAATGAACAATATCCTATGAAAGTATTTTAGTAGAAAAACTTGTTACGCAATTGTGCACCTTATCTTAGTTAAAATACAAATCAATTTTCTTTAACGAAAAAAATACTTTGAAGGGTTTTGAGCCCTGGTTTTTGGCGCTGGTATTTTTATGTGGGCGCACTTGGAAGCCCTGGTATGAGATTTTGCAAGTATAACCCATCCCTAGTTTTTACACCAGGTATTTGCTTGCAAGTATGGCGACCAGGTGCCGCCCGAAACACTTGCAAGGAGAAAAAGTATTTACTTTACGGGATTTCGCGAATGCTATTATGCTTCTTATTGTAACATGTACAATGAACATTTTCCTATGCAAGTATTTTAGTGAAAAAACTCGCTACGCAATTGTGCACCTTATTATAACTTAAATACAAATCAATTTTCTTTAACGAAAAAAATACTTTCAAGGGTTTTGACCCTGGTTTTTGGCGCTTCACTCGGGTGTCATCGTCAAATACACGGAACGAAGTAGGCAAGCAATATATATCGCGCTCGCTCAGTCATGTTTGGTGTCGTTTGGAACGTTTTGAATTTCGTGAATGCCATTATGCTTCTTATTATAACGTATATAATGAACAATATCCTATGAAAGTATTTTAGTAGAAAAACTTGTTACGCAATTGTGCACCTTATCTTAGTTAAAATACAAATCAATTTTCTTTAACGAAAAAAATACTTTGAAGGGTTTTGAGCCCTGGTTTTTGGCGCTGGTATTTTTATGTGGGCGCACTTGGAAGCCCTGGTATGAGATTTTGCAAGTATAACCCATCCCTATCGCCGAGCCATAATGGAGTCAAATGAAAAATGAATGAAATGAAAAATGAAATAATGACGAGTGAGACAATTGAGAACGACAGATGAGATGACAGAAAATATTCAAGAAAATGGCAATTTCATGAGTGATCAAAGTTTCAAAAAATGTGGGTAACATTGACTCTAATTATTGTTTATAGTGGAAAATCTTCGACAATTTGTCAAACTTAAGTAATTAAACAATTTTTACGTATTTATCGCGTATATTGTTCGCGTGTTGTTTAATTTCAATGAGTAACAATCGCAAAAACCTTAAAAACATTAAAGTTATGAAACATTATACTAAATATAGTTAGATTATGTATATTTTTTTACCAATGCACATATTATTTCATAAAAATTTACAATCATCTAAATACGGAATGGTATAATATCAAACATCAGTTCTGAATTTAAAAGTAAGTAACATCAAATCAATGAAATACTCACCCTATTCAACAGTCCAGGATTTGTCAATAGCCGTATAGGCCACGGCCTAGGGGCGGCAGATTTCATAGGACGCCCAGTCGATTTCAGAGGATAAAAGTCAATCAAGTTCACTGGTTTTCTCATGTTTTTTTTATACTAATACGTTAAATCCCTATAAAACTCATTCTTATCGAAAATTATCAATCCTACACTCATAAAAATTTAAATCCGGCACTGGGATATAGATCTCATCCTGGTAATCGATGAGGTGTACTTCCCCCGAACTATCCTGGCGATTACCAAAAATCCTTCCTCTCCTTTAAGTTATTTGATATCCTTAATATTTTTGAGCCATATCAGTACTGTGACAAAATTAACAGCAAATTAGCATATGAATACCTACAATTTTATTAAAATTACAAAACATTTCGCGCTTGCTATGCTCGCGCCTGATTATTTCTTATTAGTTTTACCCGACTGCGTAAGAAGGAGGTTTATGTTTTTAGAATGTATGTATGTGGGTATATTTCAATATGATCGCCTACAAGCCTAAACGGCTTGACCGATTTTGATGTGCGATGTGTCCTTAGATTCGTTAGAACTCCAACGAGCTTTTTCGTAATAATTTAATAAATTGAATAATAAATTTGCAATCAATGCATACAAATGGTTGTATTTATAATTTTTGGTAGCGTAAAAGTCCTTCTTATCCTGTCGGATATTTCATTTTTGTCTATACTTATTTGGTTCATCTGGTCACAAAAACCTAGGACATGCTAACAAGATTAATGAATCAAATCACTTCAAAGATTTAATTTTAAAAACCTTCAAATTTTCGCGCTTGCTTCTCTCGCACATTTTTGCTATTTTTACATAGAAATACTGTGGGCTCACTACTAAAATATGATAAAAAGTTTCAAACATTTAAGTGATCGCTTCGCTCACGTCTAATTATATCCTATTATTTTTACCCGACTGCGTAATAAGGAGAATTATGTTTTTTGGGTAAATATATGTTTGTATCTGGGTATGTTTACTATGTTTCTATATGATCACCTAAAAGCCTAAACGAAAAAAAACGGAAGCCGTTTGGGCTCACTCATACCACATATAAAGTTTATTACTATAAAAATACTACAAAAAAATATGCACTCGCTTCGCTCACGCATATTATTAAAACTTATACCCATGGCCCATTGCTGAACCAACAAGGCTCTGTACTCTCCGCTACTCTCTTCCTGCTACATATTAATGACCTGCTGAAACCTGGTATCTTAGGGTATGCAGATGACAGCACAGTTGTGGAAAGGTACACTTCTGGTCCAAGAGCCAAAAAGGCGGAAATCGAGGCGTTGAGAGAAGATATGGTTGTGCGTATGAATATAGCTCTAAAAGCTATGTCCAACTGGGGTGACGAAAATCTCGTCAAATTCAACGCCAACAAGACTCAAGCCTGCCTTTTCTCCGCCAAAAAGAGTGAGTTTCTTTTGTCTTCCAAAATGTATTCTTATCATAGACAGACCGTCTTGAACTGCTTGGACTCGCGTTAACCCCAATAATGAACTTTAAGGGCTACCTTGAACCTAAGGCTAAACTGGCTAGTAAAAAGCTTGGCATCATTAATAAGGTTAGGCGATACTTCTCACCAGGACAACTGCTTCATCTGTATCAAGCACAGGTCCGATCGTGTATGGAGTACTGCTGCAACCTCTTTGATGGATCAGCCAAGTATCAGCTGGAAGCTTTGGAATCAGTGGATCGGCGAGTTGTGAGGTTAATCGGTGACGATAAATTAGCTGCCAAAAAGCTACTTAGTCTCGAGCACTGTCGTAAAGTAGCATGTCTGTCTATTTTCTACAGGATTCATTTCGGGGAATTTGTGCAAGAGCTTCACGACCTAATTCCACCCTCCCCATTTCACTACAGGACTAGCAGAAAGTCGGCGAATTACAACCCATTTCTCGTTTAAATGCCAAAAATCCGTACTCAGCGATTTCGATCCACATTCCTGTTGCATACTGCAGAAGAATGGAATTCGTCGCCGCCATCTCTGTTTCCTGAGACCTACAATCTTGGAATTTTCAAGGCAAGAGTGAAAAAGTATATTCTAGATCGACGAGCTCCATCCTCGGCCATACCTTCGTTTTACATCAGGCAAGTTGGTGGTCAATCTTAGATCTATAATGTATAAAAAAATATTTTTTACAGCCCAACAGGCTCTATTATTCTCGGATAGAAAAGTTATCGTAAACTTCTAACGATGTCTTTCAACAAACCACTTGTGCGCCAGTTTTCATTCCAAGATGTGTGTTTACTATTTGCGACTGCATCATGACTTGTTACATCTAATAATTCACATAATAATGTATGTACATGTGTATAATAATTAACTGAAACCACGGATATGTTCGTAGTTAAATTTAATCACAAACAAATAAAATTACGTTGACAGTTTATTCACAATATTTTTATGCATAAAAACCAAATGGAACAAGTAAAACAATATTTAAAATGGAAAGATGAATCAATATTCCGTTGTTAGGAAATAAAATTCGAACTAAAGGACATACACAGTCACAAAAACTTAAAAAAAAGACGTATGGCACTCGGAGACTGCCGCGGTAAAGCTATTGCATATTAGCTTTACGCGCGGTGTGTTAGGTTATTTTCGTTACGGAATTTCTGGACTCGGTCTCCACGCTCAAGGCCCGCGATAGAAGTTATGCAATAGCTTAAAAATGGTTGTCTGTAAAATCGGCTTACGGGCGATAATTTTAAATGATAACAATACGTCACAAGATGAACGCTTAGGCCGATCGTGCCTCTCTATCGCTTGTTCCGTGCTCTTGCTGCAAGCGAGCACGGATCAAGTGAAACGTGACAATGAGTCATGCTTTTTCGTGCGTGCAGCCGGAATTTATCGATTTATAAGACGTTATCGCGTCAAAAAGAAAAATATTCAGAAAATGGTAGAAAACTTTGAAATTTCTGTAGTATTTTATGCAGAATTTAACATATACAATTGTTTGGTGAACTTAATAGCTAATACAAATATTTATTTATTTGACTGCTTTTTTATTATGAACAAACAGGAATCTTCAAATCAGGCTACGTACAAAGTTTAACACGGGGTCAAAGTTACCCACAATAACATTGACAATAGGTGTAGTTTAGTGGTTTGCACCGGAGCGAAATCTTGCGCACCGGTGAAATTCACCGGTGATTTGCCGATCTCCGGTGATTCACCGGAGATCTCCGGAGAATATTGTTGTTGTTAGGAAATAATCAGGCGCCAGCAAGCAAGCGCGAAAATGTTTGAAACTTTTTATCTAAATTTAGTAGTGTTTTTATAGCAATATGCTTTAATTCTCGTATTAGTGAGCCCACAACATTTCTATGCAAAATTAGTAAAAATTCGCGAGCGAAGCGAGCGCGAATGTTTAGAAAGTTTTTAAATTAAATCTTGGAAGTGATTTGATTCATTGATCTTGTTAACGCAGTCAGGTAAAAATAATCAGGCGCGAGCAAAGCAAGCGCGAATATTTTTGAAACTTTTTATCAAATTTTCGTAGTATTTTTAAAATGATATGCTTTACTTCTCGTATTAGAGAGCCTACAGTATTTCTATGTTAAAATATTAAAAAAGCGCGAGCGAAACGAGCGCAAAAATTTAGGTTTTTAAAATTTAATCTTGGAAGTGATTTGATTCATTGATATTATTAGCGTGTTTTTTGTGGCCCATATGAACCAAGCAAGTATTTGTATTAAGAAGAAAAAAAAACCCAACAGGATGAGAACTATTTTTACGCTATCAAAATTATAAATACAACCATTTCAATGCATTGATTGCAAATTCATTATTCATCATAGAAATCACTTATTTATGACTAAAAAGCTTGTTGGAGTTCTAACAAATCTAACGACACCTCGCACATCAAAATTGGTCAAGCGGTGTAGGCTTGTAGGCGATCATAGAGAAATATACCCACATACATACATTCTAAATACATAACCCTCCTTCTTACGCAGTCTGGCAAAAATAATAGGAAATAACCAGGCGCGAGCGAAGCGGCCGTGAAATTTTTTGAAACATTTTATTAAATTTTGGGTATTATAACAACTTATGGAAGTCTTCGAAAAGAAAAATACGTAAAAATGAGAAATAAAAATATTGTGACTAAAAATAATGATAACTACTTCTACCCTACCCCTACCCAACTCCTAGTAGGAGTTGGGTAGGGGTAGGGTAGAAGTAGAGTAGGGGTACGGTAGGAGTAGGATAGGGGTAGGACACTATAGTAGGGGTAGTGAAACATATTTACTTACATAAGATTATTTATGAGATTCGATAATAAAAAATAGATGTACCTAATTGAAAATGAAAAATAAAACTTTATTTTAATAGATGATGGTATTCATGAAGGAAACACAACATTTCAAGAGCATCATCGCGCAGCATATTTCTTCGGTCATTGATAATATAACCTGTTGTTGAAAATACTCTCTCTGATCTAACTGAAGTTGCAGGCACAGTAAAGTATTTAAAAGCTATTTCATCTAAAGGCTTGAGATGTTTATTGAAATTCCAAAATGCTACAATGTTATCCCAGTCACGATTAATATCTGAAAAATTTGTTTCAGTGTACATCCTTAGTAAATTTATCGCCGTAGCTGATGTTTCTTTATTACAAGCATTAATCTTATTTAGAAATCCAAGCAAACTGGGACCATCAATGTCACTTGTGCTGGCCCTTCCCAATGATTCATCTGTGCTTTCAGATGTTTGCCTAACTTGCCTCACCCTTAAAATATTGTTTATTTCTGCTTTTACAGCTTCTTTTGCAGCCAATTTATTTTCTAATATTCTAAAACTGTTCCTGAAAGCGGGATGCAAAAGTGTGGAAATCCGGCAAACAGTTCGTGATTCATATTCTAG
The DNA here is from genome assembly GCA_947563715.1 of Lycia hirtaria. NCBI lineage: Eukaryota > Metazoa > Arthropoda > Insecta > Lepidoptera > Geometridae > Lycia > Lycia hirtaria. The sequence goes on from OX387378.1 coordinate 12,190,588, forward strand.
CAAACGTGCGTTCATAAAAGTTTTTAAATTCTGCGAAAACTTTACACCTACAGTTGCTGCAGCTCCCCAGCTGCTAGTTACGAGTACAAACAAGAAGATGAGTTCAGTCAGCACGCTCAACGTTGGTCTAGTCCTGATTATATGTATAATGAACCAAAGAAACCAAGTCCAAATCCGCAAAAACAGTTTTCTGATGCGGCAGTGATGACAACAGGGCCAGAGAATTACGATGTGGAAGAAATTAAGGATAACATTAGAATTTCAAATTTAATGTTTTGTAAGTTCATCTCGCATGAACTTGACCAGTATACTGGCGACGAACGTTATAACATTATGCAACAAGTTATAGAAGTCTTCAAAAAGAAGAAAACGTAAAAATGATAAATAAAAATTTATGATTAAAATTAATGATAGTAAATAGAAGGTACCTAATAAACAGAAACACATTGTTGATCATTAAATAAAATATGTCTTTTATTCTAAGACGTTTATGGTTTTATTATAGTTGTATCACCGGAGAATACCGGTTTTTCTCCGGTGTTTTTACTGATTAGTTTCACCGGTAAAACACCGGTGTTTCTCCGGAGATCCATGCTCCGGTGCAAACCACTAGTGTAGTTTTACTAAATTAATCAGACTTTAAAAAAAGATGTTTTCAATTCCTCTCAATTCTTTAACTAATACCTCGTTTACATTCAGCCCCTACCGCTACTCCTCACGCTGCCGGTAATAATTCCCAAGGTTAGAGTTAGGTTAGAGTTAGGTATAATTCCCTTGATACTGCCGCGCCGGGACAATATCGAGAGAAGTACATAAGTGTTTACATACTGCCCAGCAGGGCCGTAGCCAGGAATTCATTTCGGGGGGGGTTCAGCAATGGATATCGGGTATTTCCTTTTAACACAGTTACTTGTTTGATTCATCTGGTCCACGAAAATCTAAGACTCGCTAACACGATCAATGAATCAAATCACTTCCATGATTTAATATTAAAAACTTTTAAGAAAATCTTTTATTTTGACATGGAAGTACTGTGGGTTCATTAATACGAGAAATAAAGCATATTGCTATAAAAACACCACTAAAATTTTCGCGCTCGCGCACTATTACTATTTTGACATAAAAGTACTGTGAGTTCACAAATACGAGAAATTTAGCATATTACACTAAAAAAATTCGCGCTCTCTTCGCTCGCGCATTCGTATTATGTTGACATGGAAGTACTATGAATTTACTAATACCAGAAATAAAGCATATTACTATAAAACACCACTAAAGTTTTCGCGCTCGCTTCGCTCGCGCTTTATTACAATTTTAACAGAGAAATACCGTGGGTTCACTAATACGAGAAACAAAGCATATTACTATAAAAGTGCGCTTCGCTCGCGCATAGTTATTATCTATTTTTGTTTATATTTAGGTCATGCAAGCACTGAGTGCTCGTTAAAACGAAAAAAATATTTTTTTATTACTACCCAAACATAATAGCACATTTTGCTATGACAAACTTGGTATTCATTTGGGACATTAAAGTGCTCATTTTTTTACGCTCGCACATTATATGTAAGACATGGGACAACATGGCCGCAAACTATGCCCCCCCCCCCCCCCGCTATGAGAAGGCTATAAGCTATGTCCATTGCTGAGCCCCCCCCCCCCCGAATTGAATTCCTGGCCACGGCCCTGATTCACACAACACCCTCTAGCCCAAACTAAGCAAAGCTTGTACTATGGAACTAGATGGCTGGTAGAATACATAAATACTTTTTTTTTGTAAATATATAGGTACATATGAAACATAGATACAGAATACATAGATAACACCCAGATACAGAACAAACATCCAATCTCATCACACAAATGTTTGTCCTGGGTGGGGATCGAACCCACGACCTACAGCTTAGCAGGTAGACATAGGTATACTACCAACTGAGCCACAAGGCCAGTCAAGATTCCCTCGTGAGTGTCGAAATGTGCATTTTTTACGACATATATTCGGCTGTAACTTTTTTCTACGAATACTGAAGCAATTTGAATTTTCTTTCTGCAGCAAAAGACTATGGATCTGCGTATATGGTTTTAATTTCAACACGATACCTTCACGTGTTCCCGAGATAAAGGTCTTGATACCCGGACGGACGGACAACATAGAGATTCTATAAGGGTTCAGTTTTTTCCTTTTGAGGTACGGAACCCTAAAAATTAGCTTTTTTGTAATAAACAAGTGATTTTACAAGAATTATTCTAAGGAATGTGCATTTATAATCTTGTACGACGATTTTACGCAAATTTTCTTACTAAAAACGTGCACTCAACAGCGTATCAAGCATCAAATCGTAAGTTAGACTGCAAAAACTGCTTTTCTGCAATCGAGTAGGTACCTATTTTGTTTATCTTTTAATATAGATACTTGTATTATGTGTGTATTTACAAAAAAAGTACTGAATTATATTTATGTATTCTATACATGGAAGGATTCGTCTTTACTTCCCCGGTGTCATAAGCTACATTTTTAATAGGTTCCGTAGTAACTACGAGGAACCCTTATAAATTCGCAATGTCCTGTCATCTATTATCAGTCTGTCTGTCTGTAGTTTACAGCCGTACAGTCAGTTACAGTTGGGTCGGGGGTTAAAAAAGAATGGGTCTTACAATATCAGTTCAAGAGATCAAAATTAGTTTTCTCCGGGTTCACATGAAAGAGCGCACGACCATATATATCATTATGGATACTAAAACTTGTTACTTGAATTGTTTAGATGCCGGTTTAATATTTGAAATTATTTTTAGCTTTCCCAAAATATGGAATGTCCTTGATAGGAAGGGTGTTCCGGCGAGATTGAACGAATAACGGTTACAACTACTACAAGCAAGCATCTCTCCGGGCTCTATGAGCAAAGATGCCATGTTGCAGTTGTCCATAGACGCATGGTTATTGCTTACCATCCTGCCCCCGTATTCTGCCCCCGTATTCTGAACCCATTCGGTTTCGGAATCGATTCGATTTGTATATCTCCGTCTCTGTCGTTTCCATAGAGAATGACAGAGACGGAGATATACAAATCGAATCGATTCCGAAACCGAATGGGTTTAGAATACGGGGGCTGAACCCATTCGGTTTCGGAATCGATTCGATTTGTATATGTCCGTCTCTGTCATTTGCATAGAGAATGACTGGCCTTTTATCGCTGCAATTTTTTATTTAAAAATATTTGGGTAAAAATGGGTAAAATTTTTTTGGTTAGTAATAAAACATAGGTAATAAATAGCGCGAGCGAAGCGAGCGCGAAATTTTTTGTAATGTTTTTATAGTAATATGCTCTATTTCTCGTATTAGTGAGCCCACACTTCTACATTAAATACTTACTACAGTACTTCTAAATACAGTAGTCTTCTTAATACAGTACTTCTACATTAAATTATAAAAATGTTAAACGCGAAAATTAAAAAGGTTATTTTCGCTAAAATTATAAAGGGTTGATTCATTGATCTTGTTTGTGTGTCCTAGGTTTTTGTGGCCCAGATAAACCATACAAGTATCTGTGTTAAAAGAAAAATGAAATAACCGACTGGATAAGAACGACTTTTACGCTAGGCTTCTAGCTGTCGCTGAACATGAGTCCGGGCAGTGGCTCCACGCCCTTCCTTCTGTGAACCTCGGAACACTGCTCGACAATGGCAGCTTCCGTATTGCCATAGGTCTCCGATTGGGAGCTGCCATTGTCGAACGCCATGTGTGTCCGTGTGGAACCGGCGTCGACAGAAAAGGACTCCATGGACTTTACTGCCAACGTAGTGCAGGTAGATTTTCCCGCCATGGCTCCTTAAATGACATCTTTAAAAGGGCGCTGGCCACCATCAACATCCCCTCTATGCTAGAACCAGCAGGGATTGTTCGGGATGATGGCAAGCGCCCTGATGGCCTAACTCTCGTTCCCTGGGAGAGGGGAAGGGCTCTCGTTTGGGATGCAACTTGTGTCGATACGTTAGCCCCTTCTCATCTCAGTGGGACAGTTCAAAGGCCAGGAGCCGCGGCGGATGTCGCAGAAGGCGCCAAGCGGCGCAAATACGTATCACTTTCTAGCGATTACATTTTTGTGCCGCTCGGTGTCGAAACTTTTGGTCCATGGAGTCAATCTACAAAAAAGTTTATAAAAACAATAACACCTCGTTTAGTCGACGCCTCTGGTGAAAAGAGAGCTGGCGATTCAGCGTGGGAATGCAGCCAGCGTTCTAGGAACTCTTCCACGCGGGCATCAACACATTTTTGATTTTAAATTTTTTTTTTTTATTCAAAATTTCAGTTTTCTTTAGTTTATTTAAGTTGTATATCTATATTTTTTAAGTTAGGTTATTTTAGTTTAGTTTTATTTAAGTACCTACATATGTAATTACATTAATAATAAATGGATAACTTTTACGCTATAAAAATTATAAATATAACCATTTGAATTTATTGATTGCAAATTTATTATTTCTAATTAAATTGAAACATATGACTTTATAGAAAGTTACAAACATACCTACAAGATACGCGCTACCTTCTTGGCAGTTGGGAAACAATTTTTGCTTAGGTGATTATTTTTTTGTGAATTATTTGATTGTATTAGCAAGTTCACGGCACTTTAATAAATAATTAATACAGATAAACAAGTAGATATATTAAAAGAAAAACTAAATACCCGACGTGTAACTTACGATTTTGTTACGCTTAATATGTTGTCGATTCGCAGAACCGCTGTAAAAACTATAAATGCGCATTATTTTGAATAATTCTAGATTAGGCTTTCCGTTTAGGCTTGTAGGCGATCTTATAGAAACATACCCAGATACATACATACATTTACTCGAATGAACTTAACCCTCCTTCTTATGTGGTTGGGTAAAAATAACAGGTAATAATAAGCCGCGAGCGTAGCGAGCGCGAAATTTTTTGAAACTTTTTCATATTTTAATTGTGTTTTAATATGCTTTATTTCTCATATTAGTGAGCACACAGTAATTCTATGTTCAAGTAGTAAAAACGCGAGCGAAGTGAGCGCGAAAATTTAGAAGGTTTTTAAAATTAAATGTTGGAAATAATTTGATTCATTGATCTTGTTAGCGTGTCTTCGGTTTTGTGGCCCGGATGAACCAAACAAGTATTTATGTTAAGAGAAAAATGAAATATCCGACAGGGATAAGAAATACTTTTACGTTATCAAAAATTATAAATACAACCAATTGAATGCATTGATTGCAAATTTGTTATTCCTAATTAAAAAACATGACTTTATAGAAAATTACAATCATACGTTTTTATGACAAAGTACCGCTGTAAAAGACTATAAATGCGCATATTTAGAATAATTCTAGTGAAATCACTTATTTATTACGAAAAAGCTCGATGGAGTTCTAACGACACCTCGCACATCAGAATCGGTCAAGCCGTTTAGGCTTGTAGGCGATCATATAGAAACATACCCATATACATACATACATACACTTGAAAATCATAACCCTCCTTCTTACACAGTCGGCAAAAAAAAAATAGAAAATAGTCAGGCGCGAGCGAAGCGAGCGCGAATTTTCTCGTAACTTTTTATCAAATTTTAGGTATTCATATGCTGATTTGCTGTTAATGTTGTCACAGTACTGACATGACTGACATGGCTCAAAATACAAAGGATATTAAATAACTTTGAACGATCGGCAAAAAAATATTCGCTTAACGAACCAGCTGGTTGATTTGACCTATATTCTTGGCGGCTTGCTGTCCTTGGAAGACGCAGCTCTCAAGATTCAAAGCCTTAGCATAACATGTCAAATAAAATAATTGCTAGTCGCTCGCAACTCCCTACCGCCAAGAATACGAACGCTCAGCTAGATTCGGTAATCTTCGTCCGCTACAGCAAAAAACAGCTTTTTGAAAATTTACAAAAAATACTCATACCTACTATTAGTTCAAACAAAAATTTTTAGTATGTAAAATGTTGTTCTGTTGGCTAGGGTTCTCCTAGTACAAAAATATGATTGCCACCAACACCAAAGTTACCATGTTAAGTAGCTATTACATTTTATTTTTTTGCGTTCTATGAAAACACATTTTTGATAAGTTTAGTGCACTATTTTATAAAACACTTTTTTAAAATATCACGGTCATTAATTAAAACACTATTATTATTAACGGGATATTTACCGTGGTTCGCGTTAATTTTGAGCTCCCGATATTTCGGCACAGTTACATGCACAGACAAAGAGCAGACAAATCTGTCCAAGGCCGTAGGCAGGAGGGGTCCAAAGAAATCCTGGCCATTATCAAAAATCCTTCCAGGCTTCAATAATTTTATAAAATGCTTCAAAATGTGTCGCGCTCGCTTCGCTCGCGCTTGATTGTTTCATATTGATCTTTAATTGTATTGTATTGATAGTGCCGTGAACTTTCTAATACGAGCAAATAATTAACTAAAAATAGCCACTAACCAAAAATTTTTGCCCGTTCTTGTAGGTATGTTTGTAATTTTCTATAAAGTCATATGTTTATATTAAGGAATATTAAATTGGCAATCAATGCCTTCAAATGGTTGTATTTATAATTTTTGATAGTGTTAAAGTCGCTCTTTACCAGTCGGGTATTTCCTTTTAACACAGTTAGTTGTTTGATTCAAATGAATATTTAAAACCTTTAAAAAAAATCTTTTATTTTGACATGGCGTACTGTGGGTTCATTAATACGAGAAATAAAGCATATTACTAAAAAACACCACAAAAGTTTTCGAGCTCGTGCATTATTACTATTTTGGCATAGAAGTACTGTGAGTTCACAAATATCAGTAGCATATTACTATAAAACACTACTGAAAAAATTTCGCGTTCGCTTCGCTCGCGCATTAATATTATTTTCACATGAAAGTACTATGGGTTCACTATACGAGAAATAAAGCATATTACTATAAAAACACCACTAACATTTTCGCGCTCGCGCATTATTACTATTTTGACATATAAGTACTTTGAGTTCACAAATACGAAAATTTAGCATAATAAACTATAAAACACAACAAAAAAAAATTCGCGCTCGCTTCTCTTTCGCATTCATATTATGTTGAAATGGAAGTACTGTGGATTCACTAATATGAGAAATAAAGCATATTACTATAAAACACCACTAAAATTTTCGTGCTCGCATCATTTTCACACACGCACACATTTCACTCGCGCTTTATTACTATTTTGACAGAGAAGTACCATGGGCTCACTAATACGAGAAACAAAGCATATAACTATAAAAGCACTACTAAATTCTCGCTTCGCTCGCGCATACTTATTACCTATTTTTGTTTATATTTAGGTCATGCAAGCGCTGAGTGCTCGTTAAAACGAATATAATATATTTTATTACTACCCAAAAATAACAGAAAATTTTGCTATGACAAACTTGGTGTTCATTTGGGACATTAAAGTGCTCATTTTTTTCTTCGCTCGCTACGCTTGCACATAAGTAAGATATGGGACAACATGGCCGCAGACCCCCCCGCAATGAGAAGGCTATAAGCTATGCCCATGTCCATTGACCCCCCCCCCCCCCCCTCTATGCCCATCTCCATTTATATAATTATTTTTTTTGTACCTTAAGTCGTGAAATGTAACGAACAGACAGAAAGACAGTTACATTCGCTTTTTAATGGTATTTTGTAGGGTTCCGTAGTAACTACGAGGAACCCTTATAATTTCGACATGTTCATCTGTCTGTCTGACCGTATGTCACAGAGACTATCAGTCTATCATAAACGAAAAGCATGTTGATGTGTTCCGTGAACCGCTACAAAATACCGTAGTAAAATTTTCAAAAAATATATACAATATACATATAATTTATTTAACTTATCGTGTGGCATATCGTTGAAAAGGTTCAGTATATCCTTTTTTCTTTGTTGTTATTATTCGTGCGTTATATTTATAGTCCGCCAAAGGGGAAAAAATGTGTCACCCCCCCTGCATTTCTAAACTATAGACCCAGAAATGTATCATTAACCATAGTAGTTGACTACATTAAAAACTTTCAATGAAAACTGTTTTGAAGATTCTGTCATTACAACTTTTAGAGATAAGTATACTTAGCGATAAATATGTAAAATACTTAAGTTATCATAATACAGAGGTCATTGACCTTTTTGCAAAGTAGTCTAAACAAATTATACTCGCCAAATAGCTTTCTTTTAGATTACAGCATTAGCTACGGAACACTACTATACGTGTCTCGATACAGATACAGATACAGATACTTTATTGGTAAATAATAATAATAATGTGTTTATTAGCATACAAATAGCCATATTACAGATAGGATATTACATTATCTAGTGACAACAGGCAAGATATTATATGAATATAAAACTACATACACGAAATAATTACAATAATAATAACAAAACTGGTGAATTATGGCTGAAGATTTAAAGAGTTAGCTTCGGGCCCCAAACTAGGCAATGAAGCCTGTGCCTTGGAAGCCCAAATGTTCCAGTTCTCTTTGTAGGTAAATATAACAATTTACAAGTCAAATGAACTAATTTCTAGAATGGAAAAATAATATAGTTATTAAGGTACACTAGAGGTACTTATAAATTTATCTGCAAGATATTCTGTAATGTCATAATATGCCCTGCTTTGCAGGAATATTTTCAGTATATATTTAAATATATTGAAAGAAGCTGCGTTTCTGATGCTTTCCGGTAAATGGTTATATACCGCTTGTACCACATATATACACAGACTTAACAGATTTCGCTAGAGAGTGAGCAGGTGTTTTAAGTTTATCTTTCTGTCTAGTATTATACGTATGGGTTGCGCCTAGTCGGTCAAACTTATCCAGGTTCAGCCTTACAAAGGTGCAAACCTGATAAATATATATGGACGGTACCGTTAATATACCGAGTTCGGTAAAATATGGCTTTGCGGAAACATCCCATTTGACCCTTACGATGGTTCGGACAGCACGCTTTTGGAGTATGAATGGTCGCTCCGAGTCCGCTGCACTTCCCCACAGCTCAGTACGGTACATGAGCACAGAGTGGACTGTGGCGAAGTAGCAGCTGAGTACTGCATCTCTCGGAGCCGATACTGCTACTCGGCTGAGAGCGAAGCAGGCCTGGCTCAGTCGTGCGCATACTGCGTCTATGTGTGCATTCCACTGCGCGATCCACGTGAAAGCCAAGAAGCTTCACAGACGGAACTTGCTGCAAGGCAACGTTCCGTACCGCTACTGCCAAGGCTTGTTGCGGTCTGTTCGCGAGATTAAATCGATACTTATTATTTTGTTTGTTTACCCTTAACACCGTCATTTATTCATCATCATCATTTCAGCCCTTATCGATCCACTGACATAAGTCAACTTTGCATTACTATAAGAGATGAGCGTAACCTCTCAGTACTATATGCCGCAATATAATCACGGAAAAATATAATATATTAGAATTATATAGTACTGCGTAGATGTAGACGCAACCACAGAATAGATAAAAGTATAACACACCCGACCCACTAAAATAAGTACATAGGAGTTGGAAAGATAAATTTTACTAAAATAAACCTTAATTACCTGGCATAAAGTCCAAAATAAAAAGAGAGCTTAAAGAGTATGTACCGAGTTCGAGCGTCGGTTTTTTTCTTGGTGATGTGCTGACGTCGAAAGGTCGACGATCGATACTTGACGTGGCTAGATGGCCCCGCCAAGAGGCTACCTTATATACTTCGTGAAGTAGGTATATAGACCTTCACGGCCTCACCCATGTACTACTTATATACTATGTATGATTCTAATAACCCCTTAGACTTGTGTGGATGTATTATTTGAGAGTACATAAGCCTTCTTCATTTTAGAATGAGTATATTCTCCAAACATAATTCAATGCTCAACTGCATAACTGAAGGAAATATGTATGTCTCTAAAGTAATGATACAAATCATTACCTGATTGTAGCGAACTTATCTATTTTATATTTTAACCTATCCAAAAAGGTTTGAACAAAAACACAACATGAAATTACAATGGTCTTTTTTATTAAATAAAAAAAATACATCATTCTCAGTTCTATAAGTACAATAACAATTAATTTAGTAAACTTTTACCAAATCAACGCCTGTTGTTGATCTGAGATCAGAAATAAATATTTCATGATAGTCACTGGATAGGGGCTCCGTTGTGGGCCCGGCCAGCTGGCAGGGACACTGTTCTATGGCAGGGCTTTTGGAAAGAATACGTCTCAATTCATGCTATTTACTTATGAAATAATCTCTACTTTATTTAAATCTAAACTTATATTATCACCTAAACTATATCAATCAAAAGTAAGATGATTTATTATACAATCATAATGGAAGGTACTAACTATCATCTTTTTACAAATATTGATCAACTACAAGATTTAAATTAAATATAGCGGAAATTAAACCGCTTACATGAAATATCAGCAAATAAATTAAGGTTATTAACATCAAAACTGCTTACAGGCTCACTCATTCAATATCAAATTAACAGATACATTTGCCATAAGAAGGAATGGAAACACGCAGATCTTCTTTGTTAATTTGTGACACAGTAATCTATCACACAGCGCTCAAATCACAAAATGGTTGAAGAAGCTAAAACTTAAACCTGTCTCTTGAGATAAAGTTTTTTTTTACAATGAATTTACATCATAATGCTTCTGCTAACTTGATTAATAATAAAATATCATTCACACTTGCTCCATTATCTATTCACCGGCTATGTCCACATTTCCAACAATATTAATTAATAATGTAAACGGTACAGCCCCTGATTATTTACAAAATACTGCTCAATATTGCCGATGTGCATCATGAAGCAGAAGAGAGGCACCACGCCAGCACTTCCCTTTTATATTGTTATTTTCCCTTGGCTGTGATGGTGAGGGAGGATTTAGCGGGCTGCGGTATGATAGTGATTTCATCACTGATTTTGAGTGGCTTGAGCAGTGATTCATTCTCGGGCTTGGGAGGTACAGAGTTTCCCGGTTTGGTCTTGTCCATAACGCGCTTGGCGACGACGCTGTGCGCCGAATACACGTGGTTTTCGAACTGTTTGTACATGCCGAAAGTTGCGGTGCACACGGTGCATTTGTAAGAGAGATGCGCCGGCTTCAGCGTCATGCCGTGGTCGCGCGCCACATGGTTGAGCAGCTTCCACTGGTAGACGCGACCGCACACGGGGCAGCGTCCCGCGTCTTTACCCTTGTTGGCCGCCTCCTGCATCGAGCTCGTCACCAGCCCGTGTGAGCCCAGCAAATGCCGCTCCAGACCCTGGTCCGTGAAGAATCTGAACTGACACTTCTGGCAATTCAATGGAGGCCTGTTGTAAATCATCTTGGGATGAATTTTGACTTTGTGAATCCATTGCATGTGGTTCCTCAATTGCTCCAAATCTTTGATGTAGCCATCACAAATTTCGCATATAACAAATGTAGCTTTAGAATTTTGCATGGCTTGCGAGGACGAGGGCTGTGGCGCTCGAGGCAAGGGAGTTATGGAAATCTTAGGCGTAGCAGAAGTGTTGTTAGGCCCTTGGTTATTTTGAGCTATGGGATAATTGGAGATGGTGGTTCCGGGAGGAGTATTGTGCATGATCATGAGACCGCTGCGTATGATCGGCACGCCGGCGACGGGCGCGGACCGCGGCTGTGTCGACATGGGCGGCCGGCCGCGCGGCCTGCCCAGCACTGGCATGTTGGGTATGCTTATATTACTCATGTGCAATGGTGGTCGACCCATGTTGTTTATATTCAGTTGTGGCCTGTTGAAGTTCTGTGGATAGCTGCCCGGCATGTTATTACGCGCACGCGTTAACTTTGGTATTTTCGCTGGAGGTTCCCATTCCAGTGGAGGAGCTAGATTGAGGTCAGGTTTAAATTTCTTGGCGCAGGCGATCAGATGCCGCGCCAATTTCGTCTTACTGTTATCTTCAAAGTGGCAATTAGCACACTGTTGATAGGCAGGAGCTCTTTCCAGCCTCCCTCTAATATTATGTTCTGCTTCCATGTGAAACAGGATGTCATGAGGACTACGGATTTCAAAAGCACATGTGTTGCACTTATATATATTGTTACGCATATGTGGTGCTTCTAAATGGTGAGCCATAACTAACATCGACTCAGTCTTAAAACTACAAAATTCACATCTCTTCTGAGGAAGAGCAAGAGGTGCATTGGTTTTCTTACTGAATTCTAAGTTTTGAGTGAGTGATGCTATAGCAGATTCGGTAGCTTTTGTGCTACGTCCAGATTTCTTTTCTTTGTATAGCTTTCGATTTTGTTGTTTCAACAAATCTGTCTGTACAAACTCCTGCACCAAATTCAAACCAATGTTAATGAAAAATTGCCCAAGTGAGCAATCAAAATAGCTATCAGTTTTGCCTCCACTGAGACTTTTGGCTATCATACCTATGGGGTCCTGGTAGTCGTCGACCTTGTCCTTGATAATAACCTCACCTTCATCACTCATAGCTTCATCAGAGTCTATAGATTCTCCTTCCCAGGAATCATCATCTTCTTCTGTTCTTTGTTTCCGACGCTCTTTTTTCTCTGCTTTCTTCTCCTTTGCTGCTTCAGCAGCACGTCGCTCTTCCTCCTCTTCTTCCTCAACTGGTTCACCATTATCAATCCTCTCTTGACGCTCCTTCTCTTTTTTAACTTTTTCTACTTTTTCTTTCTCTGATTTCTCCTGTTCTTCCTTCAATTTGATCTCTTCCAATTCCTTGCCTAACTTATCAACAAATTCTCTAAAAGGTTTCACAGAAGGCTTCTCATAGACATAAGGAACTATGAAGGAAGGTGCTTCAACTACAAACATGTCATCTGTCAGAGATGGTAATATATTTGGTTGTGGTGCAGGAGCAGCCTGGGTTGCAGCTGATTTGCAGGAAACTGGAGTAATAGTGGTACCTCGAGCCGCAATACTTTGACACAAATTTTGGGCATCCAATGAACTGGTTGTAGATGCCTTACTTGTCATAGCTTGCTGTGTCTTCCCTGACAAAATTGAATTTGTATCAATGATAACAACAGTAGGTTCTTTTTGTTCACCATTTGTGTTAGTTTGTTTAGATGCTAGGTCTGCTAAGCTTCTTGTATCACTAACTATTATTGGTTTAATTTTATTCTGATTTTGGTTTAGTGGATCTTCCATGGTAACTTCTTCTATGTCAGATTCATCATTGACTTCCATCAAACCTCCATTTTCAAGCTCTGGAGGTTTCTTTTCTTCAACATTTTTATTGCTATGCTGGGATGCTTCTGAACTCCCATTACTACTCGAACTTGAACTCGATGATTCATCATCATTAGTCACTATCTCACCTTCTTCTTCTTCATCACTTGTAATTTCATGAACCTCAGGGCTGAGAGGAGCACCATTTTGGTTTGGAGGCTCATTGATTTCAATTTCTGAGTCACTACTATCATCCTTTGGATGGCTTCCCTGCGATGACTCATCATCCCCTTCTGTGCGTTCATCTGTGGAGCCAGTAAATTGACAATTTTGAGAATATATAGTAAACAAGCAATAAAATAGTCATGACAACCTCAACACATAATACTGATTTCTGGAAACAGTTATGACTCATAAAATGTATTACTAAATCTATTTACATCAGACATAGGTCTTGTTATATTGTGACCTACCTAGGTGGGTAAGGGCAGGTCAAATTACAAGTGAATACTAGATACTTTACAAAACTAACAATCAGCTGATGAGCACTAAACTATTGAAATACGCATGTTTGAATAGACCACTGGTGAAATCCTGACAGAAGATTGACTTAGATTGTTACTTCAAGCGTTCGCAAGTTGCGAAAACGCCTGGAACTCCAGCGAAAACCAGATAATCATCGTAACCTAGACACATGATTTCGAATCATTTTATCGAAGATTAACTATAGTAAACAGTATATTTATGAATTGGTCTGTAAAAAATAATATTAGCAACTATCAGGTAGCGTCATTAGATCATGTGGAGTGAGGACCGCCATATGGGATTCCATGGCATTTCTCCGAAAACACTACTTCATCAGGTTTGATGGTCAACAAGTTGTTATTACGTCAAATTTATGCGGACAAACGTGAAATAAGAGTGGATACATACCAGTAGCTGTAGAAATCGACATTTTCTTTAGATTTTCCAACCGAAAACTAGAAAATAGCACAATAGCACAGTAGCGGAAACCAAACCAAATCAAGCTGTCATTTTGAAAGGTTTTTAATATGTCACGTTCCGATTTTCATAGAAAACTGTTGGTGAATATAATAAATTATCCAGTTTCACCACTTTAACATGAATCCTATAGTTTCTTTCTATTCGTTTATTCACAATAATTCAGGAATTATCTTATTTAATTCATCTGCGTGCCTAAATCAGACTATATATTTGAGCAAACAAAATGGCGGCGAACGTGCATTGAAAAAAACCTTTTCATATAAAAATGGTGGGAAAGAGAGGGATAGCGGAGGGGGAAGGACGCGATATTCCATTTGGAAAAAATGGAATAAAAGAGGCGGGTAATTTAAATAGTCGCGGTTTGTTATATTTTTTTTCAAAAGGTACATGGAACACCCACCAATAAGTTAATTTGTGAAAAAAAATATAATAAAAAATTAAAAATACTTGACTTATGTACCTACCAAAATATTAACATAGTTTTGTCTAATATGTTCCTTACATTTAAAATGGTTGGAGCAAATAAGAACACAGTTTCAAAACAGTAATACAAAATTTATTAAGAATACTTCACATTAAGTAAATAAATAGGTAATTATTTATTCACACACAAATTCTTACATCTCACACTAATACAATCTTATTGATTTTATGAATATCTTGATTTTTTAACAGATTAAAGTAAATTGACAATAAATAAGCTATTTATATCATTATTTTATATATTTATTACGATTTCTGTCTATTCAGCTTGTATAAAAGTAATCAATAAAAAATGAAAATCAATGAAAATTGATTCCTAAATTTTTATTCATCACGTTCTTCAATGTTTTCAGAATCCTCAAACGGATCTATAACTGGCCCGTCTTCTGGTTTTCTAATAACCCCCATTTCTTCTGCTGCATCTAAACATTTTTGAGCATATTCTTTTGTTCTACCAAATTCTGGATCTTCTAATTTTGTTAAAGCCATCAAAATCTCCATAACATCAGTTTCAAATATTTTTGCAGCAATATCTTTGTCACCTTTGACAATATTGTACAACATGTAGGAACCTCTGAACTGAATTTCTTTATCGGGGTTTGCAAGCAAACATCTCAAAGTCTCAAGCCATGGTTGACAGTCCAAAAGTTTTCGACAGCAGATTTTACTGACCGAGGTCAATACACAGAGAGCACCAGCTGCAGCCATGACTGTATCAACATCTTCCTCTTGACATAGTAGATATAGGAACTTAGTCTTGTCATTATTTCCTTCATAAGTTTTAATAACTTCATCTGATTGAACGAAATTACAAATACACTGTGTCGATGCTCGCAACAGCATTTGGTGATCTTCATATAAATAATGCTCAATTTTGGCAAGGCCGCCTTCTTTCAAAATCCTGTTCCTTGTAGTTTCATTCATTCCAGCCAGGTTACAGAGAGCCATGAGTGCTTCAAAGTTCTCTAATGCTGTGCAGTCAGGATGCAACAAGGCTAGCAATGGTCTTACTACTTCCAAGTTTCTCTGTCCAGGAAATGCTACTTCAGGATTTATGGTTATGCCAATTCTAGCCAATGCTTGAGCAGCTTGCTTCTTGCCTTTGTCAGTACCTTCCAAGGACATAGGTATCAACACTTTAGCTCCTCCCTGCTGAACGACAATTCCTCTCAGCTCTTGAAGGCTGCAAATGGCATTAAAGACTCTCGCAATTAATTCTCTCGAGTTGTGACTTTCAGTTTTTGATAAAGCAACTAAACCTGAAGTAACTCCAACTTTAGCCAAAACTGTGATCCTCTTGTTGATAAAATCTGGATCGTCCAGCTCATGTTGTTCTGGGATATGATGTTTAGCAAATTTTGCCAATTCCAACATCTCTGGCATCACTTCTTGCTTCTCATATGCATTACAGAGATTTACCAAAGTGGTGACCACACCATACAAGCAAGATTGGTCGCCACTCTTTGCAAGTTCAATGAGGGCTTGAAGGGCAGGTTTGTCATCAACCAATTTTTCTTTTACATCTGCATCTAATGTTAAATAAGATAGACCTTCAGCAGCCCACTTCCTCACATCATTGTCTTTGGCTGGGTTCACCAGAAACTTCCTGCATGCCTCAGCTAACTTAGTAGTAGATCCATCAGCAAATGGTCGAATAGATGCATCATCTCCTCCAAAGCTGCCCAGCTTGCATAGACCAACCAATGCTCGCACACGTACATTATCATTTTTGCTTGTATACAATTTCTTTAAGATATCTACACCCTTGCTAATAATTGTTCTGGCTTTGTCTTTCTTAGAAGCAGCGGCAACTAAGCATTCACATGCCACCTTCTGTTGCAAAATATCATCAGTCTGAGCCATGACCAGAATCATCTCAATGATACCTTCTTTAGATATCACATAATTGCCAACATCTAGGGGTCCTCTGAGCAGGGAAGTGATGGCAACGGTGACTCTGACTTTGGATTCAAGATCAGGGGTCAACAATTTATCTTTAATGAATTCATCAACTTCATTGTTGAACTTTTCTCTTGCTTCATCATAGTACATGTTTTCATAAATTCTTGCAAGACAAGCCGCTGCGATAGTACTTGAAGATGGGGTAATGTTCATTGCAGACTCATACTTGTACTCCTCGAGTTCACTGCAAACTTCAAGCAGACGCTGAAGTCCCTTTATCTCCACAAATCTCTCCGCCCAGTTGATCATGTTGTAATGGCAGTTCCTCATGATCAGCTCAATGATCGCATCTCTAGCATGGCCTGTAATCACTCTATTAGTGATGGAGTAAGTCAGGCAAGTCAGTAAAGTGTCCAGCTCAGTCTTATATTCTTCACATAGTTTAGGGTCAGGTTTTGTTTCCTTTTTGTTATCCATGCCTGAGAAAGTGTTCAGTATGATTTGCAGACAATATTGTGCAGCACTGACACGCTCTATATTGTCACTGTCAATTATTTCTAGCACCCAAGGTACACCAACAACTTTCATCACTTCTTTAGTTCTTTGAATACTTCTCTTGCACAGCTGACTGATGACACGCACTGCATTTACAAATATATCAGGATTCTTCTCAACTTTTAATAGCTGCTGAATTTTTTGTACTACTCCATTTTTTATCATTATATCTGCACCTGCTGTTTCCTTAGCTAGCACAATAAGGTTGCCCATAGCTTTTTCGCGTTTTTCAATATCTTCACCAAGTCCAAATGCTAATTTGAACATTTGTTCTACTTTGTTGCTTGTTTGCGCATTCTGCCGGGCCCTTTCTTGTACGACAGCATGCAGCCTCGCTAGAACTGGCTGCACCGCTTTGTTTGTTGGTTCTACAGTGAATATCGCTTTAGCATCCCTGTAAGCTTCCTCGAATCGTTCTAGATTCTCTAAGGCTTGAGATCGTCTGAACAATGCTTTTGGGTCTTCCGGAATAATTCGTAAGGCTTCATCGCAGTCTTTTATGGCTTTGTCGTTATCTTTGATCTTCAGATAACAGGCTGCTCGATTTTTAAGGTAAGTCGCAAGGTCCCGGCTGTCTTTCTCAGCAAGGCTGACTGCCTTAGTGTAATAGGTTATCGCTTCTTCATACTTTTCACATTTAAAAGCTTCATTACCCTTGTTCTTGAAGTTCTCTGCTTCTTCGTTATGAACACCCATTGTTTCCGTTTGTAACAAATACTCAAATGATAGCAGTTGCTTTCAGAGTGCTCCCTGCGAATTAAGAATTAAAGATTGTTCTGGTAAAATCTCGTGGTCTTACATTCTACTTCCCAAATAAATGCACCAAAATAGAAATTTATTTTTATTCACTGCAAAGTGATATGTACGAGGTGCGTTCAGAAACAATTTTTTTAAGTTAAAGAGTGATGGTGATATGTGACAATATTACTATGTTGATACATTTTCATGTTATAATTTATTGTTTTCGTTTTATTTATCTGATTTATATATAAAAAAACGAAATATATGTCTTTAAATAATTATATTCTAGTTTTTAAAGATCTTTCAACGTCAACATCAGTTTCTCTTTTCAACTTCAACTTTTTGTTTTTATGGCTTTTACGAAGGTGTCAGTTTCTCTTTTATTTTAAAACCACTTTTAAAACGCACTTGCGGCATTTGACTTTGATAGCGAAATAATTTTGATATTGACATCATTGTTGTTTTGTTTTTAAATTGGATTTGAACCCGCTTAAAGCCATTAATTTGCCAGTATCAAGTATTAAGATTTCTTCTAGTTCATTGAATAAAACAAGTTAAATGTTCTAGTCACAATCTAAGTCACGTATAATTTTCAAATTCGAGTCCTGCTTCAGTAAAGCGGTGGCGACTTTACTAGAAGCTTCTATGGAGTTATGTCGATAACGTAAAATGACACGTTTCACTGCTTCATTTAACTTGCCCACACTTACGTACTTGATCATGAATAAAACACCTCAATTTTTATCGCATTATTATTCAAATTGTTAGGATAGGAAAATAAAACAAAGCAACAACATGTTTCGATGACGTTCCCGCCAAACTCCAGCACGGTCGTTGAGTGTATATTTTATCGTTTTTTTCTATTTCGTTCATTTCATAGTTCATTCTGTACTCTGTAATCGTCGTCGTTCATTCATTTCTAGATTTTATAGATTGCTGGTAGATCCTCGTGCATTTTTCATCAATAGAAAGTGAAAAGAAACCATTGAAATGGCTGCAATTAGTCTATTAAACCCTAAAGCTGAATTTGCCAGAGCCGCACAAGCTTTGGCGGTTAATATATCTGCTGCAAAAGGTATTCAAGATGTAATGAAAACTAACCTCGGTCCAAAAGGAACAATGAAAATGTATGTATTTTCCTTCTACAAGTCCTATTCTTGACATTTTCTACTTAGAAACTGAAAATTTAAACTGAATTAAGTCTATTACGTATAATGTTTCCGGTTAGCATTGCCCATGCAAAGTGATATGCGCAAAGAAAAAGTCATATGACCGGCGGCTTTCATGCCCCAGATGGTTCACTCCATTAAATTGCTTTAACCATACTACTCTCTTCTGTCCACCTTCTGGCTGGTCTTCCTACGCTGCGCTTGCCAGTGCAGGAAGACGCTGTATGCAGGCCGCTTCCAACCGGTCTTTTTGGAAATCCATGGGGGAGGCCTTTGTCCAGCAGTGGACTTCATGTGGCCGAGATGATGATGATGATGATACCACTCCCAAACTTTAGGTTAGTGTCTGGAGCAGGTGACATCAAGATCACCAAGGATGGCAATGTGCTCCTACACGAGATGCAGATTCAGCATCCAACAGCATCCCTTATTGCTCGTGCCTCAACTGCCCAGGATGATGCTACTGGAGATGGCACCACCTCTACCGTTCTACTCATCGGAGAACTGCTGAAACAGGCTGATATCTACATCAGTGAAGGTATAAAACAGAACTTAGAGCTGTGTAAATGGAGTTGCTTATACCACTCGTGCAATACCGTATGTTTGAAGATATAAATTGATTTAATAACAAGTCTCTGCATAAAAAATCTCAACAACAAAATTCACATCTATCATCATTCCATTTTAATTCAGATACATTTTAATACATAAAAATCAATTTCTCTTTGCTTGAATTAAAATGAAGTTTGAAAGATTCCATGTTTTAAATGTGCAATAATGGTATTATTAAATTTATATAGTATATTATTAATTATATTTATATCAATTTATGGGTCTAGCCTGGATCTTTGTACCTTAGTATAATTATGTATTCTAGCAAATAAATGACTTGATTTAATTTGATTTGAAAAGCAATCAGTGGGGCCGGAACTAACACTGTGAGGCCTTTTTACAAATGTATAGTAAAAAAAAAAAGATTGGGTATTTGGATAGACTATGGATGAATCATGGGCGTATATAAGGGGGGGGGGGGGTCCAGGGGGCCGGACCCCCCCCCCCCCCCATGGCATTGGCCAAAACAAAAAAAAAAGTTCTGTCAAAATTCCGGAATAGGTATCGCGGATGGCACGCATGTTACAAAATATACCTATATGTATAAAAACCTGATGTGCGGTAATGTGTGTGCATAACTACAGGTTAGCTAAAGAGATGCAGTATGACCCATGTTCGTCTTTCGCCCGCGCATACTACAAACGCGTATATCAAATGGAAACTATATATTTATACCCGATTGCGTAAGAAGGAGGGTAATGTTTTGAGAGTGTATGTATGTGTGCGGGTATGTATGTATGTTTCTATATGACAGCCTGAACGGCTTGACGGATTTTGATGTGCGAGGTTGATGTGTCATTACAGTCGTCTTCGTTTCCAAAGTGTCATAAGTACGCTATATTTTTTGTAATCATAATACATCTCTTTCAAAAATAAAAATAAAAGTTTTTTCGTAATCACTAACGCACTATTTCGTAATAAACAAGTGTTTATTTAGAATTATTCTAAAGAATGCGCGTTTATAATCTTTTACAGCAATTTACGCATACTTTCTCACAAAAAACGTACACTCAACAGCGTATTAAAAGTATGGAAATCGTAAGTTAGACTGCAATAAACGGCTTTTCTGCTGTCGGTTTTTTTTTATTTTTTTTTATATACATACTTTTTAAGAAACCCTATCTCCATCTCTGTCATATCTATACAAATTGAGAGAGATGGAGATATAGTTTCCAGGCCGATTCCGAATCCGACAAGTTGTGAACAAGGCCTTAGGGGTTCAACCTACCATCCCCCAAAATATCCTGGCAATTATGAAAAATCCTTGCTCTTTTTAAAGTTTACTTAATTTGCTTCAATATTTTTCGCGCGCCAAAGCGAAGCGATCGCTCGCGCATGCCCATATTTTTGAAGATATTAAACGACTGAATGAACTTATAAAGATCTTCGTTCGTAAAACTAGAAAGTAACATTACTAAATATCAGGCGAGTTGGAGATCAGTCGTAGATCTATCTTACGTAAAAAAAATCACAAATATTCCATGAAAAAAATCAATTCGTTCCAAGCCAATTTTATATAAAAAAAATATTTTTGCGTTAATAATTTCGAAAAGATCGAACAAGACTTAAAGTGCCGTGCTTTTTGAAATCAATGCATTCAAATGGTTATATTTATATTTTTTGATAGCGTAAGTCAGTCTTACTCATCCAGTCGGATATTTCATTTTTTTAAACACTGTTATGCTTGTACTGTTATACTTGCGCTCGCTTCGCTCGCGCATTGTTAGGTACAATTTTGTCATGGAAATACTGCGGGCTTATTAGTACGATAAATAAATCATATAACTATAAAAACACTACTAAAATGTTCGCGCTCGCTTCGCTTATCGCGTATGCTTATTATCTATGTTTTTGTTTACTTGAGTCATGCAAATGCTGAGCGCTCGTTAAAACGGGCGAAGTCATAGGTTTCCTCTAGTTTAATATGAATTAATATTGTTCCGACGTTACTTTTACACTTTATTTACAGTTATACGTTTGTCCGTAATTTAATTTTCGTGTATTTAAATGCTTATAACTTACAATAAAGATTATAATTATAATTGTATAAGCATTGACGTTTAGAAACTAGTACTCGTCTGCGTATAGTCTGCGTATAGTCTGCGCAAATAAAGAGGCAAATAGTAGTATATTTTATAAATTTTTGTGGCCGACGTGACCCTTACAAATCATGCATTTGCCAGTAGTTTGTAAAACAATTAATCTAGAAAAATGGTTATAAAGCTAAATTCCCTAATTTAAATGTGAATAAAAAAATATCTAGATAAATTATTGATTATTTCACTCATTTATTTTTAAACTTAATTTAATTTTTTTGACAATATAAATATAAACTAATGATTATTATTATTAGTCAACTTTTTCTTCAATTTGTTACAAAATACCCAACTGCAGAAATGCAGAATTTGGAGTCTAACTTATGACTTTGTCACACTTAATACGTTTTTTTGTGAGAAAGTATGCGTAAAATCTCTGTAAAATATTGTACATGCGTATTCTTTACAATATTTCTAGTAAAATTATTTAGGATGACCAAGCTTTGCTTGGTTCAATTGATTTTCTTGGTCTAACCTCAAACCGAACATTCATTGGCTTCATCATCAGCTTATTTTAGTCCACTGCTGGACATAGGCCTCTCCCATTGAATGCCATTCAGCACGATCCTCAGCTTTCTGCTTCCAGCCACTGCCAGCTGCTTTCCGTATATCGTCACTCCATCGTGTCTCAGGGCGACCTACACTACGTTTGTCAAATGTATTTCAAAACACCAGTACATTTATTTAAATAACAATATACTTGGTTGTCTTTTATGTTGTCACAAATCTTATTTTTACTAGACTAAACGTACGACTTCGACATACAAACAAACATACACTCAAAAACATAACCCTCCTTCTTACACAGTCTGGTAAACATTTTTAACTCTTATGAGTTTTTATCACTTATTTCAGGTTTGCATCCAAGGATTCTGACAGAGGGTTATGATGTGGCTCGCAATAAGGCCCTAGAAATCCTTGAGTCAATGAAGATCCCTATTGAGATTAAGCGGGAGAATCTCCTAGATGTAGCCCGAACATCTCTTAAGACTAAGGTAAAATACAACTTTATTTATTTGATGATAGGGAAGCAGCAACAATTATATCTAGTTCACAGTGCATACTCTGCCAAAATATTAAGAACTCAACAGAAATCACAACCATGATAAATATGTCCTATAAATAGTTACGTAATAATATCAGTTCTGAAGGCACCACTACACTAATTATTATTAAGATTCCTAAAATTTCTGACATCAGGCGAGTTGGCGGTCAAGCGCAAATCTATTTCTACATAAAAAAAAAAACAATCTAAATTCTCCTACAATTATTGTTCCTTATTTGAATGTAGGCCTTCAGAGTTACCCCCCAATGTATGTTTTGCAAAAATCAAAAAAAAAAAGTTACATAGTTATATTAGCTGAACCTTTGTGGTAAATAATTTTGTTTGTCTTGAACACCCACGTAATTTAAATTAAACATAACATTACTTGATATGCAGGTCCACAAGAACCTAGCGGACGTCCTGACGGACGCTTGCGTGGATGGCATACTCGCCATCCGCACTGATGAGAAACCTGTAGACCTGCACATGGTGGAGATCATGGAGATGCAGCACAAGACTGCCACGGAGACCACACTCATTAAAGGTTAAACCACACCAAATCATTACTCAGATATTATAGCTTAGTTATTCAAAATCAATATGTATTTCAGGGGTATGCCAGCGAGTTATGGAGCTTTATTTTGGATTATTGTTATTAATTATCAGAATTTCAGATCGTATTAGAAAAAGTAAACTGCGCTCCAAAACACGTTGATGTTTGTAATAGAACTGCCGAACTGAAGTAGAACTGGGCAGGCCATGTTTGCCCTATGTAAGATGATTTGTAGGCTAAGTTCACTACACAGTTAGTTCCACAAGTCGTCAGGCCACCTGGTAGGCCCAGAAGGAGATGGCGGGATGAACTGGACTCCTATTGCAAGAATTGGACTCAAAAATCATTGTAATCAGAAGAATGGAAGGAGGATAGGGAGGTCTTTGCCCAGCTGTGTGACTGAACAGGCTCTAAAAACATGTATTTCATTTAGTTTCATTTCATTGAGACTGCAATTTTTGATAGGCATTTTTCCATACAAAAGAAGAAAACTTCCATCCTGGGCCTTGATTCCATATGACCATCAGCCACATGTAAATATGACGAGGATGCATTGACAACGAAAACTGAAGACTAACAACGAAGACTAAGCTTAATACACTAGTATTTCGTAATTTTCATTGTTTATGCAATCACATCAATTTCATGTAATGCTCCCAAAAAATATCTGATTGAATATATCTGATGAAAAAAGAATCACTGAGATTCTTAAAAGAAAAATAAAATACATTTAACTTTAAGTAGGTACATTCATTCACACAGACTCACAGAAACTCAAACACACTGACAGTATTTCCTTCCATCCATCCGCAAACAAGTCACAGTGCTGGTTTGAATCCAAGAGCGCATTGAGTGTACTAAGAATACGAGGGAGAGGCGAGTTAGCATGCGCCACGGTGCGATGGCTAACTTCGGCAAAAAATTTGTGTTACATATAATAGACAAGTGCATGTTTAACATTTCTCAATTACGAAATTAAAAATTAATGGTTAATTAATTTTGAAATAAATAATACATTTTTGTATTAATTTTGTAATTTAAAATTCAAATTCCATTTATTTCGACCATAAATCATAGCATTACAAATTACAAATAAAGCTATTACAAGTTATTAAATATTATTATAAAGTTATTAAATTACATTCAATAAAATAAAATAAAATCAAATTGAATCAAATAAAATCAAAATTAAATAATTATTTAATGTTATAATGTAAATGTTATAATATTGTTTTGTATACGAATACATGAATTTAAAAAAATACATATCTCTGTTTAACAGGAATTGTAATGGACCACGGCCCCCGTCACCCGGACATGCCGAAGCGCGTCGAGAATGCGTACATCCTGACGTGTAACGTCTCGCTTGAGTATGAGAAGACTGAGGTCAACTCCGGCTTCTTCTATAAGTCGGCCGAGGACAGGGAGAAGCTGGTCGCTGCTGAGAGGGAGTTCATCGACATCAGGGTCAGGAAGGTACAAAACTAGAATGGTTATACATAAAAATATTAGCTAACTCAAACCACAGGGAAGTTATTCAAGAAATGGAGAACGACATCGAGGTAGACCATCAGTTGACATTTTTATATATATATATATATGTATTTAATTAATTATTGATTATAAAATTGACATAAATATTTTAAAATCTTTTTTATAAACATAACTGTAATTTTTTAATAATTAGACATTATTATTATTATTTTCTTTAATTATCAAATCATGATCAATGGTCATACAATATTGGAAACATGTCAGTTGCCAATGGATGAGGCTTGCACAGGACCGGAAAGGATGGCGTAAACGAGATGAGGCCTATACCAAGTAATGGGTGGATTCTAGCAAATAGATAGATAGAAACTACAGATTATTTCCTAAATGTGTAATACTTTTTCCAGTGGCATGTGGTTTTTGTTTTGTCACCTGGAACTTCATACAATTTAGCTTATGAATTTCTGGGTATTTTCTGCCCTTCAACTATATTACACTAATCCAACTAATATTATAAAAGCTAGTTTGTGTGTTTGTTACTTCTTCACACTCAAACGGCTAATTCGATTTTAATGAAATTTGATATGGAGGCAGCAGACACCCTGGTTAAACACATAGGTTACTTTTTATCCCGAAAATAAAATCTCCTGTGATATGATTTATGTAAAACAGCGGGGCGCAGCTAGTACCTACTTATATAAAAGTGAGGCGTAAAAGTTTAGCACCTGTCGCGGTATAATTTAATTTTAAATGGACGGTTTTGTGAATGGGCCAAGACTAGTCAACTATTTGTTTTACTCTAAAAAAAAATACAACTCTTGCAATGTTATTATCCACAGATCATCGCCCTAAAGAAGAAGCTTTGCGACGGCACCGATAAGAAATTCGTAGTGATAAACCAGAAGGGCATCGACCCGATGTCCCTGGACGCTTTCGCCAAGGAAGGCATCATGGCGCTGAGGAGAGCCAAGCGGCGCAACATGGAGCGACTGGCGCTCGCGTGCGGCGGCATCGCCATGAACTCCGTCGAAGAACTTACTCCAGATTGCCTCGGATACGCCGGTCTCGTCTACGAACACATTCTCGGCGAAGACAAGTACACATTCGTGGAGCAATGCAAGAACCCCCTGTCGGTGACTATCCTGATCAAAGGCCCCAACAAGCACACCCTCATTCAGATCAAAGACGCCGTTCGCGACGGTCTCCGAGCGATCAACAACGCGATCGAAGACAAGTGCGTGATCCCCGGTGCGGGCGCATTCGAGATCAAAGCTAACGGCGAACTTCTCAAATTCAAGGACACCGTCAAGGGGAAAGCTCGGCTTGGAATTCAAGCGTACGCCGAAGCTCTGCTCGTTATCCCGAAGGTCCTCGCTGTCAACTCTGGTTACGACGCTCAGGATACGATAGTGAAACTACAAGAGGAGGCGCGTTTGAGCCCTGACCCTGTGGGCTTGGACTTGAGCACCGGTGAAGCGATCAAACCTGCAGATGTAGGAATTTACGACAACTATATTGTGAAGAAACAAATCCTCAATTCTTGCTCCGTGATTGCGAGCAACCTTCTCCTTGTTGACGAGATTATGAGAGCTGGAATGAGCAGCCTCAAGGGATAGGAACTTAAGTTCGTTAATGAAATCTTTGGGGCCTTACACTGCTTTTAAATTTATCTTTTGCAAGTATTAGTGGTAATACAATTTTATTTTTGCATTTAATTAAATAGTTACTTTCTTTTAACCTTTCAGAATGGTTTATGTATTCTAATATTGATATGATTGTGCTTTACTTTCAAGTTTAACACTAATGATATTAAATAAAATAAAATTAATTACGATAAAAGGTGAATTTTAATTAAACAACCGTTTCATTGTTTTGATTTATTGAGGACAATATAGATTTATACAATTAGGTACTTACATAATAATATTATCCTTTTTTATTTTGTTTCTCTTTATATTGCGTTATAAACTGGCGCCCAACCACTTGTATACAGTGCGGCGTTGACATAATAATACAAAGACGGCGCTCACTGTCCACGCCCAGGCCGGATAACGGTGTCGTAAAAATGGGGCCAGTCCCGTATTAAGTGTAAGGAGAACATAATTATATTAAAATTTTAATGTATATGTACGACATCTTTACGATTTTGTTATGGAATTTGTCTTGAGTCGTCGTTCGATAAATTTCGCTATTCTACTATTTCTCGCATTTTAACTAAGAAATTAATCAGTAATATCGAACTCTTAAATAGTTTATGATAATATTAGAGTATAGTATTTCGAGACATGCGAGTTATCTCTCTGTCATTAGCATTTGAATTTAAAAAATCCATGATATCTGCAATGATTTCTATTATAATGTAATAATTCTATTTTATTTCTGTTTAATTTAAGAAACAATATAATTAATGCATTTTTTAAATTAAACTGGAGACTAGGACTTGCCATGGCGAGATAACTCTCATTTAACAGAATATCATACATACCTCTTATTTTATTTTTGCATTTAATTAAATAGTTACTTTCTTTTAACCTTTCAGAATGGTTTATGTATTCTAATATTGATATGATTGTGCTTTACTTTCAAGTTTAACACTAATGATATTAAATAAAATAAAATTAATTACGATAAAAGGTGAATTTTAATTAAACAACCGTTTCATTGTTTTGATTTATTGAGGACAATATAGATTTATACAATTAGGTACTTACATAATAATATTATCCTTTTTTATTTTGTTTCTCTTTATATTGCGTTATAAACTGGCGCCCAACCACTTGTATACAGTGCGGCGTTGACATAATAATACAAAGACGGCGCTCACTGTCCACGCCCAGGCCGGATAACGGTGTCGTAAAAATGGGGCCAGTCCCGTATTAAGTGTAAGGAGAACATAATTATATTAAAATTTTAATGTATATGTACGACATCTTTACGATTTTGTTATGGAATTTGTCTTGAGTCGTCGTTCGATAAATTTCGCTATTCTACTATTTCTCGCATTTTAACTAAGAAATTAATCAGTAATATCGAACTCTTAAATAGTTTATGATAATATTAGAGTATAGTATTTCGAGACATGCGAGTTATCTCTCTGTCATTAGCATTTGAATTTAAAAAATCCATGATATCTGCAATGATTTCTATTATAATGTAATAATTCTATTTTATTTCTGTTTAATTTAAGAAACAATATAATTAATGCATTTTTTAAATTAAACTGGAGACTAGGACTTGCCATGGCGAGATAACTCTCATTTAACAGAATATCATACATACCTCTCCAAAGAGTTTGCTTATAATGTAGTACCATTAATATAGACAACGGTTGTCTACTGATTAATTTATCAGTATCACATATCCATAAAATTAACTCTATTATAGGTAATAGATTAACTCTAATAAGGGTGCAGTTATCACATAATAGACATCAACTTTTCTACTTTATACCAACACTTCACATGAATAAATGTACATACATGAGACATTAATGTGCAACTATGGCTACAGAAAAACAAAAACAAAAATGCATTTAAATAAAAACTAAATAAATTTTTGGTTTGTGACATCTCATCTTACATTAGGTACCCCAAAAAACATAATGCGGGTTGACGGTGTGCGGACCGGAAGTGGTATCGCGACTACCTTACACGGGCGCTTTACTTTTTCTGCCTGAATTAGTCAGTCGTTTGTCTGGCGCGAAGTTGATAAGTGGACTACGACCTTTATCGTGCGTAAGTACTGCAAAAATATGCTACCTACGCTTCCTGAGTAGGTCTTTCCCGATATATACATTCAGTCATTCTGTATGGAAATGACAGTGATGGAGATATAGTTTCCGACCAGCACCTCTATTCACAATCATTCGAAATCGGTTCGGAAACTATATCTCCATTTCTGTCATTCTGTATGGAAATGACAGAGATGGAGATATGGTTTGCGACCCGATTCCGACAAGTTATAAATAGGGGTGACTTTAAATCCATTTAAGAGTATTTAGATATATTTAAGAGTGAATAAGTATCTTTTAGGTTTCATCTTCGGCCACAGCGTCGCTTGACATCAGGTGAGTTGATGGTCAAGCGTAATGCTATTTTAATTATTTAAAAAAAACAAGTTAATCGGTTTCTTTTAGGTAAGCGCGCTCCATCGTAGAACGTAACGTTATTTAACTTTAAGTGAGTAGACGCAGCCAAACACAAACCTATCACTGAATTTAAAAAAGCTAAACAGGCTTCATGATAGTCACAATTATTGTGTATATGTCCAAATACTTATAAGTTATAATTTACTTCTATATAATTTTATCTCCTTAAGCATACGATTATTAGTAGAATATTGTGGTCAATTCTGAAGGCACCACTTAAACTAATTAAAATTAAAACAACTAAATAAAAAAAACGAACGAATGTCTCGTACAATTATTGCTGCTTTTTTAATGTAGTGATTTTGAAAATTCTATTTAATTTAGTCGGTGTCTTCAGAATTGACCACGTTGTTGAAAAAAATACGCTTAATGCCGACCGACATCAACGACAGCCCTTACACAAAAGTATCTCATGTTCGCATGTTACACACAACATCAAATTGACAATTATCATAATAAATAATAATAATTACTGGCAATACTACTAAAAATAGTATTGATAAGCCGTTAAACAGTTTATTAAAAAATAGTATTGATAATATCCACAAATAAATTAAAAATATACAGTATTGTTAACGATAATTAATTACTAGTATAATAACAACGTAAAAATCACACTGAAATTACGTGAATCAAATGCATAAAAAACATTATTCTGTTTAGTTCATTATATAAGATCATAATTTATTAATTTCAAATACATTACATTATTACAACACACTACTTGGGACCCTGAATATGTTAAGAAATTTTGAGATACATACATACATATTTGAAGCAACAACAGACAAAATATATTATTAGCTTTGGCCACAACATTCGTAAATTAATTTAGCATAATCATAATATATGAAACCTAGCAATAAACTCCAAATAAATAAATTAAAATTAAATGTAATAACTTAAATGCAAACCCAACGTTAATACAAGGAATGTACTCATAATATATTAACTTTCAATCATATCTACAAATAATATATAGCAGCCTATTATATATATATTATTGAATATGTAGCCTAAGCTTAAATTCCGTGATACATGGTTTGCAATGTTCGTCATATTCTTTTTTCTCTCACTTATTTTGTCGTGAATATAAATAAAATATTCTTTAATACATATTTCGCACTCTGTTTCATCAAAAATACTATATGATCTTCAAAAACACAATTACATTATTTTTTTAAAAGATGACGTGTGCAAATGACACTACCGATTCCCGTCGCATGATATCATGGACAGCGACGTCTCTTGACATCAGCCGAATTGGCGTTCAAAAGCAAAACCGCTGAGTATTTTTTAATCGACTTCGAAAAAGGAGGAGGTTATCAATTCGTACCGTATATTTTTTTTTGTATGTATACGAATTACTCCGTCATTCGAAATTGAAAATTGATTCGAGAACCAATTTTTGTGTTTCCTGAATTGGTGTATAGAGAAAGCTCCCAAGTTGGTCCCATAATCATTTTATAAACATAGATTTGTTACTTTTCGAATAATCTCTAAAACTGAAAATATTTTCATTGTATTCCTGAGTAAGTGCGTCAGATTATAGAATCGCAGAGTTCCACCTACACATTTTTCTTTGCAAGAGTGTCAAATATTAAGGAATATCGTCTAAACATCTGCACATTTTCTAATCTTCAAAGACGAGCATTGACATTCAATGACAAAATCGCATTCTTGACAAAAGAAAAAAAGAGCGAGTGAAGGTCTCTTTAAAAAGTTTACAATCGTGAAGGATTTAGTAAGTTGCGTTTGAAGTCGGTTTTCAATAGAAATATTATTATAGTTGTCATTTAAGAGAAACGTCACGCATTCTTCCATACAAAAAGGAAAAATACTGTTTTCTGCCCCTTAACATTTTCCGATTTCGATGATTCAGGTTTGATCGGATTCAAATATATCTACCGTTTGTTTTCCAATTTACCTTAAAATACAAAAAAAAAAAAGTTAAGATTTTGAAAAATGTAAACCAAAGAGGTAATGTCTGGCAAAGCCATTAATGATTCCAACCACGTATACACCGAAATATTTACGATAGAAAACGGTTTCTCCCTTTGTATGACAAAACACGTAGGCAATTTACTGGCGAAAATTGTCGCGTCAACTATATTCTTAACAGAAAGATCAATCTTTAGAAATTAAAGTTGTTTTCGTACTAAAAGCATAAATTCATTATTTACATGTACTCTGTACTTACACAATAGTTTTTATTCCATTAGTCACTAGAAGCATCTAATTATTCCTAGTTTTCATATATTATGTACCAGTGGAAAGTTTTATTAAGTAGCCTATACATGTTGGCCCAGGCTTGACAAACATAGTCATTTGCATACTTTTCGCACGTTGCACATCCCTCGCCACTAGTCGTGTCTGCGGCCTTAGCTCAGCAAGCATAGGCCAATATGTATCGGCATCACAGAACAATATTACATCGGCATCCTTAGTACAAGTTTTCATGAAGAAACGCGACGATGAAAGTTTTCGTACGCCTACATACATTTTTTTAAAGCGCCCTCTATGGATTACGAAGAGAAACGTAAAAAAATGTATGGAGACTTACGTACGAAAACTTTCATCGCCGCGTTAACTAAAAAACTTGTAGACCATTGTAGACAGTAACTGTCGCTTAACACCAGGTGAGTTGAAGGTCAAGCGCAAGCCTATCGACGAATAAAAAAAAAAACTTGTACTAAGAGTGCGGGTCTTTAAACATTTAGTTTTGCTTATCAGCTTTTTCGGCGATTTTGGCGCGTTCGTTGCGATCAATGGTGGCGAGATTCATGGAGGCGACGATGCCGTGGATGACGGATATTCCGGCTTTCACCACTGCTACCGGCAGAGAGATCAGGGCGATCAGCTTGAAGAGACCCACACCCATCACTGAAAATACATTAAAACATACTTGAGACAATTCAATTTTAAATGTAATTACAATATTAATAATGATTTTTTTTTATATTTGAAAGCTGGTGCTCCCCTTGTGGCCCCATTTAAATTTGGTCCAGTTCTGACAATGGCATCCATGAGAAGTAGGTTGCTTCAGTATTTTAAACTATAATTATTATTTGCGAAAAGGTCAATGACCTCTGTTCCATAACAACTTAAGTGTTTTATATATTTATCATATATAATAAATTTTCATTGAAAGTTTTTGATATAGTCTACTACTATGGTTAATCATGAATTTTGAACGTTACTTTTAGCAATCGGATATTTTATCTTATTTTTATTTTATTTTATTCTGATAACTTAGTGATAAATATCAAATTTTACATAACAATATAATTAAATAAGCACCATTTAGTAGTTTTCGCATATCGAGTATACCTAGTCTTGCCATAATTATTGTCACGAAGAAAAAAAAAAATTTTATTGCAAATAATATTTATTACTTTTACAGTGTGTTAGTTTAATACATAAATAT